>OX352299.1:4200421-5400421 GCA_947086415.1 Pammene aurita | reverse complement strand
GCCGCCGTCCCGGAGAGTCACTCAGGCATATCATCTCCGGTTGTTCTCATCTTGCTAACGGCGAGTACTTGCACAGACATAACCTCGTAGCCAGGATTATACATCAGCAACTTGCTCTCCTATACGGTCTTGTGGACCACGAAGTGCCGTACTACAAGTACACACCTGCGCCAGTTCTCGAAAATGGTCGTGCCACGCTCTATTGGGATCGATCTATTATCACGGACAGGACTATTGTAGCCAATAAGCCTGATATCGTGGTAATAGATCGACCGCAACGTCGGGCCATGCTCATCGACATTACCGTCCCATGTGACGACAACCTCGTGAAGGCCGAGAAGGACAAGTCCAGCAAGTACCTAGACTTGGCTCACGAGGTAACCGCCATGTGGGAGGTTGATTCGGCGATCATTGTACCGATAGTTGTCTCTGCGAATGGTCTCATAGCGAAGAGTCTCGACCAACATCTTGAGAGACTTTCGCTACGAGGTTGTGGTTGGATCAAGGGTCAGATTTAGAAGGCGGTAATCTTGGACACGGCGCGCATAGTCCGAAGGTTCCTCACTCTGCGGCCCTAACCACCGGCAGCCTGGGACTTGCTCCGCTGCCGGCGGCACCCTAGGTTAGGTTTTTATAATGTTTTTATTGTTTTTGTATGTTTTAGATGTATTTTAATATTTTATTTTGTAAAAATATTATAAAAACTAACCTGAGACAAAAAATAAATAAAGATGAAAATAATAATAAAATTAGGGTTGCCCTTCTCATATTACGAAAGAACCTCGCTTATGTTCGACCGTTTATATCTTACTCGCTTGGCGACTTCATAATTTTGTTTAGTAATGTAACTAATATTCAGCGTTAATTGTAAACACAATTCTAAACGCATGTTAAATGTTAAAATTTAACCCTCATATATTCAATGTTACCCTATCAACCAGACAAGGTCAGTGTCAGAGATAACCATTTTTATACGCCTGTATGACCACATGTTCTTATCGGCAACGTAATTTACAAAACATCATAACTCGCCTATAAACGCACTAGTGTTACTTGATATCAGTATTTTTTTTTATATACAATAACAGTGGCTAATACTCGTAGCGTAATTTTAAACAAAAAAGAACCTTCACTTAGCCTCCGCCTTTCCAAAAGCAAATGCTTGTACTGCTGTAAAAAATACTCAAATCACTATAGGTGTGCCTATAATACTTAAAGAGTTCCCTTGATTTCTCCAGGATCCCATCATCAGATCCTGACCTGCTGACAATGGGTCCAACTGTGAATACTGAATACTCTTTCAAACAAAAAAGAATTTTCCAAACCGGTCCAGCCGTCTTCGAATAATCGGTGAACATACATAGGCTGCTATTTATATATCCGGAAACCGGGATTACAATCTTCTTAAATAGCATATTTGACCTCCATGGTAAAATTTGAACTTTTTTAAGTACTGGCCGGTATATTTTTTCTTTCTTATTAACGCTCGTGTTTTGTTTTTGACGGGTTTTAAATGTCATCTCGCAGCAAGAATGGAACTCACTCGTGAAAATATTCGTGCTATGATTTATTATGATTTTCGGCGTGGTTTAACGCAACAACAGTGCATAGATCAACTAACTTCAACTTTTGGTGATGAAGCCCCATCTAAAATTACTGTGTATCACTGGTTTAGTGAGTTCAATCGTGGACGTAGTATGCTTACGGACGAAGTTAAGGCAGGTCGCCCGAAATCGGTCGTTGTACAACAAAATATCGAGGCTGTGCGAAAACTTATAATGGACGACCGACATGTTACGTACTGCGAGATAGAGGCGACTCTGGGTATTTCTATGACCAGCATTAATAGCATATTACATAATTATTTGGCTGTAAAAAAAATTTGTTCGCGTTGGATACCCCACAACTTAACAAAAGAGCAAAAAGATGCTCGCGTCGAATGGTGCAATAATATGTTAAAAAAATATAACCGTGGTGACTCAAAAGCCGTTTATAACATCTATACAGGTGACGAATCCTGGATCTATGCATACGATCCCGAAACGAAGCAACAATCAACGGTATGGGTGTTTCAAAATGAGCCGAACCCTACGAAAGTTACTCGTGCAAAAAGTACATTGAAACAAATGGTGGCCTGCTTCTTCGGTATTAATGGCCATGTAGCTACAGTGCCACTAGAAAACCGTAGAACGGTTAATTCAGAGTGGTACACGACCATTTGCTTACCGGAAGTATTTGAACAAATTCGTAAAACTAACCAGCGACGAAGAATCATTCTTCATCATGACAATGCCAGCTGTCATACGTCACGCGAAACAACTCTATTTTTGGAGGGTCAAAATGTGGAATTAACGGGTCATCCGCCGTACAGCCCTGACTTGGCACCCAACGATTTTTATTTATTTCCAAATATAAAGAATAAATTACGCGGTCAACGATTTTCGACCGCTGAAGATGCTGTCGACGCATTCAAACAACACGTTATGGAGGTACCTCAGGCGGAGTGGCAGAAGTGCTTTAAAAATTGGTTCACGCGAATGCAAAAGTGCATAGATCATCAAGGGGAATACTTTGAAAAACAATAAAACCATTTTCAGCCGTGTACGTTTGTTTGTTTTTTTGTTTCCGGATATATAAGTAGCAACCCTCGTATAGGTACATAAAAAAGATCCCGACGACAACCTCCTCCTTGAGAACCTCCTCCTTCGAAATCTTGAAGTCGGTTGAAAACTACGGCTCTCTGATGTAAAGCGACGAACGGGTTGCTACTACGCGCGTTGGCCGGCCATTCAAGTATACGGGATTTAGAAACAGGCCCCTCACATCTAACACATATCATCCTTAAGATCCCTGCGAACCTTACATTTATCATCAGTTATCGGAATAGGCGGAGTATAAATACCTAAACCTAGTAGAACAGAGACAAGAATCGGGGACTTCCTTGCCACAATTTTTTTTCTTGTGGGAATTCTCGTGAAAAATAGAGTAAGTAAGTAATATTTTTTTTATATTTCTTATTTAATAATAATATTTATTTATTTTAAATATTTATATTTAGATATCTGTTCCTGAGTTATGGATGTTTTCTATGTATTTAAGTATTTATCCATATCTATCTATTATGTATATATCGTCGTCTAGTACCTACCCATAACACAAGCCTTATTGAGCTTACTGTGGGCCTAGGTCGATTTGTGTAAGATTGTCCTATAATATAATATTTATTTATTTTATTTATTTTTTATTTAAACTTTATTGCACAAAAATAAAAAAGTAGTACAAAAGGCGGACTTAATACCTCAGGCATTCTCTACCAGTCAACCATAGGGCCAAACAGAGATTTGCTAAGGTGGGTGCAGCGAGAAAATGAGATTGTGAAATAATAGAACACACAATTACAAGTAGAAATTACATATTTTTACTTGTAACTTTACTTGTACTTTAATACATTGTACTTTTGTACTACTGAATTTTTAAGGCATGTATTTAACCAGGCTGCTAAATAATTGAATTTGGGTACCTAGCTATAAAAAAAAATGGGTACCAAAATTAATAGGTTGGCGACTAATTTGGGGCCGTACATTATCTCAATATGGGCTGTTTTTTAATGTCTTAAGAGCCATTGTTTAACTATAGGTAGGTATCAAATAATTATATTGAAAACTGAATTTATAACTGGGAAGCATTTTAAGAAGCCTTTTTTTAATCGAAAACGATTACCTATTAAATAAAAAATAAGGTACTTTTAAAATATTTAGGGAGCAATTAAAGTGAATTACATATTCAATATTAGTACAACGGGCAACTTTACACGAGCTGTAACTATAAGATAAAATGGATTCTTACAAAATATCTAGGGTCTATGAATATTGGTAGGTAGGTACCTATAACTAGGTAAGTATCTATAATCAGATATCTAGAACCAAAATTCATATGCCACATATGATTTAGAAAAAAATAAAGGTACCTTTTTTTTATAGTATTACCAAAATACCAACCTAGTTAATAGAGCATAATGAATGGTGCCTTTTGTGTACCTACACCTATTTATTTACCTAAATACCTACCTAGTTAATACGATAAATATGAAGGGTGCGCTTTGTGTTGGTATTACCTAAATACCTACCTATACTTCATTTTATTTAGATTAGAAAAATCGTGCGATTGTCGTAGTTTTCCCTCATAGGCCTGAAAAAAAAGATAAGTACATAGGCGCAATGGATCTACCCTATGGAAGAAGTTTTTTTGGAGAGAACTCAAAAATGGCTGAATTGATAATGTTCAAAACAATTTTCGTAGAAAGTATCTAATAAGGCGCATCTTCTCAAATTTTGTTCATATTTTTTGGACTTACGGTTCAAGAGTTACAGGGAGACACAATTTTTCTGACTTTCGCAGCGATTATTTCTGAAAATATTTACTTAATCACAAAATGTTCAAAGATACCTCGATGTTGTTTTTAAAGAACCTATGTATATTGAAAATCAAATATGAGAATTTATGATAAAATATCCCGCAAGAAATAAAAAAATCAACAATTCTTGTTTCTGTTCTATTAAGTTTAGATATACAACGTGCCCGTGAGCATTGCGAGAGACTTTAACAGTGTATTCATGATCATATTTAGAGAACAAAATGTCCTTTAAACTTTTCCGAAATTCGCCATAGTTTCAGAGTAAATACTACTTACAAAAAATTGCATTTTGAATTGTTTCTCAGTGTAAAATGATTTTTTGATGGCGATCTCACCGGTATGGGGCATAGTCTAGACATCTCTTATTGACTGATATCAAAGACCTAAGAAACACTTTTCATGGACTAGTTTTTACAAGAAAAAATGTAGCAATTTACTTTTTCCGTTACTTTTTTCTAATGACATTTACTTTTTATGTAGAACAGCATTCCAAAAAACTGAAAAAAAAAATAAATAAAAAAAATTTTTTTTGGCGTTTTACAACAAAAGTCATATAATGTTTTTTCATTCTTTTGACCTCAGAAATGCGTGGTTAAAATCTCTCGCAATGCTCATGGGCACCGTGTATAGACTCTGCCTATTCCGATCACTGGTTATCATTGCTGTAATCTTTGACAAGGGTGCACACTGAGTTGCCGATTAACCGGGGGCGACCGGCGGTGCGTTGTAAACATATAAAAACGTATGGGAGTGCCCTCAATGAATGTTGCTCAAATCCCTTGGAAGCTCAACACAACGCTGGTCGCACTTAAGGTGCTGACAACAGCTAAATTCCCTGCCTATCTTATTCAGCGCGAGTGAAAGAGAAACACTGTGTTACGATTTGTATGGAAGCTCATTGCAAATTTAGCAAAATGATGAATTAAAAAAAAAACTACGCATTAATTGAGAAATATAAAACAACGAAGTTTTTAGTATTAGTGTGGTGGAATTTTGTCCTTAGTTACAGACGTATAAGTCAAGAAACTAAAGACATACAACTGTTTAAAGCTAATTTTAAGATGTAACTTTGGAATTATATTCTATCAAGCCGATTTCATCCAATCGTGTATCGGAATTAACGAAGTTCTTCCAAATATAACATATTTTTTTTTTTACTTTCTCAAAACAAGTAGTTACAGCTAAAATTCTGTTTGAGTAAAGTCAATTTGTAGGTCATCGGGTGTTGTCAGCCTCTTAAGCGCAAATATCGGCCAAGTCAATGGAAAGTCTGGCTTATACTGGTCGATAGTAAGGCAAGTGATTTACCTAATGACGTTTGTTTGAAGTAAAACATTGACTTTGTAATTTAGTTGTTTAGTTTTGAGTCGTTAATGTAAATAGTTTAAAAGAATGCGATAAAATATGACTGTTTTAGTGTTTAATGTATCTTGAACATGACAATGTTTATTTAGTATTAATGTTGCTAATGGATTTATACTACAGTCATTTTACGGGCGGCTAGTATGGAGAATTGGAAATAATTAATAATAGCTAATATTTTTAGTGTAACGGATATATCATGATACTAGTATTATTTATGCAATGAAATCCTACAAAATATCGTTATTCGCTAACCGGCACAAATTTGTACACACATATTACAAGCGTTTTTCTTGTAGGATTTTAATGAATATATCGTTTCTAAGGCTTTTAAAATGTGTAAAAACAAACTACCACTTATTACTATTTGTTTCTAACGAATTAGGATATAAATCGCCCGCGCCGTACATTTTGTAAATTATGTGGTTTTACATGGACACGGTTTCTTGTTTTTCGCTTTCAACAGAAAGAAGACTTAAATATCGTCATGTTTACAAATAAAAATAATTGATATTATTGTAAATAAAAATATACACATTTTGTATATAGTTTTTTTTGCCTATTTAACTATTTCCGTGTAAAAAGTCTATAGGATTTTTGCATATATTATCTATAAATATCCCATAAGAATGAAAAATAAAAAAATCAGGCTATTATAAATTAATGTTTGACGCAACCGTATATTTACTGTACTATTATCTTTAGACTATTAATACCAATGACTATGTCTCGTTGGTTGACGGCCACGCCTTCCCCAAATAACATATATATCTAAGTATATGATATATATCTATTGTGAGAAGTAAAACTTGTTATACGTTAGAGAGAGACAATAGGATTCGTGACGTCACACTGAGAACTCTATTATTATTATTTACACTATTATTTACTCTGTGCTACTGGTCAGTGACTAGTAATTAGTCGTAGAAATAGTGTATGCATTAAGGGGCTGACAACAGCTAAATTCCATCCCTATCTTTTTCAGCGCGAGTGAAAGAGAAACACTGTGTTACGATTAGTATGGGAGCTCATGGCAAATTTTGCAAAATGATGAATTTAAAAAAACTACGCATTAATTGAGAAATATAAAACAACGAAGTTTTTAGTATTAGTGTGGTGAAATTTTGTCCTTAGTTACAGACGTATAAGTCAAGAAACTAAAGACATACGACTGTTTAAAGCAAATTTTAAGATGTAACTTTGGAATTATTTTCTATCAAGCCGATTTCGTCCAATCGTGTATCGGAATCAACAAAGTTCTTCCAAATATAACGAATAATAACATATATTTTTTTTTACTTTCTCAAAACAAGGAGTTATAGCTAAAACGCCGTTTGAGTAAAGTCAATTTGAAGGTCATCGGGTGTTGTCAGCCTCTTAATGCAGCCATTCTCAAAGTGTGCTCCGCGGAGCTCTAGGGCTCCGCAAAGCCTCCGCGAGAAAAAAAAACAGTTCTTGTGTCTGTCCCGCACATATAATTTATTTTTTTATTTTAGGGCTGCGTCAAATATTTCGCTTTCCAAAAGGGTTCTGTCACCAAAAAAGTTTGAGAACCGGTGCATTAATGGCCATTTTGATGAAGACACGTGAGAGGCCTCTTGCAACACTGTCTCCCGAGACTTTTGGAGTCGTACTGTGTTTCTAATCTAACCTAAATAATAGGTTTCCTGATCTGAACATTCGGAACTCTCTTCGAGAATTCTTAATACCTAATGAAGACGATTTATACCTATGTATAAGTACTTTTACTCTGAGTTAATAGGCATGGTGAATTTTTTTTATGTATGGTATCAATCGATTCGTTTTGTTGTGAGGATCAAATGTCTATATGGGGCCACACAAAAGTCAGAAATGAGACTTAAAGTCCGAGATTTGCATTTGTTTTTCAAAACGCTCCTAAAACGTAACGTGCGCAAGTGACGTCACGATCACATAGTCGCCCTGTTTAAAGTGTGGAAAAAATATGAAATTGCTATTTTTACAGTGAAATGTTGCGTTTATGTATATGGTTGCTATACAATTTATTTTACAGTAAAACGTTAAAAATCGAAGAGATTTTTTTAAAATTCGCACTTTAAAAAATCGTAAAATTTAGAAATTCTGCAGCTTGATATCTTTGAGCCATTTCAATAGAATTTATAAATTTTCACTTTAGTTGGATATATTGATCATTTTGCATCCGATCAACTAAATTTTATTGCATAATTCAACATATGTCATCATGCCTATTGACTGATTGTCAACGTAGGTGATGGTGTTTAACCCTTTGACCGCCAAAGACGTCAAATCACGCGCACGGAAAGTCGTGCCCTCAGCACCAGCACGTCCAAAATACAGAATGTAACAAAAATAGTGGTAATCCGTTTAAGGGCATAATCGGTATCGTATTGCGATTAAGAAATAGTAGTTTATGTAACTGTTACGTAATAAGGGTCCTTAAAACATGAGTGTGGTTTTATGAAACGAGCCGCAGGTGAGTTTCATAATAAGATCACACGAGTGTTTTAAGGCCTAATTACGTACAGTTGTATACACTGCTTTATCTACACTCATATTATTTATCCAAAATGCCGTATTCGGAAACCATAGAATGGCCGCCATTGCACCGCCATGGCCAACTCTCGTGTGCCGGCGGTCGCGCGGGCGCGTGTCGGGCTGTCGGCGGATGCGCGGGAGGGTGCAGGTGTACATTATGTTATCAAAACTCATAGCACATCAATAATTGAGCATGAAAAGATAAAATTACGTTACTGCCACGGATAAAAAGCTTATCATAGTAAAATCGGTCGTGGTAATGCTAGCCATTACCTACCGTTTTCGAACACGTTTTAGAAAACTTACAATATGAGTGTAGATAAAAGTAGTAGTAAAACTTTTTGGACGCGTAAAAATTTTTTTTTTGTGTTGGGCACGTCGTCCCATAGACTAATAACCCAAGACGCCGCATAGCCGGGCGACCCCCGCTGCCACGCTCGAAGTAATTTCACCCTATAGTGAGACACTAATTTATTGTAAGTGACAGTAAACTTAGTACGTCTCCATGGCACATTATTGTCTGACTCTCTCTTACGCCCCACGGAACAATCGCGCGTTCCCTGTCTAGCATTGCGTGTTCCCCTCCCGCACCCCTTATTTTTGGCAGCTTAGGTTTCAAAGAAATAACGCGCTAAGCGGAGTATAGAGATATCTTGTATATGCGTCGTCCCAACCGGCCAACCCTTCATACAAAACCATTATTTGTTTCGCGTGAAAAAAAAATATTTTCTTGGTTTTTCATAATTAGAATACGATACCAGAAGCGTCCTTAAACAGATCACCAGTATTTTTGATAAAGCCCTGTTACACTTGTCCTAGTTAGCTTCCTAAATTTGGGGATCAATGTTACTCTGCGTCCGTAGGAGACACCTTAGACAACCCTACACGTGACCCTTGGGTGGTGCTAAAAAAGTAACAAACTTGGCAGATGCACTGTCCCATCTGGACCTCGCAGCACTCACTGGATTTTCATTATCATCTGCTTTCCCACTACTACTACATCAGGGAAGAAATGCCTATCTATATCCAGTGACATGTAGCCATACGATAAATAAAATCCTAAATGATTTGGTTTCTAAATTTAATCAAGTCTAACCGCATTTAGCAAGTAAATTTACTATTGAGAAAAGTTTGGATCCTAATTAGGATGATAGTTAGGACACTAAAAAAAGTTAAGTGTAACAGGACTTTTACACTTTGTATGACCGGTTTACCGCTTGCGCGCTCGCTGGCGCTGAGGGCGCGATTTTACTATTGAAATTAAGTTAAATTATTTACACTAACACTAGATTAAGATTTTTGTTTGTTTGTTACTAACACTCTATGGACACATGTTTGTCCGAAATAAAGACTATTTTTTTTACAGTCCGATGCTTGACGGTCAAAGGGTTAAGAAATATGCCATATAATATACCACTACCTGGCTTGTTCGCCAAGTTCAGAAAATCTTGAGCTTTACGGGTTATTGTTTTTTTTCAGAGCTACACGCAGCAGCTAAAGAGACAGTCACACTAGCCGAGCAGCGTTTTGTGAGCAAGCAGGATGAGTGGCAGTTCGACAGCAACTGGCAGGAGGTCCTCAATCATGCCATCATCAAGGTAATTCTCCACATTCCTCGCCATGAAACCCCTCACTGAAAACCAGCGCCATGGTTTAAATTACCGCGGCATCACGCTGAGTGGGGATCCAATTTGACGTCTGTGTCGTTTTATTACTTGCTTTGTTTTTGGTGTTAATTTGTGACGTTAAATAAATGTATTTTCTTTCTTTCCATGACATCTTACTTGTCTGAAACATAGACACTGGCTTTGACTTTGACACACGTGTATTTATTTCATCTTCAAGCACTAAGAGTACTAGTAACCGGTCAGACGTTCGCTTTAACGGCACGCTACCGAATTGAGTGGCTAAATGCCTACTTGTGAGTTATAATTAAGTACTCGGCATCGAGCAACAATGTAAAGAGGTACTTATTTACTAAAAAAAAAAAAAGAAAAAAAATCTGTTTATTATAAATAAAAAAACCAGCCAAGTGCGAGTCGGACTCGCGCACCGAGGGTTCCGTACAAACCTTTACAACTTAAATGTATTATAGACCTGAGTATTTGATATGAATTTCAATATAAATAATACCTCTACGCGTTTACGAGGAAAACGGTAGCAAGTTTTGAAATTAAAAAAAAATATTTTTTGTATGATTTTACTAAAAATGTCTACTTTTCGTAATTTTTCCTTTGTCTGTGCTATATGAAGTTCTTCGTGCCAAGTTTCAAGTTTCTGAGTTTGCGGGAAGTACCCTTTAGGTTTTGAGTTTCTTGCGAGTACTCAGTTTCAAAATATGCGACTTAAATTGATATTTCTTTTGATTGCGTTGACATAAAAGTTTGGTTTTGCTACATCTGAAAGGTCCTATAGCCCTGAGTATTAGACATGAATTTCAATTTAATACCTCCACGCGTTTACGAGAAAAAACGTAGTAAGTTTAAAAATTTTAAAAATATTTTTTTGTATGATTTTACTAAAAATGTCTACTTTTTGTAATTTTTCCATTGTCTATGCTTTATGACGTTGCTTCGTGCCAAATTTCAAGTTTCTGAGTTCACGGGAAGTATCCCGTAGGTTTTGCGAGTGCCGAAAAACTCTAAAATTTGCAGCATAAACGACTGTATCTTTTGATTGCGTTGGCTTTTAAGTTTGATTTTTTCACAGCTCCAAGGGACAATAGACCTGAGTATTTGATATAAATTTCAGCTTGATACCTCCACGCGTTCCTGAGAAAAATGGTGTTGACAGACAGACAGACAGAGAGACAGACAGACAGACAGACAGACGGACAACAAAGTGATCCTATAAGGGTTCCGTTTTTTCCTTTCGAGGTACGGAACCCTAAAAACACAATTTTACTGAAAATATGGCTCGTGAAAATTTCTAACCATCCAGTCTTATCTATACATATAATAAAGCTGAAGAGGGTCGAAAGTCTGTACATGGAAGATAATCGAAAAAAAGTTGGCTGGGGATACTTAGAATCGATAACAGAACACGTTCCAACAATTTTTAGAATTTTTGTCTGTTTATCTGTTTGTCTGTTTATTTGACCGCGCATCACGTGAAAACGGCTGAACGGATTTTAATGAAATTTTGTATAGAGATAGTTTGAGTCCCGGGAAAGGATAATATATAGTTTTAATCCCGAGAATCAACCCTGGTGGGGGTGAAAATGGGGTTGAAAGTTTGTATGGAGAATTTTTAACCGCTAAAACGATTTAGATGGAAATTAGTATGGAGATAATTTGAGTCTCGAGAAACGTTATAGGATAGTTTTCAAACCCTTGTGGGGGTAAAAAGGGGGTTGGAAGTTGGTATGAGGAATTTTTTACCGCTGAACTGAATTAGATGAAAATTGGTATAGAGATAGTATGAGTCTCGAGAAAGGACAAAGGATAGTTTCATCTTCAAAAAAGCCCCCCCCCCAATCTTACTTTAGAACCGTATGTCCAAAAAATTTAAAAAAAATTATGGAAGTGAAGCCTGAACGGTCCTTTTAATAAAAACTATCTATACATATAATAAAGCTGAAGAGGGTCGAAAGTCTGTTCATGAGATATATTCGAAAAAAAGTTGGCTGGGGATACTTAGAATCGATAACAGAACACGTTCCAACAATTTTTAGAATTTTTGTCTGTTTATCTGTTTGTCTGTTTATTTGACCGCGCATCACGTTGAAACGGCTAAACGGATTTTGATGAATTTTTGTGGAAAAGGAAATAAAATAGTTTTACATGGGGGGTGGAAGTTTACATGAGGAAGAAACAACCAATAATCGCTTTACGTATTTAGATGAAATTTGGTATTGAAATCATTTGTAATTTTTTGGTCAAGGTGTTCATATTTATAACATGTTACCCGTCGATGCTTTAAATTTACCTTTACTCGCTCTTAAGAAATATTTGAAAATGTCATGAATGTCAAAGGGTTATTGCAAGTTCGAGGACTATATATGACGGACAAAGATGCATGGCCCAAACCAAAAAACTACTACAATATCGTCTAACATTTATAGGACACCGTTTAGGTAGGAAAACATATCAAACGTTTTGTGAAGCAGTCAGATAAGGGATTTATTATTCTTCATAATTAAACAATAGGCACATTATCTGTCCCTCAAGCTGTTTTGATATGTCTTCTTGAAGAACTACGCATTATTTTGTATATTTAAGATGTAATAATGTATAACTGTTTCGAAAAAAATAAGTCCCGTCGAGTTAGAACCGGTGGTAGTTTTGGAACGAAGTTCCTTATCGAACGGTGTAAAATGGAATGAAATAAAAAATATATAAAATAGAATAAAGTGAAGTGAAGTGTAGTGAAAAGTGAAAGTGAGAAGTGACAAAGTGAAAAGTCGAGAACCTAAAAGTAAAAAATGTCAAAAATGTCGAAATTGGCAAAAATGGCAAAATTTCTAAATTTCTAAAATTTCAAATATATCAATAATTTCAAAAATTCCAAAAATTTCAAAAATTTCAAAAAAATCTAAAAATTCAAAAATTTCAAAAAATTCAAAAAATTCAAAAAATTCAAAAAGTTCAAAAATGAAATAAAATTAAATAACATAACTTCGTTCCAACCGAGTGTTCCACGACACTCACGTATTTTATTTTTCTGATCACGGATTTTTAATGTGTGTAGGTAAAGTGTATGCTTCTGTACATAATTAGGTCTTATTACGTAACAGTTACATAAACTACTATTTATCTCTTGTTAGGGTTCCGTAGTCAATTAGGAACCCTTATAGTTTCGCCATGTCCGTCCGTCTGTCCGCGGTCCAGCTCAGTTACCGTTCGCACTAGAAAGCTGAAATTTGGTGAGGTCTGATAAGAACTTTCAATAAAAACTATATTGAATAAAATCGGTTCAGCCGTTTTTGAATTATCAGTCAAAAACGCATAGTGAAAGGAAGTGCCAGATAGTAAAATGACGTAAGCGCCGCCAAATATCCCTTAATAAACGACCTTTTGAACGGATGTTTTGTAACAGGGCGGCATCTACAAAACTCTACACTGAGCATCGCCCGACATGCTCTTGGCCGGTTTTTTTTTTGCATTGTTATTCCGGAAATCACCCCTTAAGGATTACTAATTCCAATTCAAGTAAATCCGTAGCCAGATTATACGTAGCCTATAAAAATTCAACGTCTAAAAGGGGGAGGTAGCCACTACACTCGATTGAATTTAATTTGCATGGGTCATGGACCCCCCCCCCCCCCCCCCAAGTGCACCTCAAATAGAAAAAAATCATTTCTGCATTTGTGCCCCCCCCCCCCCCCCCCTCTTATTTCAACCGCGCCTGTTCTTACCTTTCATGCTTTTTAGACTGATTTGACGGGAGGATCGATTTGGATGATATTTGCCGTGGACATGAACGTATAAATACAAAAGTGGTCCTGTATCGTCCGATATACACCTACTACTCTATGTCGTTTAAATCATGCCACAAAAAAAATTATAGGTTAAAAAAAAGTATTCATTTTTGAGTGTAGTTTCATTTAGTGGTAATTGTAATAGTAGTTTATGTAACTGTTACGTAATAAGGGTCCTAAAAATACGAGTGTGGTTTTATGAAACGAGCCGCAGGCGAGTTTCATAATAAGATCACACGAGTGTTTTAAGGCCTAATTACGTACAGTTGCATACACTGCTTTATCTACACTCATATTATTTATCCTAAATGACGTGTTCGGAAACAATAGAATGGCCGCCATGGCCAACTCGATTGTGCCGGCGGTCGGGCGTAGAGGTGTGCGCCGATGGCAAAATCATCGGCGGCGGCGTCCGATCGTTTTTTGACCGGCGGCGGCGGCGTGATCGGCGTGAAATCGGCGTGGTACATATTTTTAATATGCCTGGGGAATTTGACTAATTACCTTCTAAATTGAAGCCTACTGAGTATTTATAAGGATAAACTGCTTTAATAAAATCTTTGAAAACGTGTGATTGTCTCGCAAACATTGCACATTTTAAATCAAAGACTTGATTTTAAAGAATTTTCCAAAAGATAGACCAGTTATGGTCCACATTTATAGCTCCGTACTTAATGTTTTATCTATGTAGAACTGGCCACACCACTTGCCTGAAAATTAACTACGATCATAATACAAAAAGTCCCGAAGTTAACAAGTGCAGAACAGACTGATTTACAATTTGTAGTTTGTGAGAGAAATGTTGATTCTAAGTTCTAAAAGACAAAGATGCCTGCAGTAGCCCGAATTTGCTAACGAAATAAAATCTACATTTTATTTTATCGTTATTCGATGGATGGATTGGATTCTAGTTTGTTATTAAATCAAATACGAAAATTGGAAAATAATCGAACCCAGTTGGGCTTGAACCAACATCAATACACCTTGCCAAGGCTCGATCGCTTTACCGATTCGCAAAATACATGAATTTTTGGGACGACGATTCTATTTCCCATTAGATTTAAATGTCTCTAATAAAGTTACTAATCTATTATAGCCTTGAAACGTAAAAAATCCGAAAATACGGTAGGCATCTGCGCCGCGCGTCAAACGCCCCATACAAAAAACGTGAGGTTTAAGACGTGATCGGCCTCAAAGTTGCGGAAAACTGTTTGGAAGGAATAAGTTTTTGGAATGTTTTGGAAACTTTTGGGCACGAAACAATGCGTTTTTACCTATATAGGGCAGATGCCCCGGTTGTGGCTACTGTCCCGGTTTTGGCCATTTACAACTTTATTAAGGCATAGATAAATTTACAAGTCTATGGTTTACAGTTAATGTAAGAGTAAATTATGGCAGCACAGATGCCACAGTCATCTGTCATATATCAGTTGTCATTCAGTTGTCAGGAGCCTTGGTAAAAATTGGCTAAAACTGACTCCTGGCCCCCTTTCTGACATTTCATCTAAATATATAAAAGAAGAAACTGACTGATTGACTGACTGACTGACTGACTGACTGACTGACATATCAACGCACAGCCCAAACCGCTGGTTCTAGAGATTCCAAATTTGGCACGTAGGTTCCTTATAAGGTCTAGGGATGCACTAAGAAAGGATTTTTCAAAATTCACCCCCTAACGGGGTAAAATGGGGGTCCAAAGTTTGTATGGCGAATCAAAATTTGTTAGACTATTTTATTCGAAACTTCACAGGAGTATTCCTAACGATAAATGAGTAAACACGTGTTTCAGGTTTTTGAAAATTCAATCCCTAAAAGGGGCAAATGTGGTCACAAAGTCTGAAAATCAACATGGGTATCGTATCCTTTTTGAGTACTTATAGTACGCGGGCGAAGCCGCGGGAAAAGGCTAGTTAAAGATAAAAATAAGATCTAATGTCAGAATCTTAACAGAGATAATTCATATAAATATAGTAATGGTAATATTGATTCCCCCGAATTACTTGCCGAGCTTTCCTTTATTACTCCATCTAGGCCCAGAAGATACTTCCCCCCTCTTTTGATCCCGTTTTCATCCCGTAACTATAGAAAGAATAGCTTTCTTTTACGAGCTGGAATAAGTTTAAATACGAGGGAGCTGGACATTGACATATTCAATAGCAACATTACAACTGTTAGGAGTAATATGACAGGCGAATTCTTTAGTGGGTGAGCATGCCTTGTGCCACAGAGATTTATAAGGACTCTATTATTTGTAGTAATTCAATATAGTTATATAGATGGAATGTACAAGCCATGCTGTTAATGTATAAGTCTCAGATTATTTTGTTTATATTTACTTAGTAGGTAATAGTTGATAACATGTTGTATAATTTACTGTAAACCACCATTTGCTTTTTGGTATAATGATGCTACTGGTGGGAACCTTTAATTGGCTCTCTGTTACTTACCAATATAGCTATACTATTATTATTAGCTGTTGGTTCCCCGAATAAATAAATAAATATATTTTCAATTATTGAGTACATAAAGAGTGTCATAATTCCTTAGTGACACAAAATGACGGACGTCTGAATAGACATACTCTCCTTAAAATGCCCAAAACCGGGGCATCTGCCCTAGTTGTTATACTTTTTTTTTCTTGTAAGAACACACCTGTGTTTATTACCTAATCGAATTGAGGTTTTGAAAATATATTTAAGGTATTCAAAAAAACTGCTTAAATTTAACGTTTTTAAACCGGAATATCTTTACAAAAATATTAGAAAATTATTACGTATTTCCACTATTTTAAATTAATTTGGTGTTGTTGTTGAACGTGTTTATTGAACAAATTCCATTAAATATTTTTCACGGATATTCCCAATTCAGCTATGGGTCTAGTAACTAAGATGAAGAAATGTTCAATCAATGCATCACTCTAAAAAAATGCAAAAATAATTATGGTTAGATTCCTTGATTAACTAACAGAATTCAGCTTTTTTCAATTATTTGTGTTATTTATTTCATCTAATCATCCCCGCTGCAAGCGGCTTGCGAAGTTCTATTCTATGTTAATAGCAAACACATGAGTGCTGATGAACATCGATGAACCACGATAAATCCATGCGCCTAACGCACGTCAGTAGCATCGGATAAAAAGAACGAGTAACTTTAAAACAGTAAGTTTTAAGTATAGTAAAAGAAAAGAGAGGTCTGTTAAGAACCATAGATAACAGAAGAGGGAAGATGTTTGGACACGACGACACGACGAGTTTATAAAGAAGAAACATTATAGAAGGTAGAGTTTAAGCAGAAAGGAAGGCAGGAAAGTCAAGGAGAACATACATGGATCAAGTAGAGGAAAAAATAAACGTGTCGTGTCAGGCTGTAAACCAGAAGGCAAATGACAGACAGGCACGGAAATTGCTCCACAGACAAGAGCCTAGCTCTTAAATGTATGATGATGATGAACTTTACAAAATTGAACCATCATTTCCAAATAGTTTAAGTTGACATCATTTTATAGTGATATTCACAGTTCCACTTTACTATTAATTATTAAGCTAGCAGAGCGAAAATGTGCGAGCTATTATAAAAGCACGTAAATTACAATTTACTGAAGGTGTAATGTTACATAACTATACTTAACATTAACGTAAATATATATCTCTTTCTCGATCCCAAAATCAAACTTGATCTAATGAGAATGGCCCATTTAAACAAAAAAAAACTAACCCAGTCGTCTTCGCGAAATGAAAACAACAAATGAGACCCTACAGCTTTTTGGAGCCAGACAAAAAATATTTTTTTTTACTTCACCCTTATTTAATAAAAGTAAATCAAAATGCTTTCTATTCAAAAGCCGGAAAAACCAAATTATATGAAAATATAAACCTATCATTTAAAAACCAGACGTTGTCATAAATTATCGATAAGTCGTCGACGTAAATCTTACGATAGCATCGAAATAACAGCAAAAATAACGTTAGTTGGTACACCACCAAGGAATAACTAAAGAAGGAAAAGCATTATTTTAAAAGATGTAGTATACTGGCCACTCACTACCATTTCCGGGCATTAAAACAAGATAAAGACTTAAAAATTGCCACGCCGATTCTACGCCGGTCAAAATCATCGGCGGCGGCGGCGTGGAAAAATTGTCGGCGGCGGCGGCGCGGCGGCGCGGCGCACATGTCTAGTCGGGCGGGCGCGTGCCGGTGTACATTATGTTATCAAAACTCATAACCTACGAGTATCAATATTTGAGCATGTAAAGTTAAAATTACGTTACTGCCACAGATAAAAACTTATCATAGTAAAATCGGTTGTGGTAATGCTAGCCATTGCCTACCGTTTTTTAACACGTTTTAGAGGACTTACAATGTGAGTGTAGATAATAGTAGTTTATGTAACTGTTACGTAATAAGGGTCCTTAAAACATGAGTGTGGTTTTATGAAATGAGCCGCAGGCGAATTTCATAATAAGATCACACGAGTGTTTTAAGGCCTAATTACGTACAGTTGCATACACTGCTTTATCTACACTCATATTATATATATTAAATTAATTGTTCGGAAACCATAGAATGACCGCCATTGTACCGTCATGGCCTACTCGATTGTGCCGGCGCTCGCGCGGGACCAATCGAGTTGGCCATGGCGGTAACATTATGTTATCAAATACGATGTTCCTAATTTGAAACTCATTGCTTAACAATATTTGAGCATGCATAGTTAAAATTACGTTACTGCCGCAGATAAGAAACTTATCATAGTTAAATCGTTTGTTGTAATGCTTGTCATTGTCTACGGTTTTTGAACGCATTTTAGAGTACTTACAGTATGAGTGTAGATAAAATATTTTATTAGGACTACTGTCCTCTAGCGTATCCATCTGTCAACTTTACTTCAATGTCCGCCTCCAGGGTAGCGGGAGAGAAATTAGGTGTGAATTAGCCGCTTACTGACACAGACCGAATTCCACGCGGGCGGAGCCGCTGGCACAGCTAGTACCGTAATAAGACTGTCAGAGAAAGTACCGCACGAGTCGTTCTTGCGGCACTATTGTGGGGCCATTTTTTTAGGCTGATTGTGTATCCCTAGTTTTATTTGATCTGTGTTACTCGGCCTTATTTTATGTATTTCCTTGGGGTCTCCGTCACTTATAAACATAGACATAAACAAAAAGGAAGATGAGTGACGTTCATAGTAAACAAAACTCAAATATGTTGCAGCACCTACACACTTGTAAAATGCTACACACCGCTATAATGTATGTGCATCATCGGCAAAAGAGATAAACCTATATAATTAACATGGGTATGCAAGGGAGACCTCCATATTTTGCGCATTGCACAAAGTATGACTGAGAGACTCTGCCACACAACTAATTCAATATAGGTGCCGGAACCTATATTTGATGGCACAGAATCGAGCGCCAGGTACCATATCTCCCTTTTTGTATAAATCAATGCTTATAAATATAAAATAAATAAATATTATAGGACAATCTTACACAAATTGACCTAGCCCCACAGTCAGCTCAATAAGGCTTGTGTTATGGGTACTAGACGACGATATACGAGGGCCGTTTGAAAGTTAAAAATCATCAGTTATTATACAAAATACATTTATTTCTCAACATAATCTCCTTCAAGGGCCAAACACTTATTCCAGCGAGTTTCCAATTTTTTTATCCCCTCCAAAAAATAGAATTCGTTGAGGTCTGCAAAATAGCCATTCACACCTGCTATACAGTCTTCATTTGTCAAAAAATTTTGTCCTCCAAGCCATCTCTTCAAATTTGGGAATAGGTAATAATCACACGGAGCTAAGTCCGGTGAATATGGAGCATGAGGAACCGGGTCGAAGCCTAATTCATGGATTTTTGCCATTGCAATAGTTGAAGTGTGCACTGGTGAGGTGGCGTTGTCCTGGTGAAAGAGTACTTTTTTCGGAGATAATCTTGGTCGTTTTTTCAACAATTCGGCTTTAAAACGGTCTAACAAATCTGCGTAATAACGGCCGGTGATAGTTTTCCCCTTAGCTAAGTAGTCGATCATGATGATTCCTTCGCTATCCCAGAAAACTGTCGCCATCACCTTCCCAGCCGACAAAACAGTCTTTGCCTTCTTTGGGGCACGTTCACCAGCAGCCATCCATTGTTTGGACTGTTGTTTTGACTCGGGCGTGTAATGGTGGACCCAAGTTTCGTCCACAGTGACAAATCGTTTCAAAAAGTTTCGAGGATTACGCTTCATCATATCCAAACACAGTTTTGAAACTCGCTTTCGTTCGAGTTTTTGTTCGATCGTCAACAAACGTGGCACCCATCGTGCAGACAGCTTAGTCATGGCCAAATCTTCGTGTAGGATTTTATGTACACGCTCAGTAGAGATGCCTATCTTTTCAGCTATTTCATGCACCTTCACTCGGCGGTCGTCGAGTACGATATTATGAACTTCTTCAATAACGTCTTCAGTAGTGACTTCGATTGGACGACCAGAGCGTGGAGCATCAGATGTGCTTGACCGGCCACGTTTAAATTCATTTAACCAGTTGTAAATGGTTTGCAACGTCGGTGGATTAGTGCCATGAACAGAATCAAGTTCAATTTTTATAGTGGCAGCACTGCAACCCTTCATAAAAAAGTGTTTAATAACGGCACGAAATTCAGATTTTTCCATAGTTAACAAAAATGCGTAGGTGATCTCAGTTAAGCAACGATAAAAGTGACGTATCTTTGATTTTTTCTTAATTTATCGTCAGTTATCAATTGAAAGATCGTGCCAGCCAGTGTTAATACCATTTACCAAAAAAAATGTTTAATAAATAGTTTTTTAAAAGACTTTTCAAACGGCCCTCGTATATAAGTATAATAGATAAATATGAATAAATCCTTAAATACATAGAAAACACCCATAACTCAGGAACAAATATCTGTGATAAACACACAAATAAATGCCCTGACCAGGATTCCAACCCGGGACCTCCTGCTTCGTAGACAGGGTTACTACCGACTGGGCTAGGAGGCCGTTTATAATCTACTTATATAATCTACGTGTTAATTTAATTTTACGGACTCTGAGCCTGACCAACTGTTTTTTGTTACCTTATCTTATCTTGCAGCCCCCAGAGCTCACAGTTATCATTAGAAGAACAACAGCCACTTCTGGATGATGAAATACCGCTAACAATTTCAAGTCCTTATCCTATTTTCTTTCCTTGCAAAGACAGCCATAATAATCAACATTTGCTGATTTTGCAACGGTTGCAATTATTGCCACTTCAAAATATTTCTCATTTTTTAGGAAGATAGTAGACCACAGGCTATCTCAATAATCTTCAATAAAAATAGCAAATGTTACTATATCAGTTGGAGTGACAGCAAAGGTATTCAAATTACTTATTATTTATAATTTGCCTTTCAGGTCATGGACGCAGAGAAAAGAAAAGCGGAAAGCGGCCGTGAACACCAGAAGAAAGCCGCTGCCTTCATCACAGCTGAGAAAAAGGTGACTCAGCTAGAAGAAAACTTGAAACGCAACATCATCAAATCCCGCCTCTACTTCGAGGAAAAGAAACTCTGCGACGAACAACTCCAAACCCAGAATAAGAAGATTGAGAAACTCCAGCGTCTTATAGCTGACGCTAAATTGAGGTACTCAAAATCCCTTAAAGCACTTGAGGAGATATCAGAAGAAATTCATAGAAGACGAGGTGAGTATACTGGTAAAGATACTATTCCTGTAGGTCCGAGAGAGCCCGGAGTAGGCGCTGAAAGAGACCCTGTACATGACGAAGTTAAATATGAAGATGAAAATGATGGGGTAGAAAAGGATGAGGAATCCAGTCTACAAGAGTTGAGAATGCGTGTGAGAGAGCTAGCGCTTAAACCTATCGATAGAACTGACGTGGAAACAGATGAAGCTTGGGCGCTAGAGCTTAATGAAACTATCAACAAACTGGATCAACTCCTAATGATGAAGGAGAATAATCAGCAGAAAAGATCAAAGTTCACGGCTAGTTCCCCCAGAAATGCTAGCGCTCCGTCCACTAGCACCAACTTCGCTTCTAAATACACTCAACCACCGAGCGACTCGTGGAAAAACGACACCAATCTAACTAGAGTCAAATCTAGAAGTCGCGAAGTCATGTATGATCATAATCCTATACCCATAAGCAAGACGGAGAAATCTAAAAGTATGATGTCTTTAGATGTCTTGGCCTTAGCTCGAGATACAAATATCATGGACCGGGAATCTTACTTGAAAGCTGTAATAGAAGATAAGAGTCCAACTGGAACGTATACTGAAAGCAATTCTGATAGGAATGATAGTCCAGATGAGATATTGATGGTGGAATGTGATTCTAGCGATTCTACACAGAACCCAGTTATAAGGATGACCAGTTCTACGGTCACTGATAGCGATAACAGTTGAATTAAAGGAAAATTTCAATCTCAATGTTTCATCAAACAATCAATCAATTTGGATATTTAAAACGATAAAAAAAATTATTTCTGAACGTTGCATATCTGATTTTATGCGTGAAATATCATGTTTATTTGTAGGTTGTGTTCATGTGTTGTAAATTTTTAAAGTTTGAATTTCATTTTAATCTGCAATGTTATGAAATGAAATAAAAATCGAAATAGTGCGATTATGATTTAATTTATTTGTAATGTGCATTCATTATGAAACTTATTTAGAATTTCATAAAACGTTAGCTACTAATACTATACAGAAGTCATCCTTACTTAAAATTGAGACGAAAAAAAAGAAACTGTAGCAACGCGACTGTGAAAATAAGCTACTGAGGAAAAAAACGACTAGAATAATCGCTTTCGGATGAAGCCACTCTTGTCTTGTGTTTTACTAAAATATCTAATAATATTTTATGTAAGATCGATATTAGTTATGTTTTATTTACGCGTAAAGTAATATTTTGCTCACTTTAAGTTAGAATTAGCTAAAAAGCTGTCTATGCATGTATTTTAAGGTGTAGCATTAAGTCAAAAACTGAGGCGACTTGATCATCTGTCTCATTCCTCATTTTGTTGTCTTTGTTACTCCTTTGTTCTTATTGGTTGTTTTAAGTATTGTTAGTTAATGATATATTTCGTAGAGCCATAATCATTCCACCGGTTAGCTCACAAATGTATTTAGTTTTGTTTATTTACGTACATGTAAATTTGACTTAATAGCTTATTATAATGGGTTATAGAAGTGGTACTTATAAGGCACAGGTTTACCAAGCAATGCTTAAAGCAAGTATCTCTCTCATCATCTAGTTGAAGCACGCGTTCGCCCAAGGACAAAATACACGCAACGCGACTAATTTTAAAACACGTTTTAAGATGGCTATAGCATACCGTAACTAGCCTACATAATTTAGTCGGATTCTTTGTTGCCCTTCAAAAACCGCTGGGTAACAAATGTTTATATTGTACTTAGAGCCTTTTAGTAGTAAGCAATAATCACAATGTAAGACTATGACAAGGACCAGCGATAATAGCGCCTTCTCTGTCATACCTATTGAAAGTACTATAAGACCATCCCGTTCGGTATTGGTATTATTATTACAATCACCATCAGATATATCGGAACGGCCAAGGTGGTCACAAATATCTGAACAACGCCTCTATTGTCAAGGCGATAAAGTGCATGTTCAGATATTTTTGAATACCTTGGCCGCTACGATATATTTGATGGCAACTGTACCATACCCTGTCTATACCTAATATCCTAGTCTATGTAGCTGTGCTATAGTCAGTTCTTGTCAGCAGGTTACATTCAGACTGACATAGTGACATACATTACGTGGTGTGTCTCGCACTGTTGTATTACCGAATATAATTATATGTATATTTAATACGCGACTATTTTAAGCGTCAGTGTTGAACAGTTATAACTGTTATCATGTACAGTCGCCATCAAATATATCAGAGCGACCAGGGTACTCAAAAATATCTGAACATGCACTTTATCGCCTTGACAATAGAGGCGTTGTTCCGATATTTGTGAACACCTTGGCTGCTCCGATATATCTGATGGAGACTGTACCGTCGCCATCAAATATATCAAGGCGACCAGGGTACTCAAAATTATCTGAACTTGGACTTTGTAGCCTTGACAATAGAGGCATTGTTCAGATATTTGTGACCATCTTGGCTGCTCCTCTTGACAGAATAACTGAGAATAGCATTGCTTCATAGACTAGGATATTAGGTATAGATTGATAAGTACTACTTCTATAACTTATACGTCTGGTTGTGTTTTTTTATATAAATATAAGTATTAATATATCTATGGAACTGTTCGAGTGATTATGAGAAGACTGCACTATAATGGTTGGTACTTACCTGAGGTAGATTTCATAGTACTGGTGACAACTCACTCAAAACTCAACCAAAACTCACTAATTGGCTACTTTCCTAAAAAAATATATTTAGTCCGTCAGTTAGATTATCAAAAAATATTGGACACGTATTTTTTATTTTGTCAATCAAACAAAAATTGGTGAAGATATAGCCCGTTAAAGTTCCGCGTGACGTCACATTTCAGTACAATTTTTAGTATAATGTGACGTCACGCGGAACTTTAACGGGCTATATCTTCACCAATTTCTGTTTGATTCACAAAAAAAAATACGTGTCCAATATTTTTTGATAATCTAACTGACGGACTAAATAGAATTATATTTTTTTTACCCAGGAAAGTACCCAATTGCAAAAAAATAATTCAACCAAAATTAACCTTGTTTTGTTACCAATACGGTTCAATATGGCTATGAACTTGTGGTAGTAATTAGTAAGTTTTGGTTTTCACCCGACGATATTCCATGAGGCTGTATGTTTGTTACGTAATTATCAACTTTGCTTACGACGATTATTGCATAATCTAGTGTAACCTCTTGAGACTTAACCGTTTACTGCATACGAACCCGTATATGGAATTTATACCTCTTTTGAACTCTATTGACAGTGTGTCAGAGTTCAAATTTAAGCAAATATTGTTTGTAGTTACACGGTAAAAGTTTAAGGCCACAGGGTACGCAAAATGGGTAAATCGAGGTGTTTTCAACCGACTTCAAGATTTCGAAGGAGGAGGTTATCAATTCGTCGGGATCTTTGTTTTTCTTTTTTTTTATGTATGTTCACCGATTATTCGGAGACGGCTGGACCGATTTGGAAAATTATTTTTTTGTTTGAGAGAGTATACTTCACAGTTGGTCCCATTGTAACCAGGTCAGGATCTGGTGATGGAATCCTGGAGAAATCGAGGGAAATCTTCAACTATTATAGGCACAATAGTGATTTGAGTATTTTTTACAGCAGCTCGAGCATTTGCTTTTAGAAAGGTGGATGCTAAGTGAAGTCGGTTCTTATTTGTTTAAAATTATTGTGCAAGTGTCTTAATGAAAGCAGAGCACATAGTAGGGTATATGTTGCATGTTTTAGGGAACATATAGTCAACTCGTGCATTACACGATTGGTTGGTTCCTGTATATCATAATTATGTATACAGGGATATATAGAGCAGATTTTTTAAAGGATTAGTAGATCTTTTACGTAATAAATATACAGTGATCGCATTGAAGGGTTACTAAATATTAATAGCTTTGTATTGAATGGTAAGATTATATTTTGCATTTAATAATAAAAATTCATACCCATGATAAAACTAAAAATGAGATGATTCAATTAAATTGTTGAAACTAAGTTTTAGATAAAATTACTTTTTATTGGAGATAAATGAACGAATTTATCCAATTCTATTTATAATTTTTCTACGCGATTTTGCCATAAATTTTTAAATACTTAAATAAATAATTTATAGATTTTATGAATAGATTTTAAATTATATAATACAGCACTTTTAAATGTAAACATAGAATTTTACTCACAGCACATTTAAATGGAGTAAAACTTAAAAAAAAACTAATGGTTTTGCTCATGTGAATTTTCTAACAATGTTCTAGGTAGTAGTTAGTTAATATAAATATTTGAGAGCACAGAAATGTCTTTAACACTCACTTGCAAATTGTAGATGGTAAAAACACATTTTATACCGGACCTATTCTGTTATATCCTTTTTGAAATAGAATCCTGTTTATCCGAATTGGGCTCGTTAGATAATCTTGATAAATTAACTTTTCGAAAAAAAATTCTAAAGAAATGTACAGTTTGTTACATAAAACTGATTATTGTTCTTTCTCTTACCTATGTATACCACTCCTATATTTTTTTATATGAAGGCCTACTGGGCCGATACATTTATAATCACTAACACATCTACTAATTGCCATTGTACTTTAAAAATAAAATTATAAAATCCTTTTTTTTCTTTTCACTTTACCTTCCTACGATTTTAGTTTAACACTTTCGCAACCGGGCAAAATTTTGGACAATACCCCAGAAACCGACAGAACTCGCCAGGCGGGTTACGACATGCAACGCAATGCCGCACGCCGCGTGCCCGGCATCTGAGCAAACATTACGAGTGCCTACCAGGCGGGTTCTCGGTAGTCAAAGTGTGACGACAAACCAATGAACACCATAACATATACACTCGTCATTGGCGCTTTGCAATGACAGCTACCGACGACTTTTATTGTCCCTAGCGTTCAAAGGGTTGAGTATGTACAAGGGCTGGTGACCCGTATAAAGGCATAATTGGTATCGTATTTTAATTGGGTCGGTCGACTGGGATGAAGTGTCACATAGAAAAAAAAATTACTGCGTTCAAAAAAAAAACCTCTACTTTTTACACGATACCAATTATGCCCATAAATCACCATATTTTTGTTACACCTGTATAAAGGCCAAATCTGCATGGACTTTTCGATTACGAAGTATGGAACTGTCGATATAATAGTCATGTTTCATATATTGACGTTAATGCTGCTTCGTTCACGCATTGCGCTTGCAAATTCAATGCAGATGTAGCCTGGCAAAAAAAATGTATGTTCATAAAGGACATTTATTTATAAAAGACAATACAATACATTCGAGGAAGGCACTTCTGAGGAGACAACATAGTTATATCGACAGATAAGGAATGACTTTGTTATATGAAGAAATTACAATTAATGTAGAAATATAAAATTTACATAATCGAATTCCATTGAATATTATACAGAGAATTACTCGTACAAATTACGTAAAAATGGCACAGAAAGAGGTCCTAATTCGACCATTTTTGTCGAGATGAGTGCAAATGCCGAATGTAATACTCAGTATTATATATTATAAGTTAATTCTCAATAGTGTGTTTTGTATTATATAACTACTTAAAACACATTCATACTAAAAAGTAAGTAATAACATTCAAAAAGTTGTGACAACATCCATAATAATAACAACATTCCATTGAACAATATAACTATGAATGCACACAGGATTTTCTGACTACCCTGTCAACATTTACTTAAATTAATTTAGAACAGGGACACTTATTAAAACATTTGGCGACGCCCTTATTGATATATGTATCGAGAATTTTACTACCTTAAGGTAAGAAGGCATAAAAGGTATATTTCTAAAGTCAGGTCGACCGTAGGTAACTCGTACAAAGTTTTACTTGTCTAGTGGTTAAGAAAATTAGGTTGGACATATTTATTTACAAAAATCGACATTTTTGGTTTTATCAATAACCAAAAGGCCACTATTTTTTTTAAATATCAATTTAATTGAAAGATTCATTGCATTCATCCATCAGATATATTGGAGGGGTCAACACAAATACCTGACCAACGCCTCTATTGTCAAGGCGATAAAGTGTATGTTCAGTTGTTTTTGAGTACCTTGGCCGCTCCGATATATTTGATGGCGACTTACATTGAGCCGATTGAGGTAACATTAGAAAAAACCAATTGAGGGAGTGTATATATAGGTACCAATTGTAGGTTGGTAGGTTGACACTAAATAAATCCTATTATTAACTAAATTATTATGTTTCCATTTCTTAAATTGGAAACTTTGTTTTCTCAAATATTTATTTGATCAGCATATACTAGAATACCTCAGAAGCACAGTATTTTCTCATAATTTCAAGGTTTACATACATCAGATAAATAATGAAATACCTCTTACCGAAGAAAGTATTTTTATTGCAATATAAAAATATATTATGACATTGGTATTAGAAATGCAACGGATATCCGGCCATTATCCGGTACCCGACCTATCCAGCCATAAATTTGCTATTCGGCCTGATACCGGATAGTAAAATGACACATAGTCAAGTTTAAAAACGGGATGAATACATAGTAAACCACCGTAAGTAATGAACGCGAGCAGCGATCGACAGCCCGCCTGAATCCGGCCGGGCGTCCCTACACTACATCTAGTAAACCACCAAAGAATGTACTTATTAATTATTACATTAATATAGTTTATTACGTTACGTAATTCTTCCTTTCAATAAAGGGCATAACTTTAGGGAGCTAAAAGTATCTTAACACTGACAACCGAGAACCCGCCCGGCAGGCACTCGTAATGTTTGTTCTGATGCCCGGCACGCGGCGTGCGGCATTGCGTTGCACGTCGTGGCCCGCCTGGCGGGTTCTGTCGGTTTCTGGGGTATTGTTCAAAATTTTGCTCGATTGCGAAAGTGTTAAACAAGTTGCGACCTGCGTGGGGTACCTGCGTGCTCAAATTAGCTTAACTGTAGGTAGAATTTTTGGCCGAATATCCGCCTATCCGGCCAACGGGTACGCCAGATATCCGGTATCCAGCCAAACAACTATCCGTTGCATTTCTAATTGGTATATAAAACCAACCACCAACCAACCATTTAATACCAGCTACTATTAATTATATTTTTTCTTTGATATGATATAACCGTTATAATAATAGTAAATTAAGAATATAATTATAATGAATAATAAATATTAATACCGTTCAATTCTTATAAAAGTTTATCCGTCTTCAACCCACATTATTACTAAAAAAATTAATTACCTCGCATAATTTTATATTGAAAATAAGAATTAGGTATTTACACAGTAATATATTTCGAATGATCTTCTTATCACAATCATACACACCGATATTAGTACTTCTAATAGAAATCTAAACATTATGTTTCCTAGACATTTACGGAGCTAAGTATAACCAAATATTTATGGCAAATAAAGATGTAGAAATTTCCGTTAACATTCAAAATATTACTTGCACTAACGTAGACTTAGGTCCGGTTGCACCAAAGCGTCTGTTAACGTCAACGTCATAGTTAAAAAATCTTGTATGAGAAGTTTGACAGTTTTCTATGGGATGACACGTCGCCATATTTAACGTTGATCAGTTCGTTAGTTATGCGTGGTACAACCCACCCTTAAAGCGGATTGTGCTCTTCGACCAAAAACTTCATTTACACAAGTTATTGGCAATAATAATATGCCCATACAAAGTTGACATATTGTATAATTTTGTATATCGTTTTTATCGTAAACAAAACGAGATTTAATTATAAAGTTTGACTTCTGTTTCGGCCAATTCCTTTTGGTCGTAGTCTAGTCCGCTTTAAATACCTGTACGTTCGTGATTCCCACAGTTCACCATAAACACCCGGTTGTATAACATTAAACAAATTTAAAAAACTGTAACATTTTAAACATTAAATAATTGTAAAAAATAAATAAAAAAATTTACTAGTGGAATCTTAAAGTAATACGGCGGTTTAGGGTGTAGGCATTTGATTGCAGTTTTTTTTTAATAATTATCTCCTTTATTTTATTTTTTATTTATATTTTATTTTCATGTCAAATACCGCGAGCTTATAATATATTGAATGAACTTGCAAAACTTCAGAATGGGCACCGATAGCCTGAAAAACTTTCTTCAAGTTCTCTTTATACTATTGATTAGGTTTGGTGACTTTACACGATTTTACAATTTACATGAGCACTAAAACAAATGGTACTAATTCCGAACAATTTCATGTTTTAGTTGTTTGACTGCTGATCCTCTGCTACACCTTAAACTATATTTAAAAAATAGAAACACTTAATACTCATTCAGGTAACGTTCTAATGCTAGCCCACATTACAAGGCACATTTGTACATACCAACATATCAAAAACAACATTAAATTTCAAATATTTTTATTTCGACTGATATACAATTATAACTATTAATTCTTATTTTGTGCCCGACTATACGGATGAAAATAAAAGGGATTAAAAATATACCGATACTAGCTGTGCCCGCGGCTCCGCCCGCGTGGAATGCGGTCTTTGTCAGCAAGCGGCTAATTCACCCCTAACTTCTCTCCCTCCCCCTGGAGGCGGAACTTGAAGGTCTTGAAGTAAAGTTGACAGATGGATACGCTAGAGGACAGTAGTCCAGATAAAATATTTTACAATTACCACTAAATAAACTACACTCCAAAATCAATAGTTTTTTTCGTCCTTATAATGGTTTTTTACATTATTTAAACGACATAAAATAGTAGGTGTATATCGGACGATACAGTACCACTTTTGTATTTATACGTGCTTGACTGTACCTATTCATATCATGTCCATGGCAAATATCATCTAAATCGATCCTCCAGTCAAATCAGTCTAAGAATGAAAAGGTAATAAAACAGGCGCGGTTGCAGCCTAAAATGGGGGGGGGGGGTAACTATGAAATTGGGGGGGGGGTCACTAATGCAGAAATGATTTTTCGAGGGGGTCAGTAATGTTTTTTTTTTTCTATTTGACGTGAACGATTTGGGGTAGGTGTCATGTCATGTCAAAAACAGTTGAACCGATTTTATTCAATATAGTTTTTATTGAAAGTACCTTTCAGGCCTCACTTCCATTATTTTTTTCGATTTTTTTGGACCTACGGTTCAAAAGTAAGATGGGGGAGGGGGGCGCCCTTTTTTGAAGATGAAACTATCCTTTGTCCTTTCTCGAGACCCATACTATATCTATACCAAATTTCGTCTAAATCAGTTCAGCGGTAAAAAATTCCTCATACCAACTTCCAACCCCCTTTTCACCCCCAAAAGGGTTTGAAAACTATCCTATGACGTCTCTCGGGACTCAAATTATCTCCATACTAATTTCTGTCTAAATCGATTCAGCGGTTAGAAATGTTTCATACAAACTTTCAACCCCCTTTTCACCCCCACCAGGGTAGATTTTCGGGATCAAAACTATCTATTATCCTTTCCCGCGACTCAAACTATCTCAATACAAAATTTCATCAAAATCCGTTCAGCCGTTTTCACGTGATGCGCGGTCAAATAAACAGACAAACAGATAAACAGACAAACAGATAAACAGACAAACAGATAAACAGACAAACAGATAAACAGACAAACAGACAAAAATTCTAAAAATTGATGGATCGTGTTCTGTTATCGATTCTAAGTATCCCCAACGAACTTTTTTTCGATTATCTTCCATGTACAGACTTTCGACCCTCTTCAGCTTTATTATATGTATAGATCGCAAATACCCGATTATCCATTATACCTGTAATGCAATAAATCTATTTTCCTTGTACCAGATTGTCAAAACCGATTTGCCAAGTACTAGATTAAAAGAACATCTTATACTTCCATATACCAAATTATACAAGATGAACTTGATGAACCCATTTACCAGATTGAGAAAATACATGATTAGCAATGTTACATTATTAAACATCTTGCATTTCTATACGTAAACACAAAATATAAGAGATTTTAAAGTTTTTTTTTTGTTATTTATTTTGGGACGACAAAATTAAGGACTACAAAAAAAACTTATAGCATAAGTTACCGTGATACGTCATCGCCCGACTTTTCTGTCCTAGTAATCAATCTTATTAAAAAGTTTATAATAAAGTTGAAAATGTAAATCTAATTTTATTATTTAAGAAATTGGAATCAAATTTAACAGCTACTTTATATTTTAGTGTACATTGTAATGCACATTGAGCTTTACGAGGGTGTATGAACTTATGGCGGCAAAATGTCACGATATACTTATGCTAGCCCTACAGATTATCACACTATGTATCTACGAAATTAGAATTAAACTAAAAAATAATTAAATGTCAAATAGAATGCATGCAATTAAAATATTTAAAAAATGCATTTCAAAAAATTATATGACATAATAAACATACAATAAATGTCTCGTAAAAATTACTTTTTGGTGTAAAAAATGTCATACATTTATCAACGTTTATAGATTTTTTAAATCATATTCATACTTATACAGTACTAAAAATTCATATGACACATCCGTGAACATTTTATGGTACTAATCTTGCGCAAGTATGACGTTTGTCGATGTGGATAAATGTCGTCACCGTTAAGTATTAACGTGCAAGAGTTATGAAGTTGTATTAGTGACACTTAAAAAAGATATAAATACAAAAAAAAACTCATAGAATGTTTGCAATATCTAAGACTTAGATTTTATAGATTGTTCATGTATTGTAAACTGTTGTCTTCTTAGGCATTACTTCGGTATACAACATTTAAGTAAAATGCATGCAATTAAGATGTTAAAAAAAAAATTGAAATAATAAACATACAATATAATTTTGAACAAAAAAGAACCGACTTCACTAAACATCCACCATTCCAAAAGCAAATGCTCGAGCTGCTGTAAAAATTACTCAAATCACTATAGGTGTGCCTATAATAGTTGAAGAGTTCCCTCGATTTCTCCAGGGTCCCATCATCAGATCCTGACCTGGTTACAATGGGACCAACTGTGAAGTATACTCTTTCAAACGAAAAAAGAATTTTTCAAATCGGTCCAGCCGTCTTCGAATAATCGGTGAACATACATAAAAAAAAAAAAAAAAAAATAGCAAAAACAAAGATACCGACGAATTGATAACCTCCTCCTTCGAAATCTTGAAGTCGGTTGAAAATAGAAATACGATGTATCGTAAAAACTACTTTTTGGTGTAAAAAAAACATATCAGTGATGATCATTTGATGGTACTAATCTTGCGCAAGTATGACGTTTGTCGAAGTGGATAAAATATCTCCACCGTTAAGTATTAACGTGCAAGACTTATGAAGTTGTATAAGTATAATGTTGTATAAGTGTCACTTAAAAAAATATAAATACAAAAAAAATCATAGAATGTTTGCAATAATGACTTGGATTTTATAGATTGTTCATGTATTGTAAACTGTTGTCTTCTTAGACATTACTTCGGTATAAAACCTCTCAAGCCTCCTTTAGTAACAAAAACTGACTTATCGTCGTTGACACAAACTGACGATATGTAAATCTTACTACAATTACAAAGTCGACCATTGCTCAACTAAGTATTGCTGTATTCGATTAGTTTATGTACTCGTTTCGAGCGACTATTCACTATTGTAGTATATACAGCACCATAAGGGGTTCCCTTTTTACCTTTAGGTACGACCCTTAGAATGATTCAGATTATTGTTAATAGATTATCAACTCTACGACTCTATAGTTTTGATAAAAACGGGACTTAATCGCGTACACTTACTTTCATTATTTTCCTGACATTTCGAGAGTGCCGTAACGCTCGTGGTCGCAGGCATACAAATTTAAATTTCTACGACTCCAACCAGGAGATGCAAAATTAAAATTTGGAAACCAATTTGTAAAGTCCGAAGTATTTGTTTATATTGAACCTAATCTACCTACAGACATAGAGTTGATAATTCATTAATAAGTTCTGCACCTTTTTTAAGACGTCACCGGATTGCGGTTTTGAATAATGCTAGAAACGAGATTAAAAACCAGCCGAAGAAGTTTACTTTGACACATTTGACGATCCGTATACCTTCTTAAAAGGTAATATTGCGTAGTAAATTGTGTCGATGTTAGTACGCTTACAACTTAGATTTTTGTGTATGGATGATATCTCGCCACCATGTCGCTCGTTGCATACCTCCTGGTGAATGGAACAGTTCCTTTTGAAGGTTTTGGTATAGCTGTAAAATAATAAGTAAATATGAATCAAGAAAACGAAGTGAAAAGGAAATATAAAGATTTTCAGAAAAATACTGGCGATCTGTTTAACCTCGTAAGGCCCAATGGCCTATATTTAGGACGGTAAAATTTAGTCATAATGGGACACTAAGTCAACCTTTTTATTCAAAATTAAATTTTGTTCTAGAAGCTTGAAATATAGGCACACGTATAGCGATTTGAGTATTTTTTACTGTAGCTCGGGCATTTTCTTTAGGGTAGGTGGAGGCTAAATGAAGTATTATTTTTTGCTTCAAAATATTTACGATAAGATTTTCTTTTGTGCAATAAAGGTTAAATAAAATAAAAATAAAATAATAAAATCCCTCTAGGTTGGAAGGTCAGATGGCAGTCGCTTCGCCAATTCATGGGATTTCGGCTCAATTGAGCCGGGACAAATGCTAGGATATTAGTCCTAGAAGATATTAGGAGGATAAATAAATATCATAGGACAATCTTACACAAATCAACCTGTCCCACACTGACTCAATAAGGCTTATATTGTAAAGATGATGGTTATTTATTGAAAGTCTCACCTTGCCATCGCTCTTGCCAAGCACGGAGTTGAGCACGAAGTCCGTGGGGGCAAGCGCGTCGACCACACTCACGATGTCCGGTTTGAGGGAGGAGCACAGTTCTAATACTGACTGTCGGACGAGAGTGGCTAGCGCGGGGCCTGTTGCGAACCCGCCTTGGTATAGTTCTACTAAATGCCTGGGAATAGCAAACAGATATATTGATAACAGAAAATTAAATATAAGAAAAATATTATACTTCCTTTTTTTAATTCTATTTTATATTTTTTTATAGCAGATATTGATTAAAAATATATTACCGACAACGAAACAACGGTATCTCAAAAAATACTCATTGATTGCAGCTGTAGTTGAGTATAAAAAAAGTATACCCTTTATTAATTTTTTTGAAAAAAAAGAACAAGTTTGTATTATTTATTTTACGTCACACCTAGCCATAATGTGAGTTTTATCGCACGCTACGCGTACGGTAAAACTCGCATTATGCCCAGGTGGAGACGTAAAATTGTGTACTCACCACGGGCAGTAAAAAAGAAAGCCCTCTATCGCATATTTACAACCCTCGCCTGCGGCTCGGGTTACAAATACCTGCGATTTCGGCCTTTCTTTCTTTTACAGCCCTTGGTAAGTAATGTACTATTACTCCGAATCACGACGACTAATTTAAATAGTAAAAAATGAGTCACAAAACTTTCGTATAATAGAAATTCAATCAACGCTAACGTGTGACCAAAACATTTTTATCTACACTCATACTGTAAGTACTCTAAAATGCGTTCAAAAACCGTAGACAATGACAAGCATTACAACAAACGATTTAACTATGATAAGTTTCTTATCTGCGGCAGTAACGTAATTTTAACTTTGCATGCTCAAATATTGTTAAGCAATGAGTTTCAAATTTGGAACATCGAATTTGATAACATAATGTTACCGCCATGGCCAACTCGATTGGTCCCGCGCGAGCGCCGGCACAACCGAGTTGGCCATGACGGTACAATGGCGGTCATTCTATGGTTTCCGAACACTTAATTTAATATATATAATATGAGTGTAGATAAAGCAGTGTATGCAACTGTACGTAATTAGGCCTTAAAACACTCGTGTGATCTTATTATGAAAACCACACTCATGTTTTAAGGACCCTTATTACGTAACAGTTACATAAACTACTATTTTCATTATGGCACTCGCGCCTGCAGTTTGCCCACAACAGATAGGACGTTAATCCCTTACAGCCCATCTCCATTCTGAAATACTATACGACACCTTTAAAACAAAACTCACCTATCCATCGACCATAGGCCATACAGCATAAACAACCTCTCCAAAATCGGCTGCAACTCTTTCTCCTTCTTTCCAATGGCTTCCCAACTGACCAGCAAAGCCAAGTACTCCGCATAACACTCCGTCAACGTCTGCCATTTGTACACTTGGCATTTTGCTTTAGCTTCGAACTTTGTGAGGCCGCCGGCGATTAGAGATTCGTATTTCTCGTGAGTTTCTTTTAGAAGCCAACATATTAGCCATTTGTAGGTTGATAGTATAACTGTAACAAATTAAGAAAGATTAAAAAACCCGACTGGCTTTTGACTTCGCAAGCGTGTGGATTTTTGGCACCATTTTTTTAACATGCCCGATGTCACTTCTACAGTTGAGACGAATTTAATGACATCTCACACCTCGTAATCCATCAAACGATGATTTTGAGCGTGCCAAAGAAATAGATATACATACATACCTTCGAAGAAACATAAGCCTCCTTCGGTAGGCGGGTAATTAAGTCAAGTCTTAAGATATATTTTAAAGAAATAGGTGCGGGTCATTCTTCCAATGGGGATCTATGTTACTCTGCGCTCTGCTAACACCTTAGACAACCCTACACGTGATCCATGGGTGGTGCTAAAAGAGTAACAAACTTGGCAGCTGCACTGTCCCATCTGGACCTCGCAGCACTCACTGGATTTTCTTCATCATCTGCTTTCCCACTACTACTACTACCCCAGAGAAGAAATGCCTACCTATATCCAGTGTCATGTACTCGATGTGCGATAAAAAAAATCTTCCAATCTCATATATTTCTTTTTAATAATTTGAAACGTGAGTCATATCGACATATAGCAAATGAATAATAAAATATTACGGCTAAACTAACACCATCCAATCAGTACAGTCAAGTCTGAAGACTTATGTCATGTGCTGGCTTTCGGGTCAGCATAAAGCTGAGGCGGGTCCATTTCGTGGTAAACTGTGTATTATGTTCTAGATTACTATGGGGGCGTCCATTAATCGCGTCATACGTTTTTGGCTCGTTTTAGACCCCCCCCTCCCCCATGGTGATCTTTGGTGATATTTTCAGGACCCCTCCCCCCCTGTCCAATATGACGTGTAATTTTTTGCTAACTAAAGTAAGTACAGTTTTCCAACACGTGAACCTACTTACGTAACGTACGTACACGTAAAGGGTAAAAAAATGAAACAACATGTATACATATAAAATAAAATTATCTTTAATAGAAAAAAACCGGCCAAGTGCGTGTCGGACCACGCGGTTTCGTACCTACTATCGAAAAAGTAATATCAAAAGGTCGTATGTGCGTATGAAATGAGTTTTTAGGAGAACTCAATAATTCCTAAACGGATAATGTTCTCAATTTTTTTCATATTTTTTTGGATCTCCGGTTCAAAAGGGGAGACACAAGTTTTTTAGACTTACGGGGTGATTTTTTCTTAAAATATTCACTAAATAAAAAAAATTCAAACAGACCTCAATGTTATTTTTGAAGACCTATCGAGACATGACGATATTTATTGAAAAAATAATTTTTTGACAAATAATTACATGTATGGACGAGTTATAAAACTCCAACTCCAAAAAGGACTCCATAAAATATCTTTTTTAGCAAATATCTTTTACTACAAAACTAAGTAGCGGCATACAAAAACACACCTTATATTTAAATATTTATTAAGATTCGTTTTAGAGTTTCCGAGTAAAATGGCTGTGACATACGGACGGACGGACGGACAGACGGACATAACGAAACTATAAGGGTTACGTTTTTGCCACTTTGGCTACGGAACCCTAAAAACCTACTTCACAAAATAATATGTCAAATGCCATTAAAAAATATTTACAATCATAGTGCTAGTGCAATTTTACTCTGCTTTTGACAGATTGATTCATTTAAAAGTAGATAATTTTTATTTTATTGACCATAATACAGTATAGCACAAGGAACAAAAAAATTACACGTGATATGTGTCCAGACCCCCCTCCCCCCTGTGGTGATCATTGGTGATTTTTTCTTGACCCCCTCCCCCCCTATACAATATGACGCGATTAATGGACGCCCCCTATTGTTTTTTTATTTTTTTTTATACTTTTGTGTGCAATTATGGTTTATCACGAATAAAACGATTGATTGATTGATTGATTTTAATGTCCGATGCATTTCAAACATGTCACACTAATAGTGACTAAAAACGCGAGTTTAACTGTAATAGTTTATTCATTTGCTACCTAAAGGTTGTCGGGAAAAGATCGCTGTTTAGCGATAAATTTGCCCGTTGTTTCATTTGCTGTATTTAATTTGATGTATTTTCTGTACTGGTTTCTTTTGGAGATGTTCAGTGATTTTTATTTGCTAAGTTAAATACTTATAGACTATAATTACTTATGGCTTATTTCACGGTTTTTCTTTTTATTATTGAATGCCAATACTTTTCGACGGTCCAGACAACTGCTAAAAGCTCTTTTTCGATAGTGTACAGGTACTTATATGAATCACGATAATTTAAAATCCAATTACTTACACCCAACTTTCTTCAGCTGTCTAGTATCCGTACCAGTAAATCTGCATAATCTCTCAAGTGCCACTAAGGAACGTCACGGTCCCTAGAGAGGAGTCTAGCCTACGGTTCTCGCATTGGCGGAGAAGTCAGTTGCCTGCCTGCTGGGATAATACACTGTTGTCGCCCTCGTATGTCACTGTTGCTTTTCCACTAAGGTATGGCTAAACTTTTCGACAGCACAGACAATGGCTAGAAATTCTTTTTCTACAGCAGATAGTTAAAGCCTGGCCAGAAATATATGATTATTGTCAAGAGGGAGCTATTATTCTCATTTATATGGAAACAGTCATAGAGCGTATTATTCTGTATGGTATAGTGTCATCGTGATTTGTTTACCTGTCAGCTCTGATGTTAATTTGAAAATGTTTCACAGCGGAATAGTTTAATTTCCCGAGCGCATTATTTTATCATCATCATCATCATATCAGCCGAAAGACGTCCACTGCTGGACATAGGCCTCCCCCAAAGAGTGCCACAATGACCGGTCCTGCGCCACCCGTATCCAGCGGACTCCCGCGACCTTCACCAGCGTATTATTTACAGCAGTTTATTATATACACTCTTTACAATGTTTCTCTCTTGAATATGGATAATTTTGGGAATCTTTTGTCGTTTATTATTTCATATTCAACACTTTATTCAAGTAAACCGCCTCAATGGCACTTGACAACAGTGACAGCTTATCACATGCACTCACACATGCATATCATTCTGTTATAAAATTATTGGCAGTGTAACAAATTAGTTCCAATGAAATTCCGCAAATGGCGCATGATCATATATTTCTGGTCAGGCTTTAAATTCTTACTTCCCTAGATAGAGTACGATGGGGACAACAAGGTGTTCTCCCGGGTTCTTAAATAAAAAAGTAAAACACAAGTGACTTACATTCAGCGTCCTTCAACTGCCTAGTATCGGTACCAGTAAATCTCCTCTCCATAATCTCTGAGTGTTACTAAGGAGCGTCAAAGTCAATAGAGGCGAGTCTTGCCCGCGGCTCTCGTATTGGCGGTGGAGCCAGTTGCCGGCTTGTTGGGATAACACACTGCAGTCTCCCTCGTGTGACACTGTTGCTTTTTCAACTAAGGTATGCCTAAACTTTTCGACAGCGCAGACAACGGCTAGAAATTCTTTTTCTACAGCAGATAGTTCCATTTTTACTTCCCTAGACAGAGTACGATGGGGACAACAAAGTGTTCTCCCGGGCTCTTAAATAAAAAAGCAAAACAGAAGTAACTTACATTCAGCGTCCTTCAGCTGCCTAGTATCCGTACAAGTGAATCTCCTTTGCATAATCTCTTCAGTGTTACTAAGGAACGTCACGGTCCCTAGAGGCGAGTCTTGCCCGCGGCTCTCGTATTGGCGGAGGAGCCAGTTGCCGGCCTGCTGGGATAACACACTGTTGTCGCCTTCGTATGTTACTGTTGCTTCGTGGTTGCTGCGGATCTCGCCGAGGTTCGCTCGCTGAAAAAAAAAAGCTATATGTAGTACGGAAACAAAAACAGATAACATTGTCCATTTTATATCATTTTTTGTATTGTATTTTATTAACTTTTGCCTAGATAATTAAATACAAAAATTGTCCAAGAATGTCTAGATTTGGAAGAAATATGTTTTCGGGTTTTTGTTTGGAAATCGTCCATTTTGCTAAATATAGTGTTTACCTTCATAAAGCCGTGCCCCCCGCAGGCCTCGCGGCACTGCTGTGCGGCGCGCAGCACGGTCCACGTCGTCATGGGCTTGCTGCTGGGGCCCATTTCTCGAACGGTATTAGACTAATATTATCAGTGTGTTGTCATGGAAAGTCATACGACTTGACAGTTCGTAGTCTAATTATATTGGTCTAATACCTTTTCAGTAATAGGCCCCAGGTCTCCCGGCACTAGTACAGTACATGTACTCTTCATGCTATTGCTGATGGACCATCGCGTGGATTTCTGACACCTCGCCCTGAACTACTGATGTGCAAGTTGCGGAAAGGTAAAAAAAGTTGGAATAGTTCTCGGTAATTTCCAGAAACTTTCAGAAGAAATATAGGAAAAGTTTCAATTCACGTAAAAAAGTGATGAGAAATTTCCAATATTTTCCCACGTGAAAAATTCCGTAAGTTTAGAAAGTTTCCGTCAGCACATCAGTAGTCTGAACACGTACTTAATTTTACGATTTTAAGCTAACATGGTCATTAAATAGTAGTTAATGCAACAGTTGTATAAGAGGGGTCAAAAAAGGTGAGTGGCGTGGGTAACTATTTGAGCCGTAGGCGCAGCCGGAGGCGAAAATTGTTAAGAAAAACGCCAAGAATTTTTTTTTACCTACTTATACGACGTTGCATATAATACTTTTTCTACGAATACACTTACTTTTACATAAAATACGAAATTGAAAACTTCATGGATATCGCAGTTATTTTGTCAACATAATCAACAATCATTTGAGTTTTACCTTTTAAAACACATTTTTTCAAGAATACTAACATTACTAACACAAATACACACCGTCGTTATTTGATTAATTAAATATTAAAGAGCTACAGAGATTAGTAAAAATACCTACATTACTTTCAAAGTTTGCAATGTGCTCAACAAACGAACGGGAAACGTAAAAAACTATGACGTAGGTCTGTGGTTCTTTTAATATTTCTTTTTTAAAGTTTTATTTTTCTAAAAACGCTGCGTTTATTTAGGTTTCTTACGTTGGCGGTAATTTATTTTATATTAATAGTCGTGTTTGCACGCGATTACGCGATACTATTTTGGCGCTTTTATAGAACAAGTGTTATTTTGGGGAATAGACTAGATAGACTTTTCATCGAGTATATTATCTATGTTCTTATAAAGGTGTTGACGAATGTATAAATGACAGATAAAAGTACAGGAGTACAAAAACATTACAAAAACACCCAACACTCGCAGACACTTCAGTTACTCCGTGATAATAAGGCATGCAACTGTGCCGAAATATCAGCAACTCAACCAAATTCAAACCAACACATGGTAAATACCGCGTTTTAAATAGTTTTTGTAACGTACTTAATTATCTAGCCCATTCGAGTATCCCACTCCCACTAGTGGGAAAAGGCCTCTCCCCTGGATCTACATGGCTCCCGATTATGTGCTTCTTCCGGCCATTTGTAATTAAAGGTATCAATGTTATCCGGATGCATGTGTTAGACGAGGCCGTCCCAGTCTTATTTAAGCCTAGTGGTTATGTCTACGTCAGCGCCCGTTTTAGAGCGAAGCGGGATGCTCTGAACAACTGTATTAAAAAGACACTTATGACGTTTTCAAGTCAAAGGTACATCATTGTCGTACTGCCATAAAAAAACATTTAGAAATACGGTAATTAAGTATGTGCTTGTTTTTCATGTTCTTGTTTTGTGTGGATTTGAGTAATATTGTGTGTTATCTGTCGTGGCATCACCGAATGGGAGCTACGGAAGACCAGCACCGGTTTTTAAGCTGGCATTATGCTGAGTTGGGTCCATTTTGTGATGCATATTCATTTTTACAAGATTTTAACTTGCACTGTTCGTGTGTATGTAAATATGTAAGTTGTCCATCAAAATTTGCAATCCATTTTTCAGTCACTTCCCGTTATTGTCTCTCCATTATATCTATCCATATCCCAATGGACAATTTATTGTTTCTCAATGTACTTGTTGTAATAGTCCAGCAGTTATGTACATTTCACCTGAAAAGTAATCCAATCTCAATGTAACTTTAACGGGTAGTTTGGGGGTATGCCATGAAGACTCTCATAAGTTTTCGACCTCTAGGACCTAGTGGAATTATTCGGCCGTATTGCTAATAAGCGATCTCTTCCAGACAACCTTTGGGTGTATTATTTTTTGTTAAGCTCTCAAGTGTCATGACACTTGAAAATTCATAACTTTACAGAATTGCTAAAAAAATTATGGTTCCGCCGCCATATTGGAATCTCAACAATAAATTGGCTGTATCTTCGTTAATATTTGGCATGACAGCTATGCAATCTGGTCAGCTATCATGTACAGCTAACTTTCAGAAAATTTATTGGTCTTTAACTTTGCCATACAAGGTGTACACAAAACGTGCTTAGTTTATGATATATAAGCGATAAACTGAAAAAAAAATTGGTTTTTGTACCCCCTCAAAATTCCACAAGGTCCTCGAAGTCGAAAACGTATGAGAGTCTTCGTGGCATACCCCCGAACTACCCGTTAAAGTTCCATTGGGTTTGGATTACTTTCCAGCTACCCTTAACTTCATTCGACATAACTGCTGGACAATAAGCGTCACAAATAAATGTTTTTATTGTTTTTCGTTATTGTTAAATAAACTCTATTAACAATCGACATAATGTACCTTTGACTCGAAAACTTTACATTTAGCTAAATATAGTGTTTACCTTCATAAAGCCGTGCCCCCCGCAGGCCTCGCGGCACTGCTGTGCGGCGCGCAGCACGGTCCACGTCGTCATGGGCTTGCTGCTGGATACCATCGCGTGGATTTCTGACACCGACTCGCTCTGTAAGGGGAAAAAACATTACAATACAATACAATACAAATACTCTTTTCACACCACCTATGCGTATACGGGCTTTTTCTTCCCTGCTAGGAGGGAAGAAAGTTGCACTTTTCTGTTCTAGGACATTGGGTTTTTTGTCAGCCTGTCCGTCATTACAAACAAATTTCTTATTCAATTAATCGATTCATTATACTCAGGAAGCACACTAAGCCCATATAAAGTTAAAATAAATATGATTCAACAATAACATTTTTTATTTTCCTCTTAAGGTGGTGTGAAAAGCAGTATGTGTCACATAGGAACAAAACTATTTTCACCTCAGCAGCAGGAACGAGGGTTCTTTGATACCTAAAACCAGTGAGCAAAACTCAATTTTGCTGCGAGCGTGAGACAAAATGACCTTGTTGACCTTGGAATTACAATGTCAATCCGCGCGCGAGGTCTAATACAAATTCGAAATACTCGGAAGCTATTCGTGTTGTCTTTTTCACGTCATTAGTAAATAGAGAGAGACAGAAATATTTTAAACGTCATTCAATCAAATTCTATTTAATTTTAATTCGTATTCTGAACTTTCGATTCGACCCCTGAAACAGAGTCAGAACGAAACGTTCCGAAATGCGCAGAAGTACTAATTTGTAAATATAATTTAAACAAATTTTAATTTTGAAATGTTTAACCATGCAACACCTAAAATAATTTACGTTCTTTATTTCAAGATCAAATAAGTATAAACGGAAAAATTACAAGATTATCATGTGAAAAATATTATTACTTACAACAATCTTTCGTATTGTGATCAAACAGTAGTTACGGAACGCAGATAAAAAAAAGTTAACAAAAGTCAAAATGGCGGTATAGATATTTTAAAAATATTTAATTTATTTTGATTATTTTTTGTGTTATTAACTTATAATTGAGGTTTTTGAACTCAAATGTAAGAATATTATAATAAATACCTACAAGTGAAAAAAGTGATAAAGAAGTATTAAGCATCACCCAGGTTGTATTTTTCCATGTCTTCTCACTGCTGAGGTGAAAAATAGTATGTTCAACATGAGAATAAAGTTATTTACATCTTGTGCTTTTGAGTCCCTCTCTACGCTCAAGATTCTAAATTAGAATCACTCGCTACGCTCGTGATTCTATTATAGAATCTTTCGCTTGCTCAGGACTCAAAATTAGCACTCGAAGTAAATATGAACTTTCTTCTCTTGTTGTACAAATATCTATTTCACCTTGGGCGTTAACACTTGAATCCCTCACTAAGCTCAGGAGTCTACTTTAGAATCCCTCGCTACGCTCTGAATTCTATTATAGACTCCATCGCTTCGTTTGGGATTCAATACACGCCCTCGCCGTAAATATTTCATTTTGCTCCCTTGTTACACAATCTACTATTGTTGCACACATAAATAAAATAGAACAGCATAGTACACATATTAAAAGTAGAGGCAGTCAACAGGCGGTCTTATCGCTAGAGAGCGATCTCTTCCAGACGACCTTGGGGTAGCGGAAATCTAGTCAAAAATAATCGTACGAGTAGGTGCAAGACAAATGAAACAGAGAAAATCCAGTAAACAATAACAAATAACCTAAAATACAATAGCTTAATTATACATATAGGTACCTACATACACAAATAAAATAATCAATAAACATACATAGACTACATACACAGAGTAACTTATATTAAAAATACAGTCAGCAAGCATTTGTTTTTTTTTTCTACTGTGCTGTTTTTGTTTGAAGTGTGCAATAATAGTACATTACTTACCTAGGGCTGTAAAAAAAAGAAAGCCCGAAATCGCAGGTATTTGGGACCCGAGCCGCAGGCGAGGGTTGTAAATATGCGATAGAGGGCTTTCTTTTTTACTGCCCGTGGTGAGTACACAATTTTACGTCCCCACCTGGCCATAATGCGAGTTTTACCGTAAGCGTAGCGAGCGGTAAAACTCACATTATGGCCAGGTGTGACGTAAAGCATTTATTCATTCATTCAGCAAACATTAAGGGAGAGATAGGTAATACTCCTTAAGGTGTTTCTTGAAACAAGTTAGGAATTTTGCACGCCTTATTTCATTACTTCAGTTATTGAATTTAAACTTTCGTTCGACATACTAACACTATTAAAGATACGTATGCGGTCACGTTTGAAAATATGGACACATTTAATGTGACAAAATATGTAGCCACGACTTTATTACCAAAGTGTAAAGTCTTGGATACATGTTTTTGTCACATTAAATGTATCCATATTTTCAGACGTGACCGCACGTACATAACATAACATAAATACTCTTTTTCTACTCCTGTACTTTTATCTGTCATTTATACATTCATCAACACCTTTATAAGAACATAGATAATACACTCGATGAAAAGTCTATCTAGTCTATTCCCCAAAATAACACTTGTTCTATAAAAGCGCCAAAATAGTATCGCGTAATCGCGTGCAAACACGACTATTAATATAAAATAAATTACTGCCAACCTAAGAAACCTAAATAAATGCAGCGTTTTTAGAAAAAAAAAACTAACAAAGAAAAATTTAAAAAACCACAGACCTACTTCGTAGTTTTTTACGTTTCCCGTTCGTTTGTTGGGGCAAATTGCAAACTTTTAAAGTAATTTAGGTATTTTTACTAATCTCTGTAGCTCTTTAATAATTGATCAAATAACGACGGTGTGTATTTGTGTTAGTAATGTTAGTATTATTGAAAAATAGTGTTTTAAAAGGTAAAACTTAAATGATTGTTGATTATGTGGACAAAATAACTGCGATATCCATGAAGATTTCAATTTCGCATTTTATGTAAAAGTAAGTGTATTCGTAGAAAAAGTATTGTATGCAACGTCGTATAAGTAGGTAAAAAAATGTTCGTGGCGTTTTTCTTAACAATTTTCGCCTACGGCTCAAATTGTTACCCACGCCACTCACCTTTTTTGACCCCTCTTATACAACTGTTGCATAAACTACTATTATTGCACACCTCAAATTAAAGAAACATAATATACACAAGTTACAAATAAAAGTAGAGGTAAACCAATTACGATGCGTACGGTACGGAAGATATTTACGTGTATACATGACTGAAACCGTAATCTTATACACCGTGGGCCCATATAACTAGACAGATTTTAACAGTGTATTCCTGATCATATTTAGATACTAAAATGTCCTATAAACTTTTCTGGAATACGCCTAGTTTCAGAGTTAATACCAATTTAAAAAAATACACTTTTTATAATTCATCACAAAACGCCTTTCTAATGGCGTTGTTGCCACTATTGGACTAATTGGACATAGTTTACACGTCCTTATTGACATATATCAAAGTGACAAGGAAAACTTTGCAGAAACTAAATTTTTACAAAAAAAATGTACCAATTTGTTTTAGGCGATAATTTTATTAATAACAGTTGCTTTTCATGTGCAATAAACATTCAAAAAATGGAAATAAAAAAACTAAAAAAAAAATTTTTTTTCGGCGAAATTGACCTAGTCACAATATTTTTTCCTTCTTCTGGCCTTAGGAATTCGTGGTTAAGATCTGTCGGGTTATTCCAGCCCACGGTGTATAATAATGATAATAGTTCGTTATTTTTTTAAACCATCATCGTGCTAGCGTTCGTCCCAGCTTTATATTATACCTGAACCCCAGGTTCAGCACAATTGAACCTGGGGTTCGCTCAGCAACCTAATAATAATTGGCGTAGGCATTCGTTTATACGAGCTGCCGTCTAACCGTCCAACCCAGAAGGGAATCACACTGTTTTCCCTAGCTGAAAAGCTGGTAAACAAAATACATGAGTTCCAAAAAACTCAGTGGTACTAAAAATCAATGAATAAAACATTATTATATGCATAGAGAAATGAATAAACTACTTAGTCGGTTTATAAGTTCTGTCACTAGGGTTTTAACTAGTAAAATAGGAACTATTAGAGATTGCTTACTATTTCAATATATGGTTAAAAAGCCTATTTAACAGTGATCAATTTACGATATTATTTAATGCAAATAGTTAACAAAAAATAATGGAATGGGTTAGTTAAATAATAACGGGAACAGGAGAAGACGAAGAAGATTTAATGCAAATAGTTTTACACAATTCCTTGTAACATTCGTAAAAGCGCAATAAAAAACCACGTCAAAAACACGCGCCCTGTTCCAGTTGATTAAGACCCTAATAATACATGATTAACGTGGGTTAATCATGTAAAAAAAAATAGAAGTGTTATTACTTATTAAGAGGTTTATTTAAGTACACTTAATTATGATCTCATAATTATTTTTTTGAAAATTTATTGATAAGCAATGTACTGCAAACATGATTGAGGTGTAAGTAACTGTCAATGTCAACGAGCGTTCAATTTGAGTGGTTGATTGATGATTTACAGTTTTTAAGAGGGCTGTCAATCGTAACAATAACATTTTGTATATAACTTATAAGATCTGTTGTCAATTTTGGGAAATTTATTTGCTGCTGCTTTGGTAATTCCTTCATTCACTTTTTTTAATAAGACGCGGTGGCAAACAGGCATACGGCCCGCCTAATGGTAAGCAGCTACCGTAGGCTATGGACCCCTGCAACTCCAGAGAATTCACATGCACATTGCCTACCCCTTAAGAACCTATACACTTCTTTTTTGAAGAACCTCATACTGTAAGACCCACCAGTCCCACCACTATCGCCATGTATGATTTTGTTCACTGTGTGGCATTTTGTGGCACGTTTTTCTAAAAACTTCATTACACACGTATTTAACAATTTCCTTTCTCTCGTTATTTAAATGAGCCCGAACACGAATACAGCCTGTTTCCTTTTCATCCAGCCACAGCTACCACGGGCGCAACATATTTCTTCTATCAAAACGCACATGGCGTATACACGTTGGACGGAATTAAACGCCGGTTGCCAGTTTATTACTTTCATTCATTTGTTTTTCTGTATAAATATCTACTAGCGGCCAGTACTGCGAAGATTGAGTAAAAAACCTATTTACATATCCTGCACACATAATAATCACATCACCAGTTCTAACGAAATACCTACTATGGAATAATTCCTTATTGTTACAACCCTAGCCTCTGTTTGTCATTCCATTTTTAAATTTTAGTGATGCTATTTGATATTGAGCCTAAGTACAAACTATTAAGTCAGCTTTTTGTGTATATTAGACATCACTTACGCACTCTTTACAACTAATCAGCTTATTTTATGACTCTTTACCCTTAAGCCGTCTGTTATACTATACAAGGATGTATAAAATACGCGATCTTGATTTTAAGTTAATTATAATATATTTTAATCTGTATGTAATAATAATAAGCTTTTTAATCATGTTTAATTTTTTTGAATAAAAACTTAGTATTATATTTTATCACTCAAAACTCTTATGACAGAACTAATGAACCGACTAAGTATATACTTATCCGACTAAGTATCTCATACTCACCAAATTATCAACTTTTAGCCCGGAATTGGAAGCATCCACGAACTTTAGATATGTCCCTGTGAAGACCTGGATGTATATTTTAAACACCACTGCCGCAGCCACGTAGCCAAATAACCGCCATTGCTGTACACACACAGAAATAAACTATATATAACAATAATTTTAAACAAAAAAGAACCAACGTCACTTAGCCTCCACCTTTCCAAAAGCAAACGCTCGAGCTGCTGTAAAAAATACTCAAATCACTATAGGTGTGCGTAGAATAGTTGAAGAGTTCCCTCGATTTTTCCAGGATCCCATCATCAGATCCTGACCTCCTACAATGGGACCAACTGTAAAGTATACTCTTTCAAACAAAGAAAGAATTTTCCAAATCGGTCCAGCCGCCTTCGACTAATCGGTGAACATACATAAAAAAAAGCAAAAACAAAGATCCCGACGAATTGATAACCTCCTTCGAAATCTTGAAGCCTGTTGAAAATCAGTTCGGTCTCTTTTCCCGTTAAGCCAGGAGTCGGCAAACCGCGGCTCGCGAGCCGCATAAGGCTCTTTAGGGGGTCAGTTGTGGCTCTTCGAGTTCCCCTCGATTTTATTAAAAATCAAATATTACATTAAAAAAACCGGCCAAGAGCGTGTCGGGCCACGCTTAGTGTAGGGTTCCGTAGTTTTCCGTCCGTCACAGTAAGTGTCCCCATTTAAGAGTTTTTGAAAGCACGTCATTTCATTGTGATTTTGTAGAATTTACAGGTACAACAAACACCTGCGTATACGGTTAAATTACAAACTTAGTTCAGAAATTATTTTGTAATTTTTTTTTCAAAAACTATTCAACCTATCAAGTTCAAAATAATTTTCCTAGAAAGTTTTTATAAAGTTCTACTTTTATTTTTTTCATATTTTTAAAACTTATGGTTCAAAAGTTAGAGGGATTATTTCCGAAAATATTTACATTATCAAAAAATGATTTTACTAAACCCCTATTCATTTTTAAATACCTATCCAACAACATATCACACGTTAGGTTTGAAATGAAAAAAAAAAATATTCCCCACTTTACGTATAGGGGAGGTACCCTAATAAAACATTTTTTTCCACTTTTTATTTTAGCACTTTGTCGGCGTCATTGATATACATACATAGGTTGCTACTTATATATCCGGAAACAAAAAAACAAACAAACGTACACGGCTGAAAATGGTTTTATTGTTTTTCAAAGTATTCCCCTTGATGATCTATGCACTTTTGCATTCGCGTGAACCAATTTTTAAAGCACTTCTGCCACTCCGCCTGAGGTACCTCCATAACGTGTTGTTTGAATGCGTCGACAGCATCTTCAGCGGTCGAAAATCGTTGACCGCGTAATTTATTCTTTATATTTGGAAATAAATAAAAATCGTTGGGTGCCAAGTCAGGGCTGTACGGCGGATGACCCGTTAATTCCACATTTTGACCCTCCAAAAATAGAGTTGTTTCGCGTGACGTATGACAGCTGGCATTGTCATGATGAAGAATGATTCTTCGTCGCTGGTTAGTTTTACGAATTTGTTCAAATACTTCCGGTAAGCAAATGGTCGTGTACCACTCTGAATTAACCGTTCTACGGTTTTCTAGTGGCACTGTAGCTACATGGCCATTAATACCGAAGAAGCAGGCCACCATTTGTTTCAATGTACTTTTTGCACGAGTAACTTTCGTAGGGTTCGGCTCATTTTGAAACACCCATACCGTTGATTGTTGCTTCGTTTCGGGATCGTATGCATAGATCCAGGATTCGTCACCTGTATAGATGTTATAAACGGCTTTTGAGTCACCACGGTTATATTTTTTTAACATTTTATTGCACCATTCGACGCGAGCATCTTTTTGCTCTTTTGTTAAGTTGTGGGGTATCCAACGCGAACAAATTTTTTTTACAGCCAAATAATTATATAATATGCTATTAATGCTGGTCATAGAAATACCCAGAGTCGCCTCTATCTCGCGGTACGTAACATGTCGGTCGTCCATTATAAGTTTTCGCACAGCCTCGATATTTTGTTGTACAACGACCGATTTCGGGCGACCTGCCTTAACTTCGTCCGTAAGCATACTACGTCCACGATTGAACTCACTAAACCAGTGATACACAGTAGTTTTAGATGGGGCTTCATCACCAAAAGTTGAAGTTAGTTGATCTATGCACTGTTGTTGCGTTAAACCACGCCGAAAATCATAATAAATCATAGCACGAATATTTTCACGAGTGAGTTCCATTCTTGCTGCGAGATGACATTTAAAACCCGTCAAAAACAAAACACGAGCGTTAATAAGAAAGAAAAAATATACCGGCCAGTACTTAAAAAAGTTCAAATTTTACCATGGAGGTCAAATATGCTATTTAAGAAGATTGTAATCCCGGTTTCCGGATATATAAATAGCAGCCTTCGTATTAGTACCAAATTTCAGCTTTCTAGTGTTAACAGTCACTGAGATTATCCGCGGACGGACGGACGGACGGGCAGACATGGCGAAATTATAAGGGTTCCTAGTTGACTACGGAACCCTAAAAACAGACAACGGCGGCTCTATGAGCTTCCGGAAATTCCATATTTTTCCGCCATCAGGCTCTTTGTCAAGTTTGCTGACTCTGCGTTAAGCCAATAGAGCGTTAGAAAACCGCATAATTTTTCGAAGTATCCCCTATGATATATAATAATGACAGATGGGTTATGCACGCTCCAAAAGTGAAGCACTTAAAATTAGTGATTTCTAACAATTGTCGCTAGTCGCGCACCGGCCAGCGTGAGATGCGGACGTGCGAATGAGCTCCCGTCACCCGCGTGAGAAAGAGACAAACTGTAATTTTCTAACAATGAGAGTGACAAAGATATAATGATTGTCAAAATAGATAAACATAACAGAATTGTTGCTAGATTATGAAATAAGTCTGGAAGTATTTTTTTTGCTCATTTTGTTAGAGCATAACCCATCCATAGTAAATATCATTGAGTATCCCCTCAAGTTTGGTATCATTCGTTATATGGTGTAGACTAACATGCAACTCGTACTCCAGCAGTGGTATCTCTCGCGCCGCGCTGCCGAACTGCGCACGCGTCGCCGCGTACCGCACCGCTATACTGACGCACGAGGATATGGAGTTGCAGCTTTCTTGCATAATGCCTATGCGACCTGGAAACGAGAATTGTCATCAGGTTATTTGTAACGGAGTTTAAAAAAATAAATAAAAACATTTAATGCAGACAACATTAGTGGTCCATATGACAAATCGAATTAAAAGTTACAAATAAAATTTAAATTATAATTTTTTATTTATAATATTATGTTTATATGTGTTTCCCGACCAAGGAACAATGGTGTTCCGGACCTTTGGGAGGCATATGCGGAGCCGAAGCCAACGCGCAGAGGCCCTTTCGACAATTTAATGAAAAGTGAGGAGTACACTAAGCGGATGCTGCCCTTGCCCGTGTCATGGGACGCACGCAGAGACAGCACCCGCCATGGTGTAAGAACTATGGACTAACTACTGAGCTATTGAATAAGGAACCGGACGCCTGCCTAATAACAGTATCCAAGTTTATTTCCGGCAGACGGTGACTCGCCCTCCGCAAGATGGGCCCCCATAAAAAGCGACATCAAAGATGGCTCAAGGGCAACACATATCATTATTATACTGTGGGAACATGGGGACCATCCCAGTGCCGCTCTATGGGGCAATCCAGCCTATTGGCCACTAGACTCAGAATGATTTAAAAGAAGAAAGTTCTTCTGTAGTCGACAACGCGCCTCGTGATAGCAAGCCACGGACCGGTTCGAGTAGCACTCTTAATGCTTAAAGATGAAGACCTAGACTAGGTTTTAATATTTAATATTGTGGTATTCGGGGTGGTGATAAAACAAAATCAAACATCATTCAAATCGGTTTATCCGTTCTTGAGTTATAAATTGTGTATCCAACACGACTTTATTTTATATAAATAGATAGATGCGAAAGTAACCGTCCGTTACCTCTTCATAAACTGCTGAACCGATTTAGATGAAATAATAATTTAAGTCCCGGGAAAGGACATAGCATAGTTTTTCCTACGAAATTGCGATATTTGAGGCATCCAACTGATTGTTTGGCAACATATTTTCTTCAGGCGTTTTATAAACAAAAAACTTCAACGCAGACCATGGGTCGGTTTCACCAAACCATCTGTCACCGTTAAGACGTTCGCTAATTTGTACTGTATGAAAATTTTCATAGTACCCTGCCGGGTGACGCTGATCAGTGCGTCTAAAGTGCATAAGTGCAACCAGTTGCACTTATAAACTATAGGGCCAGCCCTATGTCGCGCGCAAGAGCTAGTCCTTGATACATTTTTTTTGCTATAGAAACCTAATTCTTCATATCCTATTGTATAATAGTGCAGTAATCCACGGCCTACTGACTACAATGGTATCAGTTAACGGCCTTACAGTTTAACATTTTTTATCTTCAATCAAATCGGCTGATTGCATGCATGATAACAAAATGGCGGACTATTCCGTTATCAGAAGGTATTACTCGTATTTAATTAGACAGATTATCGAATTATTATCGAAATACCAAAATATATGAGATTGTATTAATTAAAACGTGATTTGATTTAGATTGCAATTTGCAACCTTTAAAACGCACTCAAATAATATTTTTTGCGTGATTGGCAATACTGAGGGTAGAAAATATTTCCTTCATTATCTGTTTGTTGCAATAAGGCGGCAACTAGAAAGTGGTGTCTAGCTCTTAACGGGCACACCATATACATGGATGAAATTTTAAACTTCTTCAGTTTGATTGACGGCAGCGCCATCTCTCTCGCTTTCAATGAACTACTAAGTAGTTCCGATTGGAGGTACAGACTCGTAATGTTGTACCTTAGATGATTGGTGAAAATGGGCCTTAGCATTTACAAAGATTGCATATGCACGGGAAAATTCGACCGGTGCCGGTGTGACCCGGATAGCCTAGTGGTTAGAGCGTCTGCCGCGAATGCAGAAGACGCTGGTTCGATGCCAGCCCTGGGCACCGGAGGCCTAGGTCACTTTTTGATGATATGACAAGTTTATAATATAAATTACATTAACTGTTGTTGTTATGTTGAATAAACACAATTTAAAATAACGTAAATAGTTTTATGTTTGTCAATGTTTTAAAAGTGCAAAAATTTTAGCCCAGCCTCTATATAAAAAATTGCAAGAAAAACAAGGATCCCGACAAATTGAAAACATGTCCTTGAAATTGAAGTCGGTTGAAGAGTTTTTAAACATAGGCAGGGGTCAAAAAAATAAGACAATAGGAACCGGTTACAACATGCGGGTTTCAGCCTTATTATTGAAAATGATTATAAAACATCATGTTCAGTAAAGGCTAACAATGCATTAGGCGGTAATAACAATTGTAAAGACATGTATGAATAATACAAAGAATCATTTTCTGACACGTCTATTATGAAACTTAACTATCTTTATTATTGAATAGGGATGATGCCACATGTTGAATTATGCAATGCAATTTAGTTGATAGGATTGAAAATTATCAATATATCCCTATAAAAAGAAAAAAAAATTTTTTAATGAAATGGCTCAAAAATATTATTATAGGGTAAATCGCCAGTAACTGGCCACCTTTTAGTAACTGGCCACCTTATGATTTCTATTTATAGGTGAATAAAGTTCATTTTAGTACAAGGTATAAATTAAGTAAAAATTTCAATAACTGGCCACATTTTAGTTACTGGCCACCTATACTAAAAATGAATTCTATTTAAAGGTGAAGAGAACTCAGTATGAGGAAAATGGCCAGTTACTGGAGATTTGCCTACTAGCCACTCGTTCAATAACTGGCCGCCTCTTACAAAAATGAGTTCTATTCACCTATATACAGAATTCATTTTAGTATAGGTGGCCAGTAACTGAATGGTGGCCAGTTACTGGCGATTACCCTATATCCTAATATATAATAATATTTTTGAGCCATTTCATTATATTTAAAAATCGAATGGTATCATTGTTTTGAAGCCTACTTCAAAACAATGATACCATTCGATTTTTAACATTGTACTGTAATAGTAGTTTATGTAACTGTTACGTAATAAGGGTCCTTAAAACATGAGTGTGGTTTTATGAAACGAGCCGCAGGTGAGTTTCATAATAAGATCACACGAGTGTTTTAAAGCCTAATTACGTACAGTTGCATACACTGCTTTATCTACACTCATATTATTTATCCAAAATGCCGTATTCGGAAACCATAGAATGGCCGCCATTGCACCGCCATGACCAACTCGATTGTGCCGGCGGTCGCGCGGGCGCGTGTCGGGCTGTCGGCGGATGCGCGGGAGGGTGCAGGTGTACATTATGTTATCAAAACTCATAGCACATCAATAATTGAGCATGAAAAGTTAAAATTACGTTACTGCCACGGATAAAAAGCTTATCATAGTAAAATCGGTCGTGGTAATGCTAGACATTGCCTACCGTTTTCGAACACGTTTTAGAGAACTTACGATATGAGTGTAGATAAAATCAATTGACAACATTTCATTTTTTTGAGTGCTACTTTTTATTGTCTGGCCCGAAAGAACACACAATTTTAAGAGACCCGTATATTTTTGTTTTTGCGAAAATCCATGTCTTTTAGTGGAAAAATCCGTTTATATTATTACTTCGGCAGAAAGGGCGTATGTAACAGTCGTCAAAGGCTCAGCTAAATGACGTCACATGTTGTGTTTCATACACCTAAAAAAACGTTGAAATAGTTACATTGATTGACATTTACGTAAAAAACCATAGCGTGACCAGAGTGGGCTTAAACAGTTTGACATTTTAAGCACAAGATAAACGTCAAAACTTAAAATATAAAATCAAACCGCTAACTTCGAAAGATATCTTCAAGGATTGTTGAAAATGCCTTGCATTAAATATTACCTAATGAAAACTTGCAAAACCAACACATCTTTATAGCCCGGTTATTTACTATTCTCGAGGGTAACAAAGCCGAGTGGTGTGTCGCAGCGGGTTTACATCGTTTACCAACCGGGATACTTTTAATTTGCGAAGATCACTTGAATGTAAGTACAATGCGTGTCTATTTTAATGAATTCTTAGAATCTACAAGAGTTTTTAGCTATATTATTAATCGTGTGTCCGTTTCTTTCAGTTGGAAGAAGATATGGAAAACTTTTTGTATTGGAAAACAATGAAAGTGAAAGCACGTCTAAAACCTCTACTACCAATGTTTAAACAAGCGTTGCAGGATGTGACAAAACAAAACAAACAAATAAAAATTTTAGGATAACAAACAAATATTTTAGGACTCAGGACTTCAAAAGAAAAGAGGCAGTGTACCGAAACTATTGCTTTAACTTTAAGAAGTGTCACTCGGGGTCGCCGGGGCCCAAGTGGCACCATCAGCTGAGGGAAGCTCACCGTACAGCTGCAAAAAAGACCCCCCCCCTGCATACAAAGTTTGTATGCAGGGGGTCTTTGTGTGAGAAGGTATATTTTATATTAGGTCATGTTTCCACCACAGATGTGCTAGGTATATGATGGTATCCGCCTATTGAATAACTGAACGAAATTAAAATAATTTTATCATAATATACCTATTTTTTCTCCCCTGATTAAGACCTGCTGAATTTTACATCTCCAGTAGTAACATTCTAAGTACAGGAAAGATATTTAACTTATTATCGACAAGTCATCAGAAAGTACTTAAGGATCTACTTAGGATACAGGTTTAAAAATGACAAATATTCATACTAATAAAATAAGTACTTTATTTCCTATAAATTGTAATTTATTTACCACAATCAGAAACAACTTTTGCTCGTGACATTTTAATTGATATAATTTCTCAGTTTAATCTGTAAAGGGACATTTCAACTTGACAACTAAATCGTCACAGATTACGTTTGGAGAAGCACCTTTTTTTTCTATTGTCACACCCAAATCATGTTCAATTACTTTAATAACCACCCCTTCAAGCCTTTCACCTCTCTTGATGGCGGTTGTTTTGAGAACTTTATATCCCCATTATTGTATGAACTAGAGCTCCATCTGTCTTGCATTTTGTTGCCTCATAAAGCGTTGATGCGGTGAATCTTGACTGGCTCAATTAGTGCCACACCTTGCTGTTGACTTGATCTTTGGTGCTGTTTTCAACAAGTGTTATAACCTCAGCTGTTATCTTTGAACTCTTGAATGTAAAGTGAATCTGATTCTGACATGAAGTTCAACATAATGTAAAAAATGCAAGTTGTGCACAGTTGGTTCATAAATATTATATAACTAAACAGTTATCCATTTTATGATTGTTGGCTTCTTGGAGAAACTCTTGAAGATTTGGGACGTCAGCATCACATCTATACTGTTTTCGTTTACAAATAGTAAAGGAACATAAGGCTGCACTTAATAAAGGCCTCTGCCAGTTTGGACATAAGAACTCCGCGAAGATAACGAAGCTTTGGTACCTCGTGTGCCAGGCAATTTATATTTATCCGAGCTTTGCAAAAACTCACACGCGGCGAGCTCCTGCTGTCAGCTTTGACAAATCTTTCTGAGTTTCTCGTGTCCGCTTCGTTGTAGGGGTATTGGTCAATACCCCAACCGGGGTATTTTCCGAGGATTCCCTGAATTCCATCGTGAGGTCGTCGTAGAAGAATGCAATCCGGGGTCTGTTAAAAAGCGAGTTGTGGTCGTCGTAGAAGAAAGCAGTCCAGGGTCCGTGACAAATCACAACGCGTAGATAATTAAAATAATCCAAGGAAACGTAAATTACAAGCAAATATTCGAATCGAATGAATGAACTGTCAGCTGTCCTGTCGTCTCTGTCAGTAGTGTGTGTCAAAGTTGTCAAACAGAAACCCGGAAGGAAGATAACGTTTTTTCATAATGGTAGTATTGAATCAGCGGTGTGACGTCATTTCCCGGTTTACATATTTTGGTGATTTTTCCAAAAAATACTGTTAAAAAAAATCTAAAAATTTTTTTGTGTTCTACAAGTGTATTTCTCGAAATGGTTTTCGATTTATAAAATTTGGAAATTTTGAAATATTGTCAATTGTATTACAATTACAACCATATACACAAAAGAAATATTTAGTCAGGGTCATACTTTAAACAGGGCAACTATTTGATCATGACGTCACCTTTTCACGTCATTTTGATAGGAGCGTTTTGAGAAAGACATGCAAATCTTAGACTTTAAGTCTCATTTCTGAGTTTTGTGTTGCTTTAACGCAATTGGCCCCATATAGACATTTGATTGTCACAACAAAACGATTCAATTGACACCGAACACGAAAAAAATATCATGCCTATTAAGATGGATTTTTAAAAGATAGTATTTAACTGGACAACTTAAAAATACCTAACACTTGACTATAATACTTAATTGCAGAGCAATACATGCGTAATAAATAATAATCAACCATCTAACTTCGGTTTTGATGTACAATTGTATTTTTTGCAGTGTAATCAGTATTTTTTTGCGACTTATTTTTCATTTTTAAACGTGATCGACGGTTTGGTAGATTCATTTTTCAACCGACTTCAAGATTTCGAAGGAAGAGCTTCTCCATTCATCAGGATCTTAGTTTTTGCTTGTATTTTTTTAATTAGACCGATTTTGAAAATTATTTTTTCGATTGAAAGGGTATACTTGAACAGTTGCTCCCATTGTCGAGGGAACTCTTCAACGATTATAGGCACATCTATAGTGATTTGAGTATTTTTTACAGCAACTCTGGAATAGCGGAGCCTAAGTTTTAAAATAATTTATCATGTCAATTACAATTGTTGCGAAACTAAATTCTTACACGTATAATTATGCATAGACACGTTGAATGGCAATCATTTTAAAATATGGAGTCATTAAGTAGTAATGGTACCTTTTCACGCCATTGCTCGGAAATCCATACTAATATTATAAATGGGAAAGTGTATGTGTGTGTGTGTGTTTGTTTGTCCGTCTTTCACGGCAAAACGGGGCGACGAATTGACGTGATTTTTTGAGTGGAGATAGTTGAAGGGATGGAGAATGACATAGGCTACTTTTTGTCTCTTTCTAACCCCCCACTTCCCTAAAATGGGGGGTGGAAATTTGTATGGAGCATTACGGGGGGCAATCAGGAAAGGCGAACCGTGTTAGCCCGAATTTAACGCAAGCGAAGCCGCGGGCAAAAGCTAGTGTAGCATATAAATGTTACATTATTTTTAATCTTACCTTACAGCCCTCATTTAGACTATACTGTGCATTTCCTATTAATAGGAGATACCAACCAGCCAAGTCTGTTTTCAGATTAGTGATAATTACATGAATACACGGATCAAATAATACTAGGGATACCCAATCAGCCTAAATAATGGCCCCACAATAGTACCGCAAGAACGACTCGAACGGTACTTTCTTTGACAGTCTTATTACAGTGATCGTACATTTTCCAGCAAAATTGGTGCAAAGACGTTTTTTTATTAAATTGTTATTTAATTACCAACCATCTCTACATTATTACTTAGTTCTAAGTGGCTTTGATTTTATTTGATTCTTGGTTCAATCATTTAATAGCGTCAAAATAATAATAACCTTAGCACTGCAGCAAAAATGCTGGAAAATGTACGATCACTGCTTATTACGGTATAAGACTGGCCGGTTACAAATGTTCAGGAGCCATATTTTCAGTAAATCTTGTTTGAAACTGTACCTCCTTTACGTTGTTGATCGAAGCATGAATATAAAGCCTGACCAGAATATATGATCATGCGCCACGTTGCGGAATTTAATTGGAACTAATTTCTTACACTGGCAATAATTTTAATGACAGGATGATTATGCATGTGTGAGTGCATGATAGGCTGTTTACTTGAATAATAATAGTGTTGAATATTAAATAATAAACGACAAAAAATCCCAAAATTATCCATAGTCAAGAGCGAAACATTGTAAATAGTGTATATAATAAACTGCTGTAAATAATACGCTCGGGAAATGAAACTATTTAGCCGTGAAGCATTTTTAAATTAACATCAGAGCTGACAGGTAAACAAATCAAGATGTCACCATACCATAGAGAATAATACGCTCTATGATTATACTGAACTGTTGCCATATAAATGAGAGTAATAGCGCCCTCTTGACAATAATCATATATTTCTGGTGAGACTTTAACAACCTTTGCGCATTAGTGAAATGCTTCAACAATATATCCACAGAATTTAAAAAAGATCTAGAATGAATTCCCAACTGTTTCCTCCTCGAAAATCAGTATATTTATAATTGTATTTAATTTGGAAACTGAACTGCCTGTTTAGGTTTATGTCACGTAATCAATAATTATTATAATTATGCTCTAGGGAAATCTCGTGCAATTTTTTTTTTCACTTTTTAATTATGGTTTGCACGCACCTTGAGGCGTTACGCGGCAACCGCCGTTTTAATAAATACAAATATGCGCCAAATTATGATATTTTTTACTTTCTGTTTGCAAAAAAACAATATTAAGAATTACTACGTGACAACCAGAGGGGGAGGGGGGGATCTTGGCATATACTACGGTTGGTCACCGAGGGGGGGAGGGGGTGAAAATTGTAAAAAAATTGGTCACGTAGTATGGGTACGTTCCCTATGAAGCGCCCCCTCTAAAAAAATTTTTTTTAGCGATTTAACTACATAACTAAATAGCGGCATACAAAATACACCATTTGTCTAAATTTTATGAAGATACGTCTTATAGTTTCCGAGTAAAATGGCTGTGACATACGGACGGACGGACAGACGGACATAACGAAACTATAAGGGTTCCGTTTTTGCCATTTTGGCTACGGAACCCTAAAAAAAGGAAAACAGTCCAACACAGATATTGATATATATAAATCTATGAAAAAAAACATCGTTATAAGTTTAAAAATCACGAAGCAAACAATCCAGAACGTTGGTATTGAATGATTCTACTGATGCTCCTGAAACTACTACAGCCCGCTACATACTTAAGAGATGTCACATGCGCGTTGATACCCTTTAATATCTCTTTCCACGATCTCTTGCCTGAACCCTTTGACCGCCAAAGACGTCGAATCACGCGCACGGAACGTCGTGCCCTAAGCGCCAGCACGTGACCTCACGTCCAAAATATAACCGGTTTTGTTTTAAGCATTCGCGCGCGCTCGCGATGAAGGGACGATTTTCCCGTCCGATGCTTGTCGGGCGAAGGGTTAAGGTTGACTGGTAGAGAATGCCTTATGGCATTAAGTCCGCCCTTTGAACGATAAGGTTTAAATAAATAAATACAAGAAGTAACAAACGCTGGTGACCCGTTTATGGGTATACTTGGTATTTTATTTACGAAAAAGTAGAAAAAAAAATTTTGACGCTAAAAAAAATGGTTTTGTATGGAGGCTTGGCCGGCTGGGACGACGGGTGCCATACACAAAAAAAATTTTTTGCCTTCAAAAAATATTTTTCACTTCTCATGCTCGTAAAGATCGACTTTAAGTCGTGCGTGGACGACATAAAATCGCATTTTAGGCTCTAGGGCATAAAGTAAAATCTTCTAAGACTAAGAATGTGGCTCACCAGCCAAACAGAGCCAGAGAGCAGTAAAATTTCTTAGAATACTGAAACTTGTTCTTTTATTATATTCTTGTTATAATTATTTGAATTGCGTGTTTTCTATAATTAAATAAATGAAATCAAATAAAATAGGAGTTGATAATAGTTTAGAAATGCCCCGAAATGTTTTTATGACTTGGCAGAAACAAGTATCTATGTCTAAATTCACATGTTAAAAAAAAAAATATTAAAAAATTAATTGGTGGGAACCATATTTTGTTTTCATTGTAATATATTTGTTACAACTTGAAAGTGTTTTACGAGTACCGATAAATAATTTCCTCGCAATTGTAGTGAAAATTAGAGTGTAAACCTCGTCCATAAAACCCATTTTACACTCGACTTTATATCAACCCTCGCTCGCAAGCTCGCTCGCGGATGGATAAACGCCTCGCGTAAAATCGTACGTTTTATGCACTTGTTGTACAATCTACTATTATCTACACCAATATCATAAATCCTCTATTCCGCGTTCGGAAACCGTATGTACACCATTATTGCAACCAGTAATGTAACATCTCTGGCAGTGGTAAAAACGTATGAAAATCCATTACCTACGGTAACGTTACGAAGATCCGCGCTCTCCCCGAATGCCGGCACGCGCCCGCGCGACTGACACAATCGAGTTGGTCATGGCGGTGCAATGGCGGTCATTCTACTGGTTTCCGAACACATCATTTAGGATTTATAATATGTGTGTAGATAAAGCAGTGTATGCAACTGTACGTAATTAGTCCTTAACGTAACAGTTACATAAACTACTATTACTTTTTTTTTTCAGTTCAATACGATACCAATTATGCCCTGAAACGGATAACTAGTATTTTTGATACATCCTCCCATGAACGGCCTCCCAGTCGGTAGTGACCCTGCCTACGAAGCAGGAGGTCCCGGGTTCAAATCCTGGCAAGGGCATTTATTTGTGTGTTTATCACGAATATTTGTTCCAGAGTAATGGGTGTTTTCTATGTATCTAAGTATATATTTATCTATATAAGTATGTATATCGTCGCCTAGTACCCATAGTACAAGCTTTGCTTAGTTTGGGACTAGGTTGATTTGTGTAAGATTGTCCCCAAATATTTATTTATTATTTATTTTATCCTGTATAAAAGAGTATTACTGATATACCTGCAGATAAGTTCTCGAGGGCAGCACCAAGTATTCTGGAAGGTTCTGAGAAAGAGCTCTCATAGACGCCCTCCTCTGTGACGTCAGCCGTTCTGTTCAGGAGGTTCTCGCGCGGTATCCGATATTGGTTGAACATCATGAACCTTAAGACAAAAGGCATAGAGGTCAGAATTGATGCATAAAATGTGTGTACCCGGGACTGTTTTTGTATGTCGAGTATCGATGTTTGTCAGTTTCGGTACAATTTGGTTTAGGTGACCAGCACTGGTGTCATAGATGACCATGATTTACTTAATATTTTTATTTATTTTCACCTCTCCTGCTCGGAAAGTTTAATTTTCCTGGGTAGATAGCCGGGTGGAAAATTGCTTGTTCATCCCTAGGGTGGAAAGTAATTAGCTGTGTTAATTGTGGATTGAGCCGGTGCCCACCCAGATGCCCTGCTCCCCGACCATCGGCAAAACATTGAATTCGTCCGTTTCAAATTGTTCAAATTTTACTTAACATTTTTATAGATTATTCTTTATATACCTGTCTTATAAAATGTGCGTGTGGTATTGTACTTTCCTCACAGTCGAAATGAAAAGCAGAATGTTTAACTCGGGTGAAATTACCCATTTCACCCTCGAACTATTGGCGCTCTCACTTCGTTCGAGTGCCAGAAATATCTCAGGTGAAATGGGTCACTTTCAACCCTTGGTTAACAATCTACTATTACAGTCGCCATCAAATATATCGGTGCGGCCAAGGTACTCGAAAATAACTGAACATGCACTTTATCGCCTTGACAATAGAGGCGTTTTTCAGATATTTGTGACCGCCTTGGCCGCTGCGTTATATCTGATGCGACTGCACTTGAAAAAAAAATCAAATCTGTTTTGATTGCATATTACACAGTCCTCGGCAATAGTATCTTCCTACATGAAGGCCGCAAAAATATGTAACACGCTCTTATTTGTAGGGCCATAAGAGCGTGTCACATATTTTTGCGGCCTTCGTGTAGGAAGATACTATTTCTGGTGACCGTACCGCTGGAAAGGCGAAGTGCTGAAGGACCTCACCGCGTTGGGCACCGTCGGCTGGACGGAGACGCCTGCAACCCCAGAGGATTCACATGCGCGTTGCCTACCCTTTAAGAACCTCATACTGTAGCCAGCTGGGAAAACCTCGGCAGAGAGTTCATTCCACAGCCGCAGCGTTCATGGGAGGAAATACCTCTTAAACCGTATAGTGAACGACCCATTAGGCTCCAGGGTGTGAGGATGAACACCCTGCCGACGGCGAGTGGTGCGGTGATAAAAAGCTGCCGTGAGCATCATGTCAAACAGTTCTTCAGAGCACAACCCATTGTACAAGCAATAGAACACATATAAGGAGACAAAGTCTCTCCTTAGACTCAAAGGTTCAATATCGCTCGTGAGTTCTACGTCGCAGGGCAAGATCTACTTCGGGTCGCTGCACCACTGCAGTAAGTAAGGAATTAAGTATACATAGTCCCTTTTTGCCTCTGGTTAAAAACAAGGATGATTAAGACATGGATGGACATTGCCTATACAAAATCGCGTTCCTCGAACCTTCAGGCTATACGTCTGTTTTCGGTACTGAGTGCCACAGCGCCATCTGTTGAGTCTGGAGTCGAGTTATTCTGTCAGCGTTAATCGCCGAACAAAATATTAGAAACTAGAATTTATTTGTTTAATCTTAATTGTACAAAATAAGATGGTACAAATGGCGGACTTAATAAGGAATTCTCTACGAGTGAACCAATGGGCTTAACAGAAAAACATTACCCATTATCAATGCCATTGACTCCAATTTTCTCCCCCATATCACCCACTATAAGGCCGGGGTACGTTTCCAGCGTTTCGGGATCTCTGATGGGTACCACGAAACCATGGAGGCCGTGGTTAGTTCCCTCCGGAGTGATGAGCTGAGCGAATACTAGAGCGTGTGTGCACGTCCGACCTGTAACAAAAGATAAATAACATAATAGTACATTACTTACCAAGGACTGTAAAAGAAAGAAAGCCCGAAATCGCAGGTATTTGTGACCAGAGCCGCAGGCGAGGGTGGTAAATATGCGATAGAGGGCTTTCTTTTTTACTGCCCGTGGTGAGTACACAATTTTACGTCTCCACCTTGACCATAATGCGAATTTTACCGTACGCGTAGCGTGCGGTAAAACTCACATTATGGCCAGGTGTGACGTAAATAAAGTTTTAATTTAAGGCAACCCATATCAAACCAATATATACAATAGTCCGCCTCGAACTGAGAACTCGCGATTTCTTTGCATACGAAAAGACCAATGTAACAAGACCCTTCTTATGATTATTTCGCGCCTTCTAACTCCATAACCCCTTGATCAATTTTGCTCATATACGAACTCTGAAATTGTATAGAGTTCTGCTACAACCCCAACCAATTTCATAAAGATAAGAAAAAGTTACTAAAGTTATCGCGGAAGAACTATTCAAAATCAAAAAGCCATCGAAATGCAGTGAGGTCTAGGTAGCCGGATGACAGTCCCGTTGTGTCCGAAGTTGTCTGTAAGAACTCACTTCGCTTACGCTACGCTCGTTCGCAAACAGATGTTGCAAAAAGATTGACAAAGTTTGGGGAATTTTGGAAAAGTTAAGTTTACAATAATTAAGGAAAATATAATAAAACAGGGCAAGTAAGAGTCGTACTCAGTCCTCAAGGGTCACTTTTTTTCAATTTTTTTTAATAGCATAGTTCGTGTCCCACTGCTGGGCAAAGGCCTCCCTTATTTTGCGCCACTCGTCACGGCTCAGTGCATGCTCCCGCAAATCGCCACAAAATGAGTTCAGATCGTCTCGCCATCTCCGTTTTGGCCTACCTCTGCCTCGGCCTTCCTGTGGGGCCCAGTCAGTCGCTAATTTGGCCCATCGATCTGGATGCATTCGGCATGTGTCCCGCCCAGTCCCATTTAAGCTTAGCGGTCTTAACACCCACATCTGCGACACCAGTTCTGGAGCGCAGTTCGATGTTCCTTACCCGATCGGTTCTGCGGACTCCAAGTATACTGCGCTCCATCGATCGCTGGCAAATTTTGAGTCGTGACTTCTGGGCTTCGATTAATAACCATGTTTGGGCACCGTAGGTTAAGATAGGCAGGATACACATGTCAACGAGTTTGCGCTTTAGTGCTAATGGAAGGTTGCCCTTTATTAGCGTCTTCATGGACCAGAAGCTCTTCCAGGCGTTATCGATGCGTCGATCGATTTCCTTAGACTGCCTGTTATCGAAGGATGCTATCTGGCCCAAATATATGTATTCGTCAACATATTGAATATCCTACCCATCCACCCTGACCCAACGTTTCTCACCATTGGTCATTAACTGGGTTTTTGCCCTATTCATTTCGACAAGGATCACCTGCTATAATATAATTCACCTACAATAAATAATATTGCAGAAAGTAGGTCCAGAAATATGTTGCACGTAAACATAAATTTGTTGACAAACAAATAAGGTTGTATCAGATATTTTTCCTGGATCGTTTTGTACGGTGTTATTGCGGGTGTCATCGGTTACACAATTTTTACCAATGTTTTTTTTTTCCATAAGACCGACTCGTTTAATTTTTTTTTTTGCGTATGTATGTACATGTTTTTCCTTATTACTCTGCCGAGTGTGAGGTTTGTGTATAGCGTTTTCTTTTCTCTTGTCATATACAAAGGTATATGACATCTATATAAGTTTATAATTGATATAATAGTGTGTCAACTTAAAAAAAACAAATCAAAATATTTTGATTTGCACGTGATTGTAGATAAACAAATAAGATTGTATCAGATGTTTTTCCTGGATCGTTGTGTACGAATTTATTGCGGGTGACATCAGTTAGCAATTTTTACCATGTTTTTTTTATAAGGCCGACTCACTTTTTTTTGCGCATATTTTTTCCTTATTAATCTGCCGAGTTAGGTTTGTGAGTTAGTATAAAGTATTTTTAAAAATACGTCACTTTCATGGAAGCCATTCTTATTTCATTTAAATTTACTTTTTGGTTTCCGAACCTGAAAAGGAAATAAAAACGGAGCGAACATCTGTTTCTTGTGTAAGGGTATATAACGTGATTAATATCATCAAAAATGTGATACATACTCCTTATGTTTTTGGATATCATTGTATAATCATTTTTGTAAAATATTTGATTGATTTAGGACCGGTTGCACCAAACCGTGTGTTAACGTCAACGTCATCGTTAAAAAAAATTGTATGAAAATTTGACAGTTTTCTATGGGATGACAGCTCCGTCGCCATATTTAACGTTGATCAGTTAGTTATGCGTGGTGCAACCCACCCTAAATCTTAAATCGCCCAAACTGTTACACTCAATCGCAAGGGCAATTTCAAATTCATCTAATATTGGTAATTATTTTTATCATTATATCCAATCGATTCATTCAATCGATTCTTTTTGTTATGAGGATCAAATGTCTATATCGGATTAATTATGTTAAAGCAACACAAAAGTCAGAAATGACACTTAAAGTCTGAGATTTGCATTTGTTTCTCAAAACACTCCCAACAAAATGACGTGCAAAAATTATGAAAATGCTATTTTTACAGTAAAATGTTGCGTTTATGTATATTGGTTGCCATACATTTTATTAAAAGTGTTAAGAATCGAATGGTAACATCGTTTATTTTTAAATTTCGTACTTAAAAAAAATAGTTGAACCATTTCAATAGATTTTTTATTTTTCACCTTATTTGGATATATTGATCGTTACGCATCCTATCAACTAAATGTTATTGCATAATTCAACATGACATGTGTCATCATCCCTATTGTTTGTAAGGTGTCACTCATTATTAGACAGATTATTTCGCACGTCATTGTCAACAAAGTACTTCTTATGAATATAGTTGACATATATTTGACACGGTATGTTGTATTTCATATTATGTATGGATGTTAAAAACGATGTATGAAGTTAAAGGTGCCTGAACTTATATGTATTGGTGACATCGATATGGACGCAAGTAAATATTTGTTATTGTTTAGTTATATATAACTTTTTACACATGTAAGAGTGTATTTTTTTTATTACAGCTTAAACAAAGCGTAAGCGACAGGTTGTAGCATTAGGTATAAAGTATAAAGATATGTTGAGCAACGTATCCATTAAATCGTATAGTATATACAACGTGTTACTTGAGCCACTAAAAACCTCAGACACCCCAAACGATTTTTATTATTGCTAATTAATCTAGATAATTTATTTTTCAATCAGTTAATTATTTCGAAAGTTATTCGTACGTTTAGTTTTCCTTGCAATTCTATTCAATTGTTACCTCTACTCTCGTTGTTGTCACATCTTTACATGCATGTCAAACTTTTAACCTACCTTGTCAATTTGTATGACATGACATCAGATGACATGCTTTGACAATGACAACCTACACTGACATGACACTATTTGCAGTGCAAAACAAATGTGTCAAGCTGCCAGCCATTTTTAAACATTCAACCTCTATCTCCTAACCTCTCGGTAGAATGGTAAACTGTAGTATTGGAAACTTTTAGACTCGACAGCTCGACACGTAAAAATTTTTTAAATTATAGAATAAGTTTACCCATGTTAAGATATACTGCAATCGATTCCACTCTCGATTCTGAACAAACTCTTTTCAGGTTTTTAGTCTGGGGTGTAACACGTTGTATATTTTATATTTTTTTATTATTCAAATCAGTTATACAGCATTACAGTAAAAACCGGCCAAGTGCCAGTCGGACTCGCGCACGAAGCGTTCCGTACCATTATCTAAAAAAACGGCAAAAAAATCACGTCGGTTGTATGGGAGCCCCCTTAAATATTTATTTTATTCTATTTTTTAGTATTTGCTGTTATAGCGGCATCAGAAATACATCATCTGTGAAAATTTCAACTGTCTAACTATCACGGTTCATGAGATATATGTAGCCTGGTGACAGGCGAACGGACAGACAGACGGACCGCGGAGTCTTAGTAATAGAGTTCCGTTTTTACCCTTTGGGTACGGAACACTAAAAAACTAGGGGCCCCGGACAAAAATATCTAAAATAACTTAATACTAGGTCGATTTAAGCGACGTAACTGCGTGGCTTCGTTGCGTCGCATGTAACATAATCGGTTAGTCACGTCAGTAGCCTAATCTCCTAGTGAACTCTTCATTTTGTAATGAGAGTTATTTATTTAAACTTTATTGCACTTAACAGAAAATATACAAATGGCGGAATTAATGCCTAAAGGCATTCTCTACCAGTCAACCATTGGGCTGAACAGAGACATGACAAAAAGGTGCAGAGAAAAGAAAGAGGATAGTCAGTTAAAATCATTGAAAGCTTAGCTAAAAAAAAAGAAGGTAACTAATAATGATCTACATAAAAATACACAAATAACATATATAGATAAATATACTACTATATATTTATAAATACTATATTGAAGGAATTAGTTAATAGATGCCTCAGCTCAGTACAGTATTACCCCCTTATTCATAAACGGCCACTAAAGTTAAGAGATCGCTGATAATCGTTTATCCCTTTCCCTCATATAGGTTGGACGGAAAGGGACAAACGATTATCAGAGGCCTCTTAACTTTAGTAGACGTTTATGAATAAGGGGGTTAGTATTTATTTTTTTCTTCGTTGTAACCTTGATTTCTCTAAGTTCGGCCGTCTGGTTGCTGAAAATGTGATAAGCTTTCTCATCTCTAACCAGAAGTCGTTTATTTCCCCACCAGTCATTTTTATTAGTTCGTTTGTAAATTCCCGAAAACTCAGTGGTATGAGTCGGGGTTTGAACCCGAGACCTCTGATAGAAAATCGAACGATTTACCGCCAGGCTACCAGCGCATCCCACTGGCTCTAAAACGGTTATGTTATTGTAATCAAAATGTTGTGCCTAAAAGAGTTAATACACACTTTACAAGAAGGTACGATTAAGGGCTCACGTTACATTGGACATATCATACAATAAGTACTACAAAAGAAAATAGCTTGAACCGTAGAAGGGTCAACAATTAAACTCCGTGACTGTATTTATTTATGGCAAGTAGTTAATAAAAACATATACAAGCATATTCATAACAACAAACATATAGTATTAACTTGCCATAAAGACAGAATATATATTTTTTATGCTCACTTAACAACTTCTTACTTTTAATCGATTGTGACCTCAAATAATGTGGTCATAGAAACATTGCAACAGGGTCAAAGGTTTGTGGTAATAAATGTCCATATAAAATAATAATAATATACAAAGTCCAAAGGTCTGGAAGAGATCGCTTTTTAGCGATACGACCGCCTTATGTCTACCACTCTAATATTACAAGTGAAGTCTACAAAATCGCGGGGGGATTATTAATACAGAAATGATTTTTTGAGGGGTCAGTAACGAATTTTTCTATTTTACGTGTACGTTTGGAGGGGGGGGGTCATGTCCCATGTGACCCCCCCCCCCTCCTCGGACCATGATTGAATCCAAAACGATGAAGAGGAAAAAAACAAACCCGAATGAGCACTAATTGTACGACCAAAAACCCGTAGGCTATTCTCAGTATTCTCACACACCTAAATACAAGATGATAATGAAAATAATACTTTAACGTAAATGGTTAAGTGTTTGAGCGTAATTTTTCTCAAATATTATTAGCCAGGTTTTGGAACATCGCCGAGATGACAGCTCACCTGTCAACGGACCGAACTGACTACGGAACTGACAACCTGACACCTGACAACGGACTGAACTAAAAAAACAAGCAACGCCACCAGAGATAAGAAAGAAACAGCTCAATTTAAAAAAAAGCAACTAATGTGTACTGTCCACAATATAAAAATCGTAATGAAAGCAATAATAATAACGCTTGTATGACTCGACTGGACTAGAGTTCTACAGCAACAATTATTCAAAATTCATCAAGTTAAAATAATAATCATTTAAAAAATTATGACAATTTTTTTTACCAAAACTATAACATTTGTGTTGTCTAATGTACAACCGATGTAAACAACACAGAGTAGCAGCATAGCAGACGTGCCAATTAAGTTCTAAATAGATCAAAATAATATATTAATAATTAAAATACTAAATGTAAAAAAATATAAATAATAATTCGAAACAAATAACAATATTACAAAATAAATGTAAAATAATAAATCAATCTCTTACAATTGGATAAAATCGTCACTAGTTACAAAAATAAAACCGGCTAAGTGCGTGTCGGACCACGCATAAGGGAGGGTTCCCTAAATTAATACGAAAAGGTCGTAACTGATGTTAGGGAAGAAGTTTTTTGGAGATAACTCAAAAATGGCTAAACCGATAATGTTCAAAACAATTTTCGTAAAAAGTATGTCATAAGGGCGCATCTTCTCAAAAATTTTCATATTTTTTGGACTTGCGGTCCATCTAAGACCTATCGATTGATGTGCAACATGTTGATTTTTTTTTTTGGACTTTAGTTACATTTACATGTATGGAGCGCCCCACTTCAAAATATTTTTTTCTGCAATTTAACTACATAACTAAATAGCGGCATACAAAATACACCTGAGGCATGTTCACGTAATAAAGTAGCCATATGAAAACGTAAATAAATCGTTCACTTCTAACGCTACAGATAACAAAAACAGGTTATTATATAAGAAAACATTCAAAAAATAAAATTCAATGCATTTTTTTGCGGAATCCTCAGGAACTGGAGAATTGTTTTACTTTCTTTCGAACGCCTGCCATTAGTGTAGTTATTGACGTGTTAGTGAACTGACGAGCGGCTGCGTTCCATATTCTTTTGAAGTCAGCATCACTGTCCGCTACTGCACCTTTCTTGAGCAGGTATCGCTTGATGTTCGCCCAATACCTTTCTGTCGGGCGAAGTTCTGGGCAATTTGGCGGGTTCATGTTTTTCGCCACATAAATAACATTCTGATTATCGAGCAAATTTAAGGTTGTTTGAGCGTAATGAGCTGAAGCTAAATCAGGCCAAAATATAGGTGGACGTTCATGTTTCCTATATAAGGGCAGAATTCGCTTCTTAATACACTCCTGTCGGTAAACATCTCCGTTGATTGCGCCAGTAGTAAAAAAGCTCGAACTCTTCAGCCCGCATGAGCAAATAGCTTGCCATAGCATGATTTTAGGGGCGAATTTTTCAAAAGCGATGGACTTATGCTCTTCCGAAACATCCCGGCCAGCCACACAAGTATAAAATTGAGGCCCCGGTAAAGTTCTCATGTCTTTTTTTACATATGTTTCGTCATCCATTAATATGCATCGGTCGCGGTTTTGATTGAAAAACTTGCTCAAAGTTTTAGCACGACATTTTGCTCTTTCGATCTGAGCAGGGGTCCTTTTCGGGATTTTTTGTTTCTTTCTGGTCACAAGATTATTTCTCTTCTTAGCGTTTTGTACATTTCCAACCGATGTCTTTACCTTTTTGGCGATATCTCGAACAGAGGCCGATGGACTATGGCGGAACGAGAAAGCTATTACGGTGTCCAATTTAGGCTTCACGCAGCCTTTTTTTCGACCGCGACCTGGTAGATCATGTAGAGTATGAAATTGCCCAAATTTACTGATCACTTTTCGCACACCGTCCTTAGATATTTTATATCGTTTTGCTAATTGTCGCATCGAGATACCCTTTTCGGTGCAATAGGCGACAATAATTAATTTACGAATATTTTAATTTATTCTCGGCATTTTGATTCTATTTACTCAATGATATCTATTTTATACTTTTTTATAACTTGATTATATATTTTTTGGAATGTCACGTATTAGCATTCAAAAAAAAATTCTATATTCCTGTGAAGACTTAGTTCTAGGTGGCTACTTTATTACGTGAACAAGCCTTAGTATGTCTTAATTTCATTAAGATCCGTCTTATAATTTCCGAGTAAAATGGCTGTGACATACATACGGACGGACGGACGGACGAACAGACGGACATTACGAAACTATAAGGGTTCCGTTTTGGCTACGGAACCCTAAAAAATTACACACTAGATGCTGCAACCAAAATAAAACGTTTCATAAACATAAAAAAAAACAACACAATCACCAACTACCTACTTCTACGCAGCAAAACCAGACTTTGAGGGCGCCAATGAATATACTGGGCGGCATGAGAATAAACATTGACAGTCTATGTATGACGTGGTCTTTGATAGTAAGTAATAAATATCCGCAATTACCTCTATACTTACAATAACATTAACTGACAACTAGCGTATAAAACTTAGATAATCAGTTTTTTACGACATGACGCTTGCTAGTTAGTGTTTAACTACAACATACAGTTCTATAATTATACGCTTAGGTACATTTCCCTCCGTCAAAAAGATAGGCGGAAAAGTCAAATCCGTTCATAAAAACTAGTTCAACAATCGAGTACACGCATTTCGGTCATCGGTCTCAGACTTAGAGAATTCAACCAACCGGAGTCGCCATTGACAGGTGTTCCCCTCAAAAACATATGACCAGTGGTCATACCCATGTATGGACTGACGTTTATCTGACGTAGCTATTTATACCTTATGTACGAATAGCCATACATTTGACGTTCCCCTCCCTCGCAAAAATCGGCAGACTTTTTTTGTTTAGAAAATGTTCGACATGGCTACTCCATCCGGGTTGAATTCTCTAAAGTCTCAGAGGATGAAAAGCTCCGCGAAAATGCCTTTGTGTGCTGTTTTTGGGATTAAAAATATTCTACCGCGTCTAGTTTACGAAAATATATAATATAATGTCACATGTAAATATAGTTTTACTTTATTTATTATTACTTTTACACGGCAACCTAATATCAACAATGGGGTTGGCAACTGTCAACTGTTTGGCTAGATGGCGCCAGCATAGCTCGTACCTGTCACTAGTTTCGTTCTATGGGATTTGGCTTAAAAGGCTAGCATTCAGTAAAAAAATAAATAAATAAAAACAAGAATTTGACACTGTTGGTAGGTTTGACAGGTAGTAGCTATGCTGGCGCCATCTGTAAACACTTTCGCCCGGCCAACCCCATTGGCGTAGGCACTAGTTTTAACGAAAGCGACTTTACCTAGATTACCAACCCAGCATTTGGCCGCCTCGAAGTCGGGCGAGTGCAGCACGAACTGTCGCGCCCCTGCGTCGTAGGTCGCGGTCGTGCGCATGAGTCGCGCGTCCGACCCGTGCGCTACTTCCGTCAACGCGAACGCCGCTAGGTTCTGCGAATAGATGTTAGATTAGCCCAAGTCATATACAAGATATCTCTATACTCCGCTTAGCGCGTTATTTCTTTGAAACCTACGCTGCCAAAAAGAAAGGGTGCGGACATTGATTTATACAAAAAGGGAGATATGGTACCAGACGCTCGATTGTGTGCCATCAAATATAGGTTCCGGGACCTATATTGAATTAGTCGTGTGGCAGTCTCTCAGTCACACTTTGTGCAATGCGCAAAATATGGAGGTCTCTCTTCCATACCCGTGTTTACTATATAGGTTTATCTCTTTTGCCCATTATGCACATACATTATAGCGGTGTGTAGCATTTTACAAGTGTGTAGGTGCTGGAACATATTTCAGTTTTATTTACTATGAACGTCACTCATCTTCCTTTTTGTTTATGTCTATGGGTGCGGAAGGGAACACGCAATGCTAGACAGGGAACGTGTGATTATTCCATGAGGCGTAAGAGAGAGTTAGACATTAACGGTTGCCATGGAGACCTACTAAGTTTACTGACACTTCCAATAATTAGTGTCTTACTATGAGTGAAATTACTTCGAGCGTGGCAGCGGGGGTCGCCCAGCTATGCGGGGTCTTGGGTTAATTAGTCTATGGCTCAAGTATTCACTAAACTTATATAGATGTCATGTACAAAGGAAAAAGTGACCAGGGCTGGGATCGAACCAGCGTCTACTGCGTTCGCGGCAGACGCTCTAACCACTAGCGGCAGCGGTAGGCCTAAGTCACTTTTTCCTTTGTATATGACATCTATATAAGTTTATAATTTATATACTACTGTGTCTACTTAAAATAAACAAATCAAAATATTTATTAAAAACAATTTAATTTGTTCTTCAGTTGTTCAAGTATTCACTGTGAATTATTTCAATCACTTTATTACACTTTATGGCTTTGCCTTAAATTGACATAATGTCGGGTGAGGAAATTGTAACCGTTCCGTTGGACAAATGCAACTTTGTAGAAATACTATAACTTTTAAACCTCCAATTCTCGGATATATTAATTATTTTATTAAAGGTTTTGTAATAAAAAGAAAATTATATAATTGAAAGAAAAATTGTAAAATTCACCGGGTCGAGCAGAGCGATCGGACCGGTGTTCCGAAAGGTCGCAAGTTCGAATATTGCTCAACGCGGTGAATATTTCCATTTTTCTTTCAATTATTAAATTTAAATCTCGCGTGCAGACGTTTCTGCTCAGTACTAAAATTAATAAAAATTGCATTATCTTAAACTCGGACATTATTATTTAGGCGATTATCACACTGGGGCCGCAACCGCATGCGGCGACGGTGTGCAAGCGTGACAGCGCTATACACATGCAGAGCGATATCTCGCTCGCGCACCGGCGCCGTATGCGGAAACCGCAGCAGTGTGAAAGCCGCCATAATTTATTATTTCCACATAGTACATAACTTACTGGACTGTAAAAGAAAGAAAGCCCGAAATCGCAGGTATTTGTGACCCGAGCCGTAGGCGAAGGTTGTAAATATACGATAGAGGGCTTTCTTTTTTACTGCCCGTGGTGAGTACACAATTTTACGTGTCCATCTGGCCATAATGCGAGTTTTACCGTACGCGTAGCGTGCGATAAAACTCACATTATGGCCAGGTGTGACGTAAAGGTTATATTATGCTTGTTCGTAGTGTTAGTCTTGTTTTCGACATTTGTATTTGTTTTAATAACAAATTAGTGTTATAGTGTAATGCCCCACTCTAAAAACATGCTAAAATAACTACAGAATTACTAATAAGTTATAATCGAGGTTCATTAACATTAATAAGCTATCCTTTTAGCGTATATGTATGATGCGTTATTATAATGTCACCTTAAGTAAATATAAATAAAAACCGGCCAAGTGCGAGTCGGACTCGCGGCCCGAGGTTTCCGTACATCACACAATTGCAACGATGTATTTTTTCTTAAGTTCAACACAGGCTCCGAACAAGCACGCGTTGGTCCGTAACTTTAAAAAAAAGAGGGGGTGGGAGGAATGTTAAATTTTCGGTTTATTTCAAGTATATCTTTAAAACTATTTATCTTAACTAAAAAAATACTTATTTGTGATTCGCACAGCGAGCCCAGCAGTTTCGGAGCAACTTTGCTTTGTGACCGACAGGCAGACAGACGGACAGACAAAGAAGCATTATAAGGGTTCCTTTTTACCATTTTGGCACGGAACCCGCACGAAATATCATCAAAAATACATTGAAAACAACACATATTTAAAGATTAATCATAGCATGTAAGCTAATGAAAAGCAAACAATGACGCATCTTGTTCTTTGCATAAACAATAAATATTGTAAGAAAATAGAAAACATTTTTCATCGATTGTATTATTTAAATCCTCTTTTGAACTCGTATGTTAATTGAATGTATTGTACATGAAAAAGTCACGTGTTTTGAAAAAAAATGATGCTAAATCCGAGAACGTTGTTTTCTTAAAATAACGAGCTGGGTTTAAAAGCGATCAAATTGGTTAAATACCCACAGATTAATTACTGGTTACATCTGTCCATTGTTGAACCTGATAAAAAAACATTTGGTGTAGTTGGATTTTTTTAAATGACCGACCGAATTATAGCAAGAACCTTTTATTAACATTTTGACATCTAAAAAAAATTCCAACTATATTTGGTATGGAGGTTGAAATATGAATGGCGAGGTGTCTATAGGAGAGACGGCGTGACAGCTTAAACGCTTGATGGCGCCGGGCGCAAAGCGCACAAATGACAGTAGAAAACATAGTGTAAACTGTGTAAAACAACATAACAATGCAAAATCCCAACGTTACGTACTTAATACAAATACTTAAGCAAATTTATAAGTGGAAATTTAGCTCATAACATAAAAACAAGTGTATTGGAGCGTTATCGATAGTGTATGTTTGCCTTCTTATAACTTTAAGAGATTGGGCTAGAGTGCAACACAAGTAACCCTGCATTCATGAACAGTTAAAGAAACGTAAATAACCCCATTTGGGTGTTATATCTTAAATATAGTTAACAATGAAACATTCTTATTTTTATGTTATATTTCAGCGTATTTACACTTGTTATCATTAAGCGTAAATTATTTCCCTCGATTTGTTTTTTTTAGGGTTCCGTACCTCGAAGGAAAAACCGGAACCCTTATAGGATCACTTTGTTGTCCATCCGTCCGTCTGTCAAGACCCTTTTTCTCAGGAATGCGTGGAGGTATCAAGCTGAAATTTATATCAAATACTCAGGTCTATAGTCCCTTGTATTTGTGAAAAAAATCAAACTTCTAAGCCAACGCAATCAAAAGATACAGCCGTTTATGCCGTAAATTTTCGAAACTCGCAAGGGAATCAAAACCTACAGGGTACTTCCCGTGAATCTTGAAATTTGGTACGAAGCAACGTCTTATAGCACAGATAAAGGAAAAATTGCGAAAACCGTAAATTTTTAGTTACATCATATAATAAAAATATTTTTAATAATTTCAAAGTTACTACCCCTATATATGTACCTACAGGTTTGTACGGAACCCTCGGAGAGCGAGTCCGACTCGCACGTGGCCGGTTTTTTTTCTCTACTTGTAGTACTGAATATTGCAACATAATCCTTAAGACTTGGGGTTACAACACCCCACGCAAGCTCCGAATGTTTCAATTACTATATTTATCTAGTGGTGAACGGTGTTGGTCATACATATTGGAAACATTTATGTAGGATTTTTTACTTAAGCTCTCTTGTAGTGACTGTTTGTTTACCTAAATAAATTTAAAAAAAAACTGCAAAATATGTAGTCATTGCACTCTAAAATATGCATTTTTCTTTAGTTTTCTCATGGCTGTTTTGAATATTTATGCATTTATTATTTCCTGAGATTCTAGACGACGTTATGAGTATTAAGAATGTTATGACAAGATGAATAATAAATACAATAGGTACTTGTTTAAATTCAAAAAAGTCAATGTTCCTTGAGCATGTTTTTGACTCATATTACATATAGGTAATACCGATAAGTTATGCCGCCAAATGATACTTTTTCCAAAGTAATAGTACAGTCACCATAAAATGTATCGGAGCGGCCAAGGTACTCAAAAATATCTCCACATGCACTTTATCGCTTTGACAATAAAGGTGTTGTTCATATATTTGTGACCACCTTGGCCGCTCCGATATATCTGATGGCGACTGTACATCTCAATACAATACAGTTTCACGTGTTTTGTTATAGCGAATGAGATGCCGATAGTCTTTATTTTGGATCCACTTTTTTCAAACTATTTTGGCTTACCTTTTTTTAAGCTAACTAGGTGGCTAACGCGCATGTGAGACGGTGGATTACGGTGGCAGCTTGACCATCAGGCGGGCAGTGTGCTTGTTTGCCACCATCGTGGTATATATTTATATAAAAAAAACCTAATCTTCATAGATACGTTTAAACACACTAGGGTTGTCACTCACCTCCCGTTTAACTAGGGTTGCCTCATAAAACTTGTAGTGCCGCTCCGTGCCCAGAGAAAGCAGGGCGTTTGAGGGTAGATATATACCGATGGCCATCTTTACTGAAACGCTCGGATTGAGGGACTGCACCGCTTCGTTGATTGTCATTATTGCTCTGGTCTGTGAAAAAAATAAAGGTAGCTAATAACTAGTGGTAAATTATTGAAGAGTTAGCAGAAGTCTAGTGTCTAAGCAAGCTAGCTACTGGTTTTTTACTGACCGATTGGGTATGGGGGTACATCCTGTTTTTTTTAAAATAATAAGCAGAGAGCAGAGACTATAGACAGCCATGAGGCTTCAAGTCTAAAGCCCCATCTGAACGAGACCAACCAAAGCTGCCGTATAATGTAGGGCAGAGTACTCTCTGCCCCTCAGCGCCTCATCTAATAATTGATAGCATTTAGTAGAAATATTGCATCGTTTAAGTGAAATACAGTAGATTTGTAACATATACAAGGTATCTCTATACTCCGCTTACCGCGTTATTTCTTTGAAACCTAAGCTGCCAAAAAGAAGGGGTGCGGGAGTGTTTCCTTTCAGTGAATTGAGCTATCTCAACGTTTTAAAGTAGTTTTCCTCCAGGGCCCGACTTATCTTTCCACCCTGTATAGCATTTTGTACGGTAAAGCCCTTGCTTTTTGTAGGGAGATAGCTGCTTCCTACAAACAACACCGGGTGCCTGGCCGGGATAACCGATGTCCGACCCAAACAGTGGTTACACGCGTTTTGAGACCAATTCTTCATTAGAGGGAAATTTCATAGTAGAGGGATGGCATTTGGGCATATCGTTTGCCACATCATACAAAACTCATAAAACAAGTGCCATCCGATTTCGATGATTGTAAGTGCGTTTTTCCTAAGTTCTCCTCCACCGATAGAAAAATTCACCTGGCGTCCGGCTTCGGAAGGACTGTACAATATGTGACATCGAGTTCAGGCTTCATATTTTTTTTGTAGCTTCTACTCGCCAAAAGACAACTCCTCACCAAATTTTAAGTTGCGGAAACGCTTGGTTTGCGAAATAAAAAATAATCAAAGTTCCATATAAAATCCCGATTTTACACCGCCATGACACAATATTTTGCAGAGGAGAGGGGGGGAGTGTGATAGTGTTAGGTTCTGGCGCTTCGCCGGCCGCTGCCGCGGCACGCTCGCTTCGCTCGCTCGGCTCGCGCGCTGTAGGGTCGCAGTTCTACCTAACACTCCTCCTCGCTTCGCTCGTCGTCGTACCTACACCGACCTGCCTTAGAGTCTGTCTGAAACTACTTTGAACTAACCTAAAAAGTTCCTACAAAGTGTCATGTCTTATCCCCCGCCCACAGACCCCGCCAATTCTATTTGCGTTTTGTTTTACGCGTTTTAGTAAAATCGTACCATTTTTGATAATTATTAATCAATAAATTTCCACAAAATAATGCTTATAAATTATAAGAATCGTTGAATAAATATCATGTAACTATTATTGTACACAAATAAGTCGAAAAAACTGTATTTATGTAAAAACTGAACATAAAACAAATCATCACGTTTTAGTTTTTCTCAACACGTTTAACGAAACGCAAATTATTGTGTCATGGCGGTGTAAAATTGGGATTTTATATGGAACTTTGATTATTTTTTATCTCGCCAACCAAGCGTTTCCGCAACTTAAAATTTGGTGAGGAGTTGTCTTTTGGCGAGTAGAAGCTACAAAAAAAAATGAAGCCTGAACTCGATGTCACATATTGTACAGTTGAGCCCCGGCTTCCAGCTCTGATGGTTCGATAACTACCCGGCATGGGCGGATGGCAATTTGTTTCCGCTGTTTCAATCGGTTGCCTCGCGATAAAAAAAATTGCACCCCCTCTATTTCCGCCCCAGTTCAAGTTGGGTCAGTTTGGGTTGCACAGGATGGCTCCTCATCACTTCGGGAGCTTAAATACCGCGAGCCACCGGTTGCCTCGCGGTCACTGAAACTACACACCATTGCTTTAACTATATGACATTAAGTAAGTTTAATGACAATTTCATTTCAAAAATCAGACTTCTTGTCGATTTCCAACTACGCAAAGAGGTTCGCTATTTATTAAACATGTTTTGGTTTAAGTATACACATGCACGTATTGCACGTTTTAACACCTATTATAACCTGTTTATAACAGGTAAAACCTATTGTATGAAAAATATACCTGCTCAACCAGGACAACATTTCAATTTATTCGAAAATAATTTTGTGTAACGTGTTAAAGAGCTAAAACCTTTTTATCAGTCAGATATATTTATGATGAGTTTACGATATCATCTTTAATTGTTTATGACGACTTGACGACTGATTACTTTTGAATGGTTGTCAATATCACAATTTGAACTAAATATTTTTTGTGGTTAGAAATAATATTCATTTTGAACAATTGAACAAGTGGAGCCACAAAGAGATACGCGTCCGAAAATGCTGCAACTATTTTTACAGCGTTGCAAGCAGATCTAAGAATGGATATAGGACAACGAAATTAACATAATATCCTGTTATCTAAATATTGTTTACAAGTAAGTTCATTGACCCAGTCACCTGTTTAAGGGTTAGCACAAAGCAGTTTTTTGCGTAAATGTTTAAAAGGCTATAAGTTGGACACGGTTACACATATTTACATAGTTTCTCTAGTTAATATAGTGCTAAGGCTAAACTATTGCCCATTTTCGCAAAGGTCCCTCGTGGAATTCCAGGCTGTACTATATGTATAGTCTCTGTTAATGACGAGCTGACGGGGCGCCTATGTTGAATCTCATTCGCTAAGTAACAGCCACTTTACAATTGGGATTGTTCCTATTTTTTACCCCTCGTTTTGATAATTTATTCTGAAACTATAGGCCGTTTTAAGATACATTAAGATAAAATAAAAAATCAGATACGATGTCTTGTAAGTTACAGTTACAAGCTGAATAGCATTGCCCAAGTCAATAATTCGTATAAAAAATCCTTGCTTGTCGTCAACTGTCGTTGTCACGTCAAGATTGGAAGTATTGGTACGTCACTCTCACTCCGCGTGTTTTCGTGACCTCGAAAAATATAAGTTGTATCTGTAAAGCGAAATAAACAATACCCGTGGCGCTTAATTTTGTAAAAGCCGACTCAAGAAATGTACCAAAGTTAGAAAATATCAGTATACTGGAGTAAATTGCATCAAGTACAAACGTATCGTACGTAACATCAAGTATTATAATACGACTATACTTAAATTGATTGAAATAAGAGGAACCAAAATACTTATGTGAGACCAGACAAGACGGTCACTTGTACGCTTTTATATATTTTATCTACACCAATATCATAAATCCTCTATTCCGCGTTCGGAAACCGTATGTAATTACCACCATTATTGCAACCAGTAACGTATTACCTGTGACAGTGTGGTAAAAACGTATGAAAATTCATTTCATTACCTACGATAACGTAATGAAAATCTGCTCTCCTCTCCGACCGCCGACACAATCGAGTTATGGCGGTGCAATGGCGGTCATTCTAATTGTTTCCAAACACTTCATTTAGGATTTAATTATAAATCCAACACACATATTAATGTGTGTAGATAAAGCAGTGTAAGCAACTGTACGTAATGAGGCCTTATTACGTAACAGTTACATAAACTACTATTAAAAAACCGGCCAAGAGCGTGTCGGGCCACGCTCACTGTAGGGTTCCGTAGTTTTCCGTCCGTCACAGTAAGTGTCCCCACTTAAGAGTTAAAATAACACCGCCATGTAGGATATGATATGAGCGTTCCACGTACAGCGACATCTATCGGCAAATTAAGTAAACTAGCGCGCGAGCATAAAGTATGGAAGATGATTTTTATGGGATAATTCTTTATTGCGTGAACCGATTTTCACCGTTTTTACTTTATTTGAAAGCACGTCATTTCATTGTAATTTTGTAGAAATTACAGGTACAATAAACACCTGCTTATACGGTTAAATTACAAACTTAGTTCAGAAATTATTTTGTATTTTTTTTTCAAAAACTATTCATCCTATCAAGTTCAAAATAATTTTCCTAGAAAGTTTTTATAAAGTTCTACTTTTGAGATTTTTTTCATATTTTTAAAACTTATGGTTCAAAAGTTAGAGGGGGGGGGACGCATATTTTTTTACTTCTGGAGCGATTATTTCCGAAAATATTTACATTATCGAAAAATGATTTTAGGAAACCCCTATTCATTTTTAAATACCTATCCAATAATATATCACACGTTAGGGTTGAAATGAAAAAAAAAATCACTCCCCACTTTACGTATAGGGGAGGTACCCTAATAAAAAAATAATTTCCACTTTTTATTTTACCACTTTGTCGGCGTGATTGATATACATATTAGTACCAAATTTCAGCTTTCTAGTGCTAACGGTCACTGAGATTATCCGCGGACGGACGGACGGACGGACGGACGGGCAGACATGGCGAAACTATAAGGGTTCCTAGTTGACTACGGAACCCTAAAAATGAGTGTTTGATTATTATTGCACATTTGGTTAATTTTTTTTGAGTAATGCTAATTATTCACATGTAAGTAAGTATATTATAGGGGCAGTTTTTGTTTACAATTTTCTGTTTACATGTTTTGACAACTGTCGTACGGTTGTACATTGAGTTTATTTTTAGGGTTCCGTACCTCGAAAGGAAAAAACGGAACCCTTATAGGATCACTTTGTTGTCCGTCTATCTGTCTGTCTGTCTGTCTGTCAAGACCATTTTTCTCAGGAACGCGTGAAGGTATCAAGCTGAAATTTATATCAAATACTCAGGTCTACCGTCCCTAGAAGCTGTGAAAAAATCAGACTTCTAAGCCAACGCAATCAAAAGATACAGCCGTTTATGCCGCAAATTTTCGCTCGCAAGGGAATCAAAACCTACAGGGTACTTCCCGTGAACTCTGAATCTTGAAATTTGGTACGAAGCAACGTCTTATAGCACAGATAAAGGAAATATTGCGAAAACTGTAAATTTTTAGTTAAGTACATCATATAATAAAAATATTTTAAAGTTATACGAGTATACCTACAGGTTTGTACGGAACCCTCGGTGTGCAAGTCCGACTCGCACTTGGCCGGTTTTTTTTTAGAATTGTTTACTAAAGTGTTACAAGGAGTAAGGTCAAACAAAAGTCATTCATATTTTTGCGAAAATAGCCGAATCCACTCCAAATTAATTTGGCGAAATATTAGTCTAAAATTGACCGACAAACCTAGACCTCGAAATGGTTTTGGAAATATACCTTTTTAAAATAAATGAACAATCCCAATTGAATGTATATTTTCCGTATCCTACCTATTTATGTACACAATGTGTTAAGGGGAGGCCTTTGCCCAGCAGTGGGACACTAAAACAGGCTAATTTTTAGGGTTCCGTACCTCGAAAGGAAAAAACGGAACCCTTATAGGATCACTTTGTTGTCCGTCTGTCTGTCTGTCTGTCAAGACCATTTTTCTCAGGAACGCGCAGGTATCAAGCTGAAATTTATATCAAATACTCAGGTCTATTGTCTATTGTCCCTTGGAGCTGTGAAAAAATCAAACTCAAAAGCCAACGCAATCAAAAGATACAGTCGTTTATGCTGCAAATTTTAGAGTTTTTCGGCACTCGCAAAACCTACGGGGTACTTCCCGTGAACTCAGAAGCTTGAAATTTGGTACGAAGCACAGATAAAGGCAAAATTGCGAAAACCGTAAATTTTTTGTTACATCATATAAAAAAAATATTTTTTAATAATTTTAAAGTTACTACCCCTATATACCCCTATATAACCAGTAGAGGTTTGTACGGAACCCTCGGTGCGCGAGTCCGACTCGCACTTGGCCGGTTTTTTTATTTATTTTATGTGTTAAATCAGACATGTATGACCAAACCTGTTTAAGATCCTTCTTTTTATATACATACTTTCGTATTTACGATTTTGTTTCGATGAGTCCCCAATATTTCATGATAAATGCCCCAATGTTCATTAATACAAAATACAATAACAAACCTCCGTTAATTCTCATCTCATTGATACCTACACAATGTCTGTATAAGCCCCTACAAAACATGTGACGTGGTTAATGGATGACCCCTCATGAATAACGCCATAAATCGCAAGGCGGGTTTTACATACAAAATAATGCTGACTTAAATACCTACATGATAACGCAAGCAAAGTATTTGCATTCTTACTTAGATAAGAAAAACATCCGATCGGTGATATGGGGGTAAATTTCAAATGAATCATAAAAAGAAAGAGAGATACAGACGGAAATATTATTTTATGTACACCAATATCATAAATCCTCTATTCTGCGTTGTAATTAATTACCACCTTTATTACAACTAGTAATGTAACATTAGTTTATTATCTGTACCAGTGTCGTAATACATAATTTTCTAAAATTCATAACCACATCGATTTTGGTAACGTAATGAAAATCAGCCCTCCTCCCCGACCGTTGACACAATCGAGTTGACCATGGCGGTGCAATGGTGGTTTCAAATTTAGGATTTATAATGTGTAGATGAAGCAGTGTATGCATCTGTACGTAATTGGGCCTTAAAACGTAACAGTTATAAAAACTACTATTAATTTATTTATTTAAGGATCGCCAAAGGTACAAAACTACAAACAAGCTTTTCGCTCCCAACAACGCTTTTCCGCTCCCCGGATATATAGATATGTAGAATTCACTATAGTTAATGATGTAAAACACGAAAGGTGTCTCGTTTCATTGAAATTTCCCGCAGAACGCAACACTATGAATCACGGCCTCCTAGCCCAGTTGGTAGTAACCCTGCCTATGAAGCAGGAGGTCCCGGGTTCGAATCCTGGCTGGTCAGGGCATTTATTTGTGTGTTTATCACATTAAAATTATATATTAAGTTCCTGAGTTATGGATGTTTTCTATGTATTTAAGTATTTATCTACATCTATCTATTATATATATCGTCGTCTAGTACCCACAACACAAGCCTTATTGAGCTTACTGTGGGACTAGGTTGATTGTGTAAGTATGTCCCATAATTTTGATTTATTTATTTATGAATAGGGTCTAGTGCTATTTCGCTGTGGTTTTCTGTAAGCTTATTAGATAGGTACTACTTAGGTAAATATGGATAAGTACATTTAATGTGACAAAAATATGTAGCCACACCTCTATAGGCGTAAAGTCTTGAATACTTACATGTTTTTATCACATTAAATGTATCCATATTTTCAGACGTGACCGTTTTAGAAATGCGATTAATAAATAAATATTATGGGACAATCTTACACAAATCTTACAAAAACATACGGACTGTGACTGTGACATACGGACGGACGGACAGACGGGCATGACCAAAACTATAAGGGTTCCGTTTTTGTAACTAGGTAGCTCAATACAAAAAAAATAACTCCCTAAAAAGAGCGCTGGTAGCCTGGCTGTAAGACGTCCGACGACCTTCAATCCGGAGGTCTCGGGTTCAAACCCCGGCTCGTACCACTGAGTTTCTCGGAACTTACTAAGTTCTGTTACCAGATTTCTGACTGATAAAATATAAAATAAAGTTTTAAATAAAAAATTAAAGTAATTATTTAATAGCCTAATTTCTAATGAACATAATATGGTATAAAATAATATACAAATCAGATGGAAAATTTGCTGAAATCCTTGGAAAGCACAAGATTGCCTGAAGTCGCAAACACGCGGTAAATTTAAGAAAATTACACTCTACAAAAGGGCATCAAATAAATATTGCACCTTTGTTTAGAAGGTTCCATTGCTTGTTTGTAAGAAAGCTGTTTATAAGAGGCAATTGCGTGACCACCATTTAATTCTCTTGCGATTTTATCCCACAGATATTCCCATTTGAAACATTGCCTATTTTTTAAGTTTTGCACATAAGACATAGATTTAGACTGCTATGGAACAAGCAGACATGCAACGTTTAGTCTAGTGTTTTACCAGATAGACCCACGTGAACTATACATATACCAAATTGAAGCTAAAGAATATAACTATCGAATTGTGCAAGACTGGTGCGTCTTAAACGTGATTAAAAATAAATAGGATTTAAAATCAACATGAACAAGGAGTGTAATTTTGACGTATATTTTTCACGCCTTTTACCAAATGTTATAAAGAATTCTGAAAATCTGCGACACTAATTTTCAATTCAATATATTGTAATCTATTGACTATTAAATAAGCTTTTAAATAATGTACATGAATGATTAAAATGTTGCTACCTATTCCTATTTATTTAGTGAAAACTCTAGTAACAGAACTTAGTAACCGACTAGGTATGTACGAAATATCATTTGATATTTACCAGTCGCTTTTCGGTGAAGGAAAACATCGTGAGGAAACCGGACCTAATCCCAATAAGGCCTAGCTTCCCCTCTGGGTTGGAAGGTCAAATGGCAGTCGCTTTCGTAAAAACTAGTGCCTACGCCAATTCATGGGATTAGATTGTCAAGTGGACCCCACGCCGGGATAACCGCTAGGAGGAAGAAGAGCTCAATACAAAAAAATATGTCATTCAACTGAAGTAGTACGGTCAGCATCAAAAGTAACTACGCAAACGAAGACGTCAAAAGGTCTTATTCCCTTTTAAAATGGACTTTTGACGTCTTCGTTTGCGTAGTTACTTCTGATGCTGACTGTACGAGTATTTAAAGGGGTGTGCACTGAAAAACAATAGTAATTAACGATTTGACTTATAAACACTTCATTTGAATACTAAAGTGATTAAGTTATTATAAGTTAATAATGCCATAAGAAAATATGACAATTGTAGACATAATGTATGCATAGATGTCGTGAACAATTGTAATTTAATTGGGGACCTTTTACATCCCCTGTAGCGCTGTAGGTACTTTACAGTATAATTAACTATGGAGACAATGTATCTTGTAGCATTACGCTACGTATCGTACGACATCTGTCGACTTTCTTTAGAACTTCTGAACTTCTGTGTCTAAGGCTAGGTCACGGTTGATATATAAAAAAGCGTACATTGTGATTCACGGCATTACAGGTAGATGGCGCTTATATCAGTCCGTATTTTGTAATACGTCTGGCAGTTATAAAATTGAGATAAGACTCGCGCTAATTTTGAATGTGAATTTTGAGGTATTCCAGATTGTCAAAAGAAAAAAGTTGATTTTTGATGGAGTCTGTCAGAGCGCCGTGAGATTTTGAAAGAAAAAGAGATAATCTGGATTTGTTCTGGTCTTTTTTGCCATAATTTGCTTAGCTGCATCGTGATAAAGTGCGATTTATTTCAAACATTGTATGGCAAGTGCTATTGTTGCATTGTTGGAGCAGAAATAAAACCGAAACCCTTGCCGGGCGAAGAGGCCCAATATAAATTATTTAGCAAGTGCTATACCCTGAAACCGCCTGATTCCGGAAGGCCCTTGTGGATGCCGGGCCGGCGGGACAGTCTGCAGCTGCCGCGATTTCCGCGGGTTTCTTCGCCACATCATCGGAGAGTTAGAGTCCGCATCCAGCGGGCTCTCGCAAGTGAGAAAAGGAGTTCAGCGAGCTATTGGGTCCGCCGTATCAAAGCGGACACTGGCCCACGAACTCTTTTTTAATTTAAGCAACAGCTTTTGCATCCTGCTTTCGAGAACATCAAATTATTTATATTTTTGTTAAAAAAACGTTACAAATCGGATTCCTTTTTTGTATCCAGTATTTTTGTGCCATAATAGTTTTTTTTGTTGTTTTGCTAAATTTTCCCAAATTCCAATTGCCTCGTTTGACGGGCGTATAAAGACCTGGCTCTTTAATTTAGGCTACGTTCAGCCAGCGCATCATCTGTCACCATCCATATCACCCGCCTCATTAACCCATTATTTTCCTGCAGCCAAATTATTACTAGCCGAGTCTTTATTTTTACTTACCGGTTTTGCTAACTATTGAATTTGTAATGTCCTTGTTTAGGTACAGTCGTCTTCATTTTTAAGTGAAGTGCTAATATTAAATATGTTTAATTATTGTAATTTAATTACATTCTGGTCACTAGGGAGGTTGTTGAATGTGAAAGTGAAATAGGTACAGTTCTCTTCATTTTTAAGTGAAGTGCTAAATTTAAATATTTTTGTTATTATAATTTAATTGTATTCTGACCACTAGGGAACTTATTGAATGTGAAATACCCTTATTTAGATGCCATTATTGTGATTTTTACGTGAAATGCTAAATTTTAAATTATTGATAATTTTTGCTAATATTAAATATTTTTACTTTGTCGTCAAAATTAAACGTATTAATGCAAGTAAGAAGTGTTTCACTGCAAAATGGCGCCCGAGAAGGTAAAGAACTCTGGATTTACTTTTAATAATTGTAATTAAATATTTTTTTTTTTTTTTTGGATTTGTGAGACGGTGACCGTAGACCGGTCGCGGTTCTATTAACCTTGATTTTGGTTTGTTTCAGCCTGCTGCCTCCTTACGTCCCATCACTAACCCGAATTCCGTCATATAAAAAATTGCTTTTATTTATGTTAAAAAAAAACGAATTTATCTGTTGCCCTTTACTTATGCCTTTTTCTCAATTACCCGTAACATATCCCGAATACCTTATTTCATAGTCTGAGTCCTGTAGTTAGAGCCCGTAGACGTTAGGGAATTCGCAGGTAAGTCAGACATAGAATGTATGATTTGCGTTTTGTTATTTTTTTCAGAAACTGAACTTGTTTTTTTTTAAATTCGAACTCTAACTTGGCATTTAGACTTCGAGTGTTATTTTCTTTCTTTGACTTAAGCGCTTGGTTTAGACCACGGATATACTCGAACTTCGGATTTTATTCTTTTAGGTAGATTAACTTTATTTTTTGTTTGAACTTGCAACGCAAGACAACATTCGACTTTTCGCCATGTCGCACTTAAGTAATGAAGGATCAATTGCTGAGACACCTCATGCGCACTCATCTTTAAACTCGTACGATCCGAGGATTTTAGATCCAATGGCAGACGATGAAGAACAGTTTTTTGATTCTGAACCACGACCTCAGGCGATGCATATGTCCGGACTTCCCCCGCCTTTTCCTTTCAAAGATTATTCACTTACGAAATGGAACTTGAACTTTTCCGGGGACACTTGTGTTCGCGAATTTTTCTTTCGAATCGAGGAAGAAGGTATGGCGCGTAACGTCAATCCTTCATATGTTGTCAGACGTTTCCATGAATTGTTGTCAGATAGTGCCTTGAAACATTTTAGGGCAATCAGATATCAAGGTCTTACTTATGCGGAATTAAAGTCTGAATTCGTTAAAACCTTCGACGTAGCCGATTTCGATTTCAAGCTTGAGAGCCAACTTCGCGCTTTATCACAGAAGGACAACCAGTCAGTGGTTGATTTTGTTATTCAGGCGCGCGATCTAAACGCAAAGCTTCGTACACCGGTTTCCGAAGACAACCTGTTTAACATTATTAAATATGGAATGAATCCTAGATATCATCCTTGTCTTGCAACTAACGTGGTCAGGGATATTGATAGTTTGTTAGAAGTCGCGAAAAATTTTGAAGCCTTTCAAGGTTCACGTCCAGCACGTTTGGCTATTGCACCGATTAGTGCTCAAGTTGTAGGTCAACCCAGTTCTGTGTGTATGAAGTGTGATGCAACTGGTCACAACTATCGTAATTGTCCTAACGTTTCAGGGGCAGTGTGCTTCAAGTGTAAGCGTGTTGGTGCAATCACACGCGATTGTCCTAGTTGTAATTCTGGTCCGTCAAAAAACGAATAAGTGGCGCACTGAGAGGTCCATCGGTGTCGCCCGTTTATATGAATAATTCCCCGGATAATAGACTTTTTATTGATGTTTTAGTTGCTGGCTCTTCGGTAAGAGCTCTTTTAGACTCTGGTGCTCAGGTTTCACTAATTGATATATCCCTCTTATCGGAGCTCGGTATAACATATCACAAGGATATCCGGCCTTATGTTGTCTCCGCCGACAATTCTCCTATTGAAATTCTAGGCGGTTTGGACGTCCCCATTCTTTTTAGTGGCATTCGCGTTCTGCACCCCTGTCTAGTAAGCAGTAATCTTCCTACTGCATTTATTTTAGGAATTGAGTTTTGGAATGCTGTTGGTCTCATTGACATTTTAAAGAAGGCATTCCGTGATGGTTTGTCAGGTAAGCTTTACGTCGCTTCACATCATGTTCCTGTCGCAGTCCCACGAGTAGGTGAGGTTCGCTATGTCCACCCTCGTACGGTGCTTGCACCACTGCAGGAATCAAAACTCCAATGTGTTATTGACGAGTTTGAGGAGATTTCTTCTGATAAAGCTGGATTAGGTTGTACTTCGTGGCTTTCGCATAAAATTGAGACTGTTGGTTCGCCCATCCGTCAACGTTACTATCCCTTATCTCCAGTCAAACTCAAGATTCTCAACGAAGAGATCGACAAGATGTTAGAGTCAGGCGTTATTCGTCCCTCACGATCACCCTGGGCTTCCCCAGTGGTGATGGTTACCAAGAAAGATGGTAGTGTCAGATTTTGCGTGGACAGTAGGAAGTTGAACAGCGTTACCATCAGGGATTCATACCCTCTCCCGCGCGTCCAGGACATCCTTGATAACCTACGAGGTGCCAAATATCTAACTTCGTTGGATTTTAGGAGCGCCTTTTGGCAAATCCCCTTAGCTGATAAGGCCAGTTGTGAGAAAACGGCCTTTATTGTACCCCAAAGGGGCCTCTTTGAGTTCGTTCGTCTCCCTTTTGGTTTAACCAACGCTGCGTCCGAGATGCAGAGGCTTACTGACATGATTGTCAATTTTGAATATACCCCTGAGTCTGAGGATTTTATCTTCGGCTATGTTGATGATTTGATTTTGGTGTCTCGTGATTTTGACAGTCATATGCGGCTTATTCGTAAGGTTCGTGATAGGTTGAAAGAAGCTGGTCTTACGGTTAATTTAGATAAGTGCGAGTTTTGTAAGTCTGAATTGAAGTATCTCGGCTACATCGTCAATGAGCGTGGTCTTCAAACTGATCCAAAGAAATTAGAAGCTATTAGGGATTACCCTACCCCTTCTTCTGCCAAGTCTCTACGTGCTTTCATTGGTATGTGTTCGTATTATCGCCGTTTCGTGGATGGTTTTTCTTCGATTATTGCTCCTCTGACGGCACTTATTGGTAAGAGAAAGGGACGTGATCCCATCGATTGGAACGATAGTGCTAGTAAAGCTTTTTCTAAATTGAAGGATGCCTTGATGAGCGCTCCGTTGATGGCTTGCCCGGATTTTTCGAAACCTTTTATCCTTCAATGTGACGCTAGCCAGGTTGGCTTAGGCTCGGTCCTGGCTCAAGAGTTTGACGGCGTTGAACATCCAATTGCTTATTATTCTCGTTTATTCACTAAAGCTGAACGTGGATACGGGACAACCGAACATGAGCTTCTCGCCGTTGTTGATTCCATAAAGCATTTCCGCGGATATCTCGATGGAATGAGGTTTAAGATCATTACTGACCATATTGCTCTTAAATGGTTGATCACCCTTGATAATCCTACCGGGCGCTTGGCTCGTTGGGCAACTTTGATTTCCCAATATAACTTTGAGATTGAACATAAAAAAGGTGTCCTTAATGTTGTTCCAGACGCCTTGTCCCGCGCTCAAGTTGGGCTTATCTCATTCGCGCGTGGCATGGATCCTTCTGGAGATCCTTGGTATGAACGAATTTACCAGGGAGTTTTGGACAATCCTCAAATGTTTACTGCATTTGCTCTTCGGGATGGTGTCTTAATGCGCAGGGTATCTATCGAAAACCCTTTAGCACCTAATCCATGGCGTATAGTTCTTCCTGCTTCAAGGACTAGAGAGGCGGTTGCTGAAATTCATAATGGATTTCCCAACGTTCATCCTGGTGTTATGAAAACGTATTTAAAAGCTCGTGACTTATACTATTGGCCGAATATGTACCGTGATGTTACAAGGTTCCTTTCCGAATGTCAGATTTGCAAGTCTTATAAAATTGCAAATTCACAACCTCGTGGACTTCGCTTATTTCCTCGTCGTGTTGCGGCTCCAATGGATCTTCTTTCCATTGACTTAATTGGTCCTTTACCGGTTAGCCGTAATGGGTGTCGTTATATTTTGACTTTGGTTGACGTTTTTACCAAATTTGTTTGGTTGGTCCCTTTGAAGTTGGTGAATGCGAGGTCAATATCGATGGCATTAGAGTCGGAGATTATTTTGCGGTACGGTGTTCCTACTAACATTCTCTGTGACAACGCTACAGTTTTTCATAGTCGTCAATTTCTGGATTTCCTGGCGAGCTATAATATTCCAGGTCCGTGTTATACCCCATATTATTCGCCACAAGCGAATGTTGTGGAGAGATATAACCAGGTCGTGATTACAACTTTGAGCATTTTAGTTGAAAATGACCAACGCAGTTGGTCGGGTCATTTACATCGGGTCGCTCTTTATTTAAACTCTTGTATAAATTTGGCTACTGCTTATACATCGAATTTTTTGATGTACGGCCGCGAGTTGTCAATGATTCGTGAACGTGTTGAGAATCAGGTTGTGGACCAAGATGTGGGACTCAGCCGGATGGAACACGCTTCGAATCTTCAGACGCTTCGTGAGGTGTACGATAAAGTTTCTGATTCGATGGCTTTAGCCTTTCATCGTAACGCCGCCAAGTTCAACACGAACCGTTCTTCGCCAAGAATCGTTGGTGACCAAATCGTTTGGCGCCGGAATTTCCAGCGTGGATCCGCTGATCCTTTTCGAGGCGGTAAATTCGCTCCACGTTTCGTTCGGTGCCGTGTGGTTAGACGGGTGTCTCCACAGGTATATGTACTGGCTGATACCGATTCCGAGCACGTCGGTACCTATCATATTAAAGATATCTTGAAATAGTTTCTTCTTTCGGCCCGTTCAGTTTTCTCAAAATTCTAAAATGCGCTTTAGTCCGCCATTCCCTTGTCGGTAATCCTTGCTTGATTTGTTTCTTATCGTTTTTTTGTTTTCGTTTGAGCGTTTCCTTGCTCCTTTTTCCAGATTTGACCTTTTTTACCGTTGGTGTTTAAGGCTTCGTTTATCTTTCCCGGTCTATGATAGCCTGGTTGTATAATTTGATGACTCGATGTGAGGGATTAAGATCTGTGGCCAGGTGCTGTTTCTGTCCTATCCCGGCCGTCACGTCTTGGACCGCGTGACGCGTTGGTTGGCGTTTTGTCATCTTGTTAATCTATTAGGTTAGTCTTTAGGGGTAATGTTAATAACTGGTTAGTTTTGTTTTTTTTTGGAATTCGTTTAGGGTTCTCTTGTTGTGCCTTTTTTTGGCCTTAGCATTAAGTTGTGTTTGTTTTTGTTGCTTGGGGTTAGTTTTCTTGTGTTTACTTGTGTTGTTGTTTGTTTGTTTCTTTGTTTGGTAGGGAGATGCTGTAGCATTACGCTACGTATCGTACGACATCTGTCGACTTTCTTTAGAACTTCTGAACTTCTGTGTCTAAGGCTAGGTCACGGTTGATATATAAAAAAGCGTACATTGTGATTCACGGCATTACAGGTAGATGGCGCTTATATCAGTCCGTATTTTGTAATACGTCTGGCAGTTATAAAATTGAGATAAGACTCGCGCTAATTTTGAATGTGAATTTTGAGGTATTCCAGATTGTCAAAAGAAAAAAGTTGATTTTTGATGGAGTCTGTCAGAGCGCCGTGAGATTTTGAAAGAAAAAGAGATAATCTGGATTTGTTCTGGTCTTTTTTGCCATAATTTGCTTAGCTGCATCGTGATAAAGTGCGATTTATTTCAAACATTGTATGGCAAGTGCTATTGTTGCATTGTTGGAGCAGAAATAAAACCGAAACCCTTGCCGGGCGAAGAGGCCCAATATAAATTATTTAGCAAGTGCTATACCCTGAAACCGCCTGATTCCGGAAGGCCCTTGTGGATGCCGGGCCGGCGGGACAGTCTGCAGCTGCCGCGATTTCCGCGGGTTTCTTCGCCACATCATCGGAGAGTTAGAGTCCGCATCCAGCGGGCTCTCGCAAGTGAGAAAAGGAGTTCAGCGAGCTATTGGGTCCGCCGTATCAAAGCGGACACTGGCCCACGAACTCTTTTTTAATTTAAACAACAGCTTTTGCATCCTGCTTTCGAGAACATCAAATTATTTATATTTTTGTTAAAAAAACGTTACAAATCGGATTCCTTTTTTGTATCCAGTATTTTTGTGCCATAATAGTTTTTTTTGTTGTTTTGCTAAATTTTCCCAAATTCCAATTGCCTCGTTTGACGGGCGTATAAAGACCTGGCTCTTTAATTTAGGCTACGTTCAGCCAGCGCATCATCTGTCACCATCCATATCACCCGCCTCATTAACCCATTATTTTCCTGCAGCCAAATTATTACTAGCCGAGTCTTTATTTTTACTTACCGGTTTTGCTAACTATTGAATTTGTAATGTCCTTGTTTAGGTACAGTCGTCTTCATTTTTAAGTGAAGTCCTAATATTAAATATTTTTAATTATTGTAATTTAATTACATTCTGGTCACTAGGGAGGTTGTTGAATGTGAAAGTGAAATAGGTACAGTTCTCTTCATTTTTAAGTGAAGTGCTAAATTTAAATATTTTTGTTATTATAATTTAATTGTATTCTGACCACTAGGGAACTTATTGAATGTGAAATACCCTTATTTAGATGCCATTATTGTGATTTTTACGTGAAATGCTAAATTTTAAATAATTGATAATTTTTGCTAATATTAAATATTTTTACTTTGTCGTCAAAATTAAACGTATTAATGCAAGTAAGAAGTGTTTCACTGCAATCTGTGTTACATTGTAGTTGTAATTTATTTATTTTTAGACTAGTGACCCGCCCCGGCTTCGCACGGGAAAATAATGGTTATTGTGGGTTATCCCTAAGAGATAGGCATATACCATCGCGGACTTCTTTGTAGACCTTTTTAAGGTGTACAATACTGTAGTACATTATTTTGATCTATCTTGTTGGGTTCAGCCAGCGTTTGCAATGTAAGCGCAAAAAAATGTGTTTATTTATGACATCAAAACCTCTAAAATTATCAGTGTTTCTCTACAAAATATGCACTTATTATACATATAAACCTTCCTCTTGAATCAGTCTATATATTAAATAAAAACCGCATTAAAAACCGTTGCGTTGTTTTAAAGGCATACATAGGGACAGACAGTGGAAAGCGACTTTGTTTTATACTATGTAGTGATACAACACTATTCATATTTTTAACCGACTTCAATTTCATAGAAGGAGGAGGTTCTGTATTCGGTTTGGGCTTTTTTTTTTATGTATGTTCACCGATTACTCCGAGACGCGTGGTCCGATTTGAATAATTCTTTTTTTGTTTGAAAGGGTCTACTTCCAAGGTGGTCCCATATTAATCTGGTGCTGTTCTGATGATGGCATCTATGAGGAATTGAGGGAACTCCTCAGTTTTTAAGGCACACGTATGGTGATTTGGGTGTTTTTTTAAGCAACTCGAGGATTTTCTCTCGTAAACCACCAATTTGATAAAGTGGACCTCTGGATGATGGTTGTTTTGATGATAATGATGATGATTTTTTTTTATGTAGGATGTTGAGCGATTACTCCGAGACCCGTGGTCCAATTTGAGGAATTCTTCTTTTGTTTGAAAGTAACTACCTTTAAGATGGTTCCACATTAATCTGGTGCTGTTCTGATGATGGGATCCATGAGGAATTGAGGGAACTCCTCAATTTTTAAAGGCACATGTATGGTGATTTAGGTGTTTTCTTAAGCAACGCGAGGATTTTCTCTCGAAATCCACCAATTTGATGAAGTGAACCTCATGATGATGGTTGTTTTGATGATAATGATCATGATTTTTAAAAATGTAGGATGTTCAGCGATTACTTCGAGACCCATATGGTCCGATTTCAGGAGAATTCCAGAAATCGGACAAAAAAAAGATTTTTTTTGTTTGAAAGCAACTACCTTTGAGATAGTTCCACATTAATCTGGTGCTGTTCTGATGATGGGATCCATGAGGAATTGAGGAAACTCCTCAATTTTTTATGGCACATGTATGGTAATTTGGTTGTTTTTTTAAGCAACTCAAGCATTTCCTCTCCAAAACCACTAATTTGATGGAGTGTCCACTAATGATGAAGACCACATATGATATGTGGAACTTTCCTTACATTGAGTACGTATCATGAACTTTTTCTTATATATCTTCACCGATTATTGCGAGATCCGTTGTCCGATTATGATAATTTTATAACCACTAAAAATGGAAAAATAAAAACTTTTTGCAAAAAAAAGATAAACCGACTCCAAAAAGGATAAAATGAACTATTATATTATTTATATGCGTTACAAACTGATATGTTAGAAGTCGGTGCCAAGCCAAAAAGTTACAATACCGGCAAATCAGCTTCAAGTCTGAAAATCACATAACATTTCGATTCCTACTTATATTGCAAAGGTGAATGTAAATCTATCTGTTACATTTTCACGTCTCAACTACTAATCCAATTTTGATGAAAAGAGGTACCCATGTATATATACTCTGATACACGTCTACTTTGTCAATAATCAGAAAAAGGCGGCAAATTAAAAAAATATATAAACACGTATTCCTTCCATAGAAAATTTAAATATCGCGCCTTTTTCTACTGAAAAGGTGGGCCCCACACACCCAGTGTGTCTGAGTATATCAATCTTGCCATTGAATTCCTTTACACTTCGATATTACACCTTAGATGAAGTAGGATAAATAATTCAAACCGAAGCACGGGCTCCGTTCGAGATATGGTTAGTCCGAAAACTAGTAAAAAAGTTTATTAACAAACATCATAAGACGCGTGATTATACTTTCTCTCTGTACTAGAATGAAAACCTACGTGCAGTCAATACCGTATTAGAATAGTTCTATAGTATGAAGAACAATTCACTGAACACATACGCCTCGTTCGTATTAACTGTTTTGTGATTTTCAGACTTGAAGCTGATTTGCCGATATTGTAACTTTTTGGCTTGGCACCGACTTCAAACATATCAGTTTGTAACGCATATAAATAATATAATAGTTCATTTTATCCTTTTTGAAGTCTGTTTATCTTTTTTTTGCAAAAAGTTTTTATTTATGTTGTAATATACATTCATGTCAGTCGATAATAATAAAATTATGTGTTTATTGACATGTAAAAGCGCCCTTCAGGTCTACTTGCAGAATAAATGTTAAACTTATATAGTTGTCACTAGGTCACTTTTTCCTTTGTATATGAATCTATATAAACGTTTATAATTTATATAGTAGTGTGTTTACTTAAAATAAACAAATCTAAATATTTATTAAAATAATTTGATTTGTTTTTCACTTAGAATGAATATTGTTTTTGCATTTTGTTTTCACATATTAGCTCTTAGTCAAGCGAGTCAAGTTCTAATGGTAAAGTTAGCGAAGACGGATAATAGGAAACCTACAGGATATAGGACACCTATGTGACACTTTATGGGAGGGAAAAGGTTGAAAAAATATTGTCCACAGGCATTGAGTAACAGGAGATGACTAATGATTTTTTGTCCCAAAAGTTGTCTATACTACTCTTTGATTCCGTCACAGCTGTAAAATCCCCCCCCCCCCCCCCCCACACCCACCCTTAACGAAATCTTGGATCCGCGCCTGACTGTGCTTCCTAAAAAAAACAAAAAATGTAATAATGACCCACCCTAACTTACCTTTTTGGTGTAACCTGAGCTGAGCGCGTCAGGTGTGAGGAATTTGTACTGATTTATCCTGTTGACTTGCAGTTGGGTGATCCGTTTCTGTTCTTCCACTGATGGCGTGACTGCGGAGTGGGCGAACAGTGGATCCTTCTCAAGCATGTGCCATACTTTGTACTGAAATAAATATTTAAATAAAGTATTTCTAAGTCTCAATGTGTAAGAGCATGCATTAAACGTAACCGTAGTTTGTGTGCCTGTGGCTCTGTAGTGCTAAAACGATTGAACAGATTTAAATGCAGTTTTTTTATTATTTAAAAGTAGGTAAGCGAGAGATGTAGGTTTCAGTTGGACCTAAAAAAACAACATTGTTTGAGCAGCCTTTGGGTTGCGAAAGCCTGATTAACACTTGATTGATTTTATTTAAGGCTTGCAATTATCCTGATAATACGGATATTTCGAATACTTTCCATACACATTACTATTCGAAATATCCGGATTACATGCGGTTTACTGAATTGGCAACTGAAATCGGACATTTTACTTAAAAAATTAAACATTTTATCAGGCTAATAAATAAATAAAATACTTGCACGACGCATGGTGGGTATTATCAATACGGTATTCGTACGTCATAACAATATTCATTTTTCCAGTTAAATGGGATTTTACCAATTGTTTGTATGAGTCATTCATTGTGTAGCAGTGTAAAAATTTAAAGACATTAATCAGTAAAAAAAATAACTGAAAATATACCTATTCAGTTATAATTTGTAAATTTATTGAATAAAAGTATTTTGTTAACATTAGAATATTAATAGGAATAGAATAGAATAGATATACAACATAGATGATAGATGCAGGGCTTGTAACCGGTATTTTACTCCATACTATACCGGGTTTTTTTTTCGTTCTTTCGTTTACTATTTCATATTTAATCGAAAAATCTTACAATATCCATACTAATATTATAAATGGGAAAGTGTATGTGTGTGTTTGTTTGTTTGTCCGTCTTTCACGGCAAAACGGGGCGACGAATTGACGTGATTTTTTTAAGTGGAGATAGTTGAAGGGATGGAGAGTGACATAGGCTACTTTTTGTCTCTTTCTAACCCCCCACTTCCCTAAAATGTGGAGTTGAAGTTTGTATGGAGCATTCCGGGGGGCAATCAGGAAAGGGGAACCGTGTTACCCCGAATTTAACGCGAGCGAAGCCGCGGGCAAAAGCTAGTAAAGTCATAAACTAAAAAACAATATTGAGTTCTACGTAAAAACCATAAAATATGTAAACATATTGGGTTATTTCGGGGTTTTTTGCGAGAACCGGTTACAAGCCCTGGATAGATGTATTATTTTTTAGGTAATTAATTTATTAAATTAGTAAAGTAAAAACATCTAGAGTAAAAATTAAATAATTAAAAATAAATATTATAGTCACTTTCATTACTAACATACTCATAGATTTGCCTGACAAATGAAAAACTCGAATTATTGAAAAATAAACATCCATACATACATACAAAAGGAATTAAATATTCCTAAAACATAATCCTTAAAAATCAACTATCTTGTTTTAACAAAAACTTAGCAAACTAGTGACACTGACCTAGACTAGAGAAACCTATCCTTCATTAGAAAATTAAAGTCAAGGTCAAACAACAATAGCAAATATGTAGGTTATAGTTTTTAACTTTTATTTGAAACCTAATTTGGTGGTTTTATACCTTCAGATTAAATTTAATTATTGGATTTTAGTTATATAATTAATTTTGTTAAGTTAGTTACAAAACGTGTTTATAAATCAAATGTCTATAGATGTTTAATGAATATTTAAAGAGGTTATAAAAATACTGTTAAAATAAATATTAATAAATAATAAATAATTAAAATAGTTCTATATTAGAAAGCATTTTAAACTATATTAGACAATTTCTATAATAAATTAATAAAAAGTCAACCCAATAACTTAATAATACATATTTTTTGAATAGCTTAAAAAATTACCGAAGTCTAATGTAACATAAAAAATATACTTTTTAGAAGGCGAAGAAAGTATTAAGGTTGGTCAAAAAACAAGGGCTATTCATTGGTACAAATAAAAATAGATGAACAAACAAAGCCAAAACAATTGTAATTGCCTTTAAAGGTCATATAAATTAAACACATTGCAATGGGCGATAAGGGTGCCGTTCACTCAAAATAACCACTTTTGATGTAACGAAATAACGGTCAGAGGGTACATTGATTAAAGCTATAAACGCCTCTCAGGCCTCAATTAGTTAAATCATGTTTTCTCTGTTTCTAACAAACACAACGGTCAAAGTGACAGATAAGGCCAAAACATAAAATAACATTGAACCCTTAGAGACCTTTATGAATAAGGGGGTAAGGGTGTATAACAACTAACATATTATTAGATATAACTGGCATTCGGTATAACAGACAATCAATATATCAACTTTCATCCAACACTAAGGTAGTAGAATCACCATCTGATATAAAATTCAATGGGCATTATTTCCTGTAGGTATAACCATAGAGATACAATATTTGAAATTCGTTTTGTAAGGTAAGCTTGAAAAGTGACAGAAGATTATAATTTGACGGAGTCAAGGTAGGTGCAACGACGAGCAAAACACAGAGGACTGTGTTAGGCGAACTGCGAACTAACAGAAAGAACACTTCATTTTGATGGAAAAAATTATGTTGCTTATTCATATAAGCATTATACCCGTAAATGTTATGTTATACATACATTATACTGGGTAATTGATATACCGAATGTCCATTATACCTACCGTAAGTTATATGTCATGTAATTATATCTTAAGTGTTATAAATATTGTTGAATATAGAATCACCATCTGATATAAAATTCAATGGGCATTATTTCCTGTAGGTATAACCATAGAGATACAATATTTGAAATTCGTTTTGTAAGGTAAGCTTGAAAAGTGACAGAAGATTATAATTTGACGGAGTCAAGGTAGGTGCAACGACGAGCAAAACACAGAGGACTGTGTTAGGCGAACTGCGAACTAACAGAAAGAACACTTCATTTTGATGGAAAAAATTATGTTGCTTATTCATATAAGCATTATACCCGTAAATGTTATGTTATACATACATTATACTGGGTAATTGATATACCGAATGTCCATTATACCTACCGTAAGTTATATGTCATGTAATTATATCTTAAGTGTTATAAATATTGTTGAATATATCTATTAAGTTTTATATGCTTGAAATGTCAAATGTTGTTATATACAGTAAAAATATATTAATGGTTCTAATACCAATCATTACTCACCCGGGCAATAAAATTAGAGTTCATATGTCAAAACCATAAACTTAAAATATAAATCAGAACTTTTATCACTTAGTAATGTATACTTCCTCATAGTGATTTCAAATGACATCACAGATCCCACAACTGAATCATATTATTTACATGAAATTGCTATCTAAACTTTATCGAAATTCCGCGCCAAAAATATCTTTATTACGGCAGTAAAGTTACGTTATGTTCGAGATATATTTCTGATAAGGTCGACTCATAGTCATAGTCTCATACACTTACCTTAAGTTTGAGTAGATCTATATCTCCTTCTAATGCCAGTTTTAAACGCTTCCAATCGAATGTGGCGGTACTTCTAAACTCATCCAGAGGCCCATTCGGGAGATCGGGTATGAAACTCAAGTCACCCATTCCTAGAATTAAAAAAAAACACTAGAGGCACGACCTAACCTTAAAACACTGGTTATGAATTTAAGTCACATTATAATTCCGCCGATGACCACGACAGCTTGCCGATTAGGGAAGCCACTTAAAATTCCCGACTAGACACACGTTGAAATTAATGGGATATTACTATCAAACAAAAAACTTTGTGCCATAAATAAAGTCTCACCTTGTAATTCAGTTAACCGAAGATATAGTAAAGAAAAGTTAGGATACGACTTTAATTGAAGGAATGTATCAAGTTGCAATAATTTCAGATTATATTAATGTTAAAATTTGTACTACACGCTCCAAAATCAAAGATTGAGTGTGATATTGATAGCATTGACGGACGTCCGAGCGAGCGGGCCGCGAGCCACTGACACTGACAACTGAAGCAATGTTGCTACACATCAAGTTTCAAATTTCCACAAAATACATTGCACTGACATACGATTAAATTTGGGCTTAATAGAAAAGTAAAATAAACAACTACATTTCTAGGTAAAAAAAGACTCAGTGCTGCCTACCAATATAACCAAAAACAACTGTTTAGGACTACATAAAAAAAAAGCGTTTGACACGTGACAAAATATTATTAAAGAAATTCGTTTTCACTCAAATATTAGTAATAAAATATTTTTTCACTAAACATGAATGTACATAAGAAGCTTGTCTGTAAAGTGACAACGAAACCATGACTATTCCTTAAAAGTGCGTGATTATGAAGCAATAAAGGCAGTAGGGTTTGATTACTTTACTTTCCGAAACAGTTGAAAATCCTTAAAGTTGAGAACATTATTCTTCAAAAGTCGTGAAGCTACAATGAGAAAATATTAAACGTAACGTCGTTTATAATCGAAAGTGAATTGAATTACCCATAGAAAAAATATATGATTAGAACTACACGACCAACAAACACATAAAATTATACCTATCAATTGAAAATATGTACGTTACTACTTAATTTATGTTCACTTACTTATTTAATGACGATAAAACCCACAGATTATCAATGGTTTGCTTTTTTTAATGGACCATTTTCTGAGGTCTGTAGGCATGTATTTGACATTTCTAACCCATAACCATACAGATTTTTGTGTTATTGCGATTGCGACGCCATCGGCACATATCTGTGCGCGTTTCTCCTCATTGCATTATATTTCATAAATAATCATAACCATTGCAAATATTTTAAATACAAATACATAACAAACTTAGTAGTCCGCCACGAACTCAGAACTCACGATTTCCTTGCAAACGAGATGATAAATATAACAAGACCCTTATGATGATATTTTGCGCCTTCTAGCTCCATGACCCTTAGGTCGATCCTGCTCATATACAAACTCTCAAATTATATGTATCTCTGCTACAACCCCAACAAATTTCATGAAGATCAGAAAAGCGTTACTAAAGTTATCGCGGAACAAACTCTCAATATCAAAAAGCCATCGAAATGCCAAGACGTCCCACTAGCCATAAGTTGTTTGTAAGAACTTGCTTCGCTTACGCAAAACTCGTTCGATTAAGCAAAAGTAAACGAAGTAGAAAAGTTTTAATCACTATCTATAGTAATTCAAAAATAACTAGTAGTCCGCCTCGAACTGAGAGCTCGCGATTTACTTGCAAACGAGATAACCAATATAACAAGAACCTTCTGATGATTTCATGAAGATAAGAAAAGACCTTACCCCCAGCGACTTTTATTCGACGAAAAACTTTTTTTTACCTCTGAGGTGTTCCTTCGGCCGTGGCAATAGGTAAAAGTCGCTGGAGGCAAGGTCTGGTGAATAAGGGAGGATGTTCCAGCAATTCGAAGCTCGCATCCTGGAGGTGCGTTGTCTTGGTGGAACAGTACCACAGCACGTAGTTTACCCCGTCGCTTCTCTTTGATAGCTTCCCGCAATCTTTTTATTTGTTCTGCGCAGTATGAGATAGCCATAGACAGATGCCATAACTTTGCCCGCTAAACTGGCGAGTTGGCGACCTTAAATTTCTTCGGAGTCGGGGAAGACGGTCGCTTCCACGTCATAGACTGCTGCTTGGTCTCCGGGTCGAAATGGTGAATTCAAGACTCTTCCACGGTGACAAATAGTTGCAAAAAAACTTTCAGGGTCAGGGTTCTTTTCGTCGTCAGTTAGCATTCTGGGCACCCAACAAGCGGATACTTTGTTCATGTGCAATTCCTCGGTTAAGATTCCTTGAATGCTGCCATACGAGATCCCTGTGACGTCATTTAAATATCTGATCGTCACTCTTCTATCAGTTAAAACTAAATCTTCAATTTTTTTGACGTTGTCCTCAGTACGGACGATGGACGGCTGGCCCTCGCGGTGTTCGTCTTCAGTTGATGTCCTACCCAAATTAAACTCCTTGCACCAACGTGCAACTGTAGAATACGGAGACGCTGAGTCCCCCAATGGTCTCGACAATTCAATATGTATATCTTTAGTACATATTTTCTTCAAGCACAAGTACTTAATAACGGCTCTCACTTAAGTTTTCTCCATTTTCGCGTATTTATTCCGAGTAAGTCATTAAGTGGATTAAACTCACTGACAGATATATATTTTATTTTATTTTTTTATTTACTGGCCAGTAACCGCTTTTAAAAATAAAATCTCTTTTCACCTTATCCCGCCATTAAAAGTATTTAATTATCATTACTTTTGGATCGCCCCTCGTAATTTGAAAGTTCGTATATGAGCAGGAGCGACTAGGGGTCACAAAACCGGTTTCACCGAAACCGAAAAAACCGGAAAAACCGGGTTTTTCGTCGATTGAGAAAACCGGCTTTCAAATTTGAAAAAACCGGTTTTTCGAGTTTTTCGGTTTTACACTTAAATACTTGATAGTTGTAAGTATTACTTTGATTATCAGTTTATTACTACTTATAACTTCTTCTTCTATTTGTAATTTCTACTTTTTAGTTTATCAGTAAATATAGAATAGAACATATAATTGAATTAATAAAAATTAGCTAATTGCCCTACCCTACGTATAGTTTGTTTTTCAATACAACATCTCTGGTCTTCCGTTGGAAACTTGGAATCATTTCAGTGAAACCACTGCATGTAACATAAACCAAATGAATACACGGTAAATAAAAATAAAGAACAATATCTGTAAGTTAATTAACATGACAAAAGATTATTTTAAAACAAAGTGTGTGCGGGTTTAAAATAAACAAACCGAACGAGATATTTTTTAACACTTGCAACACAATCACATCAAAATGGCAACCATGATCGGAGTGTTACTTGCCTAATCTGTAATCCTAGAAAACATTATTCACTTCACTTCACTCACTCGTTCCGTTCCGTTCTGACACTTCTGACCGAATGAGCTGTGTAGTGTCGTTCATGACATTCACTTCTGATACTTGTGGCCATAGATGAATATGTATATAACTGAGATAGATAGGCAACTCTACGGCTCGTACTTGCAGCAGCTAGTGCCACCATCTAGTTTCATAGTGCTACATTTGATCACGTTACAGGGGAACGGGGGAAGGGGTTTACATGGTTATGGGGCTGGGAGGGGAGGGGTAGACCTCGTCCCCCTCGCCCCTTCCTGACAGCCGTTCGGCGGGAAATCTAAGTTTGGACGTCCTGTAAATAAAACTAAGTTTATGTCACATGCATACAATATTTATTGTACATATCATTATATTTCATTAGGTACATACTATGCACAATTGTTATACCCACATATAACTTAATATCTGACAAAAACCTAAAAACCGGCCAAGAGCCATAAATAGGTATATCAGTTTAGTAAATACTATATTATACCTAAATATATTAATTTGAAAAGCTAATTTAAATATTAACCTTAATGTAATGACAGACATGGTGCGGTGGTGCCTAGAAATTTGGCATTTCCTGATAGCAGTTACAAAATGAACCTATCTTAGACGATATTCTTTTTGAAAGATCTCACACAATACTCGTTGAACTGAATAAATTCACACCCAGTTTATGTGTACGGGAGGTACCCAAACAAAACCACTTTGTTTTACAACTTTGTCGGTGTGATTAATAATACATACACTCATACCAAAGGACCCCGCAGCAAACATAGGGAAAAAGTGGTTTCAGTCAAATCGCATGAAATTTTAGTATGATGTAGATTCAGGTCTCCTTATTAATTTTTTATAAGGGCTCAACTCCCTCAGAAGTACACTGTCAGAAATAATCAAGTTTATATTATTATATTTCTATGACGTGTTTCTTAAAATATATACTTTGAAATGACCCACAATGATACTTACTGGGGTTAAATATGATCTTAATAACGTTTCTGTCACGTTGAAATCGCATTTTGTTAGTTATTTATATTATGCAAAACCAAAGAGAAAGATTTTACGAAAAATTGGTATGTTACATATGCTTTGTATGAAACAATACTTATTGATTATTTCTGAAAGTATACTTTTGAGTGAGTTGTGCCCTTATAAAAAAATAATCAAGAGACTCGAATCTACATTGTACTAAAATTTCGTGAGATTTGACTGAAACCACTTTTTCCCTGTTTGCTGCGGGGTCATTTGAGCTTTCTTATACTAACAATATATCACTTAACTAGTAAGCAGACATACAGACAGAAAGAAAATTATTACGAGGATTTTTTTTCTTCTATTATTTGACGTGACCTATCCCACAATACTTGGTGGAAATGTACCTTCAGTCACAATTAACAATTGACATAAATCTAGGTACAGGGAAATTTTATTTTACTAGTATGTTACCTAATTGTGGCGACAAAAATTTAATCACGCAAATCTGATATACCTATTTATGGTATTTTTTCCGGTACCACAGAAACAATAATTGATCTCGAAACATCGGAGGTAACTATTAAGTTAATATACGCAATTTAGTTCCGTTTTAGTTAATAATCATAATACGTAAAAGCCGTGAAAGTTTAAGTCTTATTGGTGTTGACAATAATAACGATGCGTAGGAAGGTACAATCATACATATATACCGTAATTTACAGAAAGTAAGTGTACAATATACATTCTTCTTGAAGTGATAGGGCTCCAGCCTTTTATGTTGCTACATCACCGTATTCTGGTGGGTTCATAAGCCGACTTAGGTATACCTAGAACATAAAAGTAGAGAATAATTGTACATACAGTTACGATCTAACAAATCTAGTCGATTTTTGTACCAAACTATGTGTGCACGACGATAGTGTTATTTTATGAGATTAATAATTAAAGTCAGTACACAAAAAGAGGCACAGTAAAAGGCATCGCTCAAGCCGGCTTTTGCCGTAGACATTCGATCATACTAATGGAATTGATAGTCACAAAGAACCAACAAAGCGCTTCGTTATCCGACATTTACATTCAGCCCCTGTCGCTGCCCCTCGCGCTGCCGGCATTAATTCCCTAAATACTGCTGCAGCAGGATCGAGAGGAGTGTGTGTTTGCATACTGCCCTACCACTCACTTCGCTTTCAAGTCTCGGCAATGGCAGACGTTGAAATAATTACAGCGGCCGCGTTGTGTCTTTTGCGATCCTCCAGGTGCTCGACGAGTAATGAGCGACGGAGGAGAATGTAATTGGAAACACGTACTGCCGCTCGCGCTGCCGGTCCTTTGACTTCGCACAAAAAAACCGCCATTTAGGGGAGCGCCGGGCAGCGCGAGTGGCAATAGCAGTGGCATGAGAAGTATCATGTTTACACACTCGTCCTTCCCACTTCCCTGCCCACTTGCCTGCTCAATTCGGCTGAATGTAAATGCAGTATTAAAATTAAACCAGCGGCAGCGTATTCCGGATAATACGCTAGTTACTAGGAATTCAGTAAAAATAAACATCGTTAGGAAACCAAACTTCTCACAATAAGGTCTAGTTAATCTCTGGGTTTGAACTAGTTTAAAGTCCAGATGGCAATCGCTTTTGAAAAAGGTTAGTCTTGAGGATAGATTGCCAAAAAGCTCCTTTACTTATAGCAAAAGTCACACAACAGGTCATTTTATACGAATGAATGAATTTTTATGGCAGTAACGCATTATTGACAACCTACAATGATGTACCTTTTAGTTGAAAATGACACATATAATCACCATAATATCAAGATCTGTTATCAGCACTCTTTACCTATACAAATCTGACTGTGGTCGTGTGTGTTGATCCTAATATATGTATATCTAAATGAGATAATAAAATTAAAATGTTTACGCAACAATACCTTAAGTCATTGGAGTTATTTCCCCGCTAACCCGTAGATACTGGAGCTTCGCATTCCAAAAACCTGAAACAATATTATTATAACTAGGTATAATTTGACAGTTACTTATATTTTTAAAGTAAACTATGATGCTACCAAATTCCAAATGAAATTGTATTGAAGAAACACACCTTTTCAAAACTAAGCTGAAGTCTCTTCTATTAAAAAAAGCTTACTATTCCATCCAAGAGTTTATGGAGGATAAACTTTTAAAACAATCCAACTTTTAACAAGCTACTTTTTATATAAGCATGGAGACTTTAATTGTGATATAGTTTAGATTTAGGCTTAATTTTAAAACTTGTTTATTTTTAAATAAAAATTTCATTTCATGTCTTACCTTGAACAGGCGTAGGCTTTGCAGAAGATACAGTAGACACGGGAACAACGTTACTGACTCCTGCTACGGCCACTTCCATTGGCAGTGGCACATCTGCAAGATATTTATAGAACATACTCAGAACACGCGAGTAACAGGACTTAAAAGTTCAGTACGGGAACGCCTTTTTAACCTATAAAAATGAAATAACTCGCAATTCAGATTTTATATCGTGACCGTATACGACTTTTTCGACTTTTTTGACTTTTTTGACTTTTTTGACTTTTTTGACTTTTTTGACTTTTTTGACTTTTTTGACTTTTTTGACTTTTTGATATTTTGGCTTTTTTGACTTTTTGCCTTTTTTGGCTTTTTTGACTTTTTTGACTTTTTTGACTGATATGACTTTTTTTATTTTCGTACTAACGCGGACAGACGGACATGGCGAAACTATAAGGGTTCCTGTAGTAGTTCCTATAGGAACCCTAAAAAGGACATACATACAGAGACTATATATACTTTATCTACACTCATACTCGTATTGTAAGTCCTCTAAAATGCGTTCAAAAACCGTAGGCTATGACCAGCATTACAACAAACGATTTCACTATGATAAGTTTCTTATCTGTGGCAGTACCGCAATTTTAACTTTTCGTGCTCAATTATTGATGTGCTATGAGTTTTGATAACATAATGTACACCTGCACGCACCCGCGGCCGGCGACACCCGCCCGCGCGACCGCCGGCACAATCGAGTTGGCCACGCCGACACAATCGAGATGGCCACGGCGGTACAATGGCGGCCATTCTATGGTTTCCGAATACGGCATTTATAATAAATAATATGAGTGTAGATAAAGCAGTGTATGCAACTGTACGTAATTAGGCCTTAAAACGTAACAGTTACATAAACTACTATTATTTTGTGCTGAACTCCCACCTTTATCAACCTTGGTTCAATCAAACAGTTTACTTATTCCTATTGTTCATTTTATTTGAGATTAGAAAAAAGTTGATAGAACGATGTACAGGTTTCTTTATCAGGCAAGATACATGTCACATCTGTCAGAGTGCCTACGCCGTCATTAAACATACTAAGGGCCTGTTTCACAATCTCCAGATAAACTTATCTGCCAGTGAAAATTATTGCTATCCTTTTCGCCAGTCATACAAAAGAAAAGGACAGCAAACATTTATATGACAGATATGCTTTAACTGGAGATTGTGAAATAGGCCATAAATATATTTGTATTTATAGTAAAGCCATGTTATATTGAGTATTTAACAATATTTTGATAGTAATTATTTTTTGGAATTATTTTATTATTAACACTTTTAATGTTCTTGTAAATGTTGCACAATATAAAACCTATAGAAGAAGAGGTTCGAGACGGATGGTTAGATTTTTAAATATTTTCTCGCGTCATCTGTCATTCGTATCTCTCAGACATATCTGGATACTTTTTAATGTTAAAGCTTATAGTAAAGGTATTTGCTTGTTCTATTATTGTGCGATTGGTTGGAGGGTTATGGAGCAATCAGAGGCAGGTCCGAGTGGCATACAACAACAAAAGCCACCTCGTAGTCCAACAAATCTTTTACCATCACCTAAGACAATTGTTTTATTATTTAGTATTATATAATAAAACGATTAAATATCGTTTAGAAGAACTTTTGTTTACGAAATTTTATGAATAAGTGCATATTATGATTGTCAATTAAATAATTTTCGTGAATACTGATAAAGAACTAGACGTTAAGTTTCCGTTTTAGAACGTACATGCTTCACTGTCTGTTTTTAAATTTTCACGTAAGTATCTCTTACGTGATAATCAAAACGAAATTGTGTTTTTATTGTTGTGTTGGATTATTTAATCTGCAAATTGTTATTATTTATTCACAAATGTGAAATCTTAATCATGTTAACTAATCGCTTGTTGGTGTGTTTGCAGTGTGTTTAAATTGAACATTTAGAACAGGTTGGCAACTACTGTTTCTATGTTTACTCAATTTCTAATCTCAAAAAAAACGAAGTATAGTATAAACACAATGATTCCTGATCCCATAGCCTCAATAGCTTTGACACTAATGGGAACAATTCTAATTTCTCTAATTTAGTCATGCACATCCTTATAGCGAACACTGAAGTGCTGGTAGCCAGACGGTAAGATGTCTGACTTTCAATCCAGAGCTTTCGGGTTCAAACCCCGACTCGATTGCGTTTTTATGAATTTTTGTACAAAATGTAATTTGATTTACCCGTCGCTTTTTTCTGGAGGAAAATATCGTGAGGAAATCGGACCCAGGCTCAGAGCCGTAGCAAAAAAAACCGCAACAAGACGAACGCTAGAAGAATTATGATGATGGTGATTTTAATTAAGCTGATTACATTATAGCGTTAAAACTAACCTGGTAATTGAAGCGTTGGTATAGCCAAGCGGTTGAGGCGCCCATTGGGGTAAATATATTTGGCCTCAAAATGGCGATGGCATACCCGCGCATTATTGTAGATCGCCGTGTCCGCCTTGCCCACAATATTTCCACCGATCCTTATTACCCACGTTCGGAACCTTTCAAGTTCTGAAGGGCTCCTGAGATTGGTGGGATTTGAGAATGCATGCATTTGAATTCCTGAAACAAGCATCATTTTTCGTTAAGTTGATCCGGTCCACGCTCTTGGCAGATTGATTATAGAAAAATAATATTATACTAGCCCTGTCCTCGTTGATTATTGCACAAGGGCACGCAGCAATTTGGAAGCGACATTTTTATATGATAATTCATATAATAATTACCCTGCACCCAGAAACTATTTAATTATTATAGACAACTGTCACTATCTTCAAAGCTTGCGCTAAAAGAAAGAAAGAAAAATTGACTTCGCCGCCATCATGATCCCGATTTTTTTTATTTAGCACAAATGTTGCCACAATATCTACAACTTTCTACAAGTGTTTTAAAAATCTATGTAAATCGTGAAGAAACAAACTATTGCACTATTTAACCGTAATTAAATAATAAAATGCATAAAAAAAAGCATGTTTCAATAATAAACTAATTTAACAAAACTTAAACCCAGAATATTTAAAACTTCTATGTTTTTCAAACAGCAACACAGCCGTCACATGCTGCACAGCGCTATCTAGCGTACTTTAGAAAAACCAAAATCACAAGTAGCTCGCAGTTTGTAGATGGCGCAGAAAGTATAAAAATATCAACGCTCCTGTCAAAGTTCTAAGAGACCATAGCATGCTTGTGGCAGGCGTGTGTTAGTGTTCCTATTTTATCTTTTTTCGGTCTTTAAATCCGCCATTTCGCAGCCTAAATTTAATAGTTGACACGAACATTACATACTAACAGAAGCAAAAAAAGGCGGTCTTTCCAGAAGCATCCTTCGCCGACTAGGATAAGTGGGAAACATAGGCGTGTAACGTGTAAGGTATGGGTTTTTTATTTCCTTGCATGATGTTTTGTATAAACTAATAAAATAGATACGGTGTAAAAGATGTCATAAATGTATAATTTTAGATCACTAAAATCAATTTTTGTTTTCTCTAACTAACCTAACCTCAAACCATACACATCTTGTCTCACAAGAGACTTTCAGTATTATTGCTTTGAAATGAAATGGTTGTTACGTATTTTTGTTTGGGCAACAGGCGATGTAATGCATAAATATTAATAACAACTCTTAACTTCGACTGCGGCACGCATATCGTAAGCTAATAAACCTAACCTAAACTTGGTGGCTTATCGTTGCTAATTTTAATAAGGAACCTCGTATCACAGTACTAAACTGGTACTATGATGAGCTATTTAAATTGCTACTCAGCATGTTTTAAGATTTTCTTTTTTTTCTTTTTAGTGGCATATTATATGGAAGACAAGCACTTGAACAGAAAACTATGGAGTTTCATCCGCATACTAAAAAGAGTCATGATAGAACGTCAGTATGGTTCTATTATCTACAGAGTACAGATTCAGCGTCTGCGAAATGTAAAACATGCCGTAAAGTTATAAAATGTTCCGGTGGGTCAACTTCCAGTTTACATATGCATTTGAAGTCTGTACATAAAATAAAAGTGGCTAATTCAGTTGAAAGTGGAGTATCCTCTAATTCTGGAGAAGTTGGAGAACCTGCACCAAAAAAGAAAAAAATGACAGACTTCTTTACTTCAAATTATGACATGCATAATATGATATGTAGGATGGTAGCATTAGATGGAATGAGCTTTCAACTATTTGTTCGTGCAGACGATATGAGGTACCTTTTCTTAAAAAGTGGTCATACATTACCAAAATCGGCAACTACCATCAGAAACATAGTCATGAACAAGGGCAGTTCTTTAAAAGATCACATCAAGGCCACTTTGGTTGAAATGAAACAAAATAACGAAGTTTGCATTGACTTTTGACGAGTGGACTTCTTCTCGCAGTCACCGTTACTTAAATGTCAACATCCACGGTTCTTTTAAAGACAATGCTACTTTCAAAAATATTGGGCTGATGAGAATATTTGGAAGCATGCCTGCCAGTACATGCATTGAAATGATAAGCAATTTGCTAAAGATATACGGCATATCATTTAACGATATAGCAGCCATCACCACCGATGGAGCTAGTGTAATGGTGAAAGTTGGCAAGGACTTACCATGCTTTCACCAATTGTGTTTAGCACATGGATTGCAGCTAGCAATCCTTGACGTCTTTTTCAATGAAAAACAGTGTGTAGTGATACATGAAGAAAGCGAAGACACACCGCTTGGAGATCCTGAAGATAGCTTTGACGTAACGTTGGTCGTATCTGATGAAGTAATCCATCATCTAACAACTTCCATTACAGATTTAATTAAAAAAGTAAGAAAAGTCGTTAAACTGTTCAAGAATTCTCCAACGAAGAACGACAGTATTCTGCAAAAGTACGTCTTTGAAGAGTATGGCAAAGAGCTGGCACTTGTGCTAGATTGCAATACCCGATGGAGTTCGATGGCAGATATGCTAGATCGGTTTCTCAAGCTGAAGGAGTGTGTTTTAAAATCACTTATAGACATAAAATCTGACACACAATTTCTGGACACAGATTTTGAAATACTCTCAGACATTAACGTATGTTTGCAAATAGCCAAGATGACGGTTGAAGCTCTTTGTCGTCGCGATGCTAATTTTCACGGCAAACACGGCTATTAATTTCATGCTCTCAAAATTGAAAGAGCAGAGGGGAAGTTTTAGCAACAATTTTGCGGAACAACTCACTTTCCGTATAAAACAACGATCCACCTGTTTGACGTCTGTTCTTAAATATTTGCAGAATCCATCAGACTATTACGCAAATAAAACTGAGAGTGTGACTGCTCCGAGTCTAGACAGCCAACAAATAGCCGAAGTTATAAATCAACTACAAAGGCACTCCGACAGTCCTCAAATAAGTGAATATGATTCAAGGGATGAAGCTAATACTAATATTGCTACAACTTCAACTAGCTCCATTACGCGTACTCCGAAAACAATGGCCGAGGAACTGCAAGAGGCAATAGACAAGTCTATGTCAAGCAGCAGGGTGTCCGTTGTAGAGCCAGAATTTGACAATGATGCTATGTCTGTGATAAAAGTCGAAATGGCTCTCTACGAAAACGGAGGTGTTAGGGGCAAAAACCTTTTACAGGTTTATAACAGTTTATTAAAAGTGCCTCCCACCAGTGTAGAGTCCGAAAGGGTGTTTTCGTCAGCAGGATACCTCTGTAACCACTTAAGAACATCGCTGAGTGATGATACATTAGACATTCTCTCTATCCTAAGATCCCATTATCAATTCGTAAAGAAAAACAAAAAATAATCGCTTGCCTTGATAGTTGATTTAGCCTACCAATTAGTAAAGTTATTAGCAATAGTCTAATACTAGCAGTCGAACTTTTTATTGTACGAACCACAAGGTAAATGCAAACTATGAAAAATTGAAAATTATATGTGTGCAAACAAATGTGAACTTATCCCTGCAACGAATATCTCTATATGTGGGTTATTATAATGATTTATTCTTAATTGCCTGGCTGAAAGAAAAAGAAGGCGAGAAGAGGGATTATATTATAATTACATTATTTTTTTCACTGATCTCCAATTTTGTAACTTAACCTATGAAAGAAATTAATATTGATCTCAAATGTTAAGTGTATTTAATAAGTATTTACTTTCGTAAAAGGAATATACGATGTTTTGTGTTTTGTGTTATAATGATAACTATTTGTAGTTAATTTTGCGTTCCAGAACAGAAGTGCATGGAGGTTATTATTTTAGTTATTTTGTTTTTAATTTTTGTTCCTAATAATTATAAGATATAAAAAAGGTTTTATATCCATTGTTAAATGACTGAATATTAAAGTTAAAATTCATAAAATGCAGTTTTTTTCACTTTTTATATGTAAAACCGAAAAATCACCGAAAAACCGGAAAACCCGGTTTTGTAATGTACAAAAACCGAAAAACCGGTTTTCAAAAATACTAGCGGTTTTGTGACCCCTAGGAGCGACCAAAGGGTCATGGAGTTAGAAGGCGCAGAAAAAACATCATAAGTGTCTTCTTATATTGGTCATCTCGTTGGCAAAGAAATCGCGAGTTCTGAGTTCGAGGCGGACGTCTAGTTTTATTTTGTCCGTGTTTTGATTGTTTCCCAGAAATACTCAGTTTTTTCTATAATAGCAACACTCTTTATGACATGTGTACCAAAATCATAACCAAATGCTTAAAATATCCACGTGAATAGCTGAGAAGCATAAAATACTAAAAAATGGAAATAAATAATGAATTAAATTTTATTGCTTGTATGTAATTTATTGCTTACGGATAATTATTGTTTATTTAAGTTTACACAGCATTATAGTCTTTTCACTAATACACTGACTGCGAAACTACATAGATATCTAATCTACTATTCAACACAACTGCCGTGCTTACAAACATTTTATTCATCAAAAGTAAGATAACTATAAAATACAAATATGATTATCAACGCCATCTCTTGCATCAAGACAAAACCAATATGTTATACCTGTCGAAGAAACCATGCGCCTACGCCACATTTGCAGGCACCTGTAGGAGGTTTTGACGCACTTTCTCTACAGATGGCAGCACTATCAAGTAATGTGCTTAATGAAACGTTCGACAAAGATAGAGTTATACACTGCGCATTAGTTAGAAAGAAAAGCATTCAGTTACGCACGCATAGAAAGAATCACTACTACATCGAAAACCAGACACAGTACACTGGACAAGAAAAGAGAAGTTGTAAAACAACAACTTCGCTGCTTTTCTATCAGATGTAAAATGGACGGGCGGTCGTGTTGCTGCGCGCTCGCGGTTTACGCGTGTTTCTTGTAATATCGAAGTTAATTGTTTAAAAATTTGACGTCATCCCGTTTATTGTTTACGTTTATCGTTCGGCTGCTCCGGTGTTCGGTGCCGGAGGAGAGTGTCAGTGAATCTGTTATCGGTTGACGTTTGCTCACTTCACTTGCTGTGATTAAGCTGATAGCTGACCGGTGGGTGCGCGTGATAATACTATACGTGTTTTTGACGATTAAAATCGTCTAGTGTTGGTGTTTTAGCTGCACCATGCTGTGCAAGGTGACATAGTGAACGCTGAATGACCCTGACCTCTGGCAATCATGTCTGGGCGATCGGATTGCAGGAAATTCGCTCCAAACATCTTCAATAAGAGCAAGTGCACAAATTGCTTTCGGCAGAAAGAGGAGCATAGCGCCGAAGCCTTGGAATCTAATCGGGTATTTATAAAAAATATTTTTTTGTTTATAGTCGTAAATTAAAAAAGTTGAACAAGTTTCTAATCAACACCAAATATTCGCGTGTAGGTGTGTCGATAGTTCGATATAGGTACGCATGTGTGTGTGGGCTGACCACTGCTGTTGACCTAACGGATTTCATTTCATCGTGTTATTTTATTATAATCTACCTTCCTATATAATTATCTATTGCAGTACATGGTTGGTATTTACTCACTAGCTAAAAAAGTGGAATGGTATGCTAGAGTGGCTAGATAGGACTAATAATTAATTAATTACTTACTTAAACTTGTACAGTCAGTAACAAAAGTTTCTTGACATATCAAAATTAGTTACACTGACTTACTATAATTACCTAATTTTAAAAGTTAAAAACTGTAACTCTGTATAGATATTTTGAATATCTATACTTACCTACTTCATCCAATTAGACGATTCTGCTGTAAACATTTGTGTAAGACTGTCCCATAACATAATATTTATTTAAAAAAACTGTTCTCTTATCTTAACTCTTTATGTACAAATACTTGAGCTTGTAAGAATATAAAATAGAAATTCATAATTTATTATACCGGTTTACTTATTTTTTCTATAAACACAATATTACACTTTTACTTCTAAGTACCTGTGTAACCTAAACACATTGTCAAAAATTTGTATGGAAGAGCTTATGGCCAAGTTCATTTCTTTTTAACTGTGCTAGATTCCCGTCCAGGAGTGCGATTTTTGAATCTCACCAAGTGACTAAGTCTCACCGATGTGAGTGATTTCCGAAAGTAAATCACTGGTCCAGTTTACCGTCCATTTGATTGAACTGCTGCAAAAAATGGGAAAAACTTTTTAAGGTCAACAAATTTTATATTTATAGTAAACTATATATAATAGGGTAATTGTGCTAGTTTCCCGTCCAGGTCCAGTTTACCGCCCACTTGATTAAACTGCTACAAATAAATGGTAAAAACTTTTTAAGGACATCATAGTATATATTTATAGTTTATTCTTTAGTAGATTTTTTAATTTTAAGCTTTTATTTTGTGAAATACTTGAAGATAAACATATAAATAAGTATGGACGGAAAACTGACAAGAGTGGACGAAAACTAGCACAATCACCTAAGGTATATAATAATACTAGTAACTATAAATATTCTTTAGTAGATTTTCAAATTTTTAGCTTTTATTTTGGGAAAAACTTGAAAATAAACGTTTTAATAAGTATGGACGGAAAACTGACAAGAGTGGATGAAAACTAGCACAATCTACTTAGTAGCCCAATACCAAGTGCCCATGAATCTGGGGTAGGGTGATGTTACTGATGTTCCTTCAGCTTACTAGGTATAACACAAATTAAATTTCTCAGATTTGTGTGTGGTGGATTGTAATTATTGATTTACAATTTTACATAATTGTGTCCACCTAAATGTTGGCCTATACACTTATTTAGATAGGTACTACTAAATAAGTTTGCAAGGACGAGCGTATAAAAAATGTAAGCATTTCGTTTTATGCCAGTTGGGTCCTACTTCAATTCATATCACCTACCTACACCTAGCGACATTTAAGAAGTTAGCATACCTACTTAGTTACAAAGTTGCAAGAAGTGAATGCCAATTTATACTATGGAAAAGCGAAACTTTCCCTACCGACATTCAGGAATGAATGTCCGATATGCATTACAATGACCCGAACATAAATTATCTTAGATAAATTGTGAAACAAATGTCTCAATAGTAATTGAAGGTTGTAACATCGCTTCTATCATGTTGATAGACTAAAATATAGATAACGGAACAATACGTAATCGGAGTTTATCTAATTATCGTTGTACTTGACCATCCATTTTGATTCTCATCGTTGGCAGTGTTGAAATTGAAACGCTTGGCAGATTGGTGCATTGAAAGAACTGCGATTATGCCTGTGAATAATAGAAGTTTTTTATAGGACAAAAAGGTCAGGGAACGACAAAAACTATGCTAATTAGCACTATTGTCTCCAACCGCAGTAGTACATAACAAAACTGTTTGCAACCAATGCGATTAGATGACAAATGGTACATAGTTTTCGGAAATATGATTATAATTTAAATGCTGTATAAATATTTAGTTGTACTTCCTGTTCATGTGTGTATCTACACAATCAGAAAACTGTATCGTAAGATAGTTATTTAAGCCAAGTAGACTGTAAAAAAACCGGTAGTGTTAGTTCAAGAAGCCAAATAATGTAATTCACAATGCTAAAGTATCCTAACCCAGAAACTTGAGAAAGTCAGTAGGTAAACACATGTAAACAAAAAGCAATTGAGGTCGTTTTTACGCATACTTGTGCATGATTCATTTGTTTATTCTACGGTTTAAAAATAACTAAGCAGCTAACAATATGTTTGTCTCCTTGACCGCAACCACAAGCACCACTACACAATGCTTTTTCATGTCACCTGTCATTTACTTTTTAATAACTACTTTGTAAAGTCGAGTTCTAAAATTTACTTGCGATAGTATGGACAAAAATATATGAATACAACCTTATTTTTAGCACGTAAAATAGGCACAATATACAGACGTCCAGTTGCGGAAGACAGCCCGCGTTAACCTATAACCTTATTTTTATGGGTTTAAGGTAGTGTACACATATTTTTATGCAATTAATCGCAACGATATTTTAAAACTCTACTGTAAACTACGTGTTAAACCATAAAGTAAGTGTCATGATGGTATTGTAAATTATGCTGATAATTTTGGTATAAATAAATATAGTTTTCTTACGCAGACACGCGTCGCACCTGTACCAACATTATCACGATAAGTAACCCTGTTGAGGCCCGATCATACAAAATATGTATGTGTAGTTAGTTGTAAACAATGTGTTGTCCTGTTTGATGAATGAGCAAATGTTCAACTATTATACTATAAGTAAAATAAGCTCATTCACATTATACTGATAATTTAACTGGAAACATTTATCTGTTTTAAATTTTACTTTTTCAATAGTTACCTAAGTACATACTTTTTCCGTTTATAATTAATTAAGTACGGAAAGCCATACAATTTGAAATTCTCGTGGTTTTTAACTCCCACCCCGAAAAGTATAAATATAACCGATCCAAAAAGTTTGTAGGGCAGCCCCGGTTGTGGCCACTTTGCCGGTTTTGGCCATTTTGAACTTTATTAAGGTATAGACAAATTTATAAGTATATGGTTTATCTACACTCATATTGTAAGTTCTCTAAAACGTGTTCGAAAACGGTAGGCAATGGCTAGCATTACCACGACCGATTTTACTATGATCAGCTTTTTATCTGTGGCAGTAACGTAATTTTAACTTTACATGCTGAACTATTGATGTGTTATGAGTTTTGATAACATAATGTACACCTGCACGCTCTCGCGCGGCCGCCGACAGCCCGACACGCGCCCGCGCGACCGCCGGCACAATCGAGTTGGCCATGGCGGTGCAATGGCGGCCATTCTATGGTTTCCGAATACGGCATTTAGAATAAATAATATGAGTGTAGATAAAGCAGTGTATGCAACTGTACGTAATTAGGCCTTAAAACACTCGTGTGAACTTATTATGAAACTCACCTGCGGCTCGATTCATAAAACCACACTCATGTTTTAAGGACCCTTATTACGTAACAATTACATAAACTACTATTATAGTTAACGTAAGAGTAAATTATGAATCAGTTGTCAGGAAAGAAGTGGAGCCAGCCAGCCATGGAAGAAAGTGGTTTTAAACTTGCTTCACTTCTGACAATTCATTAACGAAAAAAATAAGATCTAATATAAGAATCTTCGCAGCGAAGATTCAAATAAAATATATAAATAAAATGATATATTTTCAATGACTCAGTACATAAAGAGTGTCATAATTCCTTATTGACACAAAATTGCCGACGTCTGAATAGACAAACTCTCCTTCAAGTCGCCAAAACCGGGCAATCTGCCCTATATGAATAATTGTTAAAGGGTATTTGTGACGTTATCATGGTTAGGGTACCACTTTGTCGCTTATGGATTCCGAGATATCACTGATTTGTTAATCAATTCGAAAATAGTGAAAATTGGTTTTGATTAAAAATAACTTCTACACACTTAAAATAGTACGGTGTATTGATAAAAAGTTAAACGTTTCAACGTAGGAAAAAAACACGGTCAAAGTTTACCGACTAGGGTACCACATTGTCGCTCATAAGCTTGAAGTAATATCGGCGCCATTGGAAAATGTAGTAACACGTGTTGTCTAAATCTCAGTTCACTCCCATCCATTTGCTTTACAGTTCGAACTCAGCTGCCCGTTACGTTCACTTAGCTTTATGTTATGTTACCCTTTTAACAATAGTGGCCAATAAGCAATAATTATTAAAACAAAGCAAAACTCTTTATTTTAATCTGGCCTAAATCAATCAACTAGATAGAAAATATATTAACAAAATTCATATTATGTTAGTTTATTCAATTGGATTGTTAAAAATAAATAAATAGATCACATAGGATAGTAAAATTATTAACAATTTTAAAGTGCGTTGCGTGCAGACCATCTTAATATGCCACGAATATGCTGCTCGTACGCTGCGCACGCGTTGCTCTAGCCGGAGAGCTAGCAACGGAAATAGATTTTCTATTATATAGAGAAATGAAAATGTCTCTAGTTAGTGTGCCATACTATCGATTTTAATAATCCGGGTGCCTGGCATATGCTTTGAATACTGATTAATTACATAACAAAAACTTAAATATAAATAAGGGGAGGGATATAAGTTAGTGACAAATCAAAACTTTTTAACAGAAAATATAGTTGACTTATATTTAACAAGCTTCTGAGGGACAACCGTATAGATAATCAGTTAATACTCGTACAAAGCCACCAATCTCTCAATCAGACGTAAGAATTTAAATGACTTGGCGTCAGCACTTACGTACCCCTAGGTGCGAGGTTGAGTAGTGTAAATCATTTTCATAATGATGTTAAATGCAAATTATTACTTTTGTAAGTAATAATTTTATTATAATAAGTCTTAATAATAAGTTTGATCTCATAAGTCATAAGGCGACAATGTGGGAACCTAAGGAATGTTAAACTAACAAACTTGATCTAAATTAGTAAAGCTGACGAAAAGACTGTTATTTTTTATAAAATAAGTTATGTTATTGATTCATAATAATATTTGTATTAGATATATGCACTTATAGTGCGGACACTATGTTAAATAATGGTAGTAGAATTCTTATTTCTCTTAACTTATGAATAGCGACAATGTGGTACCCTAGATCACTTTACATACAGTCATGTTAAAAGTCTAAACTTTGAAGTCACTTTTTCGATAGAAAACTACATTAATTTTGTGTTTAATTACACTTGATCGTTAGTTTTGTTCCTAAATTAACGTAAACTATGAGAATTAAAAATTATAATGTTGATTTTGTATATTTTTTATGTAAGTGTTGATTTTTTTTGTTTTATTATAAAAACAAATTATGCCTTGAGATATGGTTGTTTCATTATTTTTATTATAAACCTTACCTACATCATATTCAGAAATCAACATAAGCCAGCTGAAAATCTGTCGATTTTGAGTTATATAAAATATTTTATTTTTGATTCTTGACTCTACACCCTACGTGCATTATTATTGTATTATTTCTATAAAATGTAAAATGTTAGAGACAACATATGATTTGTCGAGTAATATAATGTATGTGGAACATTTTGAAACCGCTATCTCCGTAACTTCAACCTATAACTAGGTTTTTTAGGCTTTCAAACTTTAAACTCGAATATCTCAAAACAGTACAAAGATATGTTGAAACTTCAAAAAATGATTAAAAATAAAAATACTCAACATAGCGATCTCGTTCTTTTTGCATATGAAGGAGAATGTTTTAAACTATAAGGAGGTACCAATAACTCAATACCGACAATATATTACCTTTACCATGACAATGTCACATTTAGTCATGTTATAAAAATATGAATGTCATACTCTAACACAAACTTAGATTCACAGACGTTCGTCAACCACATTAGTTCGCCACAAAACAGCCTGATTTGGCTTCTACGTGTCAGAATCAAGGCTGTCATAACGAATTTAACAATCTTGTTGCATTCCCAACCTTATTCCTACCCGCTTAGAACCATAGAGAATTCGTTTAAACTAGACGTTTAACGTTAAAGACTTCTCTATTCATAACGCGGAAATGTCTGCCTAAAAAGGTTTTGTCCGGACAATTATTATCTTGACAAATGCTCAGCTAACGAAGCTGACATGCGCCATGTTGTCCATGCTGCGCGTGCGCAAGGTGATGCGACGCGAATAGGAAGTTAACGATCGATTGAACGGTCGGCCCGCTAAATAGACGACATTAGGCGACAGTAATGAGAGTTGTTAGCTTTATGGAGAGCTGCAGGTTGGAGCTGAATTCAACAAACCCATAGAGCCTTATAAACCTATCCATTCTATACACTTAAATTACCTTTTGAACTTGTCGTCGAGGTAATGAATGGATTTTGTTGAACTAGTATTGGTTGCTGATAGAATTCTGTTTCTCAACACGGTCTTGAATAGTTGCTTTGAAAGGATTTCTAATTTGAAGGCAGAATAACGATCCAATAATTTATTGAGTAAAGTCAGGCTCCTGGATAAATTTATTTTTACTCCGTTACAGATTGTTCACCATAATAACGGTATTTCATAAACCTTCAATTGAGTAAACTAGAACGAAAACTCGGAAACCTAGTAAGCAAGCTTATAACACGTGCGTATAATCGCTGAAAAGAATCACTAGTTGAAAAAAAAACAAAAGAAAGTCGCGCTGATATTCAAATTTCTTGTATAGATGCAAACAAAAGATAATAAGTTAACATGTAAATGTTAAACAAGGTTGTTAAAGTTGTGACTTATGCTGCTATTATGCGGGTGAAAGTAAGCTAATTAAGCAAATTGTCTTCCTAGTAATTGATTAGCTGACTTGCGAAGTGATTTGCATAAAAAACTGCGTGATGTATCAGATGTATGGCATTTCCCCTTGATATTTACAAGCGATTCCGGGTCGTTGAGTCGTGATAGGCATCGTGTTTATAATGAAGATAATTAAGCGTGTAATTTTATAATAGACTATGTCAAGTGTAGAGGTTGTGTCTGTATGTGCACATGTAAAAGAAACTTTGTCGGCGATACCAAAGGTTTGTGGGTTCCAATTATTTGTTTAATAAAATCAACGTTTTATAAAAACGAGCGTGTTTGTGTTGCCAGTGGCGCCTGCGCCTGCGCACGCATTTTTGCGGTTAACGATAACGCTACGCAAACTTGTAATGTTTTATTTAGTACTTCGACACACTTTTTGTCTTGTTGGATGCTTGTTGGACAGTCGCAAAATTAAACTGGATATTAATGGTTATAGCATCGACCTTCTGCGCTGGTTATCTTTTAATAACCATTCGCTTTAAAAAATTGTGAAGTCAATTAAATGTGGAGCGCTGCGAACCGACTCGATAATTATTTCTGACAAAATTTAAGTGTCCTTTAAGGCTTCATAAATCCACTCAGTTAATTACATAGGTCTCACACAATGTAAATATTTGTTCTATACTTAGCGCAACGCGCACGTTACTATCTACTTCTCCCAAAAAAACATTGATCCGAACAAAGACGTGGAGATGGAATAGTTAAATTAAAAAAAAGTTCCTATAAAAGTAGCCAGTTAAATGGGAGCTGCTGCTGCGTGCTACTGTGACCTTTTCTAGTCTGTAGTCGGTTGAATGGGGGCGGTGGGGGAGACTATGTTACAGCGGATGGGCTAAACTTGTAGTATAGCATAAAAAGGAGTGCGTGAGGAATGCGTCGGCGCGATCGCCAGGTGCAACGGCCTCGCCCTGCCGGCCGGCATTTTTGTGAACACGCCTAATGCATGAGAATGAATAGTTTGGAAATCGATCTTAGCGCCAATTAACACTCCACTAGAAAACTGAGTAAACAACTCGTATCCGTATGATCATTTCATTTCCAGAAACAAAAAAGATGAGCGGTAAACAGGTTAGAAAAACGATATTTCTGAGTTAGAAGCGTTGGCTGTCGCGTCCTCGCGTCCAGCGAATTAACACGTCGCTATCCGACGCTATGCTATCTGTGGACCGTTAGGGGCACAATGGGCGAGCGATATTATGTGGGTCGCGGAACGAACGTGACACCGGATAAAGCGAACAATTAAAACCGACACCTACTTGGGAAACAAGTGCTTGGCGTAACTCGGCGCTGCCTTTTTCGTTTTGTCGAAAACCGGTCGGGATCTCCCGCTGCGTCACGATCAAACATTTCCATCCTTATCTTTTTGTCGTAAGCGATCTTTTTGGAATGTTTTAATTTTGTTTTTGGTGATCTCGATATTTTACTCACTGATTGGGCTCACTCTACAAAAATAACTTAATTCACGTCAAATATTTTTTCGAGGAAAATACTTAGCCATTTAACACATCAAAACGCCAACTTAACCTAACTGACTCAATTAACCTACATCAAATTCAACAAACAACACTATAATAAACGTTATAGTTTCCGTTTTTACCTGAGAACCTCGTCCGATGAGAGCGGCGCGGCGCGGGTAACTCGATAGCCTTGGTATGCCACAATGCAGTTATCTAAGTAGGCTGCAGGAACAATATCTTATTCAACGCTTTAATGAATGAAACCTGAAGTGTTGACAGACGAGCTATGGGAATGAAACAAGAAATTGCGTTGCTTCTTATTATTGTTTCAGTTTAAATATGTAGTTAGTTAAATGGCACAATTATTAGTCCTGCGAGGACGGGAAGATAATATATGCCAGATTGAGGTGGTATTACTATTTCATCGAAGCAGATAGCTTCCGTTTTTATTGACAGTACTGCCAGCAAAACCGTGAGTATTTTGCTATAACTAACTGACACCATACGCAAGACAGAAAACTAGTTACAAATTTAGGTATACCTTTAAAAATGAGCTAGATCAAACTAATTATTTAGGGTGAAACGTAGTTTGAATTAACAGCAGTGATTTCAAGCCATGGGTAGCGCAGAAGGAAACTTTTACTTACTTATAATCATACAGATGTGCGCTTACGCAATATTTTACTCTCTCTACGCCACTGATTACTATCTCGCTTGCGTACTACGTACTATCATTATCTCACCTCTTAAACAAATGTTTGCATTCTTAATCTTTGCTTCGTAATGTGTGCAGTGTGACGTTTGAAGTGCTTTATTTTCTGTTACACCTATTTTAAGAAATTGTTATGCCAGTATCATTGAGTTACAGATATATTAAAAACTTGGACGGAATATTATTGCACTTCCGTGCTTACTATTTATGCAGATTTTTCATTATGGCGACCGGTCTTTTTCCGAATGTGTGAGAACAATTACAGGTAGGGTGTTTGTAGTAGTTTTCGTCCACTCTTGTCAGTTTTCCATCCATACTTATTTATATGTTTATCTTCAAGTTTTCCCCAAAATAAAAGCTTAAAATTAAAAAAATCTACTAAAGAATAAACCATAAATATAAACTATATTGACCTTCAAAAGTTTTTCCCATTTATTTGCAACAATTTAATCAAGTGGACGGTAAACTGGACCTGGACGGGAAAATAGCACAATTACCCTAGTAGGTATACATAAACGCCATTTTATTAAATTGACCCATATAAATGCTTAATATGCAGAAAAAATTCTTACAGTATACTTAACATGTCAATTACTTCTCGTAAAAATACCAAACTTAACATTAAAAACTGCATTTAAACAAAATTGTTTCGAATTCAAACACGACATAAGCGTTGACATATTGCGTTCCAAAACACGTAAAAATCTTAATGCTATGGGCTATACAGGTGTGCACGCAAGTACTTTATAACATTAAATAAGTATAGTTCAAGAAACTGATGCCTCCCATTAATGCATTGTACGTATAATTCACATACTCATAGGCCTAATGGTTCTCCTTTATTCCTATTCTCAAAGGGCTGTATAACGTTACAAAGTACTAAATCTTTACGGAAGATTTATAAGTCGAATTATCCTAAGCACACACGGTCAATTTTTATTCCTGTCGAGTACGGACAAAGCTATATTGCTGTTTTTTTGTTCTAATTTAAACTCTAATCATATGAATTAAGGATAGAATTTTAACTTTGGAGTTGATAAAGTGCATTTTTATTTCGACGTATCTAAAGTCTTTAATGTCGCTGCAATCTAATGTCTGAATTAGGTATGTATTCTGAAAAAAAAACATCGCTGCGTATTATGATTGGGGCATGATAAGATAACTCTGAACAACACAAGATTGGCAAAATTGGTAGATTAGTAAAATCTTAAACCCTATACATATTATGTTTGGCAAACGTAGGTTGTAACGCGTTGTTCATCATTAGAGATGCGACATTGCTATCTCGTTGCTGCTCTGCATATCTGCGTCCCTTATCTTTTTTACTTTTTTAAAAAATTAGGCTAGTTTGACACGCCTCGATGACGTTCCAGTGTCATGAAGATTGACCCTTAAAAGTTTCCGAAGCTTGTCTATGGGTCATATCAAGTTTGTAAAGCGAGTTCTCATGAACGCATCTGTCAGATTGGCTCTGCGTCCGCGGCGTAGATGTTTTTTTAGCTAAAATATCAGCCAGTAAGTATTATGTGACGATGTGGTCAAACAGTGTTATGGATATCGATTATCGGTTAAAGTATCGAGTTAAGTAAGACTAGTTATGTTTTGTTGGTGTCACGTTCATGAGCGTTTTTTTCGAGGGTCGAAGGACTGGTTATTTTTAATACTAACTTAAAATGTATTAGTGGATAAACTACGCTACTTGCTTTGCAATACCGAGGTACAAGGAAATGCAAACCATTGGGAAATTAATAAAGAAATCCGGTGAATCGGTAAACATTTCCGGTAATTCTCATACAAGTATATATTTACCGGTTGGATTCCTTACTAGGTTTCGACCAATCAAAAATTGCAGTCTTAGAAAATAGTGGTGATGTTCCACGTCACGTCTGCCGATAGTTTAAACTCTATTAATAGACACGTATCGTCTTTGATTGTTGCTGGTTGACGTCGTCGTTGAGGTTTTATCGGTACATACCTACTACCTACATATCTTACATTATCAGTTACGATAAACGGACGAAAGCATGACCTGAGTTCCACAAGAAAGTTCAAATTCCCTCTACCTACAGCAACATAGGTAGTAATAATGTAGAACAGCTATGTAAATAAAGGAGAAATCCCAATTCTTGTGTGTAAACTCTACCGTTGCATCTCGCAACGTGTGAACTTGGCTTTACTCGTATCGAACACGAGTTAACTACTCTACAGGTTTTATTTACTTAGCATTATCTGGCGTATATGTAAATTGTTTCTATGAGTCACGACTCGCCTTTATATTTACCATCGGAGATAGCGGCTAAAAGCGGCGTCTTTAATTAAAACATTAAGAACACAATTTGTTTCGTTTTCGAACGCGCCCGTAAAGTCAAGATGGCGGCATTTGGAATTTTGATAATTTTTGCATGCTCGTATCGAGCGATGATTTTTCTAAAATACGACTCTGTTACGTGTCGTTAGGACTTTAAATTGGGAGTTAGCTATGAAGAAGATACGATTTTGTTAACGTTATTAATCGATTTGCATACACAAATGAGCGCGTAATGCAGCAGACGCGTTTTTAATTGCCGTTCCTTTTTGTTTTTCTTTCAGCTACTTTGCGTGTGATAGTGTTGGACTAAAAGCTGCTTGCCGCGTGTCTTTATCTATAAAATAGAAACAAAAAATGCACATTTATTTACATCTCCGCTATTGCCCAGCAACATTGTATTCTAGGACTTATACATTCATAAAACAACTACAAATCCATGTTATTCATAATCGTATGTACATTTTGACAGTCCAAATCGTGTCCAAAGACCACCCGCTGTATGCTGGTCACGCTACGCCTCTATGAGTTCCCACCACTCCGGTTTGGTCCAAAGCCGCACCGTTAGCATATGCGACCAATACTCATGTATACAGTATAAAAAATGCCTCTTAAACCGTTGGCAGATACGTCATTTTCGACACTGTTTACATGCTGATTGAAAGTTTTACGGCGTAAGTACATAAACTGCAAGGTTTATTTTGTAAATTGTAAGAAATAGTATGGTAATCTAGTAATTGCGTACCGTAACCAAGAGTATATTTAACCGCGAAACGCCTTTGCAGCGCTTAGCGAAATAATGACAGTACGGTGCGATTATGAACGAGTACCTATCCAAGATTTTTGCATATGTACACACACATGTGTAGTAAAAACCTGGTTTACTGCGATGAAATTGAGTGAAAAAATAATTGAGTGGTGTAAATTCAATTATTCACAGTTTAACTAATTTTGGGTTATATTAAGGTAATAAAGGGGCTTGATAAACTTGTTTGCGAAATGCTGCTAGGCAAAATTAATGTGTGTTATTGGGAGTTTGGCTGACTGGTTAATAATACTTGTATTAAGAAACAAAGTATGAACGGTAGTTTTGTAATTTTCGGGATGATAATTGCTCTGTTATTCAAAATAGCAAATCTCTGTTACATTTTCTGTTTCTAACAAACCGAAATATTCATTTAAAGGATAAGGACAAAGTATTGATGGCATTTTATATTTGACACTTTTGAAAATTTTAAATGCCAAAAAAAAATACGCATTTTACTTGAAGATTTCGAAGGAGGTTCTCACTTCGTCGGGATCTTTGATTTTGCATTTTTTTTTATGTATGTTCACCGATTATTCGAAGACGGCTGGACCGATTTGGAAAATTATTTTTGTTGTTTGAAAGAGTATACTTCATAGTTGATCCCATTGTCAGCAGGTCAGGATCTGATGATGGGATTCTGGAGAAATCCCGGGAACTCTTCAACTATTATAGGCCCTCTAGTGATTTGAGTATTTTTTTAGAGCATTTGTTTTGGAAAGGTGGAGGCTAGTAAAGTCGGTTCTTTTTGTTAATATTATCACATAACTTACGTTTTTCCTTGACGCTTTAACAATTGGCAATCAAACCTAACAATTTTATTAGAAACACGTAGAATGAAACTAGCGTTTACAAGAAATTCAATTAACTGGGTGCAAAGCGCGGTTTCGCAATAAAATGGATGAAAATTGTATACATTTAAACCTGGAGCGCCTCAGTGGCGCCAAACGCCTTAGAAGAACCGTATAAGAACGTTTCATTAAGCTGTAATTTAGTAACAGGAATATCGAATGGGTTTCTTGGCCTGATTACCAAGATCGCAAGGGCGTAAGCGCCTGTAGCGCCTCACTAACGCCCATATATTGCTATGCGCTTTTCTTCCAGTTAGTGTATTTGCCCCTGGGGTAGTGGGTATCGGGAGAGCTACAGAAGCTGGACAAAACAAATAGCAATGCTACTTCATGAGTATTTATTTTGCTTCGGCATTGAACATAGCTACTGTACATAGTGTAGATTCATAATAGGAGAGTTCTCTCGAGAGTAGGAAAGTAGGTAGGTAGCTAGGTGCAATAAGTACGCGAAATAAAGCCAGGTCGTAAAATGCAACAAAAAAAAACTGTGGGAACTAAATCAAAGAGTACCTAAGTCTTTTTTTTACACTCATACTCGTGCCAATATGATTTAAAAAATAACATGAATCAATCAATAATTTGAAATGTAAAAACAGGTAATTTTTTTATATTTTTTATCTATATGTCATCTATATTTCTACACTGTATAAATATAACTAAATAATACTCATACCTATCAGAATAAACAGCAGCACTACACCGCCCTCAGGCTGCATGCGCCAGCGCAGTGATCGATGCACCATACGTACTGTACAAAAAGGCGTAACCGCCTTTATTTCCTTACTAACATACGCCCTTTTTGTATAAGAGCCGTATATTTTACACAGCAATCAAGGTAATGTTTCATTTGCAGTTTACATGTTAATGACACTATTATCATGTGACAACGTCTTTCGGATAAGATTCGTGATGATTTCAATTTGCGAGCAAGTATAAAAAGAGGTTTTTATTTTTAGAGGTTTTATCTTTTCAAAAGTATAGTAATTGGGTGCTTAATGTAATGCTCGATCCACACACTGGGCAAACTGCGTCCGACATTGGCCCAGTGTGTGGATCGAGCTTAAAATTAACAATATATGTTGCTTGAATTCTGTTTTTTGGAATGAAATTACGTCAGAATCGGAACGTAGTTAAGGTATTCTTTCTAGCGAGTACTCATATTATATTTTTTTGTTTTTATCCCCATAGTCGTACCTATTCATTTTTTTAAAATCAAAAACTGAATGTTTTTGATTTGAAAATCATTCTTATTAGTGACAACACCTGCAGAATACTTAATTCGCTTATTCTGCATCTGCAGTTCGTCCGCTGTATAAAGTCTCAATGCATACACAAATACATATGAACATTATTACATATCGTCACATTAATCAGTTTCTAGACGCGTATCACTCACCAAAAGGAAGCACATGTACAAACGTAGGTAGCTTGCTTTCGCAGGACCTTACCCAGAAGCCATTGTCTGTACCGCATAATCATCAATTGTCATCCTTATTTTAACAGCTTAAGGTCTACCTATGGTCAGTTAAGAATGTACAGCATTTTGCTCTGATTCCGCGAACTCAAAGAGATTCGAACTCTTGGGCGCTAATGTAACATGATCTCGAGATCAATAACACAGACTAGGCAGTGTTGCTAATTTGGCAACTCGGAAATTAGATTAGCAACTTTCGAAGCCCAACTTTGGCAACTTTTTACCATATATTTGGCGACGAAATAAAATGCATACCTACGTATTAGCAACTATTCACATCTGAATAATTTTCCTGTGTGTGTTTACGCTTGGTTCACTTGGTTGGCGGTTAGCGATTACAATGACACCAAAGCATTGGGTTTCAACCGTCATGTTTGTCAACATTGTTTGTTTGTGTCGGTTATTGGAGGATTCCGCGGTGTTTTGAGACTTTGAGACATGTTAGCATTTCTTGGGAGCGGATTGTTATCTTTTGTTTCAAACGGAGGTAGTGTGTGTTGTTGTTATGAATTGTCAATGGTTTGCAATTTGCATCAGACGCATATTGTCCTAAAGTCGTAAAATGTCCTAAACGCAAAATACCCCAAACGCAAAATGTCATAATTGTTTTATGACCTAAACGCATAATTACGGAAACGCAAAATGACTTAAACGCATGTGGTCCTAAATGTCCTAAACGTATAATACCCTAATCGCTTAAGGCCCTACTTTGAAAAATAACGCGATCTTTAAATCGTGATAATGGCAAGCATGGTAATTTTAATTTCAATTTTAATTTTGTCAAATAAATTACTGGACAAATGATTTTTATCCAAATAAATGTTTATACAAAAAAATGTGTGTCAAAAGTATTACTTAGACAAAAAATGTTTACACAACTCTCATTTTGTCCAATAAATCACTAGACTAATAATTTATATCCAAAGCTATGTTTAGTCAAATATTGTTTGTCAAATGTCTGACTTCCTTGGACAAAAAATATTTTGGTACCTACTCAACTTTTATTTTATCAAATAAATTACTTGACAAATTATTTTAATCCAAAGTAATGTTTAGTCAAATTAGGGTTAGTCAAATGTTTTACTTGGACAAAAAATGTTTAGGTATGTAATCAACTTTTATTTTGTCAAATAAATGACTGTAATAAACACTATCCAAACCAATGTTCCTACAACATTTTATTCCTTAAGGTAAAAGGAAAAGTACCGCCACAGAATAGTAGGTTAAGTTAGGTTACCGATGTAGGTTTGTTAGTTACCTTATGTTCCTCAGAGCAAAAATAGAAGGCCCGCGAAGTGGGAATTTTGCGACATTCTGGCGGGTCTTAGCTATTCGCACCATAAGTACATGCATATAAATATGTCACTGCCTTTACAGTTGTGCAAGTAGGTTTGTTAGTTACCTTGTGTCCCTCAGAACGGAAATAGAAGCCCCGCGAAGCGAGGCTTCGTCGACATCTTGGCGGGTCCTAGATATAAGCACTACATAAGCAGACAAAAACGTCCCTGTCGTTACCGATGTAGGTTCGTAAGTTACCTTGTGTCCCTCAGAGCGGAAATAGAAGCCCCGCAAACTTCTGCCAGAAAAGTAGGTTAGGTTGGGTTAGAACCGCGATCCCCACGGAAACGAATCTGACAGAAAAGTAGGTTAGGTTAGAACGGTTACCCCCCATGGAAACGAACTTCTGTCAGAGAAGTAGGTTAGGTTAGATTTGCTGAATGATGATTTGACACAGCACAGCGAATGTCATCTCGCTCAAATCTGGAGCAGAACCCGACTGGGGAAGTACCTCCACCTTACAGAAAACCACAGCCAAGTAGCACTATACCCTACTCATAGTGTTGTGTTCCTGCCGGTGAGAAAGGTTGGCAAAGAGCTCAAAGAGGACCCAGTGTGTTGACGATGAATGACCCTCTTGTTCCTTTAGACGTCAACACAGTGAATCCTCCCTGAAAAGGGTCGGCTACGCGCATGTGACACCTCTGAAGTTGAAGGCGTCCATAGGCTACGGTAGCTGCTTACCATCAGGCGGGCCGTATGCTTGTTTTTGCCACCATCGTGGTATTAAAAAAACCGGTTATACCGGTATAAGAAGATAGGTCTTACAGCACAAACAAAGAAAAAAGTCCGAAATCGATAATTTTTCGAACCATCTTTTAATTTTTTTTTTCAATTACAAACTTACAATTAATGTAGGGTATGTAGCCGCCAGAGTCGACCCTGACGTCAGTCACATCAGCGACAACGCAGTTTTACTATATATTTGATACGGATTAAGAGCATTCGCTGGTTCGGGACTCAATTCCTCCCACTGTGGAACGGGACCCTTAATACCGACACTCACTACACTTTGGATTCTTATTTATTACTAACACAATCACTGGGTACGCTTGTACAGATGTTACTTCATAGGATAGGATTAGTACACGTGGCGACAAATCGAAAATATTGGCAGTAGACCCGGAGCTAATTTGGCTTACCTTTCCTGTCACCGATAGAAAAAATGCTCACATTTCAGACATTTAGGCAAACCGGTGGAAATCTGGTTCTATGGACGCTAATATCGACAGTGTGTCCGTCTGTTGCGTCTGCACGGTTTTAGAGCATTTTGCGTTTAGGGCGTCTTGCGTTTTAGGGCATTTTGCGTTTAGGGCGTTTTGCGTTTTAGGGCATTTTGCGTTTAGGGCAATTTGCGTTTAGGGCATCTTACGTTTAGGCCATTTTGCGTTTAGGACAATTTACGTTCACGACATTTTGCGTTCGTAAATTAGGTCATTATGCGTCTAACGCTGCAATTTCTATAGGTCATTACCGTCTTATGTCTTTTACACAGAGGTATGTATATCGGGAGCTCCCATGTTACACTTTGATTGAAGTATAGGAATAGGTATATCTTAGGAACAGAAAAGAAACAGACAAGAAGTAATGTAAGATATTACTTTACAAGAAACACTGCTACATTACATACCTACTGCATACGTTTTTGAACGATGCCTTGTTGTTCAGCGAACGTCCAATATCGAAATTTCGTTATCTCCATATCTATCGCTCTTGCTTATTCGAAAGATAGTGACGCAAATATACGATCGAATAAACGAAGTGGTTCGCGGTTATAGGCAAGTAGTTTCCACTGATAACAAATACCAAGTTATTTCATTACAAACGTTTAAAAGTGACAATTGCATTATTACCATAGCACGCAACCAAATGTCAAATTTAAACGCACCTATGGCGCAACTGCGAATACGCGAACAATCGAACGTTGCCGTGTACCAACTTTACAAACAGCGAAGATTAGCATACTTGCAGGACGCCATACCCACGCACGCGGCAACCAATCCATCATATTTACTGCTGTGTGCGTAGTTTTAGTTGAAAACCAATACGTTTGTTACAGCTGCATATTGCAACGCCCTTATAGTTTTAAATTAGAGTCCTAATTCGTGTAAATAGAGCTCGTAGCCTGGTTTTTAGTATAGTTTTGTCCGCCATTTTGAACTTTATAGGTTAGAATTTTGGCGCGAAGACTAAGGTGCGAATCTGTTATGCCATACTGGAACAGGATATTTAGTTCTGTGTGTATGATGCTATAGTGTCTGTTGAAGTGTGGTTGATGCAAATCGGGTTGGGGATGTTATGTATTCGAGATTTGAACTTATCTGTCAGTTTGGATTGAGAACCTGTTATGAGATGACTCATGCTAAGTTTTTCCAGCTAGTATGGACTAAGCTTGGGCAGAAACTTTTTGGAGTTGGGACAAACATTATTATTTATATCATAGCGATAGGCTCAACAATCAATAGGTTTGACAATCTGAATAGAACTGCCTCCTAGTTGGAAGACTGTTTATAATGTCCTGAGTTATAAACACAAATCTATATACCTCACGTCGAAATCGGGTCAGACACATATAAATGCATTACCGAAGCTTCAAAAGTCAAAACCCTTTCCCATGGCTTTCCCGTAATAGGTACGGTGAATAGTACCTGATATAAATAAATATTAGATGGAAACTCCCCCATTAAACAAAATAAAAAAATCGACCAAGTGCGTGTCGGACAACGCAAAATGGAGGGTTCCGTGCCTTCAATAGAATAAGAACCAAACGAACACCAAAAGGTCGTATCTGATGCCTATGGAAGAAGTTTTTTTGGAGGTAACTCAAAAATGGCTGAACCGATAATGTTCAAAACAATTTTCGTAGAAAGTATGTGATAAGGTGCATCTTCTCAAATTTTTGCATTTTTTTTTTACTTTTTCTGACCTTCGAAGCGATTATTTCTGAAAATATTCACAAAATGTTCAAAGAAACCTCAGTGTTATTTTTAAAGACCTATCGATTGATGTGAAACATGTTGATGTAAGGAAAAAAATGAAATTTAGTTACATGTAGCGCCCCCCTTTAAATCTTTTTTTCTGCAATTTAACTACATTACTAAATAGCGACATGCAATATACACCTTATGTCTAAATGTTATTAGGATATGTCTTATACTTTCCGAGTCAAGTGTCTGTGACATACGGACGGACAGACGGACATGACGAAACTATAAGGGAACCCTAAAAACAAGCTTTACTAACTTCTCTTCGCGATTTTTCGTTTAATGAAGTAGAATAATTATACAACCGTTTACTCATTAATTTATGCTCAATCTTAGCATACTTTCATTATACATGGTGATAAATACGAGTGATAAAATTCTAGTGTAGCAACACAGGTGTTCTATTAATGATATGCGACTGTTTAATGATATCCGTTGCAATGATTTCCTACTGGTTAATGATTTTATTATTATACGTGCGAATGGTACTAATGTGCGGTAAAAAATTGCATGTATAAATTATGTATATTTACTTTGATATTAAATAATTGTTGGTTTTTATCTTTTTTTCTATGGCAACAATGTGCCTTAAAATAACTGTAGTACTTACCTACATTTTTTTCATACTTTACTATAATTCGAGCCACCAGTATGTGCATACGAGGCACACGTCACAAATTCAAACCTGCAGCGAAACTATTGGGGTTCGACGACGGAGCAGGCATTCCCAACTCTAACTAAACTGTCACCTGCCTGACCGTGCATTGCAGAATGTGAATTATTACTATTATTTTATATACATTATTATTAGCTATTTCTTTAATAGATGACTTCTTCCTTTAGCATGTTTAAATAGATTATTACAGTGATAAAGAATAATAGATCGTAGATACCTTCGTAACTTTCTAAGTACTTAATTTACGACTAGAATATTTTGGGACTAAGTATTATTTACAATACTTCTGTTTATTATATGTAACAACGCAGTTTCATTCGTTTTCGTTATAATTGCATCACCACTAAATCTTATTATCAGACAAGTTTCAAGCTCGATTAGATACCGATACTTACCACATTCTAGAACTTATTTATATCGAGTCGATAATCGTTATCGGTGAATCGATTATGTCTACTTTTACTTGAAACATTTGTTAATTAAGTGACAAATTAGTTTAACGATTTAACTGTCTGTTTGAATTTCTTTTCCCAGACTTTCTGACAGCTATATTTATTATTAATGCCTACTTAAATAATTAAAATTAAATACTCGTAATTGACAACATAATACTATTTAAGTACGATACACATTATTATTAACATTTCTGCTTAAGTATAGTAGAGCAATGGTTTGATAATTTTAATTGGTAAAAAGGTCAAAACGTAAGGTCCTTGACATGTTAACAATCCACAATTTCCAATACAGCAGTACTCATGACCAATTTATAAATTCAAATAAAGGATGTGGGCCAATTTGTCAACGCACAATGCTGCCAACATTCCGTCATCATCATTCAATCCGTAATTCATTGACTGTTTGCTTAAGACGTACTACGTGCGACCTCGACACCTACATTTGCCTACATTCAGTGCTACCAACTGTTCTTAACTAATTCTATACAAAAAAGTGCTAAATAAAGGCAAACGCTCACATGTGCTTTGCCAAGCTTTTATTATTATGTCTGCTATAGCTTTTTACAATTTCGTTCCTCATGCTCGAAAAAGACAAAAAAGTAAAAAAATAATTGAACAGGAAAATCATCGAACGAACTGAAACATTTCTTCGGTCGCGGTCATTTTAATTAAACCTAAAAGCCTTATAACGGAACGCACCCTGTAAATTATCTGTCACGTTTATATTTCGAATCTGGAATGAGTTGTGGCAGCATTTATTGCTCACATTGAATCGATTTTTTACGCAACGCTCGTTATAATTGTTTTTTTTTCATTTCAGGTAAGCTACACAAATCTTTGGAGGCACTGACGATCATAAAATTAAATGGAAATAATGATGATTGTATAAGCTACGGTATGCTTTAGGTACGGTATAAGGTAGGATTCGGCAGCAGGCAGACCTGCTTGCCTCCGTCGTACTTATTAAAAAAAAAAAGGAAATAGTGTTTCTTGCATAGATAAGATAATAGATAGAATTATTCCCTCGCTGACCTGGCCAGCTGGCCCATCTTTCGTCGTTAGTATTCCGTTATACATTCTAAACTAAACCCACTTCCTACGTACAGCCAGAGACAGGTAAATTACAGACTGTTAGAACAAAATCTGATGTCAGTTTAATAGACAGGTTCTCCCGTCCCTTAAAAGCTTCTGTAAATTTTTTTGCATCTGTTAATTCAAATATCAACATCAACGATAGAGACGTCAATTAATAAATCCTGTAATCTTCAAATAAGATGCGCAATTTCTGTATAATGAATATTGAAGCATTGAGGACAATTGAAAATAAATACCTACATCAATATGTAAAAAGAAGGAAAGGAGAAAGAGGAAGAAGTAACTCAAGGGTTCTTGTCCTGTATGTTATGCTACAACTAAGCCTTGATCTAAAGGTGTAGCTGTTACATAACTAACAACGTTGTTTACGTTTGTATTTTTAAGCATGCTGTGTCTGCTATTTTAAGGTGCACACATTTGTTATAAAATTTTAAGCTTGGTTCTACTTGCTGTACTGTGTGTGACACTCAGTTTATAGACCATTAATATAAATATTTAAAAAAGCTGTCGGAAAAGTGTCATTTTACGCACAAGATGTATTAAAATCAGTACAAGATGTATTAACATATAAGCAGTCATTTACACCTTGCTTCAGTGCGGGACTTGTGAAAAAAATTGTAAATGTTGTATTTTGCCAGGACTCTGACAGGACTTTTTCTAGCCTAAAGCCGGAAAGCGAGTAGCGCTTTGTTTAACAATGAGTATGAAAGTGACTTCACCTGGTGTTTAACAGTCTTTATTATTTACTTTTCTGTGGCACTTCTTTACAATGTTGCATGCTGAATTCATGCAAGCCATCGTGCTGTACCAAACACGTCGCCTTATCTGGAAATAAATTTAACAATGCCGTATCTCGTATGTAAATATTCTAAAATTAAACCTTCTGTCTATTAAAATATAATCGCATTTAGCAACGTTATAAAGATATGAATAGGAGGTTTTTGTTATAATTTGCGTTTCGGTTCATTCTATAGTGTAGGTATTCAAATCAAGTTTTACTTTGATAGCTGTAAAGAAATTTATGTTTAGATATGTTTTCTTAATGTAAACTATAATTAAAACATATGGATAGCTTTTATTAACTTTACTTGTAAGTTTTCTGACGCAATATTATAGTTATAGGTCCATCGAGATAGCGCAACTTACTTTTTTTTAAATTTTTTGTTAATTGAAATTCCAAATATTGTTGGTTAGAACTCAAAAAGTTGCTAAATTGGCAAAGCTGTAGTTTTGCCTGGTTAGACTCTATAGAGCCTTTTGCGGAGAATGTAACTAATTAGTAATTACAATTAACCGATAAACTTGTCCTATGTATCGGTATTCGGTAACAGGTGTGCAAGGCCTAGATACTAATTATCTTACGGGCCTTGAACGTGTAATAAGGGCATATGTCTTTAGTAATTCAACGGCGCTTACGTCGGTTTCGAGCTAGAGCAATAGTGATTGTAACATAAGGACGTATTTGTAGAGAAAATTAATGGTTGTTACATCCATTTGGTGTTAAGGAGGTGGTCGGGAGGGCGAGGGCGGGATTATGTCACCGGATGTTTTAAATCGCAGCGCATACTTAATGAATGTAAATATGTCATTCATAATTTCATTCAGGCCTATGTTCAGCAGTGGACGTCTTTCGGCTGATATGATGATGATGATGATGATAATTTCATTCACTTTTGAAAGATTTAATAGATGTGGTACAATTTCGGTATATAGCAATTATTTGGAATTGTAATCAGTTATATCTAGTTATATTTGGCATGCGCTTTCCTATTTGCTTTAGGGTAGTGATGCAACGAAAACGAATATTCTATTCGGCGAATATCAGTGTTTTAACGAATATTCGTATTTGCCGAATATTTATCAGGTTACGAATACCTATCTGAATAATTTCTAAGTATGCGTAAAAAGTAATGTTTAAATATCGCGATAATAATATCTAATTATGTGTGAAACGGAGCGCACTTCGATTATGTAGGATACCCTCAATAATGTTGCTTGGAGATTTTCTCCTCTTCTCTTTACCAGACCACTACGAACTGGGTACAGTGGGTACACGTTATTGCCATAAGATAACATTTCATCAATATACCTAAGCATCATTTGAGGGATGCCGTCACGAAAACGTAGCAAGAGAGACATTTGGATACATTTCTATAAAAAGTAGGTAAATTACTTATTTTACCATCCAGTGAACCCTTAACTAATAATAATAAATTAACTGTAACTTCATGTGAAGTCACTGTTAATTATATAATTTATTTTAGTAACAAGCTTATATTTGCAGTTGGTGGCCTATGATCTTGTATGGGAATAACGGCAAAGACAAGTTAGCATATATAAATATATATTCGTAATATTCGTATTCGTAAAAGTAGTATCTTTCGTGTGTTGTAATTTTGTGGGCGGTTTAAAAAAAATAGTCTAGTTTCTACTTTACATGCCTTACATTACAGCATAATTTTAAACCCTTACGTTTATACACCTCCCTTCATGTATTAAAACAAACTAAATGAGCACATACATATACTTAATTTAGATATTGAGATACTGTAAAGCCCGTTTATGAATAGCAGTTTATACGTCAATAACTAGGTATGGAAAAATATTTATAAAACACTCTACGAAGATCGCACAAATGTATGGGAAAATTATTACCAAAGGTCTGTCAATAAGGTAGCTCTATTTTTTACTATTTACAGAAAATTGACGTCTTCACCCAACTGCGGTTGTGTAAACACTTATCACCTCCATTTATGGCGTCAAAAGAACCGATGGCAAACAATGGGGTACTTAAAAAAAAAACTGTCATCGTGACGTTTAGTTCCCGCCAACGCGCGCGCCTACGCGCGACGAAATTCTTTATCTGTGAACTCCACTACTACCAACTTATTTATGCCAATGTCTGAACACGTAAATAAAAACTTTGTTTACGATATTAGTAGTGTAGCGTCGGTGTTAACTGCCGCTAATCGCAAAGCTATGTTTGCATTGTTCCATGGCCTTATAGAGGTGTTTTGGCACACACTTCCATGTTCATTCAGGCGTTTTTAAGCTGCCATTGATGACTAAATACATCGCTGTTTTTTAAATTAAGTGTCACGTTTGTTTTTAAACGCGATGTCCAAAATGCTCGTTGAAAGGGCTCATTTCAAAAGTGACGAGCCATAGACACTTTGTACGCATTGATTTTTCTTCGTCAACAGTTAACGTTTCGTTCCACGTGACGGTCGTAAAACAAAATGGAAGCCATACTAGGTCACTATGCCGTGTTTGTCAGTTGTGTAACTAACTGGAAATGGAAAACTTTGTCCAACGCTTAAAACCTACATACCGTCCCTTAATCGGCCGCCATTGCATAATAAAGAAAATCCATCGTAAACCAAGCCAGTCAACATAAAGTATTGCTTCGCCTTCGCATGGGCCGCGAAATACCTAAAATGGCGCACAAGGAAATTACCACATCGTAAATAATTCATGTATTATTACTCAATCATGTCTGCAACGGTGAATGTTTCAGTAGGACGTTTTTTTTTGCTTATGTTGGTACGCCCGTTTTTCTCTTCATATTGTCCTGTCCATCGCAATGGGAACACGAAGAGCAAACTAAATTCTATACATGGTCCTGGCAACCCGCAAAAAACATTTACATTCCTTCCTGTAAAGCGGGATATGGAATTCGAAATTTAAAGTACTCGCTGCCGTTTTTGGAGTTGCGCAACTCGCATGAGATTTTGAATTCGAAATTCGAATTAACTAATGGGCTATATTGGAATTCAACAAGCACTTAACTTAAACGGACCATTGTTTGTAAGGGCATTAAAATAATTTAACGCCAACCACGTGCAAGGCGAGACTGTTCTATGGTCTAGACTATTAATCTTCATTTATTTCTACTTAATACGTTAACTATTCGTATTGTCGTTGCTCATAAACTCTCGCCTAATAAGTGTCGATACCTAGACATTGTTAGACAATTTTTAAGTAGATGCCTATACTTAAATTTGTATTTGATATATACGTTTACGTCAATGTTGAGAAATGAAGGAAAAGTAGAAAAATCCACTCGACGTAAACGCGAGACTCGAACTCGCGTTTACGTCGTCTACCTAAATATTAATTATTCAGTTCGACATTAACCCTAATATTCCCTGCGAACAACAGCGTTTACGCGGATAGCTGTTTCTTATGTTTTGTTTCGAGTTCGAAATGTTTAACGGTAATTTTATAGCGTCTCGGCGACCTGACGAAAAGAGTAGGACGCGGTCACGCCGCGTCACAGGTGCGGCGTTCACTTTCGATCGTGCCGTGTTGTCTATGGCATAACTGTGGAACTTTAAAGTTTCTCTCGAAAAAAAAAACTTTGCAGCACCGCCCCACTGAAAAATGTCTAAATGTTGATTTGTGAATGTAAGAAGTAGAAATTGTTAAGGGAGCATTTCAGATACTTTTGCTGTATTTTTAGTGAGTTCATCTGCTAGATCAAATTAAGTTAGTTGAAAAAATATATATTTATCTTACTCTACTTATGTGGAGGATTTATTAGGTTTGAGCTTTTGTGGAAATCACTAATAGTGACGATATGTGCGTCTTGATAAAGAGCCAATATATAAATTGTTTTGGAAAATTTAACATGTACATTTTCACCGGATGGTCTTTTCGGAAGATCAGCGCTGGCTAACGCTCAACATGCTGAGAAGAGACCATTGCGTGACACTTGTCTTACTCTACAATTATCTGTAATTTATTTGTTCTTTCTTTAATGTCACGAATAAAGATATTTCTATTTCTACATGAAAGCGCATAGTAAAAGTAACAAACACAATCTTGTGCTGAAACAAATCTATTTAGCAACAATATCTGTACAAAGTAACTGCCCGCCGCCATTAGTATTAAGCAGTTGGTTAATTCCGATTCCGATTGCTATCTATTCCAAAGCTTACACAGACATTCCTCAACGTAAACACTCGGTAGCCAAAGAGAAAACTCTATTTGAATTTATAAACAATAAAATCGATAAGAATCGATTCGATTATTGCGTCCATAGTGTCCATACTGTCCGAATTTGTAACAAATTAGACATTCAATTTTTAAATGATGCGGTTAAATTAATTATTCTATTCGTAATGGCTGTTTAACGTTTTCATTATTTAAGACCGCTAGAGTAGCAGTTGTTTAATTGAGAATGTAATCTAGAGATCGTGCGTTGGCTGAATGGTCCCGCGGCGTGGTCCGTTGAAATTTAAAAAAACGAAGCTGTTTGTTGTGTACAATGCGACGCCGCTAACTTTTTTACGCAGTAGGAAATGAAGCAAATCTCGAAGTTTTTAAGAATCTGAAACTTTAAAATGTAAAATTAACGTTTTAATATTCAAAAGTTACATGCCACGGATAAAACAGAAACAAACATTGATTTATTATGTATTCTATTAGATGAGACATCTAGAACAAATTTTGTGCGCCATGTTTGGCGGTTGACAGCTATGACAGAATCAAAGAGTAGTATAGACTTTTAGTGATTTTCACTACAACTTTTGGGACAAAAAAAATCTTAGGGATGTCATCTCCTGTTACTCAATGGAAATAAATCACAATTTTCGAATTATTTAAAGACAGCTGTTGCCAACCCGCGATTTTTCAAATTTGCCGCTTTTTTTCTACTGATAGATATGTTTTGCGAAGCTATAATACCCAAATAGAACTAGAACCAGTTATAAATTAGATAGACTATTGATTATGTTGTTAACCATTCTAAAACATTTATATAAATTCAAAGATGAAATGGTCAGTAAAAGCCCTGTTTAAGAAGACCTCAACACCTGTTCTGCGACTATATTATATGTAGAATGGTCCGTTTCTATGTAAACGGATAGTTGCGAAATGCGAATTCTATGTTTTTTAAAAGAGCCAATCAAATTTTATTGCAATATTTATTTATTTAGAAAAATAAAATAGAATTTCGTTACCTAAATATTCTACTAAATAATACGAAATAAAATTGAACGCGCTATCGAAACGTCGCCAAAGAACATAGACTTCAAAAAAAATTTAAAAAAAAACGGACAATGCGTTTAGTTATGCGTTAGGTTAAAAAAAAGAATAAATAAAAAAATTCAGTAATTCGTTTTAAACGCCTAGTTATTTTAAATGTATATATTCTAGAAATGCGCGGTAGCAAAAACCTATGTACTATAAATATGTACATATCTTCAAAGGTGCCGTATTTTTTTCTAACCGTGCATTGGCATAGGCGGGAAGATGGCCAACTCCCTAACCTTAAAACTTGAAGGCCAGCAAATATTTCAATTTCAATGATTATTAATAATCCCGATATTGCTATTAGAATTGCAAATGCCCGAGGCAAGCGATAGACTCTTCGTTTTATTACGTACCACAGTTAACTCTAAATTAATGTAATGATGTCAAACTTTACGACTGCTTCTTCATTGGTTTTAGTAGTTTTGATAAGTTACTTAGGCTAGGAAGGAATACAGTTTTTTTAGAAACGTTTACGTGTAAGTTGGTATATACGTTCTTTTTTTTATAAACACTACTTGAACTTTTTTGTGAAGTTTTTGTCAAACTTTTGTAGGATTTAATGGTTAGAATTTATAAAAAAAATTAATATTAGTTCTAATTTTTTATAAGTAAATTATTTTATTGTAGTTCGACTTATGTATTATTTTTGAAGAAAAGTTATTATTTACATTCTAGTATGTATGTATGTATCACTTTATTGCACATAAACAAGTAGGTATAACATAATACAACAGTAACATATATAAAAGATATGCACAAAGGCGAGCTTATCCCTGATAGGGATCTCTTCCAGCCAACCCATGAGAAAATGAGAAAGGATTAAATACAAATGGTGAAAGACAAACTATGCACAAAAGGTACAAATAAAAAGTTCCAAAACACATAAAGCTGCAGGTAAATACTAATAAATATATAGGTACATTCATCTACCATACAAATACTTAAACTACATACATAATAATATAATAAACATTACTATACACATATGATATCAGACGTTCATAAATAAATAATTAAATAAATATAAACCTATATACATACAGGATGATTCATGAGACGTGAGCAGGAACAACCCTACACACTTAGTTAACGATAATGAATCGACCGCCATCATGTTTAAGTGAAACAATAACGCCTTTACATTTTTTTTAACCTTTTTGTTTCGTAGAAATTTTATTCTCTGTAATCATGGTCACCCCACATAAACAAATCAATAAAGATAAAACCTATTTGACAATCATGACAGCACTTTGATTATGAAAAATTAAAAAAAAAATTAAGGGAGATACGATGTTTCAAAAGTAACCAGACATCAATTTGACACATATCACAGAAAAACAAGAGAATATCAGTACTCGACGGAGTATTCTAATTGTAGAGTGACCATGCGTGTCGTAAATAATTTCAAACGTTTTATTTTTATTTAAAAAATTTTTTTTGCGCTTATCACACTAATACTGATATAAAACAATAGCTTATTTTTAACTGAATCCGTAGTGTTAAGCCTGCTCACGTCTCATGAATCACCCTGTATATATATATATATAAAATATTCAATTCGCAAAAAACATTAAGAGTCCACTAGCCACAACTTTTTCAATTTCTCCTTGAGTGAGGAAACAGACTGTGACTTTCTTACATCCACTGGCAACTCGTTCCACAATTTAACTGCATAAGCAGTGAAGGACCTAGAGTAAATACGCGAGTGTTTTGGCGGAATGGCTAGAGCGAGATTTGTACTAGACCGCAAGCGATGATCGCTAATACTAGCCAAATAATTAAATCTTTCCGACAGATACGGAGGACATGCAGGATTAAATAACACGTTGAAAAGCAATGACAGAACATGCACATCCCTACGACGGCGAATCGGAAGCCAACCAAGTTGAGAACGGGAGGCGGACACATGATCAAACTTACGCAACCCAAATATGTACTTGATGCAGGCATTTTGCAGGCGCTCCAGCTTGTCCAGCAGTTCTTCCCTGAGGTCTATAAAAGCAATGTCGCCATAATCTAGGATAGGTAGTAAGAGAGAGCGAGCAAGAGTGATTTTAGTAGGAAGAGGAAGGAAGTTCTGCAGTCGCCTCAGAGAGTGCAGCGAAGTCTAGTTTTCTTGTTAAGTTTTTATAATTATTATTCAACTGTTATTTGATCTTATAAACCGGGCTAGTTAGGCCGTTATGACTTCTTAAGAGTCATAGAACTGTTTAATTACTTAAAATATTCTCAAATATTTGTCTACACGCTCTTTAAAAGCTGGTTTAGCCTAATTAGCTAAAACTAAACGATGCCTACTGTTAGTTAAATACAGGCATATTGCGCGATTCAATATTTAATGTGGGTTAATTGAGCTTTAAGTTGGCTTTTTGCGATTTATTAATGTGAAGAGTTTATCAAAAGAACTTAAATTTATTACTGATTTACGATTAACAGGCCATTAAACGTTTCATTAGAGTTCGTTAAATGTGAAAATTTTAATGCTGTTAATCTGTTTAGTATAATGAAAATAACATGTTTAAATCAATCTCGCAAAAGCAATTTTAGCTCAAGACTTTTCAATGTAAAAAAACTTTCATTTTTTTATTGGTAAATTAAAAAGGAATGGTGATTTTGTTAATAGAGTATTCATTCGATATTTTCGTATTAGTAACATTGGTTCTTCTACCTTGCTACGTGTATGTACGAAGCACATTTCACATGGCAACGTTGTCAAATTAATTTTCCATGTTTAATAACTAAAAAAGTTAGTCTGCAATAAATTCTGTCATGTCATCTCTGTTATAGAGCAGGTGTCTGACGCAAAGGTTACGGTTTATTGATAGATGATCGATAATTTAATATAATGGCGTGTTTGCACTTCATATTCATAGCATAACATTTTTAAATTTACATAATGCAATTGGGATGGCTACAGTCAGGTCAGGGTTACCAGATCCAAATTCTCATTTTCCCGGATAGCGGTATCTATCATAATTTGGGATTCTGGTTAAAAAATTCGGGACCTCGTATTAAAAAAAAAACCAGTATCTGGCCGTGAAAATTTTAATGTAATAAATTGAGACATTGTAAGTACCTAACCAACAATCCATTCTTAAATAATGATCATATTTAAAAAAGTTTGATTACGATCACGTGAACCGACCAAACTAATCAACAGGTTACCGGTACCGTTTTACATACCTAAGCGGTATTTCTACCACAGTCCAACTAATGAATATGACATGAGTATACGCAGATACTTACCAGAAATAGGTACGATAACTTTCGCAACTGATTGCCCGGTACCAGTCTCCGGTCCGGTTAGGGACAGTTTTAGTCGCTTGTACTAGGAATGACATTCTTAGATTTTATGTAAATAGTGACCGAACGAAGCTAATCATAGGAGGTTCACCGTTGAAATGGAGAAATGTACATCTGACTAGACCCGGATCGCAGTCATGCAAAAGCGAAATAGAGTGATATGGTGATACGTTACTTTGTTATTCAGAAATCTATAACCTTTGCGGGAACCGGCGTAAGTTAAATAAACGGAAGAAAAGCCTGCCATAAGGGCTCCTCCAATATCGATTGTCATATACGTATCATAGAAGAAAACAATCCGGCAGGATAGTTGTCGTGGTATAGTGTCATTAATTGAAGAAAACCATGAGAAGACGTGCAAATATACGCAAATCCTTAAGCGTTCTCATACGACTTCGCCACCGTCCAATATAAAATTGCATGCAGCCAGCAGCCTTAATATAGGCTCAGAAACTATTCCACCGAGAAATGTTACTGCCAGTTTGCGTCAGACGGCGCTGTCAATCACTCGAATTTAACGCGGAAACACGGACATAAATACAATTTTCACCAAACCGATTCATTGCTTCCTGAGTCGAATCAGGATCAATTATCGGCCATGTCTGATATCAAGGAGTTAGTATGAGCCCGCCCTAACACAGTCTATTTCTACGGTCGCATCAATCTGTCCGTCCGCGCATGCGCCCTGCGAAGAAGGGTTGCCACATTGAAAAAAAAAGTATTGATTGATCACTAAAATCATACGGTCAGTTGTAACTCTATATTGAAGGACAATAGAAATGGTAAATATGTCTGACTGACAACTAACTGCAATAACTGCATTTCTAGGCAAAAAGTTGATACATGACAAAATATTATTAATTGAAGAAAGTCGTTTCTACTGAAATAACTACACCAACCAGACATGTACAAATTACATACATGTATAAATTGACGGTGGATCTGTTTTTTTTTTATAAAAATGGCAATTAAGAAAAATTTTAATTTTTTACATTTTTCACTATTTTCAACCGACTTCAAGACTTTGAAGGAGGAGGTTATCAATTCGTCGGGATCTTTGTTTTTGCTTGTTTTTTTTATGTGTGTTCACCGATTATTCGAAGACGGCTAAACCGATTTAGAAAATTATTTGTTTTGTTTGAAAGAGTATACTTCACAGTTGGTCCCATTGTAACCAGGTCTGGATCTGATGATGGGATCCTGGAGAAATCGAGGGAACTCTTCAACTATTATAGGCACACCTATAGTGATTTGAGTATTTTTTACAGCAGCTCGAGCATTTCCTTTAGGAAAGGTGGAGGCTAAGTGAAGTCGGTTCTTTTTTGTTTAAAATTATAATTGACCATGTCGCATACCTAAAACTGTAACCTATCTTATTTTTTATGTGAAAAGGAAAGGCAATATTATGATGCACAGATAAAATCTGTGTAAATTGACGAATGATTTGTAAGCATTCGCGAAAGTAGGCTACAAATCTTATTAAGTGCAAATTGAGCAAATTTGCGAATACACATATTTTATGCACACCACACCCTGTTTTATAATAAAATTTAATATGCAATGTAAAAACATGTTAAGTTACATAAGCAGATGCCAAAACAGTAGGTATATGGCAACGCAAAGCCACGCTTAAATTGATGCAATACACAAAAAAACTGTTTAGGGCATAAGTCGTATAATAATGATGCGTGATATCTGATTCTGATTTAGGGGTAAATGTTGTCCATTATTATATTAGTTGCACGGATGCATAATCCTTGCCTTAATCTGACCTGAAACAATCTCTAGCAAGTACGCAAGTATGACAGCTTTGACTTTTTGTCCATAAAAAACACTTCAAAATAAGGGTTATTTCAACAGACTTCAAGATTTTGAAGGAGGTGGTTTTAATTTCGTCGGGATGTTTGTTTTTGCTTGTTGTCAGCGGGTCAGGATCTGATGATGAAATCCTGGAGGAATCGAGGGAACTCTTCAAATATTATGGGCACACACTTATAGTGATTTGAGTATTTTTTACACTAGCTCGGGCATTTGCAATTGGAAAGGTAGATGCTAAGTGAAGTCGGTTCTTTTTTTGTTTAAAATTATATTTATTAACTACATTAACCGCACGCCCAATCCTGAAGTTCTGAAGCTCTTGGCAGCCCTGGATTTCAACTGTGCCAGCATTTATTAAAACCGATTTACGTTGCAAAATTTCAGCGTCAAAAGGTTGATGATGTATGGGTATATTTTACTATAAGTATCAGCATGCACGCTAAACCCTCAAGTTCTGAAGTCCCTGGCACGATTGGCAGCCCTGGCTCGCACCTGCGCCGGCGCTTATTATAGTCTCGGCCGACGACCCCGCCGACCTGCTTACCGAAATATCGTGCACGTGCCGTCTGCAAACTGCAGTCGAAATGTCGACGGCGAGCGTGGAAATATGGGGATTAGTGCGACGTTCGATTACGGATCTAATAAACGGCTTTTTGATTTCCGTGTACGTATTTAAATCCAAGTATAAGAACCATTTTCAACCGACTTCAAGATTTCGAAGACGAGGTTCTCAAGTCGGGTGTTTGTCGGGATCTATGTTTTTGCTATTTTTTTTATGTATGTTCACCGATTATTCAAAGACGGCTGGACCGATTTAAAAAAATATTATTTTATTTGAAAGAGTATACTTCACAGTTGATCCCATTGTCATCAGGTCAAGATTTGATGATGGGATCCTGGAGAAATCGGGGGAACTCTTCAACTATTATAGGCACATCTATAGTGGTTTGATTATTTTTTACAGTGAAGTCGGTTCTTTTTTGTTAAGAATTATTATAGCCTAGTTTGTGCCTCCCCTCTTTTCCGCTACTCATCAAATACGTCCATGCAGGTCGTTTCACCATATCTTTTTTGGTCTTTCTCTACCTCGCGGCAATTCTGCGGGGCCCATTCAGTGACATTGTTTCACTTATTTTGTACTAATTGATACGTCTTTTTTCTATGGCAAATTCGCAATTTACGAGATTAACAGCTGAAATGGTCAGGCCCTTGTATGGGATGGGACCAAGACACCGGCTAATAAAACTATCTATTCAGTGACGATGAGGCCGAGGATGGAGCATGCTCATCTTTTCGTATTTAAGTCTGACATGACAGTTGAAACGAAATTGTGATTTTATTGTTGTTGTAGACTAAGTAATTTTTTGATCATGTTAAGTATCGTTTTGTGATATTTAAATCGAACACTCTACAGTGCTTACTACTTCTATATTTACCTAAAAACTTTTTATAACTAAATTAATCTGCCTCCTAGCCTAGTCGGTAGTGAGCCTGCCTATGAAGCAGGAGGTCCCGGGTTCGAATCCTGGTCAGGGCATTTACTTGTGTGTTTATCACATACATTTGTTCCTGAGTTATGGGTGTTTTCTATGTATGTATTTATCTATATCTATCTATTATATATATCGTCGTCTAGTACCCACAACGCTACTAGGACTAGGTCGATTTGTGTAAGATTGTCCCATAATATTTATTTATTTATTATTAATGTAGATAATACAATATTACTCGTAGGAGTTAAAGATACTTAAATTGTTTACAACTTTAAATATAACTCCCAATAGATATTAACACAAATAGATGTCATATAAATACACACAAGTTCGTTGACCCGCGTTAGGTCGCCGTGACCCGGGGTCAATAATAAAATTCTTGCATAAAGTGACGCACTGAAAAGCGCATTTTATGGTCTGTGGTGTTTGGTTTTATAGTCCGTGATGGCAGGCTAAAGTGCGCGTTATATTCCGGCTGTTATTTTACGTTCCTACCTACAGGTATCCTTCCTATCTAGAATGTATTAAGGATATGTACCTAGGTACCTAATTCTTTTTTTCTACTCGTCGACTATAATGCTTGAATTAAGACTTTTTAGACCGAACTATTAGCGCATACTTTTCGATGGAGCTTTTATGGTCGCAAATTTTAGCATCGTCGCGGACGCTGAAATGGATTTTCATACAATATTGTACAATGGTCGGGGAGAGGGCCGTCGTCCTCCCCCACCGCCGGTACGATCCGACGGGAGAGCGAAGTTACAAAATTGTGTAGAGGGATCATGTTGTATTGTAAGGCATTCTTACCGGCTTGCCTATTTTGAGCACCCGTAGAAAAAGTATTGTATAAAATAGTGACGTAAGGTTGACTGGTAGAGAATGCCTTATAGCATTAAGTCCGGCTTTTGTACTTTAAGATTTTCTTTCGTGCAATAAAGGTTAAATAAATGAATAAATAATTAAGCTTTTCAATATCGTGCCTTACTTAGGCCACTCCGCATTGCAGCGAGTGTGGCACCATCGTTGCAAATATTGGCTACCACCAGCGTCGCTCTCGGCGGTAGAACGCCGTCGCTGTAGCCGAAAACGGCTAGGAGATGATGATGCTAATTGTTAAATTTCTTGTACGTAAGTAACATATTGAGAAATGTACGGTAGGTATATAAATGATCAATTGATAGCAGCTGTGTAAATGGCCTTTGCACTGACCTTGCGTAAGTGCGACCTCCGGTACCACGTGTTGACTTCATTCAGATCTGATACGACCGGCTGTGCGTTAATTGAAAAAAAAATTAAGAAATTAACCTTCAAAGTAGAGACAGCGTCTAACGATTTTTTCAAACAGGTAAAGAGGCTTCTCCATACACTGAAAAAATAAGAGCCTACTAAGATGCATTTTATCTTAGTTGCTAAAAATATTTTGATTAATTTTACTAAGTGTTCTTAGCTTCAACAGACAAGATATTATTAGGCTCATATGCAGTCAAGATGTGTGTAACATTAAATAAGATCTTCGTTGGAGCAAATATCTTTTTTTCAGTGTAGGGTATATAGGGAAGAGACGTTTTACATTTGTGCTTTTTACAAGCCAAACCAGCGACATCTACCCTACAGAAAAGAAACTAAAGGAGCGTTAATTTTTTGTATCGACTAAACTATTGGTATTTCCAAATGATTCCACAAGAATGCAATCTTCTATTTCTATTTGTAAATCATTTGTAAGTCAAAAACAGCAGATTTGTTTACAGTCTCATACAGAGATAGACCCTTTTTCTACCGTGGATGTTCGCCGCTCCAGACAGAATAAAACGAACTAGGCGATTCTAAGTTTAGGCTAATCGATAGCAGACAGGTCCGCCATTTTGTCTGCTCATCGTACAAATAGCATGAAGCTTGGTGGAGCTAGTACTTATACTTTTAACTAAATCGAACCTACCACCGTCTTACCGAGCAAAACTTTCGTTAATTAATAGGAGACTAGAAAAAACGGCCACACACCATTGATTTATACAAAAAGGGACGGTAACAGGCGCTCGATTGTGTGCCATCAAATATAGGTTCCGGGACCTATATTGAATTAGTCGTGTTGCAGAGTCTCTCAGTCACACTTTGTGCAATGCGCAAAATATGGAGGTCGCAAGACCTGTGTTAACTATATAGGATTATCTCTTTTGCCCATGATGCACATACATAATAGCTGTGTGTAGCATTTTCCAAGTGTGTACCCAACAAACATTTTTTAGGTCGCCAGGACGTGCCGATGGTAACTTTTAGTTCCTAGCTTGGTCGCCATAACGTCGCCATGACGTCGAAACGACTGAAAATGGGCCCATTTTATACGATTCAGCGTCGTAATAAAGTCACATAGCGGTCGTATAAGACATTAATTGGTCGTATAGTGGTTGTATAAATGTCGTAACATTCATTATTACCGCTGCTATACGACATTTTGTTGTATAAAAGTGTTTATCAAGGGTTATCTTATCACGACCCTTATACGGAATTTTGATGTAATGCCGTGATAATTAGTGCCGTTTCGATTTATATATGTTTTAAGTTTTACATTGACATCGGAATAAGAGCTTATAAGGTACAACCATTTTATTAATATAACATACTTCAACTTAGTGTTACATATTCGAAACACGTATTCAATGTATTTAGGGTCCAAAATCTATTGGGAAAGTAATTTTATCGACTAATATATGTTTATTTTCTCAATATAATCGATGCGCTTCATAAATTATTTATAATAAATAATATATTTACTTATAATATTAACAAATGTTTTAACAATTACTTTTAGGCGACTTAAAGTAGTAAGCGCCACCACTTAACGACTTCTTTACGACTTTTTTGCTGTGTGTACAATTTTTTTTCTGCATCTCCTCAGCCATATTTACAAAACTAGTCGTTTAAAAGTCGTAAAAAAGTGTTGTAAAAGACTTAAAATCGTATAAGAGTGATATTTATTACTCTTAAACGACCGGTCACATAGAAGTAGGGTAAAAATAGTTCGCGACTCTATTACGACTAATCTCGGTGTAAAAGTCGTATAGACGTTACTATGACGACCATTTTGCTTATACCACTGAATTTGAATAATAGTCGTGTAAAACAGTCGTATAGAAGTTTCTACGACGTCTATATGCGACTTTAAGTCGTATAAAAATAAAAGACTATAAGTCGTATAAAATGCTAAAAATACTTCTTTATAGCTTTTTGAGTCGCATAAATCCTCCTTATACGACTAAAATGTTTGTTGGGTAGGTTATGGATGGTACAAGTAGGATATAAATATCTATGTTACAAAAATGTCCGTCGAAAGGCGATAAACTGATGGCGCCACAGTGATATTAAATTTGATTAAATTAATTTTGATATTAAAAAATCAAATCCATACATATTTACAAAATAATTATTTGCGGAGAAGAAAAACACTCTGAATATTAATTTTATTTAGAATGTCATATAAGTATTAAATATCGGTAATTCATTTCAAATGCTGAACTATACCTAGCGCCACCCGGAGATATTTGGAACTATTGTTTAGTGCTTATCGCTGGACACTTTTTCGACCGTTTTCCTATAAGAGAGATCGATCCTCCTTGTACCATCCATAGTGTAGGTGCTGGACCACATTTCAGTTTTGTTTACTTTGAACGTCACTCATCTTCCTTTTTGTTTATGTCTATGCCACACACTCGCACTCGTTACAAAATTGACACATTAACATTTTGACTTATTGTCATGTTGGTAATACTCGTATTGTCTGATGACGCCATTACTTCCTTAGTCAAAACGAGATGCGGTCGCTTAATTTGACTTCTCTTTCGGTCTCACTTTTAGGTCGAAGTCCACCTTATATAACTTCATGAGTTAAAGGTAAATAGCACAAAAGCCACTATGAAGTTTCAAAGTAGGTACTAAAGTATTTTCGAATTTACGACGGGTTTAATGGTCGACAGTATATGGGAATTCACTGGGGATGGGGGTATGGTTGGTGGGGTCACGGTTTAGGGCCTTTGGAGGTACATAATAGCTTGAAACCTATGCTAGCCTTGGTGTATTACTTTTTGATACATACTAAAACAAGTTTTTTGTTACATGTGACAGCCTACGTCAAATGGTACCTATTTGGCGGTTACGATTTCTTGCTCGAATACAATTTTGAATCTGTACTTACGACGTGAGAGTCTTACGCCAAATGATAGCTTTTCATGTAGACTGTTACAATAGGCATGGTGAATTTTTTTCATGTATGGTATCAATCGATTCGTTTTGTTGTGAGGATCAAATGTCTAACGGGTGATAACAAAAAAATTAGAATTTTTTCAGAGACGAAAAGAAAAATCTCCTATACCTTTTTTCACTTTTGGATGTTCTTAGGCAATTGACACATAATAGTTATTTACAAAACCATCAATTCACATAAGAATAGGACCCGTGGTCAGCTGTTAGTCAAAGTTTAGACACAATGTCCGAACAAGATCGTTGGACGGCATGTATTTCCCTTTTGTGCACATATGACCTTGATCCCTTTTATCAAGTGGGTAAAATTTTCAGCTCTCCAATTGTTTCAATACTAAATTACTATATAACTAAAAATATTTTGCATCCAGCCACATTGTGAAAAAAATTTGAGGTATCGGATTTTCACTCGACGTCTAAAATTAATGATTTTCATGTGTGATTTCGAATCGTCCAGCGACACTGTAATATAAAATTTATTTTTGCTGATCTATGTATTCTAGTAATATTATCTGCTAGCGGCATTCTAGACCTATCTTTTTAAACATCGACAAATGTAGGTACCGTTGGAAAACTTGAAATTTTTCGTGGCAACTGGTTGGCTGGTGGAATCATCATCATTAAAGATGCAATTCTGTTTGTTCAGTATTCCCTTGGTCATTATGTTTGCTAATCTCCCGCTACCATTTCTGTAAACTACAGTCAGGGATGTAAGAATTCTACAAATAGTAGATACGGGTACATTTTCCTTTACTAAAATGACATACACAGTGGTTTTTGTCCATGTTTAAGTTTGAAATATAAAAAAGTACAAGGGATTCTTGGAAGCTTCTTGTTTCGACACCATTTATTACAAATACAAGTGCTTGAAAAAATAAAATAAACAAAATTAAAGAACCTCTAAGACATCGCCACAACTTCATGAACAAACTATTTTGTTTACGTAAATAGTTTAATTTTTATGTCTAAAGAAAATGAGTCTAATTTTTTTGTTATCACCCGTTATATGGAACCAATTGCGTGAAAGCAACACAAAAGTCAGGACTTAAAGTCCGAGATTTGCATTTGTTTCTCAAAACGCTCCTAACAAAATGACGTTTAAAGTATGAAAAAAATATGATATTGCTATTTTTACAGTGAAATGTTGCGTTTATGTATATGGTTGCTATACAATTTATTTTACAGTAAAATGTTAAAAATCTAATGTTATCTTTTTTTTTATTTCGCACTTAAAAAAATCGTAAAATTTAGAAATTTTGCAGCTTGATATCTTTGAGCCATTTCAATAGAATTTATATATTTTCACTTCAGTTTGATATATTGATCATTTTGCATCCTATCAACTAAATTTTATTTCATAATTCATCATGTGTCATCATGCCTATTTAAGTAAAGTCGAAGTCGCATTTAAATAACTTCTAATAAGTACCGTACACAAGAGTATGGAATTACGTGTACTCATTACTACTGGACCAAATCAAAGTCCAAACAACAATTAAAAGAGCATTATGTTCATTCATCTGTACATCTAATTATCGTCTAATTGGTTAATTGTTTTACCATAACGTTACATTGGTAACGGTTTAGTTAAAGTACTGTGATCGACGAAAGTGTTTGGATCCTTGAGAAAATATTTGTGGATGTAGTAAGGAAGTACTAATAAGTCCATATCGACAAAGTGTCCTTTTTCCGTACACGTGACGTTGTTTGTGAATTTATTCTTTGAATACTATGGAATATTTGCTACGAACATTTTGGAAATTAATCCCGGTCATCTATCTTGCAACTGCTTAGTTGTTGACGTGAAAAATTGTTTTCGAATAATTGTGATTTTTTGTAATTAAAAACATTTTTCGACGTTTTTGGCGTAGAATCTTTTAATCCAGATTAAATTATAATGGAAGCTTCATTACTTGGATAAATTAAGTTATCTATAGCAACATTGACAGCTATGAATTCCCATGCAAGATTATTATTATCTACAAGTTAATGAAAACTGTTAACGACTGTACCAGTTAAAGTACAGTCAATTCAAGCACTAACTGGCCGTAATTGTCGTTCGGCTATTGTAACGAAATTAACCTCCGTCGATGCAATCAACTTAACTAAACCAAAACGACGTATGTACCAATCTTGGCATCATATCTCGAAAAGCCGTATGTCCACGTTAGATACGACATTTTGCCTTAGCACGGTTGGATACGATTTAAACTTCCTTAGTTAAAACTGACGTACCTATCCTGGCTTCATAAGTCGAGAAGCCGTATATCGATGTGAGATACGACCTTTTTGCTTTAGCGTAGTTTCGAGACGCGGTGTTTTAATTTGAAGTTGTCGTGCCATGCGGTTCGTGATCGTGCTGACTTGATGGTTAACTGATGGTAAATGTTTAGTTGAGTATTAACCCATATTCAGTAACTATTTTCCGATTTTTAGGATTATGATATGACGGTCTGACATCTGGCCTTATGCGATGGCTATTAAAAACAATATATAATTGTATAGATAATTCATTATCAGGGGTTCGTGTTACCAAGATGAAACCTCTAAAATAGTTTTTTTTACTCGGCTGTTTTGTTTTGTAACGACCAATACCGCACAAGGAAGAGCAAGGAAGATCCAGTTAGAAAAATATACGGAACCGGCCTGAACGGTAATTAATAGAAGGGCGCCCGTTACGCGGACGCGCGTGTATGGCGAACGCCCTTTTTAGATGCGCGCGCGCAGGTTCAACGGGAAGATGCGCCTTCTTAGGCCTGGCAAGGAGATTACAACTAATGGAATTTGCTTGCAGACGCAAAATTTGAAGTGGAAATTCTTGCCATTTTATATAATGTCCTATATACCAAATTCATCTTTACTTGTCTCATCATGTAAACAAACACTTATATCAAAGAGAATTATCACGCTTTTCTCCGGGATTATCACTTAAAATGTTGTGGTATACCTACTTAAGAAAACTCACAAAGTATGCAACCACTGAAATATCATTTGTAATAAAATGTTCTTCAATAAACGAAGTAACGAACGAAAATCTACAAAAAGTAACTGACATTACGATGTTCTAGACTAGATTGAAACACGTTGTTTACGTGATAGGACAAGTAATGATGAATTCGGTTAGAATGAGTACTTATAACGCGCAAAGAAATGCATTGATGGCGATGGCGCCGCCAACGTAAAACAAACATCTTATTGGTTATGCTTTGAATATGACAAATCTATACAGCCTATGGTAATAGTCACATAACGTAATCAAAAAACTAAAGACGGTTGGCCTCAGACCATTTACGAATCCGAAAAGCAGCTCAACAGCTTCAATAGAATCCTGCTCAAAGAGAAAGCATGAATCACGTGATTAAAGTTTAATTTCTTCAATCGGTCAAAGGGGATGCAAACTCCTTTGGTTCTATGTCATGTGCCGTATGGATACACAGTCTGACTAATAGTCTACCTTAACGCGACTAGATAAGGTCTTCTTTTAATCAATCAGCTTTGCAAATATGCACCTAGTGCACGTACCACACGAATCCCCTAGACGGAGAGCTGGCCACGTCAGTTATGACACAATATTGAGCAAATAACGAAACCCCATTAGTTAGTTTGCTATACTATGCTCATTTCTAGATCCGGGCATCTGGCAGCTGTGCATTGGTGGAGGTCGAAGAATGCAAACCACTTCAAGAAAATCTTAGAGTTCTGGGTTGTGAACACTGTGTGGTAGTTCTAATACTTATAAATCGCCATGTCTCTTTTAATTAATAATAGCCCAAATCTTATATATCTGACGTGGCCATCGTTTAGTCTGTTTATAATCTAATACAAAACAACAACAACTACTACTGTGGAGAATATTTTGTCTTAGAAATACAATGTGTAACAAAAATGCTGGTGATCTATTTAAGTGCGTAATTGGTATCCTATTCTAATTATGAAAACCTATAAAAAAAATTTTTTTTGACGCGAAAAAATAATATATTTTACGTCACACCTGGCCATAATGTGAGTTTTATCGCACGCTACGCGTACGGTAAAACTCGCATTATGGCCAGATGGAGACGTAAAATTGTGTACTCACCACGGGCAGTAAAAAAGAAAGCCCTCTATCGCATATTTACAACCCTCGCTACAAATACCTGCGATTTCGGGCTTTCTTTCTTTTACAGCCCTTGGTAAGTAATGTACTATGAATGCAGGGTTGGCCGGCTGGACTACGTGCCCCATATAAAATTTTTTTTTATAATACAATTGCTCAAAAAGTTTAGTTTATGTAGCTGCAAATCGTGCGTAAAATTTGATTTTATGCACTAGTGCTAAAAAGTAATACGATCTGCAAATCGTGCGTAAAGTTTGATTTTACGCACGATTTGCGATCAGAATTTTAAATAAATGAGTATTATGCGAGACCCGCTTATAAATGACCCACCTGAAACTAAACTACGCGCGATTGGGCATAAAGGAATATTATGCGAGACCCAATAGTATTACTTGAACAACGCGCGATTGTACGAAGCTGTCTTTCGTACACTGACAGAATATAAATGTAATTTTATTTCATTGTAGTTTTTTCGCAATTGTATTAGAAAACGTTGTTCGACACACGTGCGGAAGTGTCATTTTCACTCGTCCCGAGTCTTGACCCTCGCCTCTCGGCTCGGCCAAGTAACCTCGGTACTCGTGCAAAATGACATACTTCTCGCACTTGTATAGAAAACTACTATTTTTGCGTAAATAAATTTTTCTCCTATTTTTTCCTAGTCGCTAATGCCTAGGGCCTAATTCGTATAGTATTCTATACGAATTAGGCCCTTAAACGGATCACCAGTATTTTTGTCAGAACCTGTATTTGTGGTAATGCAGCTATACAAAGTATTAACCCATCAGGTATGACAACACCTACTACTACCCTACTCCTCCTACTAGGTTACTTGTTTATGTGCAATAAAGTGATACACACATACATACAACAAGACAAGACCCAACATTTATAATCAAGGAATCGACGCAAACGTTTGTAAACCCTGTCTTATACCGCTGCCGTGTCGTGTAATAGGCATCTTAGCGAATATTAGAGAGGTCGAAGGCACATCGATGGTGTCGATAAACACTAGACAGCACCGTTATACAGCTAATTAGTGCGGGTTTTGACTGCCGATGTTGATAAGAAGCTGTAAATTAATATTAGATAGGACTGGAGTTTAGGGTACGGTACTTTGTTTACTATAGTCTACCGTTTAACTTTGTATAAGGTTATTGAGGGTAACTGCAACTACGTGCTAAACAGCAAGTAGGTTCAGTAGTCCACGTCGTTCCAAGGCTAGGTTGTATGAAGCTGATTTGTATTGTTGGTCTAACAATCAATCGCTTTGCCCAGCAGTGGAAAACTGTTGTTAAAAGTTTAGAAATAAAGGAAAAGTAGAAAAATCCACTGCCTCAGGCGAGACTCGAACTCGCAATTCTGGCGTCTCCCAAAAACGCATAAATGATATAGTGGAGAAATTCGCAGCCATCAGGTAAGTCTCAGTAGCTCAGTTGGTAAGAGCGATGGGCATGTATCCCAGAGTCGCGAGTTCGAGTCTCGCCCGAGGCAGTGGATATTTCTACTTCCCTTTTATTTCTAAACATTGTGGTATCGTTAGCAGACCTTCTACTTGATACAAAATTAATTATTTTTAAAAGGTTGGCAATATTACACTCCTGGCGTCCATAGGCTATGGGGATCGCTTACTGGCTGCTTATGCCACCGACATGGATAACTAAAATTATTATAACACGTGACACGTGCGAGAATTGATTTCCTGATTAATTCAAGTTGACAGAAAACAAAGTCATTTGTAGTATCCATTTTTGGACGGATTATACCAAAATCGTTGTTAACATTAATTGAAATATTTCCAAACATAAACTTAATCGGCTGATTTACATCAAGAGTGGCATCGATAAATATGGATTATTATAAATCGGCAACGCCTTATCGGTCAAGAGGTCCTTGACCCCAACTTACATTATTCGACCTTGCACTTACTGACTCATCGGTTTACGGCCACGATTGTCTTCTGAATGTTGTGCCATTGTCGACCTTACTGCCTTACGTTAAGGTGCCCCTTAACTTAAGCCGAGCATTCACTGCACGAAGTACGAGACAAATTCGCGGATGAAGTCGTCGCAGTAGTCGCACGCACTCCATAATGAGGACTTTCCAACTAGAAGGTTTCAGGATCACCTAATTCGGACAGGGGCGCAAAATGCCTTAGGTAATAATAATATAGAAAAAAGTGGGCATGCCATGTAATCCGAATCACTTATTTTGTACTTGGTTATTCCCTCATAAATAATTGTTGCATGTTTTAGAGTGGGGCATTGCACTCATACACCAGTTTGTTATTAAATCAAATAGAAATATATAAAAAAATATTTAAAAAATAATCAACCCAGCTGGACTTGAACCAGCATCGATACGCCTTGCCGGAACTAGATCGCATTACCAATTAATTTATGGGTCAAGTAACGCCGCTGTAAATAAAAAAATGCAAACGATGATTGAAAGCATTTAAAATTTCGTCACTTAAATATGTTTGCAAAAAGAAAGTTAAATAGATGTGTAAGCGTATGTCACAAAAGTGGAATCTTGAGCGTTGTGAGAATTTAGGAGCACGAGAAGCGAGGAAACTTTGCTTTGCTGTCGAGTGTAATATACCATTATATGTTGTCAAATTAAAAAAGGGTACCTATTTACCATGTAAATAGTGTTCCTGATATTTCGGAACCCTGGTTTAGGTAGGTACTTGGTGAAGATGACCCTTGCAACAGTTGCAACAGTGGCAACAGTGCTAAAACTTTTTAACTTTTTTTTGTTCCATACAATTTGTGCATAAATTGCATATAACTTTACTATTCGATTATACGCCCTTTTAGCGTGTATCCAGTTAGTCTTTAAGCTAAGTAGGTAATTAATAATGCTAACGGCTTCTCCAATAAGGCGGGGTTATAGGAATGCCTGCTGGGTCGAGGGTTCAATGGGAATTTATTATTTTATAATAACAATTATCAGGTAATTATGAGGTAATATCTGCAATTTATCTAGAAATAGTAATTTTAGAATCATAATTTAATCATGAGGAAACCGAACCTAATTAATTAGGTTACCGAGCGGACCCATTGAGCCGTGGCAAATAAATCCGGGACAAAAACTAATAGGAGGATGATAATAAATCTGATAGCAAACATTTATTACACAATTACAAGGGTGTACACAGTCAAACGCTTTAGTCATATCCATATATATAGCTGATGCTGGTATTCGTTTGTTCATGCTTATTATAACCTTAGAAACTAGTTCATAAATCGCTGCATTAATTGACTGGTTTTTACGAAACCCTTTTTGTTCAGAAGCAAAGAGTCCTTTTTTAACCGACTTCAATTTCATAGAAGGAGGAGGTTCTGTATTCGGTTTGGGCTTTTTTTTTATGTATGTTCACCGATTACTCCGAGACGCGGGGTCCGATTTGAATAATTATTTTTTTGTTTGAAAGGGTCTACTTCCAAGGTGGTCCCATATTAATCTGGTGCTGTTCTGATGATGGGATCTATAAGGAATTGAATGAACTCCTCAATTTTTAAAGGCATACGTATGGTGATTTAGGTGTTTTCTTAAGCAACTCGAGGATTTTCTCTCGAAAACCACCAATTTGATGAAGTGGACCTCTTGATGATGGTTGTTTTGATGATAATGATGATGATTTTTTTTTAATGTAGGATGTTGAGCGATTACTCCGAGACCCGTGGTCCAATTTGAGGAATTCTTCTTTTGTTTGAAAATAACTACCTTTAAGATGGTTCCACATTAATCTGGTGCTGTTCTGATGATGGGATCCATGAGGAATTGAGGGAACTCCTCAATTTTTAAAGGCACATGTATGTTGATTTAGGTGTTTTCTTAAGCAAAGCGAGGATTTTCTTTCGAAATCCACCAATTTGATGAAGAGAACCTCATGATGATGGTTGTTTTGATGATAATGATCATGATTTTTTTAAATGTAGGATGTTCAGCGATTATTCCGAGACCCATATGGTCCGATTTCAGGAGAATTCCGGAAATCGGACAAAAAAAAGATTTTTTTTGTTTGAAAGGAACTACCTTGAGATAGTTCCACATTAATCTGGTGCTGTTCTGATGATGGGATCCATAAGGAATTGAGGGAGCTCCTCAATTTTTAATGGCATATGCATGATGATTTGGTTGTTTTTTTAAGCAACTCAAGCATTTCCTCTCCAAAACCACTAATTGGATGGAGTGGACCTAATGATGAAGACCACATATGATATGTGGAACTTTCATTACATTGAGTACGTAGCATGAACTTTTTCTTATATATCTTCACCGATTATTGCGAGATCCGTTGTCCGATTATAATAATTTTATAACCACTAAAAATGGAAAAATAAAAACTTTTTACAAAAAAAAGATAAACCGACTTCAAAAAGGATAAAATAAACTATTATATTATTTATATGCGTTACAAACTGATATGTTTGAAGTCGGTGCCACGCCAAAAAGTTACAATACCGGCAAATCAGCTTCAAGTTTGAAAATCACATAACATTTCGATTCCTACTTATATTGCAAAGGTGAATGTGAATCTATCTGTTACATTTTCACGTCTAAACTACTGATCCAATTTTGATGAAAAGAGGTACCCATGTATGTATACTCTGATACACGTCTACTTTGTCAATAATCAGAAAAAGGCGGCAAATAAAAAAAATATATAAACACGTATTCCTTCCATAGAAAATTTAAATATCGCGCCTTTTTCTACTGAAAAGGTGGGCCCCACACACCCAGTGTGTCTGAGTATAGAAAGATCAATCTTGCCATTGAATTCCTTTACACTTCGATATTACACCTTAGATGAAGTAGGATAAATAATTCAAACCGAAGCACGGGCTCCGTTCGAGATATGGTTAGTCCGAAAACTAGTAAAAAAGTTTATTAACAAACATCATAAGACGCGTGATTATACTTTCTCTCTGTACTTGAATGAAAACCTACGTGCAGTCAATACCGTATAAGAATAGTTCTATAGTATGAAGAACAATTCACTGAACACATACGCCTCGTTCGTATTAACTGTTTTGTGACTGTGACGTATTTTCAGACTTGAAGCTGATTTGCCGGTATTGTAACTTTTTGGCTTGGCACCGACTTCAAACATATCAGTTTGTAACGCATATAAATAATATAATAGTTTATTTTATCCTTTTTCAAGTCGGTTTATCTTTTTTTGTAAAAAGTTTTTATTTTTCAAAATAATCGTAAACATTTGTGTAAATTACTTTCTCAAATACTTTAGACATAATTGATAACAGGGCAATCGGCTGGTAATTAGCCATGTCAAATTTGTCACCTTTTTTAAACAGTGGTATTATTTTAGATATTTTTAACTTGTTTGGAAAAACACCATTTTCAACGCACAAGTTCATTATCTTATTACAAGTACATCCACTCTCATATACACGCACATACATACACACACACACTGACACACATCAAAGTGCACTCCCATACAGATAAGCTAGTTTTATATTTTGTTTAAAAAGTTCAATCTTTTCTTTGCTTATGCTCATGGCACTTATTATTTCCACTTGTTATTGCATGTTAGTTATATTTTTGTGGTCATCTATTATTGGCTTTTTCTCTGTTATTTAAGTTTTGTATTATTTGTTGTATTGCTGTTGATGCCCCAAATAAAATAAAATAAAATAAATAATATATGACAGATTACTGGAGCAATTAAATAACCAACGCTGTTTACAATTCTAGTATCAATGTCATCATATCCGGTACACTTTGTATTTTTTAATGAATTTATTATTTTAAGGATGTCATTTGGAGTAACCGGTGGCATAAAGAATGAATTGAGTGAGTTATTAAATGCGTTTGAATTACAATGGTAAACAGAATTATTAGTAGCAACGCCATTAATTGAATCAATAAAAAAAATATTAAAAGCGTTTGCTATAGCACTAGGGCGATTGACAACTTGCCCTTTGTCATGTATAGTTGTTATGTTTTCTGCCGGATAATTTGCTTTATTATTATTTATAATATACGATGTTGCTTTTGTTTTATTTTGTGATTGGTTAACATAGTAATAATTTTGAGCTCTTTGTGTAAGTTTCAAAATATTTATCAATCTATTAGAATATGTCTTAAATGCAATTTTGTCTTCATTATCTGAGGTCTATAGGTAATTCCTTATCTATTCCTTAAATATCAATTATGAGGTAATATCTGCAATTTATCTAGAAATAGTAATTTTAGAATCATAATTTAATCATGAGGAAACCGAACCTAATGAATTAGGTTACCGAGCGGACCCATTGAGCCGTGGCAAATAAATCCGGGACAAAAACTAATAGGAGGATGATAATAAATCTGATAGCAAACATTTATTTGTTTGGACAAAAATATGGTTGGAAAATCCTCGTTAAATTTGCCTCGCCTTGGAAATTGGAAAAAAAATGAAATTAAAAAAAAATACATTACTAATTATTCTTGTAATGGTATCGGACTTACCCAACAATGTTCCCATTCCATTCCATTGACGTCATAGAAGCATAGAACATTCCCGTAAAGTTTTTTCTGACATGGTGCCGAAACCAGGGATGGAATCGAAAACCTATAAATTACTTTCACAATCATTTATAAATCATATTAATCAGGGATAAATTGGTAGTAGGGGGCGTCCATTAATCGCGTCATATTGTATAGGGGGGGAGGGGGTCAAGAAAAAATCACCAATGATCACCACAGGGGGAGGGGGGTACACATATCACGTGTAATTTTTTTGTTCCTTGTGCAACCTATACTGTATTTGGTCAATAAAATAAAAATTATCAACGTTTAAATGAATCAATCTGTCAAAAGCAGAGTAAAATTGCACTAGCACTATGATTGTAAATAATTTTTAATGGCATTTGACATATTATTTTGTGAAGTAGGTTTTTAGGGTTCCGTAGCCAAAGTGGCAAAAACGTATAGTTTCGTTATGCCCGTCTGTCCGTCCGTCCGTCCGTCCGTATGTCACAGCCATTTTACTCGGAAACTATAAAACGTATCTTAATAAATATTTAAATATAAGGTGTGTTTTTGTATGCCGCTACTTAGTTTTGTAGTAAAATTGCTGAAAAAGATATTTTAAGGAAGGGCACTACTCCATACATGAAAATTTTTGTAAAAAAAAAATTTTTACCAAATATCGTCATGACGCACATCACTCGATAAGTCTTTCAAAATAACATTGAGGTCTGTTCGAATATTTTTTTTTGTTTAGTGAATATTTTAAGCAAAAATCAACCCGTAACCCTAAAAAAACTTGTCACTTTTGAACCGGAGATCCACAAAATATAAAAAAAATAGAGAACATTATCGGTTTAGGAATTATTGAGTTATCTCCTAATAACTCATACGCAGATACGACCTTTTGATATTACTTTTTCGATAGTAGGTACGAAACCGCGTGGTCCGACACGCACTTGGCCGGTTTTTTCTATTAAAGATAATTTTATTTTATATGTATACATGGAGTTTCATTTTTTTACCCTTTACGTGTTCGTACGTTACGTAAGTAGGTTCACTTGTTAGAAAACTGTACTCACTTTAGTTAGCAAAAAATTACACGTCATATTAGACAGGGGGGAGGGGTCCTGAAAATATCACCAAAGATCACCATGGGGGAGGGGGGGGGTCTAAAACAAGCCAAAAACGTATGACGCGATTAATGGACGCCCCCGTAGTATAGACTCTAGCGGTCGTCAAGTGCGCGTGCCCGGTCACGGTGCGCCAGCGCACCTCACCCAATACCAAAACAGCACAAATACCAAAGAAATACAAACATTCATAAGTCGATCTGCGCCCAAGCAGCAAATCTGCCAGTGAAACGCGCTTTCCTCGCACCTGCTCTTTGACACGACGGAAAATCTTATTCTACATCCAAATAAGCTCAAATCCAGTTACACGATCAAGCCTTTCTAGCATATGTGCCTGTAGTAATTAGGTATATAATTGCGTTAATAAATAAAGGAAGTTGGGTCAGTTTGGGTATTAAATGTAAAAAATATGGTCAGCTTTCTACACGACAAATTTAATGTGTTAGCAATTGCTTAATAAGTGAGTGCTCTTAAATATAATTACTGTGCTAAAGATACTCATAATTAGTGTTAATAGAAGTGTTTTTTGTTCACAGGTATGTTATTGAGAGCTACCAAGAATACAGTAAGGAATTCTTAAAATAAGGAAAGAAAAGCTTTTTAAATCGTAGAGACATGAGATACTTACATATATTTAAATAGTAACCGCTCCGCAGTAAACTTACCTATTACTGTACGCTTATATCTTATACAGTGTTATTTACTGTATTATATGTATACTTTACTCATACTCCTTATACGCATATGTAGGTAATTAGTTAGGTCTGGTATTGCTTCCCACAATACTTTATACCTTGCATCTTCTTTACCTTATTAAAGGAGAGGAGTGCTTTATTTCCTCCAGATGTTTCTAATGTTTCTATTGTAAGTATAGTCTTTCCTCCCGTTCTTGGCCTGTTACGGATTAGTGTTCTTATCAGTAAACTCCATTGTAGCAAAACCGCAAGCGCACGCGCCACGACAAAAAAAGGGATTTGGGCTCATGTTAGCGTTTATAGAATATCTACCATAAAAGCTGTATATTCTTAACGGTTGCGCCCAGCGTAGGCGACTTAAACGCTCTCCGTTCAGCATATCTTGACACCGAGATCCGAAACAAATATATTTTTTTTATACCTAGCAAAGTAACCTTGAATTCGCTCAAGAGAAACAATCAAATGATGGAAATTCCGAGGCGACGTCATTTCGTGCTTCAAATTTTGTTTGTACATGCAGGCTCCACAGGATTGAATCAGTTTGATTTCTTAAAATAAGGAAAGAAAAGCTTTTTAAATCGTAGAGACATGAGATACTTACATATATTTAAATAGTAACCGCTCCGCAGTAAACTTACCTATTACTGTACGCTAGACGTGTGCGCCGCCATGAAAAACCGCGGCGGCGGCGCGCCGAGAATTTTTGGCGGCGTGGCGCAGCCACGCCGGCGTCAAGGTCACTTTTGGCCACTCTCGCAAGGCTCACGTTTCGCATTAAAAATATGTTAAATATCAAAAACTATTTAGGAACCAGGAACATAAAACGATATATAAGGCCGTTAGCTTATTTAAGGGTGTTTTTCTAGTACCATTCAGTCCTGCCTATTTTTTGGAAATCGCTTTTATGTTGATATTTTTCATAATTGTGATAAATTAAGATCATTTTAAAGCCAACTCCATCTAAAGCGTGTAACAAGGCCAGCTACCAAGAAATGTCTTACGGGAGCTCGCCAGAAGGTTGCCTCTCAAGATAAAGGACGTTATATTATAAGGGATCCTATTGAAGATACTGAGACAACATGGAATGGCTTCAAGGCGGTTGTGTCCGAAACAGCGAAAGAAGTCATCCCCACTCCTAGGACCCAAGCAAGACGGAAACCCTGGATTTCTGATGCTACCTGGGAACTTATTGAGCGACAGAGGACTCTCAAATAACAAGGCCTTAACACAGACATAGCAAGAAAGGAGTATTCCAGGCTACACACTTGCGTGAAAAGGGCATGCAGACGTGATAAGAATAATTCAATCCATGCTTTGTGTGACTAAATCGAAAACCATGCTGCAACTGCCCATTTTAAAGACTTGTTCCAGAAAGTCAAACTTCTCACCCGCGACTACAAACCTAGAAGCTGGCAGATAGCGGATACTGACGGAAATACTTTATCAGACCTGGTTAAAGTGCTGGCTAGATGGAGAGACTATTCGGAACAACTCTATCGAGAAGTTCCGGAGCATCTTTTAGTGCGAAAGGACGCTGTGCATCCACTAGAGCCGGACATATTTATTACCGAAGTGAAAGACGCTATCAGACGTCTGAAAGTTAATGCCGTCGGTACTGATGGTTAATGCGCTAGTCTCCTAAAGAATCTAGGTGGCGAAGGTACAGAGTTCTTACACCAGATTTGCTGCAAAGTGTGGAGAACTGGCCAGTGGCCGAGAGACTGGACTGAATCCATGGTTATACCTCTCCGAAAAAAAAGGCTCGACGCTAAAATGTGACAACTATACTCGTAGAACTTTGTCTATTATATCGCATGCCAGTAAAGTATTTCTTTACATCATGAATTCGCGATTGAAAAAGTTCCTGAAGCGGCAAATACTTGCAGAGCAGGCTGGCTTTGTGTCTGGGCGAGGGACACGGGAGCAGATTTTAATCGTGCGCCAGATCATCGAGAGATGTCGTGAATGGAAGAAGCTATTAGCACTATGCTTCATAGATTACGCCAAAGCATTCGACTGTGTTACATGGAAAAACATGCTGTACGTGCTCCTGGATATTGGTGTCCCTGCTCCTCAAATAGCGAAGGGTGTTATGACTCGGTTAGATAGGATCTGGAGAGATCGCGGCATACAGAGGCAGACTAAGGTTAGACTTATGCGTTCCCTGGTGTTTCCAATTTTCCTGTACGGTTCTGAAACTTGGACTATCAAGGCAGATCTGAAAAAGCCGTATCGACGCGTTTGAGATGTGGTGTTGGCGAGGGCTTTTACTGCGACCTTACGTACCTTGGACTGCGATGCGTACTAATCAATCCATACTAGGAGCTACGCATAAAACGCTGGTTGTCTACGATGTGCCAGGACCACATGCTTCGGACGCCTCTCTCGACAATCCTCGGATAACCTGGAGAGGATCATCATGACGGGAAAAGTTGAAGGCACAAGACTAAGAGGCCCTCCCCCTGCAAGATGGTATGCCCAAATCACTGCACCCATGCAATTAAAACTGCAAGAAGCCATGCGCTTAGCGAGGGATAGAAGCCAATGGAGGAACCTGGTCTTCAACAGAAGGACATGATCCTCAGCTCTGAGGGAACGACTAGTGATAATGAAGATCCTGTTTTGACTCGCAGTAGGTCCAAACATACTGTTCAGTATTAAGGAACAATCCTGCCACCGAAAAAACTTCTTTTCTCAGGATAATTTAGTTGGTGGTACAATTTTGATGGCAGATTTATTATTTTCGTTACCAATCTTATTAATCAGGCCATCGACATCATATTTGTTAGGTGAGCGGTTAAATCATACTCATTTATTAATCTCCCGAAAGAAAAGGAATTGACCAAACCAAACTATTTCAATGTGTAGATGTTTTCATGGTTTAATTCGTCAATATTATATTCGTTGTTAAATTTTCAACTGACTTTGCTTCATCGGTTATATCGGTTAATTATCATTGGCAAATTTTTGCCGAATTCTGATATTTTGGCCCACGGCGTGGATTTTGAAATCCGCGGCGGCGGCGGCGGCGTGGGTCCCACGGCGCGGCTACGCCACGCCGGCGCGGCGCACACGTCTACTGTACGCTTATATCTTATACAGTGTTATTTACTGTATTATATGTATACTTTACTCATACTCCTTATACGCATATGTAGGTAATTAGTTAGGTCTGGTATTGCTTCCCACAATACTTTATACCTTGCATCTTCTTTACCTTATTAAAGGAGAGGAGTGCTTTATTTCCTCCAGATGTTTCTAATGTTTCTATTGTAAGTATAGTCTTTCCTCCCGTTCTTGGCCTGTTACGGATTAGTGTTCTTATCAGTAAACTCCATTGTAGCAAAACCGCAAGCGCACGCGCCACGACAAAAAAAGGGATTCGGGCTCATGTTAGCGTTTATAGAATATCTACCATAAAAGCTGTATATTCTTAACGGTTGCGCCCAGCGTAGGCGACTTAAACGCTCTCCGTCCAGCATATCTTGACACCGAGATCCGAAACAAATATATTTTTTTTATACCTAGCAAAGTAACCTTGAATTCGCTCAAGAGAAACAATCAAATGATGGAAATTCCGAGGCGACGTCATTTCGTGCTTCAAATTTTGTTTGTACATGCAGGCTCCACAGGATTGAATCAGTTTGATTCCCACGACGCGGCGTCTTCACATACATATTAGAATTACTTTGCGAATGTATGTAACTTTCCTCGCATGTTTTCATTACTTGCATCGTGTATTTTATGGTGTTGATGAATTGGTTGGAACTTTAGAACCACAGCTTTTACGACAGAATTCATAGTTTGTTAAAATGTTCCTAGGTATGGTAGTCTGAGTATTGGGAAGCTAATACATATATGATATAAACTTATTTCATAATACGGTAGTATCCTGAGTAAAAAAATAACTATAATTAATCTGTCAGCTAGTACATAGTAGTTAGATTTCAGAAAATAAATTGACATTACAAGGGGCGGAAAAGCTTGGGAATCGCAGCTCGTGACGTCACGCTTTGCTAAAAAGTCTAGCAATGTGTGACGTCACGTATAATTTTAACAGGCTGTATTTTCATATTTTTTGTTTAATTGACAAAAGGAAAAATACGTGTCGAATAAATTTATTATAATTTAACGAAAATCTATTTTAAAGATTCGTTAGTCATTGAAGACTTATAGATAGGGATAAGTTCGCTTTTGTACCTATATCTCTTAAAGTTGTTTTGTTAATATAAATATTTTGTACAATAAAGTTGTACAAAATATTTTGTACAAAAATGTGTTGGTGTACAATAAAGTGCTATTACTACTACTACTACTACTACTACTCCTACTAAGACTATAGCAAAGTTTTCTCGACTCTTGAACGATGTGTCAGAATTTTGCAACATCAGTTTCTTTAACTATAATTTAACGGATGTTTGCAAATTTTCATGAATAAGTGGGTAGTCTTCACAAGAAAGGAAAAGGAATATTTCACAAGTCTTACAATAAAGACGTGACCATAACACATCTTTAGGTACGGTCTGAGCAGGTGGGCGGCCACGTGCCGACGCAGGCGCAGGTTTTTTCACCATCCACATTCACGCACTCGCCAGTTTTACCTTTTTGACAGTTTTAAACTTGTCATGAAGTGCCATACTAGTTTTTGTAGTTGTTAACACATTTAGTGCCGGTATGACAGGTGTCATTTTTGTTTTCTTTTTATAATGCAAATATGTAGAGTATAAATGGCTTTTTAACTTAGTAGGGTAGTACAAGATATAATACTGCTAACTAGCGAAGTTATTATTATAGCGAAGTATTATTTTATTATTATTCAGTTTTTAAGACGTAGAACACGTATACCTATATAGCTATAGGTAAAGATTTTTAGACTGCTACCTAAACAGTACTTTCAAATACTTAGAGGTAAGGCTGCGTTTCCACCAGAGATGAGCGAGCATGTGTTGCGAGGAATGTGTTTTTTAAGAACCAATAGATTCATTTCATTTACCTATCCTCGCACAGCGCAGCTCTCGGATTGGTTCTTAGCAAACACATTCCTCGCAACGCATCCTCGCTCATCTCTGGTGGAAAAGCAGCTTTAATCGTTCTACCTGATGGAAGGCACCAGTTGGTTAGGAATTAGAGTTACAAGGGAATGCAAACCGGTTAATTTTTTGTATGAAAATAACCGGTTATTAACCGAAATATAAATTGGCGGGTGGTAGAGATATAAATATGAGAAAGTGTCAAGAAAATTAGTGACACGACTTGTTTCTTGTCATGCTACTATGTCGAACGTAAGTAGCTTGCGGTAAGCTATTAATATCGAATACATTTTAATACGAAGAATTCAGACGATCCTAAAAAATATTATTTAAAAAAAAAAATCGGTTTTGATGTTTGGGAACCACGATTTCACTAGCACAGATACGTTAAACATTAAAACTCTTATGCTACTACCTTCGACCACTTAATTCCAAGGCCATCGCGACCTCTTAAGTTTTAACACATATTAAATAACCTACAATGACTCAAGATCATGATAGCCCGCAAAAACACAGCCGTATCGGTTTACCCTTCTACCGCCGTATGGTAAAACGACATAACTCACTTTTTGAAAAGTTGAAGATACGACCTTTTTGCTTAACTTGCTCACTGCACATGTAAGGTACAGGCCGTCCTCACTGACGGAAACCACCGACTTAAGGCGAAATGTCGTATCTTTTAAGAAATCAATAGTCACATACGGCTTTCTTGAGAGCTTAGTAAGATAGTGGAGGTCGTAATTATGCTTTAATTTATCGGACCAATATATGTCTGATGGATAATGAGGGATACAATGTAAAGCTTACTGAGATGAGATGAGTAAAGTCAATACTTATATGTCATCGCTCATTTGGCAAGGTTCTTTAACATTTGCAGGGAGGATTATTATTTTTAACCAAATATATAAGTTACTCGTTAACCTGTTGAAAAGGTATGGTTAAAGCTGTCTTGCCTGAACACCTTTATTTTGATAAACAAACAAGTTTTCGTGTTAAAACTGTATTTGACATATCTTACTTTAACGCAAACGGTAGTAAAATTTTTCATTTTTAAAGAAAAAAAAACTTTATAGAAATGTTCATACTCCTCCAAGAGACCATTGAAAATTCTTATTCATTTTTATACAATTTTTACCTTAGAAAATACGGCCTATTCAAACGCATGCTTCATTAAAATAACGCACTTTTCGGGACAAATAGCAAAAGTCAACGACCAACAACAAAAACATCGATAAAATCGCAAATACGGCGTCAAATCCAAGATTCACACAACGGTCAACGTATTAAAAACATAAAAACCTGTCGTCGACGTAAAAAATGACCCACTGAAGCGATTTAGAGGAAATCTAACTCCATAACAGGCTGTACCGTTACTTATTGTTAACGCCTTGTGTTGTTTTATTTGAAATGTGTATATAGATTAGTCCGGCGATTTGTTTTTGTCGAGTCACAGGTTATTAGTTTTTTTTCTCAAAGTGAACATAGGTTATTAGTTTTTTTTCTCAAAGTGAACATGCCGGTTGATAGGTGATCTGATCATACAAAATACTATTAACAGGTTTGTAAGACCTTCTACTTGCACTGATTTTATTTTAAAATTTTCTTCTGTGCTGCGTCAAGACTTACATGCGTATTGCGTACAGAAGATCCACTGTGTAATAACCGCCTCCCCTGTCGATTTGCACTTCGCCAATTTTCAGTATTGGTTGTTGCGAAAATTTTCATTCAAATCGTTCTGAAACCGTTACGTCATAGAATGTCCAGCCAGTACACATCCCTTCTAAGGCCACGCTGAATCGGCCATTGAAAAGGATTTACAACTGTCTTCCTGCACATGCTATTGAAGAGCCAACGCCAAATATATGTCTACGCATTTGTACCTTATTCCTCAGTAATAAAGCCAAAACTATATACACATATTTGGCGTTGCAAGTGTGTTTTATTGCTAGTCATAAAAATTCTTAGCACGCCCGTTACCCATAAATCCTGGGAAATGACAGATATGACAATGGCGGTTATTCTATGCTTGCGTGAGATGTGCTGAGCAAAAAATACCTACCGTATCGTATATTCATTGAAATATTTACTTATGGCTTTTTTGCTTAGGACGGTAGGGTTACGCGAAAGGAAAAGTGTGTACTTATGTTATTACTTACAATTATATTCCTTAGAAACCTTCTTCATTCTCCTATTTGCAACATAAAACTAAAATTCCTTAATCGCAATAAATTCGAAGAAAAAGATACGTAAAGGAATGTTTCGTTAAATAATATCGATATGTTGCAATTCTAGTCACGTAGCCAGTGTCGCCACCTGTCTCGTTTTGTAACAGTTATATTGTACTAAAAATAGAACAGGGTTTATGACACGACAATTAAATTATTTTGTCTGCAACGAATTGTGAAAACGTTTTTAAGCATCTTTACTTTAAACTTTAAAAGAACTAGGCTTAAAACAATAACCAAAATCCATTTTTTGTGTAGAAAAGGTTGCAAGTAGAGAAAAATTTTACTACTTTTAACTTATTTTGTTATTTGTGTTAAAATATCACAAAATAGATCAAATCAAAAAATAAAATAAAAAAACAATCAAAATGGTTCCAAGTCTAACTACAACCGTCATTGAAACCTTCTGTAGATTTATAGATTTTTTTGTCAGTGGTGTATGCTATCTGCGCGTTGCTTTGCGCGTTTATTCTCATTACGTGAATCTTCCATGGCATGACAGGGACCGGACAACCCTTTCCGCGATAAAAGCCTTTCAATGGGCGTCCCTTATATACGGCTTACCCATTGAGAGACTTTCCCTTTTGAACTGCTAACACATTCATTTGACTTACCCTTATCGAAAAACTTAGCCAAATATAAAGCTAGCCCTTTATAAGGGTTACCCTTATCATTAAGCGCTTTTTATAAGGCTTTCCCTTTAGTAATGCTAATGTCATACTTAGTTGAGCCTTGTGTGGAAGAGACGGAATTAGTGTATATCTACGCTAGTGTCTGAAAAGGAAAGAGAATACTTATCGAGGGAAGGGTTTGTTAAATCATTATATTCGCTTACCATACCTACTACATACCAGTATGACAACATTTACCAGTTGCTTTTGCCGCGCATAGTAGTTGAGCTGTCCGACTGAACTAACTTTTTTAATAATAACAAAATAAAAAAAAAAATAATAAAAAATAAAAAAAAAATTTAAATGAAATAAAAATGAAATAAAAATGAAATAAAAATGAAATAAAAATGAAATAAAAATGAAATAAAAATGAAATAAAAATGAAATAAAAATGAAATAAAAATGAAATAAAAATGAAATAAAAATGAAATAAAAATGAAATAAAAATGAAATAAAAATGAAATAAAAATGAAATAAAAATGAAATAAAAATGAAATAAAAATGAAATAAAAATGAAATAAAAATGAAATAAAAATGAAATAAAAATGAAATAAAAATGAAATAAAAATGAAATAAAAATGAAATAAAAATGAAATAAAAATGAAATAAAAATGAAATAAAAATGAAATAAAAATGAAATAAAAATGAAATAAAAATGAAATAAAAATGAAATAAAAATGAAATAAAAATGAAATAAAAATGAAATAAAAATGAAATAAAAATGAAATAAAAATGAAATAAAAATGAAATAAAAATGAAATAAAAATGAAATAAAAATGAAATAAAAATGAAATAAAAATGAAATAAAAATGAAATAAAAATGAAATAAAATTGAAATAAAAATGAAATAAAAATGAAATAAAAATGAAATAAAAATGAAATAAAAATGAAATAAAAATGAAATAAAAATGAAATAAAAATGAAATAAAAATGAAATAAAAATGAAATAAAAATGAAATAAAAATGAAATAAAAATGAAATAAAAATGAAATAAAAATGAAATAAAAATGAAATAAAAATGAAATAAAAATGAAATAAAAATGAAATAAAAATGAAATAAAAATGAAATAAAAATGAAATAAAAATGAAATAAAAATGAAATAAAAATGAAATAAAAATGAAATAAAAATGAAATAAAAATGAAATAAAACTGAAATAAAACAAAAAAACATTTAACATAGCATGCCAGGCATGCTATGTTAAATGCGGCTGTAGGAGTGCCTATACATAGACAAAGCAAATAAAACAACTTACCTAGCCTACATTAACAGAGCTAGAAATCGCAAAAAATGTGCGCGTCGAGTTAAAGTTGTGAATTTTTGACCATGTATAGAGTGCCTATTTGGATGACTATTTTTAGATATGAAGGTCACTAGTGACCTTTACATATAAAAATAGTAATTGTGGGGCCACTCTATACTTGGTCAAAAATTCACAACTTTAACTAGATGCGCAAATTTTTTGTCGCTTTTGTACTCATTGACAACCATACTAAGGAGTCGCACGTCGTAGATAGCTTTAAAATACAATATTATATGTTTCCATCTCCATCCGGCTTGCATCCATCGGTCATCGCCAAAAACAGAAACACGTTTCCGAGTCCTTTTCAATGCGACCTCGTTTGTCAGCTTACCGTCTGCATCGGGAAGCTTATTTACTCCTCAATGACTAATTAATATTTATCGTTTTTTGACGGCCTCCGGTTGTTTAAGAATTATCTTTTAATTAAACTGTATAAGCGGTTATTTAATTATCAAAATTTGCATATATGGTGAGACATCAATAACTTTGAGAGGCAGTGACGACAGTGACGCTTTGCAATTTAGATGCAAGTTGCATGGAATTATTTGGATAATTGCAACTTGCATCTTTTACGTAAAATTTGCACACCCCAATTTTATTGCAACCACAGACTTCTTTAACAATGTCTGCCATGCCCATACTCATATTGCTCATTATAATCGCTACGGTGTGCAAGGGGACGCAAAAGATGAACTGAAACTTTAGAGCCTGCAAAAGTATAAGACACGAAACCAATTCGTGATAATGTGTACTCGTATTTTCGTGACAAAATCAGTGTGGTAGGTTAATCTATAAAATATGTATGTGATGTAGGTACCTATTCAATATACGTTACACTCGGTCTCGCTTTAAAATAGTTTATAGTTTATCATGCTATTAATATTCTTATCCCTTTCCTATGTCAAATGTCAATTTGTCATTCCCTGTGACAGGTCTCCAGGCGCTAAAATCTAACCAGACGGAAACAAACGAGTTTTACCGTAAGGCCACGTTTCAAACTAGATATCAACCTACCCTACTAACTTACTAGTTACTACAATATCTCAATCGATAGAACGATTTTAAAATCCACCATATCTTTAACACTATTAAGTTGAAAATGCAACGATGTTGATTGCAGTTGAAGCTGTTCTGAATGGACGGCGCGTTTCTATTAATAAATGCTCAAAACAGTTGTCGCAGTACCATCCCGTCGAATGTCGAAATGCCACGACCTGGCATTCCAGCTGCAACGACCTATGCCTTGGATTATAACAGAACTGACGAACAGTACTATAGGGATTAAGCCAGTCTTGTGTGATGTTGTACCCGCACGTTACAATAGTGTCCCATATTTAAAACATACCTAGATACCTACTCGCATACAATACAAGCCACCAATGTGCTCATTCAGTTTTTACCTAGCCCTATTTAAAGCTTAAAACTACCAGGTTCGCCGTTTGCCTTATTAAAGGAGCAGAAGGAAGACAACGTAAAACTAAGTTATTGTAGTGGACAACCAAGTCGACCAAGAATAAACTTTGTTGTAAGATCAAACTACTAATTCAGTCAAAATGAGCCTGAAAGTTACATCTAATCCCGGTCTACAAGTCTTTTCATCTTTGCAAGATCTAAAAACAAAGCGGTTTGATTAGAAATTATTTTGACAGCCGATTCGGCGTGGGCCCGACAATTAATCGGATTAATCGGTCCACTATCGGATCGTCCCAGTTCCGAGCCGAGCTATCGATACAGTTTACAAACATTTCGACATCGCTTTAGATAGCGATCGGCGGTTTTTCTGACATTTGAGGGAACCGTTTTGTAAGGTGCAGTTGTGAGGCCGAAAGGCAAACCATGAAACTCATATTGTCCAAACATAGGTTTAGAGTATCATTATGTATAATGTAAATACAGGGTTCAGGAGTTCACAAATTGGAAATGATGGTCAACTATTTGTAATTTTCTCATAAAAACTCACTAGTTAATAGTAAGTCAAATGAGGAACGAAAATCGATTGCATACCTCTAGTCCCACCATACAGATCCCTCAGATAAGCGAATGTTACCCATTCTTGCGGTTTAGCAATATATATTACTTTCACAAGCTCATATCATGCTTAACATCTATCTTGAAAAATCAATCTTAACAATCACATATAGAGTTCAAATTGGAATCCAACGGATAAGCATTATATTAGTTGTTGAAATAATTCCTAACAATGTTCATGTAATAATCGCAAGCGCATATCTAGATGCACAAATCCTTCAAAAATGAGCTTTTTAAGGTTAAAATAAGGTTTCAATTGGAAGGGAAATGGTTAGTATCATACGAGTAGTGGTGCTTTCGCTTGCGTAACGGTATGACGGCTGATTGCAAGTCAAGGTCCTTGATGACAATCAGATGGAAAATTAAAGGTTGGACCGACCGTGGGAATCCGTTCGGGAGTACAAACTTTCGGTATAGAGTGTTTAGTTTAGAAACATTTCATCTTTCTCCTGCTTTGATGCTTAATGGAGCAGTCACACGTGTCGAAGTTTTTAGTAATTGGCGATAGTCTTGTATTTATTAATATTCTTCATTGTGCCAAGTGAGTGTAGTGTTAACGTAACGTCTAACTTTTGTGGTGCATAAAACTTATGAGTGCAGGAAAGATGTAGTCGAAAAAATCGTGGCCGATATTTATGATGATGATACAGTGAAATGGAGTATGCAAAATTAATAATGGATACAAAATTTAGGAACTTACATACGCAGCTAGTAGTAGTTATCATATCATTTTGACCAGTTAAAGAGCGAGCAATCGACTCTTCATAGCGAAAAATAAACTGCTGATTCTGCTACTTGATCGTCTTAAACTCACTTACTTTAACATTAAATTCGTATGGTTATTTATCGTGACATTACCAAAGTACCAGCTACCAAACCCTAAAAGGGCCTTAAGACCGTGGCACCGTTAGCCAAAGTAATTACCTACGTACCAAAAACGATCGGCTAACAAATGGGATTTGTCGGCCTTTTATGGCGAATAACATTGCTCGGGACGGGATTGACGATTTGTTGAGCTTTTAGGGGCTTACATGCGATGGAAGTCGTAAGTGTAAGTTGAGAACTTTAATAAAATGTCGGAGATCCATTGGATTGGAAATGCTGAGTGAGGTAACCGAACGTTGAAGTCTCCAGTTCGATCGATTTTTAAGCGCAATTGGAATAAGTCGCCAAATGCAATAAATACTTCAGGTCCGATTTCGTCATTTATACCGATTTAATCCATAACAAGAAAAAAATAAACTCCATATTTTATTAGGGACATTAAAACACGGGATTATATTAAATACTCTACTCTACAAATACCAGTGGATGAATGGAATCACCCAATCTTTTAAGAAATCTGACATGAATGTCAATAGTGATTTCGACGTGACTGAGTCTGAGTTACGATTGTTGGCTTTCAGTTTGTAAAACAAAAGTTTCCCAACCTTTTTACCTACCGGGCAAGGCTCGTGTCAGCCAAGCGACTAGTTTTGTTCGACCATTTGCTCGCTGTTTCTATTTGCACTCGGTTGTTTGCACGTCTTCTGGTTGTTGGCGTAAAAACATTGTATTTAGCGATTTCAGTGGAAAGACCAATATATTCGAAGTATTCCGTTTGTCTATTTCTTTGGCACTATACCTGCTTCTAATTTCGGTTTCAGTCGTCGAGATAAATATACAAGCTGTAACAAAAATGCTGGTGATCCTTTTAAGGGCATAATTAGTATCGTATTCTAATTATGAAATACAAGAAAAAAATATTTCTTTCGTAAAAAAAATTGTTTTGTATGGAGATTTGGCCGAGTGGGACGACGAGTCCCATTCCCATAGACTTTTTTTTATTTCGTGCCAAAAAATATTCTCTCACTCGCAATACGATATCAAATATACCCTTAAACGGATCACTAGTACTTTTGTTACATTCTGTATAAACAGTAAAATATTTACGAATTACGTCGTTTCCTTAAAAAGACTACGATATTTTTAGCTCTTTGGAAGAGACCACAACCAAAAGTTACGCTATTACTGCGATAAATAAAAACTGGGGGATTTATCTAGGTTCTGCTTAATTGTCTTTTCTACTCCAACAATTTAACATTATTTACGAAAAAATGCATCGCGTTCTACAAGCGAAAACCATGTCAACTATGTCTTGGTTGGTATGGTACTCATAGATCTGAAAAGAACAACCCGAAATTAAGTCGAAACCAAGATTTTGTTTTTCTCTTTATATCGCTCGTCACTTGCAACACAGATGGTGCTTTGTTTACATCAGCGTGTTCTCTGGTTCAGGTATTGTGCAGTGCGGTTTGGACAGGCTATTAGAACCCGCGTTTAGTACCCTATGTTCCTACTCTCTACCCTCAGCTTTACCAGTATTACTGACCCCCGATTACGTGTAGTCGCTAAGAACTTAGAGGTCGTATATTTGCTGGTTTCGGAAGTAAGGGTTAGTTATTGGAATGAGAGATTGTGTAAACTCCAAACTCTGGAAAACAATTCCTGTAATCCACGAGTTTAGTCGTAAAGTGTTAGAACAATATGGTAAAATGTGAAAAGCACTTTGTCGTGTGCGTTTCAATGTACATAATGTAGTGGAAATGTCTATGCATAACATAGATAAAAGGAACCGGAAGACAAGTCTGCATTTTTAATCATATTTGTTGAGGTTTAGTAGTTTCATTTCATTATTATTAATTTTGTATTTGACTAAAATCCCGAGTGTATAGTGAATTTTGACGTGTCCATATTATTTATTTATTTAATCTTTATTGCACTAAAGAAAACCTTATCGTACAAAAGGCGGACTTAATGCCATAAGGCATCCGTAAATTTTTCTTATTCGTAAAAAAAAATTACCCACCATTTTATGGCATCAAACGGAGTCCTATAAAATGGCTATTTGAATGGATCATTTTATTTTTAAATAGCTAAGAGGTTCAGCACGAATAATAATATTATCACAACCCGAGTCTTTGATTATTATTCAAACAAACTCTTGAACATCTTTCGAAGCAACAACAATGTCGCAAGTGTAGCATACTGATTGTTCTTATTATTTTCAAATCACGAGTTGAATGTCAGTGAATAATTTTTAGTTATATTGATTTTAAAGGATGTATACTTGAACAAAGACTCGAGCTATATGTATATATTGATCCGACAGAAGTAAGATTGTGGTATAGTACCTACTAATATGCCTACCTAGGCCTAGGCACTACTCCAAAAGGTCGGAGATATAAAACCAGTGCCAATATAGTACGAGTAGGTACATTTAATATAAGAACAGTCATGGTTCTAAATATTTAGATCTGTGGTGACAAGTTTTCAAATTGTATGTATATATACTTGACTTATTTGCAACAAATTTGTAAAATAAATGGTTTGAAAGACCAAGAGAAGAATAAATGATTTTTCCTTACTTAAGTCAACTCCAGTTTACTTTTGAAACCTCCCAACATTACCTGTATATTACTACGGGTGTGAGCTCCGTGGACGGAAATAATTAATACATTTATGGACATGTGACATTGTTAGCCTCGATTTGCGAATTGTCCTACAATTAACACGTATTTATGTCTTTATTGCCGTTATAAATGAACTGTTATTAACTGATTTGCTTACAACCAAATGTATAAAAGTAAGTTAATTGGTTACAATAATTTTAAACAAAAAAGAACCGACTTCACTTACACTCTATTTCAAAAACGAAATGCCCGAGCTACTGTAAAAATATTTAAATCACTATAGGTGTGCCTATACTATTTGAAGAGTTCCCTCGATTTCTCCAGGATGCCATGATCAGATCCTGAGCTGGTTACAATGGGACCAACTGTAAAGTATACTCTTTCAAACAAAAAAATAATTTTCTTAATCAGTCCAGCCGTTTTCGAATAATCGGTTTATTTATTTAGAATTGAACCTCCTCCTTCGAAATCTTGAAAGGTTTATAAAAATCATGGTTATTTTTTCCCGTTATCTTCATTAAATTTTTGTCGTATATGAATTATTTCCGACGAAAATATTTTGAATAATTTTGGCAGGAATAAATCCGATATGATTTTAACCTTACGAATTTTTATTCTAGTAATGATTTTATTCTTGAGTGCCTAACACTGTTTCTACTATCATGTTTCTCAATAACTCATATATTACAAATGCCTTCCGAATATCAGTTGCCATCGATTCAAACTCGATTGTACGACCTCAATGCCCCGGTAAAAAGGCCAGTAGGTTCAACACTTCGATGCTTGATGAATTCAAAACAAGTTTTTTATACAAAACCATCGACAAGATTTATCGTTTAAAATTGGCAGCTATTTGAGTAAATCATGACCACCTGTTGTTTTAAAGTACATCTTATGTCAATATCTTTTAAGTTTATATTTGAATGTATAAAAAGCTTGATGCATTATAGAATATAGTCAACGGTAAAGGATTGGAGTGAGTTCTGCTTCTGAATAAGTGATTGCTTCTAAACAGTAAAAACTGGTCGGGAATTACCGCGACATCTACTTTAATACCTACTTTTTTCTTGTACGTTATTAATATTGTTGACGTTTTTAATTTAAATCTGTGACAAGATTTGGCTGCAGGTTAGTTTGGTTTAAGAAAAAATGGGGCTACTTTGATAAATCAGAAACAGTAACATTGGTAAAACATTAACAAGAAAAGTTATTAAATTTCTTTAAGAAATCTTTAAATATATCTTTCCTGTGTCCATCTATTTGAATTCGTGTATCTTTGAATATTTTACCTATGTATATATTTTATAGTTTACATATAAACTTCCCTAGAGTCTCAAACGTATCTATACTAATATTATAAATGGGAAAGTGTGTGTGTTTGTTTGTTTGTTTGTCCGTCTTTCACGACAAAACGGGGCGACGAATTGACGTGATTTTTTAAGTGGAGATAGTTGAAGGGATGGAGAGTGACATAGGCTACTTTTTGTCTCTTTCTAAATCCCCCACTTCCCTAAAATGGGGGGTGGAAGTTTGTATGGAGCATTACGGAGGGCAAAGGGGAACCGTGTTACCCCGAATTTAACGCGAGCGAAGCCGCGGGCAAAAGCTAGTTACTAATAAATAAACAAATATATCGAGCGCTATTCAGCCTAAATGACTTAAGTAAACCGCTTTAAATATTTATATATCAGACTACGTATATTTAATATAATACTTTTTTTTTGACGTGATAACGTCTTATAAATCGATGAACACCGGTAGCATGCACGAAAAAGGGTCACGTTGTGGATTGTGGACAGATCTCCATGGTAACGTTGTGGACAGATCTCCAAGGTAACGTGTTTATCAATGTTTAACATGTCTTCTCATGACGTTATCACGCAAAATGATCGTCCGTAAACCGACTTTACAGACAACCATATTTTTTTAAATCGACCAATGTAGGCATGTCTAAATTCACCCCAGTGTACATTAACTGCGTCTAATATAAGTTCTACAACTTATGTTCTCTCTCAAGCGAGTGGTTACTTAATCCTTTTTTTCCTTTATCTCAAACGTCTGAACAGATTGACATCTTAACAAGCATGTGTTTAAGTACGTTAGTGTTTTTTGTATGAAACATTTCTATGATTCTGTAAGTAGCTGTTGAAGTGACTATGATTTTATCTATGTCAGCGACTTGTCTATCCAACCTAACTTAATAACTTAATATGTTGTGTTTAAAACAAAATAATTTTTATTGAAACCAAGTCATTACATATTTTATACAAAATGTCAACTTAAAACTAACTTATAATTTAAGACTTTAAAATCACATAAAAAGTCAACTTAGAACCCAGAATAATAGAATGTCAAATAAATAGTACATTACGTCAGAGGCCGGGAATCCGTTTTCACGCCGAGGCATGTATAGTGCTTTTCTCAAACATGCAATGAAATAAAATAAAATAAAAAACCAAAAGGACAATGTTTTATTCAATCTAAAAAGCGACCATGAAGTAAAAATTAAAAAGTTAAAATCAGCTGTTCGTAAAACCTGCCGCCATCTTTGACGCTGTCTGAATGAGGTTGGATATTGAAACAAAAAAAAAGTTACTTTGCAGGCCTAGGCCTGAAAAGTTTTATGAAATCCCATTTCTGGCCGCCTCGAGATGCTGCGTCCGAAAAAGGATACTTCCGAGTATAGACTCGTAATAATAATAATAATAATAATATAAGTATAAGGAATAATAGTATAAGGAACGTAAAGAGAATATTTAATTGCATGTTTGAGAAAAAACTAATTTTTTTAAATAAGCCCACTCCGAATCGTACCCGGCTCAAAGGTCCCCATTATTCCCGCCGCATATCCCCGCTGAACAGCAATGGAGACCTGCTGAACCAGATACGATCCCGAGCGAGGATCGCAGCCCCCGTTGTGTTTATATTTCTACATGAACATTTTCCTTTGAAGTCATAATTTTATAAAAAGCTTTTATAAAAAAATCTGACATTAACCATTATATACGACATGAACTTTTAATGTATTGTCATAATTTTATAAAAGTGTGAATGTGAATGTGATGCCCTAAACACAACACAGGTCATTGAAGAAATTAGCGTACTAACTTAAATTAAATTGCGTTTTTAAACAGCTATCATCAAATTAACTTACTTCAAGCATTTAAGTGTCACATTTAGCTGATTTTCTTAATTTTTTTATCGGTTTTGGTTTTTCCGGAATGATTTTATTTTATAGGTATTGATATTACATGATTTTTGTATGATGTTTCATATTTATACTACATATTTAAAAAAAAAGCCTAATATATATATCAAAAATAAAAATTTCGTATAAGTATCTCTGCAAAAAAATGGTAATGATGTCGCTATGTCGCTTGATCCGCCAGTAGCATGGGCACTGCACTGCGCGTGCGCCGAATTTGCCACGGCTTTTTGTGAATGGCTCGCGACAGGTTCTGTTAGATAGAGCAAATTTAACGGGACTGCGGCTCTACACGTTTTTGTTATCTGTGGTGCAAGTTACTGGCTCTATGGTATAAACGATAAGAGATATATTATTACTTATTTATGAAGATATCTAAATAAATTTTGCTAAAGTGCCAATGAAAATTTGAACCATTTTTAAAATTAATTATCTGGTAACTACCGTTACTAGATTATGTACAGTTTTAAAAAGTTTGGTTTAAGATTATTATCATAATTACACTGAACTCTTGTTGGATATAAGTACTTACAAGAAAGTGTGTAATCTTATATTGTATTTCAAATGACTAAAGGTGGAAAAACCATAAAAAAACTACCAATTAACAATTTTTCCTTTCTTTCAAATAAAGATATACTTACATCACGAACATGTCGGATTATTATGATTATGATGCAATAGATATTTCGTGCAACTGATAAATTACGGTCTAATCGCCTTGCGTGGTATGGGCATGTTATGCGGAGGGATGAAAGTTATGTTACGAGAGGTATAAAGAATGAATTTGGAGGGATGTAGGAGAAGAGGCAAACCTACGAAAAGGTGGATGGACTGTGTGAGAGATGATATGAAAAGAAAGGATGTGAGTGATGAAATGACGGGTGATAGAGATGTGTGGAAGAAAAAGACATGCTGCGCCGACCCCAAGTGGGACAAGGATGATGAGATATTTCGTAAGAACCACCGTTGATTAGACATTATTACTTCAATTAAGACTTGTTTTAGTTTTATAACCAAGAACTAAGTCTGAGTACTGAGACTATTACCGCTTTCTTTATCGACTACCAATACACTATATTTTTGTAACATATAAGCCGCGCAGTATGCTATCCCGCACACCTCACTGGCTTCGCAGAAAACCAGCGCCGTTGACAACGCTCAGTCGTGCCAACTGCATTGCTGAGTGGAGACCATTTCAGCCTCACATCTTTTCTGTTATGTATACTTCTTCTTTAATATTTCTGTAAATGTACTGATGTGTTGTCTGAATAAATTTTATTCTATTCTATTCTTTTTGGTCGTTATCGTCATTCATCTGTAACTGTAACTGTTATGTCATAAACCTAGCTACGTGTTTTGACTTACCTACATTAGGTATATTCTAGTACTTAACATACTTTTATGATGTTTTTATGTTCGATTGTGGCTTAGTCACGTTTTCCTTATGGGTAAGTCCTCTGACATACAATCGAGTCGGATACTTTCATAAGGACATATGTGACCGGGTACGGGTAGGTACCGCCCTACCTAAGCCGCGAAATATACATATAAGAGTTAATAAATATTATATCTCTTGGGTAGTCAAAGGAATTTAGTATACTAAACTGAATTTGAATGAAGTAAATATATACATCTTTAGACCAACTCGCTCGGAGCCTTTACTGAGGTCATCGAGCATCGTACTCAAATCCTCCATGGCCTCAGCCAAGACTACTACTACTATGTCGTCAGCAAACCGAAGGTGAGTGATGTACTCGCCGTTTATGTTGATGCCTAGCCTTCTCCAGTCCAGAGTCTTGAAAACATCCTCCAGTGCAGCGGTAAACAGTTTAGGAGAAATAACATCTCCTTGCCTGACTCCCCGCTGCAACGGAATAGGCTTCGAGTTCCGGTCCTGGAGTCGGACTGACATAGTGGCGTTCTCGTACAAACACTTCAGCACTTCGATATAGCGGTAGTCCACTTGGCACCTCTGGAGAGATTGTAGTACAGCCCAGGTTTCAATCGAGTCGAAGGCTTTCTCGTAGTCCACGAACGCTAAGCAGAGGGGCAGGTTATACTCCTCAGTCTTCTGTATAACCTGACGGAGCGTATGGATGTGGTCTACGGTACTAAAGCCTCTTCGGAAACCGGCTTGTTCGGGAGGCTGGAAGTCATCTAGCCTGCGTGCGAGACGGTTCGTAATGACTCTTGAAAACAGCTTATAGACATGGCGGGGCACATTGCTCGTAGAACCGATGGCCGTTGGGGCGGAAAGGTTCTCGAGTGGCGACCACGAACCGGAAGGCGCAGCGTGGGTAGACCCCCGCAAGGTGGACTGATGACCTGGTGAAGGTCGCGGGAGTCCGCTGGATGCGGGTGGCGCAGGACCGGTCATTGTGGCACTCTTTGGGGGAGGCCTATGTCCAGCAGTGGACGTCTTTCGGCTGATATGATGATGATGATGATGAAATATATACAAGGGTGTTACAATATACGAGTACGCATAGGTATGTATAATACAATAAGGGCGCCGGTATATCTTGTGTGTGTATACCTAACATACATAGTACAGTACGCGAACGGTTGTGAGCTTCGAAAACTCACAAGTGCGATTTTCTTTTTTAGTTAGAGAATATGATATGATTACTTATAGTAAAAAATTATTTCTAACAGTTTTTGACGTCGCGCTAGGTATTATATAGATATTTGTTAATAACAACAAGAAAAGATTATACAATATATATTTTCTTTTACCATACTATTGCATTCAACTATTTCAACATCATCTGTCATTTTATAATAGTTTGGTCAATAGATTATGTGAGCATAATTGAAAACAATTTGTCAACATATAAGTGACCTTGAATTCTAAACGAATTACAAATGGCTAAGACGACATATGCTCTTGACAAAACTGTTATAAAATGTGAAGTTATGTTGCAATAGTAAAAAGCGATAGCCTGGTGGAGAAAATAAAACTTACATAATCTTTTCTATGTGTAACAAACAAATACTTGTATTATACCTAGCGCGATGGTAACAATTGTTAGAAAATATTTTTTATTATTAGTACTTAACGTATTCTAACAGGTCACAAAATAAAATCGGACTTGTGATTTATGTAATTTTTATAGGTTAAAAAGGCGTTCCCGTACTCCACTAACACTCAATGGTCGCTTTTCAAACGACTTCAAGATTTCGAAAGAGGAGAATTGATAATTCGTCGGGATCTTTGTTTTTTGCTTTTTTTTTAATGTATTATCGGTTATTAGAAGACGGTTGGACGGAATTTTTTTTTTTGTTTGAAAGAATATACTTCACAGTTGGTCCCATTGTAACCAGGTGAGGATCTGATGATAGTATCCTGGAGAAATCGAAGGAACTCTTTAAATATTATAGGCACACCTATAGTAATTTAAATATTTTTTACAGTAGCTCGAGCATTTCCTTTTGGAAAGTGGAGGAAGCTAAGTGAAGTCGGTTCTTTTTTGTTTAAAATTACCTATATTATATTTTATCCTGACGTGCCACGGCACGATAAAACTCTATGGTTTCATTCATAAATCGACCATAGGCTTTAGACTTTTCACTATTTATGAATGAAACCACGGAGTTTTACCGCGGGGCCGATTTTTGACTATCGAGCGCTCGAATTCAAAGAATTTAACCTCGAATACAATCGCACACAAAAGTTTGTCGCCATTATTTACGCATGAAATTAATAGTATAAATAATCATGATTTTAAATAACTATCGCTGTTATTTTTAAAACGTAATTTCTTCGTATTATTCAGAGTTTTAAATGTCATATTCGAGCGCTCGAATCTCAGAAATCGCCCCCCGTGACGTGTCACGGCACGATAAAGTATAAAAGCGACCATTTTGCGACCGAGACATTTTGGAAGCGCTGTCATGCCATGCCATAAACAAATATGATTATGTGTTGACTTTTTATTGAAAGACGTTAAAGTTCATTGAAAACTTGAATATTTATATTTGTTTTTTTGTTTTCAGGTACGTTGGCTTTCCTGCTCAGACTATAAGTTTAAAGGTATAATAAGCAATATTATTATCATTACCTTCTTTTCTAAGTGTTTGTTTATTTTGTACAAAATGTCGTCCATATATTGTTTCATACTAAAATAACACCGTAAGTATTCTTATTAAACAGAACGTCTGCTAAAGATGCCACAATGTTTAGAAATAAACGAAAAGTAGAAAAATACACTGCCTCAGGCGAGACTCGAACTCGGGACTCTGGGATACATGCCCATCGCTCTGACCAACTGCGCTAGCTTTATTTCTAAACATAATAGAAAACTAGTCCATAGATAGGTACTTGGACCTAATTGTCTTCTGTTAACAGGCAATTTAGCACTACAGTTCAGTCAACTACAAAATAGGTAGCCTACCGGCAAAGGTGTTGAAAATGACCTTACATGGTTTTATTATTAAGAATGCAAGAGCGTGTCCAGCTCAATTTGATCACTCTGGTCCGCTTTCTTACTTTCGATGCTGACTGTACCAAACAGCAAGTTTCATTTAATTTTCTGAAAGTACATTGTTATTTACTGATTTGTCGGGGATCGTTTGTAGTTTGACTTCAAAAACATGTATAGACTTTTCGCCTTGTCACAACAAGATAGGGTACAAAAGTGTTGATATATTTTTGACGTGGACCGCAAACCGTTAGTACCGTTCTGTAAACCAATACGGATGGGCGCTTCTTCGTGGGCTAGAAATGGGGCAGAACGGGCAACTGAGAAACGTGTGCATGAGCAGAGAAATAGTGGATTTTGTCACACGCACAAACGTATATACACGAACACATGTAATTGTATTAGATGAGCCTCCAAATTGGACCTTTACTAAAATAATGGCACAATTGGTGTGTAGTAAGTGATTGTTATTATTTTATTTCTACCTTTGAACCTGCACGCAATAAATATTGATTTTTAGCCCAATGGGTGATTTGTAAATTGCCCGCCATTTCTACATTTTTATGTCAAATAAAATTTAAATTTAATTATAAACACATCTCCAATTTGTATTCCATGTACGGTATAGAGGCTCAGGCTTACTCTCATTTTCATGGGAATTTGGTATACCGTCCCCGCGGTATCCCCCATTTTGGATGATCGTTTTGAATGTTAGGATACAGGTTGCTTGTCTTCTTTTACTGTTCAGTCCTATTAAGATGCCAGGGTGCTCGACACTCTTTTGCCCAATAATTGACAACCTGCTTTACCTTGTTTGCAAATTAATTAAGTTTGAAGACGAGTACCTGCTGGGACAGTGCCGGGCAGTCGAACGTTTACCTATACCTGTTTAATATAACAATGTATATCTATAAATTGTTATAAATTATAGGTTCGAAATTTAAATACGCATTCCACGGGTTAAATTAGTTCAAGTAAAATTCCTCTAAAATCAAGGCACCGCTCTATCTTTCCTAACCCTTACACTGCCGTTCCCCGCAATCTCTAAATTGGAGGCTGTTAACAGATAATACTCTGATAGGCCGGTAATAAATTTGAAGACTTTTAATTCAGTAATACCGGTCTTTACGAGCCTCAGGGCTCCACAGACTAAATAGGCCCTATGGTGCTCAGAATAGAACGCGTTCTAAGACAATTCGTGGCTTTGAGGTTAGTAATTTGTATGGAGAAGTTACTTTCGAAATGAAGAATGTTGGGGGTTCATAGCGAAGTAATAAGGAAGAGTTGTTTAAATAAATTTCTTAACATTGTTGCGTGCACAAAAATGATAAAGGAAATAATATTTTTTTAACCATCGATTTTCTATTTGCAAAAAAATTCAACAAGACTTACCTTCATGATTAATACGTAATTAGTTGGTGCAATAGTAATGCTATTATAGGCTATTGATGTCCAGTTGTATACTAAGCTTATATATAAAAAATACTACTTATTCGAATTAAAATCCCAAAAATTCGTACTTGCAGCAAAGTTTGCTTAATACAACTTTATTGTAATAAAAAATCGGAGCGTGTTAACATCATTTTGAGCAACTCACCCGCATAGCTACTTCTGCTGCAGACTGTACAATTTGACTCACGGTAATATGTAGGATAATATGGGATTTAGTACATATGGAAAGATCCATCGATTGATACTCCTAAAATACCTTATTATTTCTTATGTGATTTCAAGTACTCCAATACTCTACATTTTAATATAACTTTAGCTGAACTATTCCATTCATTAATTCCAAATCATTCACTAAACCATCGAATAGGAACTAGGATATATAAACGCATAACCCGCGAAAATGCGGGCGTTCGATCACGGCGAAATCGATTTACCACCCGTCCGATCCGATGATTTATTCGATTCCCACCCAGTATCGATACTCGAAACGATTACTTGCTATTATACAAGGATTTCTCCTCACATACGACTAGAAATTGTATTGTATTTTACTAGCTTTCTTAATGTGAGTGCTTTCTGCTATATTATGTAGTTTCATTGTGCGCGGAAGTATAAATCTGCGGTATGATATATGTATGATGCTCGTTTATATCAACGCTCATGTAGCTGGTGGACAGATCAGATCAAATCGCAACATATACGCTGTGATATGCATTGCCTTTTTGTAATATTTGCAGATTTTTTTTGCGTTAAGTACGAGTACCGAGTACTGATTTGTATTAATGCGCGATCCTTTACGTTAGGATTAACGATTATTAAATCGTGAGTGTTTTTGCAAAATTGATGGTAAATTAAAGTAAACTTCTCGTTGCTCGTGATAATGTTCAATTTGCTATTCATTAGGTTCTTATATTTCAGCATGTGTTGGAATAGTGAGAAACACTTTCCCTTTACGGTTATTTATCTTACGTATTTTCTTTGTATTTATTAATAGGTCTATATACTTAAATCTTTTGTTGACGCCTGCAAAATGCATCTCAGGTACAATTTACACGTATTTTAGAGTATCTCTCATTACCTTATCGCTTTAACTAATTGGTCACATTTAATACATTTACGAGTAAATTGCTGGCGTAGGAATCTACATAATTAAGACAAAGTACTTAAGGTTACGTATTATGTTGCACTGAGTAGTGCAATATAAAATAAACGCTACACCCACCAGCGTTGAACAATTACGCCGAATATTTATTGTAATTACCTTCAATAGAGTGATTTTCTTGTTATTTTTTATTGTTTTAAGACTTTTAGGGCAACTGCGCACGATTCGATTTCGATTTACAAAAACGTAGGCGGGTATAATATGCGCGCGACGAATTTTTATCGATATTTAATAGACGTGGGTTGAAATGGCCATTTTGTTTCTGAATTATTGCTTTTGAAAGTTAAATGGGACTAAATACCTTAAAGATTCTTTTGTCTTTGGCAACCGGTTAGTTTTCTAATATTTTGATGATTTGATTTAGAATGAAATTTAAATGTTAATGAGCATACGTCGCGTGTTAATATGAATAAAACGTGTTTTAAAGTGTTCCTTTTACCTCAATACTTAAAAATATGATTACGAAATGGCTGTTAAGTATGTATGTACTTTTTTATATTGATTTTCAAAATGGGAGTATCTACAGCCTAATTGACAATGGTTTGATTATGAAGCCACATTTAACAGTACAAGATAATTATCAGACAGAAATATATCAGTGTCAAACATCAGCAAACTACCTGTAATTCTAAATAATTGTCAGATAAACATATTATGTGCATTAAATCATCATAGCTAATTAGTATGACTATGAAATCAGCACAGTGTGGGGGAGGTAGGAATATAAATCATGCAATTTGTCACCTTTGGGCCATTTGCATATTGCGTTGCAAAACTGGCTATTGTTTTAAAAATGTTGTTTTGTCTTTGTAGCCATTATTGGCCTTGACTTGGGTGATAAGCTTTGTACCAAGATCTATAGATATGGTACTGTGGTATGAAGCTTCATTAAAAAAACTAATCTCGGAAACAAAGGCAAAAACTTCAGCATCATTGATCGTACATCGAACACAACGCCTGCGCGCGCATATTATACCAAACTCATTTCAACAGGCAGATTATTTTCCAAAGGATTACCAGAGATTTTTGGCAGGAAGTTAGGCTTCCATGCTACCACGTATATCGCTTTATTGAAGACAATGCCCGAAGATAACAAAACTTGAGTCGGGGATAATTGGCTTTATTCTTTCGTCATATCTATAATTCTGTTGATAATCGTTTGCCCTTTTATTTATTTATTTAAACTTGATTGCACATAAAATATACAAATTGCGGACTTAATGCCTTTAGGCATTCTCAACCAGGCAACCTTTTCCATCATTTTAACATTTATCTCAGTTAGAGTGAAACAATTTTCAGAGATTTGTAAAGTTTTGTAAATAAGGTGGTATATGTTTGCCTAACTAAACTCTTTAGAGCTACGTGTATATACACTTGTTCCTACAATTATCCAGAAAATTCCCTTCGACTGTATATGGTTGTATGTATATAACTAGGCGCGTTCATCAACTGCGTTCTGTATAATTTCATAGTTATCGCGGGAGATAGGCCGCGCATGCGCAATTAAGGCGATACGGACAATCAGGGCGTATCTGTGATCTATTGGCTATAGCGGTTATTACTACCCTACCGCGCATGAGGTGGTTATGCGTTATGATATATTCTGCAATAACATTAACCGAAATCACAAATAATACCAATCGTTACAAATTTACAATTACTCAAATCTTAGAGTATGTACGACTTATTTTTAATAGATAGAAGTTAGATATACTGGGTGTTTGCAATTAAAATCTTCTTGTTTCAGTGTATTTCTTGATATGATTTATTGGTGTACGATGGTGAAAGATGTACGATGTCGAAGCTTCATAGCTCAAGGGTACGTTCAAAAATTTGCTAGCAATTCAATTTTCACCACCGAATGCTATCACTTATCTTATCAGACTAATATTTTATATAAAAAGTCCCAGAACTCCCAGAAGCTAAAAATAAATGGTCGTAGCCTCACATTATGCATTGACGCAGCATGCAGTAGCGAATCGCCGCCGGCGCAACATTCGCGCCCAGCCGCGTATGGTGTATGTATCTAATCTTAACAGTTTATGTTCAGAAGCTACTCATTTTTAAATACCCAAGAGACTCACCCATTTTTATTGCTCTTATGTGTATTGTATACAAGCCTCTGCCCCGACTTCGTACGCTCAGTAGGCGTTCTAACTTCCGACGCCGTTTTCACTACGTTTGCAGAACAGGTTGATTTTCATTTTACTCGAAAGTAAAATTAGTTTTCAAGGTGCTGTACTACGTAGCTAATTCCTCCATAGGTTGTAAGAAAAATAAAACAGCTTATTAATTACAGTCAGTCTGTTTACAAATGAAAAAAGTTTTGGGACCTCCTAGTCAGTAAATATGGCAATACTTGTGTACCGAGTACTAACTTATTTCTGCATTAAAAGTACTCAACTCAACTGACAAAAAACTGGACACTCCGATGGATATTGAGTTCTTTGGACGCACCGCCCTGCTCTAACTCTAACGCCTGTAAATAAAGCAAGTATAACCCAACCATGCATGCGCACACGCAGTAGCGATCGCCGCGGGCGCGCGCCGAATCGGGGTGTATTGTATAATATTATATCTGCATCGTTTCGGCACCGCTCGTCGAGGCTACTTTCGTAAATGGAAATATATTCTCGTATTTTTTTATCGAATATAGTTTGGATTTTGACGGTGACGGTGAGGTCGAGGATGAAGCATGTGCTTACCTCATCATCATCATCATCGTCAATTCCAGCCGAAAGACGTCCACTGCTGAACAAAAGATCTCCACAACGAACGGTCATTCGCCGCCCTTAACCAGCTTTTTCCCGCGACTCAAACCAGATCGCCGGTCCACCTAGTCTGGGGCCTTCCCACACTGCGTCTTCCGGTACGCGGTATCGCCACTCAAGAACCTTTCTGCCCCATCGGCCATCGGTTTTGCGAGCAATGTGAGCAACTTAAGTCTGGCAACTCTCTGTGTGTACCTAAAATTCTTAATTTGAAAAGGTCCAATTTAGGCCACTAAGAACCTAATAGTAACCCTAAATCTACGCATATCTCCGTTCAGTCTTAGAATAAAACCATAAAGTAAAAAATCAAAACAAACATATTCTAATCTTACAAAAAAAAACGTTTTTATGCCCAGTTAATTACATTTTTGCTGTCTAAACATGTAGTACTTTTATAAACATCGTGAAAAAGATACTGCGAAATTATATTTATGACATATTTATGATCTATGTATTAGAAAAACACTTCGCTCGCGGTCGGAAAATTTTCTTTTATACTGTCGTAAAAACCACACAAACGCAATGACACTCGCAGTGAAAGCCTACTAAAAACTACACTGGAAACATTCGCTATCATAAACGCTATTAATCCGATGACAATAAAAACTGGAACGGTATCGCTAATGTTCTGTGTGTTCCGCTAGATGGCGTGCACTTGAGCTTCATACTCTGAATGTTGTGTGTGGTCCAAGTTTTAGGCGATCACCATAAAGGTAGGTAAGGTTCGAGCTAGAGCTTGCAATTCTGGTATTTTTTGTATGGACGATTCCGGAATTGACCATACAAAATGTCTAGTCAAAGCAAACTACCTGTCTAATTGGTAATAATTTTAAACAAAAAAATAACCGACTTCACTTAGCCTCCACCTTTCCAAAAGCAAATGCTCGAGCTGCTGTAAAAAATATTCAAATCACTATAGGTGTGCCTATAATAGTTGAAGAGTTACCTCGATCCCATCATCAGATCCTGACCTGATTACAATGGGACCAACTCTTTCAAACAAAAAAATAAAATAAAAAACATCCCGACGATTTGAGAACCTCCTCCTTCCAAATCTTGAATTCAGTTTAAAATACAACTGAGCGAGCACCAAAAAACTTGTTTTGTTTAATAGCACGTCGGTGACAAACAAGCATACAGCCCACTTGACGGTAACCGATCACTATAGTCCACGGACGCATGTAACCGCACAGTGTGTAACCATTTTGGTTAGGATAAACGCTCTATTGCGTGATTTTCAAATGTAATAAACTGGGCTGACTAGTTTCGGATGGGTTGCGATACTATTTCGCACTTTGTTAAAGGGTATTTACTTTTAATGATGATATTAACTCAACAAGAGTTACGATCTAAAAAAATTAAGACGCATAGTTTTGGGATGAACCACCCACCGTTGGCATCCAAATTACCTCCCAAAAATAAGACTAAACGCGCCGATAATTGGTTGGGCGTCTGAAATAGAAATCTTACCCTTCCCAAGATGAAGAAATAAATTCTCCTAATAGTGGCAACTAGGACTATTATGTGGCAACTACTGCTTCAAAATGTTCCTCTACTCCCAAATGAGACGATAAGAAATTTAATTGCGGTTTGAGTGAAACATTTTAAGAAGATGATTGGAACTGCCAATTGCCGTCTCTTCCTTAGCAGGGTTGATAGGGTTATTCACAGAGAAAAAACATTTTGCAATGCAAGAAGTCAATTGTAGCTATCTTCGAGCAGGTAAACGATATATGGTTCATCCATAGCTTAGTATCACCAAAGAGAATTTATAAATAGAGGAGCACAGTCTAAGAAGTTGAGGCTCTAGGTTTGATAGCTTTCCTACATGGCGCTGTACAGCCCTATTATGCGGTAGCTCTAGTTCAGATAGCGCTTCAGAGTTACCACATAATGTATGGGGCCGTATAGCGCCATCTAGTAAAGCTATCCAACTTGGAGCCTCAAAAAGTTCTTAGACTCTGCTGTTCTATTCATACATTCTCTTTGGTATCGCCCACTGCTGAGAGACAATTGTTTACGCTCATTTCAATAGACTTTTTGTGGCGATTGTCAGGAACGTAACGTTACTGACAGGAAATTCATTAAATTAACAAAAAATTTTTTATTATTGAATGTAAAAACTGGAACTTCGTTTGTATATGCTGATACACATTTTGTGGCAATTGTCAGGAACGTAACGTTACTGACAGGAAATTCATTAAATTACTACTTCTACTACTCCGTTGGCTCAGCGACCTAAAGTGAATCTTGGCCTCCGATACGAGAGTGTGCCACTTTCCTCGATCCCGCGCTAGCTCTTGCCAATTGCAGATTCGGAGTTCGCGCAGATCCGCCTCGACAAAAAAAATGTTTTTATTGAATTATAAAACTGGTATAAATATCGTTTGTATAAATTGAAATGTGCTCTTTCGTCTTGATTTACGCCAAACGCGACGTTCCGCTCTTACGACGGCGCATGCGCACGCGACCACTTTCATATGGAATCGCTTCCTACTGAATTATTCTTTAGCTATTATTTGACCAACTTATACGTATTCGTGCAGAGAAATTGCAATTATTTATGAATTATTAATTTTGTTTAAAAAGTTTGATCGATGAAAATTTGCATGATTATATAATTAACGCCTAGCATTTACTCCTATTAGGATTAGTTAGTCAAGGCCTCAAATAACGATGCAATTTTTTGTGCAAAAAAATGTATACGCGACCTTATTGGATTATAATAAAATCCATGCCGAGACAAGATGATAAGATCAAACAACTCAATGACTAACTAACAGCTAAATTAGTATCAAGCCAGCCAGCTTGAGCATGTTATGCTCGCTTAAAAGGCTCTGCTTATGGTGGCGTCGTTGATCGGGTCGCCACTTTCCCGAAGAAAGGTTGAGGGAGGCGATGGCTGAGATATGCGTCATACTCGTGAACGGGTGCTGTTTGTGGAGACCGGTCTGTTTAGGCTAACTGGGGCCACACAATTACGTAACTTTTTATTAATCATATTTAATTTTAGTTTAATTGGCTTTAGACACAACATTCGGTGCTTGATTATCCATATTTTTTTATTATATAGAATATATAGATCAAGACACTTGGAGACCTTATACATCTCTAAGGATAATTGGAAATAGTATGTTTATTGTATACTAGAATCACTTACTTTTTTTTTTATTTAAATTCAAAATTTGTTTCTAACTGTTGATGATGGATTATTATAATTTGGAAATTTATGTAGAAGACACAGTTCAGGCAAGAAAGTATATCAAACTTGTATGTAATTCATTTTCAAATAGTCAGATTTGGACTCATCTTTTTTCTTTGGTATTTTTCTCCCTATTGTTGGTTAATCTAACTTTGTTTGATATGTTTCCTTATAGAACAACGCACTTATATGTATTGTTTAGTTTTGATGTACTGTTGTTTTGAAAAAATAAGTCCCGCCGAGTTTCTTGCCGGACATAATTCTTCTCGGTTCAGAGGTGTAGGGTTAGAACCGGTGTAGTTTGATTTTTTTTTCTCTCTTTTACTTTGACGTGTAAAAGTGCCCTTGTGGCCTACTTACTGAATAAATATTTGAGTTTGAGTTTGAGTCAATCCGAATTAGTACGAAAATGATCATCCCTGTCGACCCTGTCAAGTCATTTTCTTCTTTCAACATTATCCAAATTTAGAAATTGTGTTTTTTAATTAGCCAAAGGGCTCTCCCGTTGATCTGCACAACTATCGGTTTTATGATTATTAGAAACGTGTTTCTCTAATCATAAGGGAACGTACCCATACTACGTGACCAATTTTTTTTACAATTTTCACCCCCTCCCCCCCCCCCTCGGTGACCAACCGTAGTATATGCCAAGACCCCCCCCCCCCCCTCCCCCTCTGGTTGTCACGTAGTCATTCTTAATATTGTTTTTTGCAAACAGAAAGTAAAAAATATCATAATTTGGCCCATATTTGTATTTATTAAAACGGCGGTTGCCGCGTAACGCCTCAAGGTGCGTGCAAACCATAATTAAAAAGTGAAAAAAAAAATTGCGCGATATTTCCCTAGAGCATAATTATAATAAGTATTGATTACGTGACGTAAACCTAAACCCCCCCCCCCCCTCCCCCTTGTGACCAAGAGTAGTATTTTGACGACCCCCCTCCCCCCCCTAAACGGGTCACGTAGTATGGGTACGTTCCCTAAACTGATTCTACTAAGCAGAAGTAGTTCTAATTTCCAGCATTGACAAATCCGCTCACAACGTGTGTCACACACCACAATGCACATGTTTTTGTGCTAAACAATACGCTTAGACAATGGTAAACATTAAAATTCCTGGACACTAATCACTCTAGTGAATAGTTAGCATAGTTACCTTACCATATATATAACAGGTCAAGCTATTGTAATGTAGTGTCCATAATCCGAAAATGTCAATCCTAGCAATTTTCCCAACTCACCTCAACCTCAGTGCTATCCCTACCGCCTAACTACGGGGTGAGGAGGGATTTCCCAGTATTTCGCATTTATCATTAAAAATATGAAATTAATCGATAGATATCAATCAAATACTAAAATCCATATGACCGATTGTTAGTGTATAAAAATCAACGTGCCACATATAAAAATAAACTTTTATCCAGGTTTGAACTTGGGTTTTGTTCCTACTCACCCTATTTTACGGTATATCGTGAAGTTAGTTTAAATATTCCATGGTTAGTAACACATCGCTTCACGATTCAGTTTCATAAATTAATTGCTGACTTGACTCGTTATAAATGTACCAAACCCAGTAATGACTAATGATACTTGATAAGGTTTCGTAATAGGGCTTCGTTTGGTTTGAATGAGGCTTGTTACGAGTATTGTCATATATACCCTGTATATACATTGACTCTGTCACCTTTCCTCAAACAAATATGTAATAATATGTATATGTAAATTCACAAGACCATGCTCAATTTTTTTTAAGGCTTGTTAACTAAGCCTTTACTAGATTAAGGACCAGTTGCACCAAACCGTCTGATAACGTCAACGTCATCTTTAAAATAATCTTGTATGAAAAGTTTAATAGTTTTTTATCGGATGACAGCTCCGTCGCCATATTTAACGTTGATCAGTTCGCTAGTTATGCGTGCTGCAACCCACCCTTAGACTAGCTAAAAAGGACCTTTCCAAAGAACGTAAATATCATATACTCGTATATTCAAGGGCTTCTCGATCTCGACAAAGGTCATGATTTGAATCACTAATGCTCTATCCGGTTAATCGGAAGTGAACATGCGGAACCGAGTCCATACGTAACGAATGTCAAGTACATGTGACGTGTGTACGTCAGAACATACATTCTTAAGAGACTGACAACACACGATGACCTTCAAATTGACTTTACTTAAACAGTTTTTTAGCTATAACTATACTTGTTTTGGGAGAGTAAAAAAAATATATGGTAATATTCATTATATTTAGAAGAACTTTGTTAATTCCGATACACGTTTGGACGAAATCGGCTCGATAGAAAGTTGCATCTTAAAATCAGCTTTAAACAGTTGTATGTCTTTAGTTACTAGACTTACACGTCTGTAATTAAGGACGAAATTCCACCACAAATACTAAAAACTTCATTATTTTATATTTCTCAATTAATGCGTAGTTTTTTTTTTTTAATTCATCTTTTTACAAAATTTGCAATGAGCTTCCATACTACTCGTAACACAGTGTTTCTCTTTCACTCGCGCTGAAAAAGATAGGGATGGAATTTAGCTGTTGTCATCCCCTTAATACAAGTCAATAGGTTTTTTTTGCCTTCTGCACTTGTTTTTATTGAACTACTATATGTGAACCTCGAGTACGCATAGCTATTATATATATTTAGAGGTCTAATTTAAAGTGGTTTATTGTATCTACGGGAATATTAGCTCAGGAAATATCTTGTCACTTGTGACATTTTGGAATGGAATGTAGATAATCACTATATTGATAAAGAATGCAATTATACTCCATAAATAACCTTAATTACTATAATGTCAACAAAGTTGCATGTGTAGAATTTAGATTAATGTAAGGTTTATGCTTAAGTGTTGGTTATTAGATTTCCCTAAATGAGTAGACGGATATGTATAGTGAATAATATCTTTTTACAATTAAAACCATTCATATGTTAAGCGTGGTGCGGTATCCAAATATTATACCCGATTAAAATATAGACTATATTACTTACTGATGTCATAATGGTCTCCAGTTTATAGATAGACTATGCTGTTGTTTTGAAATGACTATATCAATAAATTCTCTTGTAATTATTCCCCATATTACGAGCTCAGACTTTTTCTCATACACTGGAAGAGATTCCGTTTAGGGATGAACTCATCTTGGTAATACTTTTTTTTCTCTTTCGCTGTTGTTGTGTATTTTTTGTATATGTAATGAGAAATAAATTGACTTACATGCATACATAATATATTTCAAGATATTTCGTATTAGTTATAAGCTAAAGCCTAAAACGTCTAAATTTAAGACTAGACAATAATTCAATTAACATATAGTTAATTTATTATTAATTAACAAAACTAGCCATCCGATTTCAAAATTACCTCAAAAAACGGAAACGTCGCCTAAAATTAACTCAACGTCGTTTCTTGACTAAATAAATGAGCCATTTTATAACCTCCGTGATTTATTTTGCGTTTAAAGATCACGTTACCTTTTTAGTTCTTTTCTTAATTAATTGCCTTCAATGCTAATGTTTCTTTTAATATATGAGATAGGGATCGTTAGCACTCTTTATCAGATTAGTAACAGGTTTTCAAGAGATTAATTTCGTAAATGAAGAAAAGACTGTTGTATATTTTTTGTGTATGTTGTCGGTAATCGCCCGTCAAAAGTTATAAATGTATGCTTGCTTATTTAATGATCGGTTAAAAAGAGGGCTTGACACTTTTTCGGAAAATGAAATGAAATGAAAATGTTTTATTCCAGAATAAAATCCATATGTGTACAAATGTAATTAAAATTAAATTAAATTAAAGTAAAACAATAAATACAATAACAAAAATTCAATTAAAAAGTACCATTAAAGGCGCTTACGTCGTACGTCGGACTGATTAAATACTATATTCCAGCAATAAAAGCTTAAGAGCCAGCTGCCTAATGGTACTTTTCAACAGACTTCAAGATTTCGAATCGAACGAGGATCTCAATTCGTCGGGATCTTTGTTTATGTATGTTCACCGATTATTCGAAGACGGCTGGATCGATTTGGAAAATTATTTTGTTGTTTGAAAGAGTATACTTGAAAGTTGGTCCCATTGTAACCAGGTCAGGATCTGATGATGGGATCATGGAGAAATCGAGGGAACTCTTCAAATGTCATACACTGAAAAAAATTAAGAGCCAACTAAGATGCATTTGATCTTAGTTGCTAATAAAATATTTGGAATAATAATATATTTTTTTACTATATCTAACTATATGGTAACTTTTACTAAGTGCTCTTAGCTTCAACAGACAAGATCTTATTAGGTTCATATGCAGTCAAGATGCGTGTTACACTAAATAAGATCTTCGTTGGAGCAAACATGTATTTTTTTCAGTGTAGGCACATCTAAGTATAGTGATTTCAATATTGTTTACAGTAGCTCAGGCATTTCCTATTGGAAAGGTGGAGTTTAAGTGAAGTCGGTTCATTTTTGTTTAAAATTATTAACCTAGACTATAACATATTTCCACCATTTTCTTTTTATAACATATAGGTACCATGGTGGTGTCACATCGCAAGATGTGACGTTCATTGTTTATCGTCCATAATAGACCGTATATAAGCGGTGTCTATTTATCTGTTTATCACGCGAAGGTCGTGTCTTGCTTTAAGGAAAATAGCCGTACATGTACTTAATATAATGCATATCGTACAGTCACCAGCAATAGTATCTTCCTACTCCAAGGCCGCAAAAATATGTGAGACGCTCTTATTTGTAGGGCCAAAAGAGCGTGTCACATATTTTGCGGCCTTGGAGTAGGAAGATACTATTGCCGGTGACTGTACATCTTATGGGCATTTTACACAACGGATGCCGACAAAAAGTGGCACGCTCTAGAAATGACATTGTGTCAGATATTTTTGCATGCTTCGTCGTGTAAGATATTATTGCAGGTGATTGTATACCACGCAGGCTATTAGGGAACGCAACCGGTTTTTATTTTGTATGAGAAAACCGGGTTTTAACCGGTTAAGCGGTTACTTTTCATAAAAACTGCTTGCATTCCCTAGCTATTAGGTTACTCTATTGCAGAGACAGAAAAAGTCAAGGTGTACATGTATTATTGAGAAAAAGAACCGACTTCATACAACAGTATTCCCTTATTAATGTATAGTCTTCATCAGGAATTTCACTTCAATTATTTATGTCGCTTTCTGAGAGGAAATCCACGAGTTCCTATAAAAATATCTAACGAAATCGCTATAAAACATAACATAAACATAAAACTTTGTTGCACACCTCAAAATAAAGAAACACATAAAATAAAAGTTAAAAATAGTAAAAGCAGAGGTAAAACAATTGGCGGTCTTATCGCTAAAAAGCTATCTCTTCCAGACCACCTTTAGGAAACGGAAACCATTGAAAATAATCAGAAATAGGTGTTAATAAATATATACCCCTATTGCGCATCTCTAGGGCGGAATCGACTTAGCGGCACCGCTGCCCGCTGCACGTTTTCGCCGAGTTGTCCGTACGGTTCCGCGGCGGAGATGTGCCAAAGCCCTTAAAGTTCCTGCGAGCCGCGGTTTACCGAGTCCTCCGCTCTATGATTTGACCAAGGAGTTTTCACGTAGTAATAAACTTACAAGCGCGATGCGGCGATTTCAATACGGAAGAGCAGAGACATGCTGCGACACTGAATTTTTGAGAAACCCTGGACTATTCTCAATGCACTGAGGGAAAATATCACTTGCAAAGCCAGTGCAGAATTAGCGTAGTCTAAGTAAGTATAACCGCACCATTCTTCAGCGCGCGGAGAGTACTATGGCACTAGATCCTGACAGGATAGCCGGGCATTCTGATTGCTATTCGTCCCGCGAGCGATCATTAGCGCCCATCCGTCTCTGTCGCTCTGGTAATTATTGCGCGCGCGCCGATCTGGTTCACACCGACCGACTGGGAACTGCATCCCGACATAACGACATGATATCATTTAGATATCGTTTTGACACAGTGTATCTGGCTTACTCCAGTGTAGTATGAGCGAATCAAATGCAGATGAAGTCGTTAGTGGAGGTTGCATATGCGTTTCCTGGCTAGAATAATTGTTATTACGACATATCTGACACCGGTTTAAAATAAGGTAAAGGTATATGTTTTTGTGCTGTTACTCGCAATGTACTATTGACCACGTACACCAGTGTTTCTTCTATTTATCTGACTCCCCTGGCTCTGCTGACAGCCCCAAATCTTCTTTTAGTCGTAAAGCTCGAACGCTACTCACCTTCTAGATGTTCCAGAGTTTTTATTTATTTACGTTGTATTCTACACGCTCTTGAAATAATGTCTAAAATTGCGGCTATGTTTATTCTGTACGTACAGACGCCATCAAATATATCGGAGCGGCCACGGTACTCAAAAATATTTGAACATGCACTTTGTCGCCTTGACAATAGAGGCGTTGTTCAGATATTTGTGACCACCTTGGCCGCTCCAATTTATCTGATGGCGACTGTACTAATTAATGATATAAAATGGTACAATATAAAAATACTAAAAATAAAATTGTCTGAAGAGTATTTATTTTTCATCAATATTGATATATCTAACTATATCACCACTGATCCATCATGTTCGGTAGGCATGAACCCGGCTATTGACAAATCATTTGACGTACAAGCGAGGAACGGAAACTTTTTTTAATTCACGCTTTTAATTAACACAAAGGCGGTGAAACCTCTTTTGTTTTTGATTGTTTGTCCATGATGTAATTGTCTTGAGAGGTTGTAATCAAGTTACAACACAAAAGTAAAGATACAAAGAAATGAAAGGAAAAGTTGATTTTGACGGATCTAAGCGCAACACACGTACCACAAGGTTAGTATTGTTATATCACAGATCCCAGCATTGTATGTATAAGCAGAGAGTATATATCTAATAAAGCAGCACAGTTTAAAAAGTTTTTGAAGCTCCAAGTCAGAAGCGCCATCTGAACGAGAGAACCCCAAATGTAGAGCAGAGAGTAATTGATATCGTTACTATTACTACGGTATTACTACGGTAACTTTCGGTTGCTCTGTAAAAAAAAATCTTTGAGTAAAAACACATTAGATTCAGACATTTCAGACAACCGTTTCGTTACTTATGTACGAAAATTAAATATTTATCATTATGTTTAGTTTTAACATATACTTAAGTAATGTTTTAATTTTTACTACCTAGTAGTTAGTAGGTAAACGATGACAGATTCTCTAAACGCAATCTATTAAACGCTGCAAAACTTGGGAGCTAAACAAAAGTCTTATACACCATATTTACTATCACTTACAACCGCAACATCAACATTCGATGCGCACACGCCACATTGTTGTACTCAAGCAAAAGTCACCACTATGTCTGCTCACCAGACTGTCATTAAGGCGATATTGCTGTGAAGATGGATTATTCATCCGTATTATCAACTAACAGGATTTACTAGATATTGGCACATTTTTTGCGTTACCAGGAAATCCGGAGAACGTGCCCGTGTTACACGGATGGTGTAACGATAAGAATATTCTGTTTTTGAGATAATTTCCGATAGTACTCGTACTAAGTGAGGAAGTTATCTTAGGTACTTCCTTACTGCCTTGTTGAGCCATTTGCGGGTGGCCAACCGTATGGCTCAACCATTATAGTCCGTGATTGTATTATATGTGTAAATATGGTTGCGGCAACGCGACGCGAATAATTAGATTAAGAGGCCTTATTCCCAAAACGCGCGAATTTCACGAAATGCTTCATTTTCTTCGAAGGCTATGGCGAAAATACTAAGTTTTTTTAAATCAACTATTGATGCACATAATAGTTCATTTCTTTATCTAGACGGCCATCGGAGCAAATATTACATTTTAACGAATGAAATATGAAAAAAATTGGTTGTCTTGGAAGGCCTTTCCGGATTTTCCAGTTAGGTGTACCGTTCATTTTCAGATTACGCAAAAAAGGGTAAAAATTCTTATTCAATTTGAATTCAATTCAATTGAGTATATCATGTATGAGACGGCCATGGAAATAAAAATCGAAGATTCATCTCGGATAATCGACAAAATACCTTCTGATTATATGCCAGTTTTTTGATGAAAACACGGTTACATTTCATTTTTTCCACGAAAACCCTATGAATATTTTGCCCCAAAAATATTACCATTGCAAAGTTAAACTATATTTCTATCAAGATAAAAAAAAACATTACTATAGCAGTAAATTTCAAATTACTATGAATTTTTAAAAATGACACTTAAATCACACTTCACAGGACACTTTTTGTAAGAATCGTATTTTTGGGTACTTAATAATAATAAATATGGTTCAAAATTATTTTTTTGTATTACTAATACTTCAAACTATCTTATAAATAGCATTTTATGCGGCTTTTTTCATTAATAGAGTTTTTCGACCTTTTAGGGAATAAGGAGCCTTAATGGAACAAAGAGGTTTTAAATACGTGTACATTATCTTTCGAAATCACCGAACAAATAATACTAGGGATACACTATCAGCCCAAAAAATGGCCCCACAATAGTACCACAAGACTGACAGTCTTATTATAGTACTAGCTTTTGCCCGCGGCTTCGCTCGCGTTAAATTCGGGGTAACACGGTTCCCCTTTGCCCCCCGGAATGCTCCATACAAACTTCCACCTCCCATTTTAGGGAAGTGGGGGGTTAGAAAGAGACAAAAAGTAGCCTATGTCACTCTCCAACCCTTCAACTATCGTTTTGCCGTGAAAGACGGACAAACAAACACACACATACACTTTCCCATTTATAATATAGTATGGATATGGATATAAGACCGGGCCGGTTACAAATTTTCGCGAGCCATATTTTCAGTGAATCGTGTTTGATTTTGTATCTCCTTTACATTGTTGATCGAAGTTCGCAATCATAAAAGTTATGTGCTTTCTATAATTATTGTGTGTGTTTAACATACATAAGTACATGACAAAAATAATACTTTCGTTTTAAACGTTATGATTAAAACAAACAAGTTATTTGCGGTAGCAATAAACTTTAAAATTATATTTACCACATAAGTACTGTTTAGTCATAATTTAAACACCTGATTCGGATGATTATTTCCAAAGTGGAATGCACTCATTGTTGTACACGTTTTGTTTGTATAAATGTATGGAATGAGTCAGTTTCCTTATCTCAAATAAAGGAATCGTTATCTTCCACAAAACATTCGGTTTTGATTATCATTTTTCGATAAGATTAACTTTCTTTTGAAATATTTACTTACTGTGTCCTAAAAACGTAACAGGTACATTATCGGCGAAAGATAAAACATATGAACCATTTCGAGTTTGTAAATAAATAGTGATCTTATATTGTCTGTTTTGTGGAAAGATGTTAAATATCGATCTATTTACTTATTCGGAGAATATCTGAATCGACTAAAGTGTATAGTAGAAATTGGGCGACAGTTTCTACTCTTTAATTCTCGATTATTTCGTCTGGTAGATGGGAAATCGAGCAATAGTGTCTTTAAATGAAGGCCCGCTTCAATAGACCGGAGACCTTCAACCAGCTGGGCGGTGATATGATGATGAGAGTAGACCACTGATACTCAGAGCAACGTCAGTATAGCCCACGTAACTGTATCACAGGCGCGCCACATCAACGAAACGAAAGACGAGTGTCGATTTTGAAGTATTGGATGGAGCTATCAACATGGTGGTTATAGTGTATGTATAGGTTTTGACGTCCTCAGATCTTAATATGGCGGATTTTCGGTGAGTTAAAACGAGGTGAATATAATTTTAAGTGTTTTGATTTACATATGTCGGATCCCCTATAAGTACATCCATGAACTGTATAAGTATACAGAACCCATCTCTTCATGTAAACAAACATGTGTCAATCTAGACATGACTAGACGTAATGTCAGTTATTTTTGAGGTTATTCGTTCGTTACTTAGATTATTGAAGAAAATTTTAATATAAATCATATTTTGACGTGATAACGTCTTTAAAATCGTTTTAGTCGGGTGACATGTTCAGAAACTTGTGTCACACCAAAACCTCACGAGCGCGATCGCAGGTATAACGAGAGAGAGACGGACCGATCTCCCGTCTCATCTCGAGCGCTGCCAGTCATTCCGTGAAACTTGTCACGCGGAATCCTCACGAGCGGTTAGACGTTATCACGTAAACATCTCGATCGTAAACCTACTTTACAAACAACCAATTTATTTTTCAGTGATTACTTGGTTCAATTCAATACTGTGTGAGTTTCTTTAAGTATACAACAACATTTTAGGTGATAATCCCTGAGAGAAGTGTTATGTCTTTGAGAAGTGTTTGTTTGACCATAATATAGGAAACTCATAAACACAAATATGTATAGGTTCCTTCATAGCAAACAACCCGTTTTAATGTACTTTTTTCAGTTCTAAGGTTTTCCCCACACCTATCGACGCAGAATCGGCAATAGCCGATAGAAAAAAGCTTTATCTACACACACACCATAAACCCGCTAAAATGCGTTCAAAAACTGGCCGTAAGGACCAGCATTATTTCAATCAGATTTATAATAATAAATATCTGATCTGTGCCCGTAGGTAATATTGTACGTATTTTCATTACGTTATCGCTGAGCGGTAACGTAATGACTTTCGAATTTCGAATATCTTCGTAGGACAAGGAATTTTGATTAAAACTTGGGGTAACTCTGTCTAAATTTGGAGTTTTCATTAATAAGCTTGGAAATCATCATTATCTTCATCATCATCTTCTTCTTTATCTTCTTCTTCTTCATCATGTTCATCTCCATCTTCTTCTTCACCATAACCTTCTTATTCATCACCATTTACGTTTTCTTCATCATCATCATGTCCTCTTTCTTCACCACCTTCTTCGTCTTCTTCATCTCCTTCTTCTCCATCATCATCTTCTTCATCAACATCATCTTCTTCTTCATCGTCTTCTTCTTTACCTTCTTCATCAACTTCTTCTTGACCGTCTTCATCATCTTCATCGTCTTTTTCTTCTTCTTCATCACCATCAAAATCATCGTCATCATCATCTTCTTCTTCTTTATCATGTTCATCTCAGGCTTCTTCTTCTTCATCATCATCATCAGCTTCATGTCCTTTTTCTTTACCACCTTCTTCGTCTTATTCATCTACTTCTTCTTCTTCTCCATAATCTTCTTCATCATCATCTTCATCATCAACATCATCTTCTTCATTATCTTCTTTACCTTCTTCATTGTCTTAATCTTCTTCATCTTCGTCTTCTTAATCTTCTCCTCCATCATCATCTTCTTCATTATCTTCTTCTTCATCTTCTTCTTTACCTTCTCATCATCATCATCTTCATCATCATCAACATCATCTTCTTCATCAACTTCTTCTTGAACATCTTCATCGTCTTTTTCTTCTTCTTCTTCACTATCATCACCATCAATATCATCGTCATCATCTTCTTATTCTTTATCATGTTCATCTAAATCTTCTTCTTCATTATCGTCTACTTTTTCTTCATCATCTCTTCCTCATCAACATCATCTTCTTCTTTACCTTCTTCATCATCTTCATCTTCTTCTCCATAATCGTCTTCATCAACATCAACACCATCTTCTTCATCAACTTCTTCTTCACCATCTTCATCGTCTTTTTCTTCTTCTTCGTCACCATCATCACCATCAAAATCATCGTCATCATCTTCTTCTTCTTTATCATGTTCATCTAAATCTTCTTCTTCATCATCGTCTACTTTTTCTTCATCATCATCTTCAGCTTCATGGCCTTTTTCTTCACCACCTTCTTCGTCTTCTTCTTCTGCTTCTTCTTCTCCTCCATAATCTTCTTTATCATCATCTTCTTCACCATCAACATCATCTTCTTCTTCATTTTCTTCTTTACCTTCTTCACCATCTTCATCTTCTTAATCTTCTTCTTCATCATCGTCTTCATCATCAACATCACCTTCCTCTTCATTTTCTTCTTTACCTTCTTCATCATCTCCTTCTTCTTCTTCATCTTTGTCTTCTTCATCTTCGTCTTCTTAATCTTCTTCTTCGTCATTATCTTCTTTTACTTTATCTTCTTTCTCGTCTACAGCATCATCTTCTTTTTCTTCTTCTTCTATAGGATAGAATCTTTCGCTTATGGGTATGTTAGTTGTTGCCCTGTTATCAATGCAGGTCATTACATACAGTTTCTGAACCATTTTATAGGGTTTATAGTATGTGTGTAGATAAAGCAGTGTATGCAACTGTACGTAATTAGGCCTTAAAACACTCGTGTGATCTTATTATGAAACTCGCCTGCGGCTTCGTTTCATAAAACCACACTCGTATTTTAAGGACCCTTATTACGTAACAGTTACATAAACTACTATTACATCACACCTGGCCATAATGTGAGTTTTATCGCACGCTACGCGTACGGTTGAACTCGCATTATGGCCAAGTGGAGACGTAAAACTCACCACGGGCAGTAAAAACGAAAGCCGTCTATCGCATATTTACAACCCTCGCCTGCGGCTCGGCTTACAAATACCTGCGATTTCTTTCTTTTACAGTCCTTGGTAAGTAATGTACTATTATGTCTACGATAAAGAGATTGACGCGTCGGCAGGCGTCGGCCGAGCCGATCAGTGCCGAACCATGTAGTATGGGTCTTAAGTGCACAACCTCAAATTTTGATGCACAAGTATTAAATTTGGCACAGTTGTTTCTTGTCCCCAGACAAGCTGATTAAGATCGGTACCCCAAGGTACCCCCCCTTCTGGCGCCGGGGAGGGGGGTTAAAATACCACTCCACCCGGCTTCATTCAAAAAATTCTAACTGTTCACGTTTAGCTAATAGGTCAAGTTTGGTATCAATTTCGGATAAAACGACCACGTAGAATTCGTTTCTGGTATTAAAAAATGCAATTTACTCAGTAATATATAAAAAAAACATACGAAAATCGAAAATCTCAACTAAATTTTTCATATTCCAGTCATCATATATATTAATTTGCTAGTTATGTTCATACACAAAAAATACAATATTAAAGCATATTTTATGTAGATTCAAAAAAATATAACATTTGAGAACCTTTACTAACAGTAAATGGCATTAAAAAAAAATTGCGTCGCGCGTCGTGAAATTATTTTTACCGCCGTCGGCATCCGCGGTCAAAATATCCAAATAACGCACTGTGGATATCTTTGTTATTTATATAACAAAGATAAAAACCGTACCTGAAGGAATGTGGCATTCCGTCAGAAAAGGGACTTTTAGTATAGGATTTGAGTGTGCAACCTTTTTTCTTTGTGCTAAAATAAGACGATTTATAATAAGAATAAAAAACCGTTACTTATTTAAGTTTAAGAAATATGGACTTCCGTTAAAAAGGTAACGTAGAAAGATTGGTGCTTATATTTGTATAATAGTATTGCTTAGCGTCAGTCATTATATATTTTCCGCGTATTCTCAAGAAACGCATTCTTCTTCTTGGTCGCATCCATCATGACAAATGATCGTGTTTGGTGGGTTTTGTTCGGGCACGATTGGCATGAACACACTCTCGCCATCGATTTCGGTCCATCGCTTTCCTTACCACATCGTAGAACTTCTGAGAGGGTTCCTCACCTTTGAGTTGGTCAGTCCATCGTGCTGGTGAACGTCCCCGTGACCTTTTGCCTTCAGTATTGCCAACAACGATTAATCTTTCCAAACTTTCGTCCTCTCTTCTCGTTATATGGCCAAAGTAACTTCGGAAGCGTCGTTCACAGATTGTGGACAGTCACACTTTAACAAGAAACGCAAAATAAAGCATAAAAATAATGAGAGAGTTAACTACAATTTAATTATTTAATTATACATTTTGTGTTTCATCAATTTCATCATAGTGCCCTCCACAAAGACATACGAGTAGCTGGGTACATTTATTTAAATGTACACTACGCGTAGTAAATGCTGATATAGGGCTGTTTCTATTGGTGGTATATTCTCCAGCTGACGATCTTTTTTCGTATAAAAGTATTTCCGGCATTAGGCCACTTTACATGGCATTTCTTGACCTGCAAAATGCTTTCGATTGCAACCCTCGTCAGATGATCTGGTGGGCACTAAAGGTGAAGAACGTGCCACAAGTCTATATTGACATTATCCGGGATATGTACCGTAACTCGGTTTTTCTAGTGAGGACCGCTGTTGGCGACACTAAACCCTTCCCGATCACAGTTGGCGTGCACCAAGGCTCGGCCCTTAGTCCTTTTCTGTTTAGTGTTGTGCTTGATGCTGTTACGGCGGAAATCCAGGACCCGCCGCCGTAGCTGCTCATGTATGCAGATGACATTGCACTGACGGACGAGGACTAACAGGAACTACAGCGAAAGGTGAACCTATGGAAGGGATCGCTAGAGAACGGTGGTCTAAAGCTAAATGTCTCGAAGACCGAATACACGGCCTGCGGAAGTACTGATCCCGTTCCTATCAAAATAGGGAACGAACTTGCCGTGAAAACGGACAAGTTTAAGTACCTGGGATCCGTACTGCATGAGTCCGGGTCCATTGACCACGACATCCGAGCAGCGCAGCTTGGTCTAAATACGAGGGTTGCTACTTATATATCCGGAAACAAAAAAACAAACAAACGTACACGGCTGAAAATGGTTTTATTGTTTTTCAAAGTATTCCCCTTGATGATCTATGCACTTTTGCATTCGCGTGAACCAATTTTTAAAGCACTTCTGACACTCCGCCTGAGGTATCTCCATAACGTGTTGTTTGAATGCGTCGACAGCATCTTCAGCGGTCGAAAATCGTTGACCGCGTAATTTATTCTTTATATTTGGAAATAAATAAAAATCGTTGGGTGCCAAGTCAGGGCTGTACGGCGGATGACCCGTTAATTCCACATTTTGACCCTCCAAAAATAGAGTTGTTTCGCGTGACGTATGACAGCTGGCATTGTCATGATGAAGAATGATTCTTCGTCGCTGGTTAGTTTTACGAATTTGTTCAAATACTTTCGGTAAGCAAATGGTCGTGTACCACTCTGAATTAACCGCTCTACGGTTTTCTAGTGGCACTGTAGCTACATGGCCATTAATACCGAAGAAGCAGGCCACCATTTGTTTCAATGTACTTTTTGCACGAGTAACTTTCGTAGGGTTCGGCTCATTTTGAAACACCCATACCGTTGATTGTTGCTTCGTTTCGGGATCGTATGCATAGATCCAGGATTCGTCACCTGTATAGATGTTATAAACGGCTTTTGAGTCACCACGGTTATATTTTTTTAACATTTTATTGCACCATTCGACGCGAGCATCTTTTTGCTCTTTTGTTATGTTGTGGGGTATCCAACGCGAACAAATTTTTTTTACAGCCAAATAATAATGTAATATGCTATTAATGCTGGTCATAGAAATACCCAGAGTCGCCTCTATCTCGCAGTACGTAACATGTCGGTCGTCCATTATAAGTTTTCGCACAGATTCGATATTTTGTTGTACAACGACCGATTCCGGGCGACCTGCCTTAACTTCGTCCGTAAGCATACTACGTCCACGATTGAACTCACTAAACCAGTGATACACAGTAGTTTTAGATGGGGCTTCATCACCAAAAGTTGAAGTTAGTTGATCTATGCACTGTTGTTGCGTTAAACCACGCCGAAAATCATAATAAATCATAGCACGAATATTTTCACGAGTGAGTTCCATTCTTGCTGCGAGATGACATTTAAAACCCGTCAAAAACAAAACCCGAGCGTTAATAAGAAAGAAAAAATATACCGGCCAGTACTTAAAAAAGTTCAAATTTTACCATGGAGGTCAAATATGCTATTTAAGAAGATTGTAATCCCGGTTTCCGGATATATAAATAGCAGCCTATGTAGCGAGAGGTCACAGGAGTCATCTGCAATCGCAGAATTCCGCTAAGACTGAAGGGGCTAGTGTACAAGTGCATCATCCGAACGGAAGCGAGACGTGGCCGGTTCGTGGAAGGCATATTCAGGAGCTTTGCGTTACAGAAATGAAGATGCTGCGGTGGATGTGCGACGTTACACGTGCTGATCGCATTCGTAATGAGTACATACGCGGCAGCCTCGCAGTTCGTGACGTAGCAGAGAAGCTCCAAGAATGTCGCCTTTGTTGGTTCGGTCACATCTCTCGCAGGCCACCAGACTACATAGGGATCATATGCCTTGATCTAGCCCTGGACATCCCGCGACGCGGTCGCGGAAGACCAAAGAAGCGCTGTCTGAATGTCGTGGAGGCCGACATGAGTGAAAACGGGCTCGTAAAAGAAGATGCCCAAGACCGTGCAAAGTGAAGGAAAGCGAGCAAGAAAGTGGACCCTGGCAATAGCCGGGATAACGCTAGGTAGAAGAAGAAGTACTTCCGGCATTCATTTAGTGTTGAGCAGAGACTCGGCCTGCAATAATATGAGGAAAATTAAAAACGTTTAAATTTCAACTACATGTTGAAACCTGAACTCTTCAATAGGTCGCTTACTTCAACTATAGGAATTGTACGTTCATATTGGCACAGGGAAAAACTACAATTTTATCGCATGCCACTCTATTAATTAGGTAAGAGTATTTTGTTATAATAGCCATACATTATTTTATAGTTTATACATTCCGCAAACTAAACTCTATTTTGTTTCTGAGAGGCCCTGACAAAGCGTCAGTCTTGCCCGTGTTCCATGCCTTCACTGGATGCGACACAGTATCCTTATTTAATGGAAGAGTTAAGAAAAGTGCCTTTGAAGCTCGGAACGCCTTTAACCCGGCCACACAAGTATTTAAACTACTTCAAGATGGAGCAATAGCAGAAGCCAATAGCATTCTCCAAAAATATGTGATGATTTTGTATGACAGGTAAGTGACTTATTGAAGATATATAATGACTGACGCTAAGCAATACTATTATACAAATATAAGCACCAATCTTTCTACGTTACCTTTTTAACAGAAGTCCACATTTCTTAAATTTAAATAAGTAACGGTTTTTTATTCTTATTACAAATTGGCTTATTTTAGCACAAGGAAAAGAGGTTGCGCACTCAAATCCTATATTAAAAGTCCTTTTTCTGACGGAATGCTACATTCCTTCAGGTATGGTTTTTATCTTTGTTATATATATAATCGATTTCAGTAAATAACAAGTTTACATGGTACCTATCTACAGTGCGTTATTTGGATATTTTGACTGCGGATGCCGACGGCGGTAAAAATAATTTCACGACGCACGACGCAATTTTTTTTAATGCCATTTTCTGTTAGTAATGGTTATTAAATATTATATTTTCTTTAATCTACATGAAATATGCTTTAATATTATTTTTTTAGTGTATGAAAAAAACTAGCAAATTAATATTTATGATGACTGGAATATAAAAATTTTAAAATTTTTCTGCCGCGAATGCAGAAGACGCTGGTTCGATCCCAGCCCTGGGCACCGGAGGCCTAGGTCACTTTTTCCTTTGTATATGACATCTATATAAGTTTATGAGTTTATAAAAATTTTAGTTAAGATTTTCGATTTTCATATATTTTTTTAAATATTACTGAGTAAATTGCATTTTTTAATACCAGAAACGAATTCTACATGGTCGTTTTATCCGAAATTGATACCAATCTTTACCTATTAGATAAACGTGAACAGTTAGAATTTTTTGAATGAAGCCGGGTGGAGTGGTATTTTAACCCCCCCCCCACCCCGGCGCCAGAAGGGGGGGGTACCTTGGGGTACCGATCTGAATCAGCTTGTCTAGGGACAAGAAACAACTGTGCCAAATTTTATACTTGTGCATCAATATTTGAGGTTCGACGTTTTTATGTCGCTAAAAACCCCTACTAATGCCTTCTTAGCTCTTATTGCGTGCGCAATGTGGACATAGAGCTTTTTCTTTCGGCTTTTACCGATTCCGCGTCGATAGATGTGGGGGAAACCCTAAGAGGGCTATATGATTGAATGTCTGAATATGTAAGTACCCAAACGCCGGCGCCATTAGGTGTCCAAATGTGGTATACTATGTGGAGACATTTTCCGTTCCCCTGACATTGAACTGTTGTTTACTATGTCAGCGGGACCACCGCGCGTGCGCCCACGCCGCATGACGAGCGTTACACAAACACTTGGTTCCTTGTAGAGCATTCATTGTTCATGTCGTGACAGCACTGACCTTTTGTAGTACTTATGCCGTTGGGATAAGGTTTACGAAAAGTCAGGTAATTGTTTAGATGGTACTTGGCTTGACGAGCTGGCGCTTTGGTAATGTTTTGGAACAGCGAAATGTTCGATTAAATTGATTCGGGGATAAACGATCACATTACATACATTAGATTAGTTGATAAACCAAATAAAATATTAATGTATTATTTTTTTTATTTGGTTAATCGATTGTTTGGTTTTGATTCTCAAAATTTACCTGGGAAAATAATAACGCGCTATATGTCTATGGAATACATACATACAGTTTTGATATGTATAGGGTGATTATGCTCGTTTCCCGTGCAGGTCCAGCCAGTTTACCGTCAACCCCATTAGACTGCTACAAATCTATGGTAAAAAACTTGTTAAGGTCAATATTTTTTTTTTATTTCTAGTTACTAGATTCTTGAAAATTTTAAGCTTTCATTTTGGGGAAAACTTGAACATAATTATATAAATAAGTGTGGACGGAAAACGGCAATGTGTGGACGAAAATTTGCACAAGTTACCCTATTTAGTTTTTATTTGTATTATCTAAATTCTTAATTCCTCAAACTTAAAATACTACTTTCTCCTATGTATCTAATACTAATAAACACAATAACACATCGCCTAGTCAAATCAGGAAGCAACAGTGTATGTAGGTACTTAATGTGACATTATCTCTAATGAACGTCTGCGAAACTGCATGTAAATCATTCCAATACGACCATTTCCTTGCTTCACCCACAATAAACACAAATACATAAATCAAAGCTCAGTCACGGACATATCTTGCCCTCTTTAACTCTCTATGATAGACAAGGTAAGAAAATACCTAAGGGTAGGGTACCTGCACTGTGTATGCTTGTGACACACGCAATTGGGTTCCTTAAGTTTTAGTACAGCACGCGAACAGTTTTGAGCTTCGATAAGTCACAAGTGCGATTTTCTTTTTTAGTTAGAGAATCTGATAAGATTACTTATAGTAAAAAATATTTTCTAACAGTTTTTGACGTCGCGCTAGGCATTATATAGATATTTGTTAATAACAACAAGAAAAGATTATACAAGATATATTTTCCTTTACCATACTATTGCATTCAACTATTTCAACATCATCTGTCATTTTATAACAGTTTGGTCAATAGATTATGTAAGCATAATCGAAAACAATTTGTCAAAATATAAGTGACCTTGAATTCTGAACGAATTACAAATGGCTAAGACGACATATGCTCTTGACAAAACCGTTATAAAATGTGAAGTTATGTTGCAATAGTAAAAAGCGATAGCCTGGTGGAGAAAAATAAAACTTACATAGTCTTTTCTATGTGTAGCAAACAAATACATGTATTATACCTAGCGCAATGCTAACAATAGTTAGAAAATATTTTTTATTATTTGTACTTATAGTATTCTAATAGGTCACAAAATAAAATCGGAGTTGTGATTTATGTAATTTTTATAGTTTAAAAAGGCGTTGCTTCACTATTTATGAAGTGGCTGATATCATATTTTTTATCAAGAATAGATTGAATTCAAAGCGTAAAACTATAATACTTTTTAGGGTTCCGTAGTCAACTAGGAACCCTTATAGTTTCGCCATGTCTGCCCGTCGACGCCGACAAAGCGGTAAAATAAAAAGTGGAAAACAATTTTTTATTAGGGTACCTCCCCTATACGTAAAGTGGGGAGTGATTTTTTTTTCATTTCAACCCTAACGTGTGATATATTGTTGGATAGGTATTTAAAAATGAGTAGGGGTTTACTAAAATATTTTTTTGACAATGCAAATATTTTCGGAAAAAATCGCTCCAGAAGTAAAAAAAAATGTGTCCCCCCCCCTCTAACTTTCTAGGAAAATTATTTTGAACTTGATAGGTTGAATAGTTTTTGAAAAAAAAATTACAAAATAATTTCTGAACTATGTTTGTAATTTAACCTTGTACCTGTAATTACTACAGAATCACAATGAAATGACGAGCTTTCAAATAAAGTAAAAACGGTGAAAATCGGTTCACGCAATAAAGAATTATCCCATAAAATCATCTTCCATACTTTAAGCTCGCGTGCAATAGTTTACTTAATTTGCCGATAGATGTCGCTGTACGTGGAACGCTCATATCATATCCTACATGGCGGTGTTATTTTAACTCTTAAGTGACGGACGAAAACTACGGAACCCTACACTGAGCGTGGCCCGACACGCTCTTGGCCGGTTTTTTTTTATTACATACCGTTTTTTTGAAATATCTTCTGGATCTTCAATGTAACATTTCACACAGTTTGACTGCTGTATAAGTATGCGCCTTTGCCGCTAGATAAATGACGCTGTGGAAAAAAATATATGCAGCTGTCAAGTTTCGTGTTTTAAAATAATAAAACAGTATTTATTTTTAATTTAAAATTAATAAAATATATCCGTTAAAGTTACGGCTAGGGTTGTCAACTGGTGAACTCAATTAGATGCGCGCGCGCAAGTGCTTGATAGGGACGTGACAGGTCATAGTAATGCTGAGAATTCGCAACGTACAATTTTGCCTGCGGCATCATGTCCGGGTTTAATGTCATAGAAAGTTTCTTAGTCTTTTTCTGTACCAGAAATACAAAGACTTATAAATATATATATTTTTTAAATACAAGTTTAGAATCGAACCCGGGATCCGTAAATTATAGGTCCAGTGCATTTACCATTTCACCGCCAAAATATTTATTTCGTCTTCATTTTTATTCTTTAGTATTTACGGACGAAATAAAACAAACTCAAAAAATACCATAGACAAAAATATTTGTAAACATGTATAATGGTTTCAAAGGTTTTTAATCTTATTTATTGTCGTGAGCGATTTCTAACAAAAGGATGCGTATATTTAAGTTGTTTAATTATAAAACTGTTATTTAGTTTGAAAACCTCAATTATCATGCAAAGCCTATATTTAATCGTAAATATAAACAAACAGACACAGTTAGCAACACAAACCGAGCATTTTAATGTCTTGTCACACATGTGACAATAAGACGTATGTGTCAAATTACTTTCACACATTATGACGGATGTACTAAAACAGTTGTTTTTGACGCTTGTATGTAACCTTAAAGACAGCTATTAGTGGCGTTTTTGAGTGCTTGTTACAGAACAAGCACTCAAAAACGCCACTAAAACACGTTATAGTGTTCTTGTGATAGTTATGATCAATATTGTGGGTATATTTATATGTTTTAGCTACCTAACGTTTGAATCGCTGATTATTTAAAGTACAACGGGACTTTATCGCGCACAGTTACTTTTATGACGTTTCAAACGTGACATTACGTTCTCAGACGCCCAGTGGACGGGCGAGAAATTATATCAACATCTTCTAACAACGCGGGGCTTACTAACTACCCGCTCTTAGTTTACTTTTACGCTAGGGTTGTGACCACGGAATATATATAGGTTGTGACTTTGCCTAGTTTGCCTACACACAGTTCACAAAATGTTTAAGATGCAGGTTTTTTAACGCTTCCTATAATCACTGGATTCTTCGTATTACTATTGCTGAAAGTCGTGTGTGTTTGAGAGTTTTGTGCTATGTACAGCCTAAGAAGAACGCCTAGCGGCAGCAATAATATTAAAACTGTTTTAAGGGTACATACCTTTTATTTTCTCCTTGTTTTTAAATTATATATTACATAGGGGCAAAGAGATTTATCTTGTAACCGATCTTACCATTTTCTTATTTATTTATTTTTTCTTGGTTTGCTTTTGAAGTTTGTTTTTTTTTGTCTGCATTTGTGTCGTCATTCGTTAGTTATAAGTTAGCTGTAAGTTAGTTATAAGTAAGGTCCCCACCGAAAATCAGCGCCGTGGCTCGCTGTGGCATTATGCTGAGTGGGGGTCCCTTTTATCGTCCATAATATTACTTTTAATTTGTTCGTTTAATTGGTGTGACGTTAATAAATGTATTTTTCTTTTTCTTTCTTACAGTTTTATAAATTGATAACATCCGTATTGTTCTATTATAAACTGGTATATCTTTAATTTGGAACCAACGGCTTATCCTATCTGCCACGAAGACGCAATCCTTCGACTTTTATTTAGACCATTATTATTTGCAGAACACGTCAAATAAAAAGATAAATACCTGTAGGTGCAAATTTCTAACCACGACGAACCGCAGTTTTCTTCATTTGCAATCGTACGATTTCCGCTCTATCCTTAGTGCAAAAAGAACTGGACACGCCTCCACGGAAATGATCTAACCCTAAATGCAACTGAAAAAATTACCGCAAAATGTAATCGTCATTTCTCATTTCCATGTTACATGATTTCCGTGGCACCCGTAATGTTGCGTGATGATTTTGTTGTAGCCTAGTTTTATATGAAAACTTTAATTGGGAATATGGATGAAGATTATAAGTCTTAATCTAATGATAGGAATTACCATGAACCATCCTCAGCAACATAAAAAGTTACAGATATTGCGTTTGCATCCTAAATATTATAAAAGTTTTTTTTTAATAAAATTCATGGCGCATTCGGAAATTCTGTTCATAATAAAAAAATCCACTCTGTTAAAAAGAATCATCTATTCCCATTTAAATTATTAAGAGGTACCCACTACGAACTATTCAGTCTTCTTCCGCGTGTACCATAACTAAGGTACAATAGCCTACTGTATACCTTTTTGAATAATAAATATATCTATCAATCTAATAATTAATAATATTATTTAAGAAAGAAGAAGAGAAGAAGAAAGATTAAGAAAGAGAAGAAAATCAATAAAAACTTTTTTCCCATTATGGGAAACTTCTAGTGTAGTGTCTAGTTTACAAGTTCTAGTTTTGTTGCTCATTAATACTAATAAACTAGCGATAATTAAGTGCATAAGAACTCAAATCATGATAACACGAGACCTGTTTAAGTAAATTTTACACACACCGAACGGCTGCATTGATTATTAAATAAGACATAAAAAAAAAAAAATTCTGTTCCATACAAATTACTCTTTTCTAATTTTCGTGGAAACTGTCGCTTATCGCGATAATTTACCTTATTTATTTTGAATGACTGTTTGGTCTCCACGAAACAGTGTAGCAAGATATAGTGAACTATATAAGAGTTGCAATAGATAATTTTATAAACACAAGTCGTAACACCATACAAAATACATGCAATGTAAGGCCCGGGACATTGACCAGTCTATATCATTTACATATCTCTGATAATAGTGATAATACTTAACGAATCGTACAGCTAACAATTAAGTGGTAGTAAAAATCTATTAAATCCATAGGTAACGAGCTTAAGTGCACAACATTGACACTCGGTGGTATTAAATACACTCGGTGGCATTAAGGACTCTTTTACGCCGACTTCATTTCCTACATTTAACGACGATAAGCGTTAATCTCTGGAATTCTAGCGTTGAAGTGCACATTTACTGATTATCTCTTTTTTTTGCAGGTACGTAAGCATGGCGCCGCTGGCAAGGGAATAGGGTAACCATTGGGTTATTTAACTATGAAATGTCCTGACACTTCAGGTCCCCCCTGCGTCACCTTCTCGGGCAGCTAGAGGCCCCCTCTAAGTCCTGTACTCCACAAAAAAATTTAAAAAAATTTGGTCATAATAAAGCCAATCGAACTAAATCGTTAACTATAATACGTATAGCTACCTACTTAAATAAATTCAATACATCCATGGCTCAGGGATTAGATATTTCATCTAACCTAATCTCACAATTGACTAATATTCATACAACTATTGACTCTATATGTAATTGGTTAAAATTAAATAACTTGACAATTAACATAAGTAAAACTAAATTTATACAATTTTGTAACATTAAAACAAATACAGAAAATTTGGATGTCATTTGTAGAGGCCATACATTAGAAGAAGACAACGAAACACGATTTCTTGGATTGATAATAGATCGACATTGTAAATGGAGATCCCATGTAGACAGTGTATGCAGCCGACTAGACAGATTTTCACACGCGCTACGGAGACTACAACGCGTATCTGACGAAAAAAATGTCATTATAGCCTATCATGGGTATGCCACCTCACTGATTAGGTTTGGTTTGATCATTTGGGGTAACTCACCAGACATAAAGAGAGTGTTTATTAGCCAGAAAGATTGTATCAGAGCTATTTGCGGAAAAGGACCCTTAGAAGCTTGTAGACCTCTTAAGTAATTTCTATCCAACTAATTAAGTAATTTCTATTAATGGTACTAAATCCCATCCCAAAGAAACAGTTTCATTAATTTCTTCATAAAATAAAAACTTTATGCTACTGATGCCATCTACTCGTAAGCCTACGCATTCCTTAACATCTGGTATAAAGAGAATGTTGATGCCATTTTTAAGAAAATAAGACTCAATTTAATAGATTAAGATCTACGTTGAGCAAGACATGCAAGGAGCATAAAAATGTTACACATGTTTTATAAGATAAGTTTATTTTACTTGAAATGCCGTGATAATTTTTTGTAGAATACTCGTATTAACGTGAAGATCAGCAAGTTAATTATAGACTAAGCAACGATGACATTAAAGTAATCCCAACAGTTTGATTAGTAAGAAGACATAACATCAAATGAGCTACAGCCAACTTAGGAAACCTCTTGTACAATGAAAAGAGATAGCAGTTGGTCGTATTTGCTATTGGTAATGATATGATGATGATGGATTCCAATATTCTCGTTATAAATATATATATATATTAGGGCCCAAACGGTACAATATTTCTTAAAGTATTAGTATTAATTAGTACACATACCAATAAAGTGGCACCAAATACTAACTCATGTACACAAGATAAGAGTATGAAATAACTACACAGAACAAACAATTTTTCGGCATGCATCAGTTACATGTAAGAAAAATAAATAATATTATTAAAACTGTTTTTGTTGCGAAAATACTTTTTCTCAATGTTAATTCTAAAGTTAATTCTCCTAAATGTGACCTTACACCGACTGTACAGAACATCAAGCTGCCATAATAGCCAACTATGATCACATTTACGTCACCAACTCTTTAGAAGCTTATATGAGTTGATGATGAAGGAATATAATCTTCATGTGTTCTAGACACTGTAAACATTCTCTTACAATCCCAGTTACAAGGCGATGAGGTGTCAGCATAAATAGAGGCGTCATGTCATATAAATTGCAACATTATAGTTGGCGGTAGCAGCCCTAGCTTTCCGTTATGCGAGCGCGAAATATTAAGGCATGCGCGAAAATCATAAAGTTAGGTGCTGGCATACGTAAATAAAGCGGTGGAGTTGTAAACTGCGGTTATAGTCGGCAGCATAACTAGCTGAGCGCGTGAAGTGCTCAAAATGAACTTGACACTAATATATTAGACTACTAGCCTCCTACTACTACTACTAGACTAGTCTCCGTTAACTGGACAGAGACGGCAGTGAACAGAGAAGCCTGGCGATCTTTGGTGTCGGAGGCCAAGATCCACTTTGGGCAGTGCCGGATTAAGATCATTTGATGCCCTAAGCAATCCACGCCTGTGGTGCCCCCCTCCCTCCTATCATGAGCAATTTAATATCGGTGTAAGTATGTAGGTATGTAGGTTCCTGTTTCTGGTGCCCCCCAAGACGTGATGCCCTAAGCAATTGCTTAGTTTGCTTATGGGTTAATCCGGCACTGACTTTGGGTCGCTGCGCCACTGCAGTAAGTAAGTATTGTAAGTACTAGTAGTTCGCCTCGAGCTGAGAACTCGCGATTTACTTGCAAACGAGATGACCAATATACTTATATAACAAGACCCTCATGAAGATCGCTTTTGCGCCTACTAGCAGCATATAACCCCTTGGTCGATCCTGCTCATATATTATATGTAAGAACCATCAAATTATTTATCTGCTACAACCCTAACACATAAAGATTAGAAAAACGTTACTAAAGTTAAATAAATAAGAACGGGTAACTCACTGTTTTTTAAGTCTAATATTGTTCGACATGTTTCGCTCCATAACGAGGAGCTTATTCGTGAGCCATTTGCGATAGCGAACCAACGAAGACTGCATTAAAGTTATTGAAGTTATTACGAAACAAACTTTCAAAATCAAAAAGCCGTCGAAATGCACGCGGACGTCCCAGTAGACAGCACTGACAGTTCTGTGTGTCCGAAGTTATCTGTAAGAACCTCGCTTCGCTGTGCTCGCTCGTTCGATAAGAAAGCAAGGGCATGTCAAATCATTCTTAATTTTGAACACCTTACCCGCCAAGCTTTATCTGCTTCTGACTGCTCACACTTTTGCTACAACAGTTTCTCCAAACCTGCTCGCATTTTTGTTGCATTTTGGAGCTTTCGCGCTGTCTTGATTTTAAGATAAGAGTCATTACCCTCACTATGAAAAACATATTTTTAGAATGGTAACAGGGACAAGCATTTTGTGAAATCAGAGTTGACCAGTCCAAGTGCAAAAGTGCAAAAGGACCATATTACACAAACCGCACCAACCGACTTGTGTTGTGGGTACTAGACGACGATATGTATGTATAATAGATAGATACAAATAAATACTTAAATACATAGAAAACATCCCTAACTCATGTACACCAAATTTGCTTATAATATCGCTTTAATTTTCGCGCATGCCTTAATCCGTGCGCGTGCTCATAACGGCACGCTAGGGTTGCCAACAACTATAACGTTACAATTTATTTGACACCTCTATTTATGTCGACGCTCCGCACGGGTTTTATTACTATTGTAACAGTTATGTTTCGAAATGTTTATTTGTATGGGCCTAAGGCTTTAGCCGTAGAGTCCGGTTATTTTGTCACAGTACTGCAGTTTTTTAGGTTATCATATTTAAGAAAGTCTCATATCGTAGGTATAGTAGACAAGATTGTTATTTTATCTGTGTTCATACGGTAAAACTTTCTACGCGCTTCCCTAAGACGTTTAAATAAATAAGGATTTGATGTGAACTATGTGGGTTCTAACAACTATTGGTAGCTCAATTGGCTTTAGCGTCTGCAGACTACTGATGTGCAAGTTGCGGAGAGTTTCAAAAAAGTTGGAAAAGATGTTGGAAATTTCCAGAAACTTTCATAAAAAATATAGGAAATAGACATTTAAGAAACTGAAAGTTTTAATCCCCATACAAAATGATGAGAAGTTTCCGAAATTTTGTTTGTGAAATATTCTGCAATTTTGGAAAGTTTCCCTCGGCACATCAGTACTATAGACCGATGTTCCAGGAGGTCAGGACTTCAAGTTGAAATCTCGTTCGAGCCCTTGAATTATGTATTAAAACTAAAATAGCATATGTGTGTCCAAATGTAAAAGATGGATTCTTTAGAGCATCATAACAAGGTTTCTCTATTCCTCTCACTTGCATTGAAGATAAAATTGCTTAAAAAAAAAATTTTTAATGCTAAAAGCCGTGGTAACCCTATATATTCGTGATACAATCTCATCCTACGCAGCGTCCACCTGTCCGCTGGGTAACTGACGTGACCGGAATGGGCTCGGCTTTAAAACAAACGAAAACCCGTAGTCGGTCGTTGTAGAGATGTTAGCTAGTCTATCGTCTTGAAAACATCCGAAAAGTCGAAAGACAGGACTGCAGACCCTGATAGGGACCCCCGACAACTTCAAGAAGACTAACGCTGTGTCTAAAGGCCCATTTACACATTGATTAGTGTTAAGTGCGAGTCCATACATTTGCTACCTGTGTTTAGTAACAAAAGTATGAACTCGCAATTAACACAAATCAATGTGTAAATGGGCCTTTACGTGAGCGAATCAACGCCAACGCGAAGCGGTGCGGTGCGGCGCGATAGAAACAAACAGTCGACAGTGATTGAAGTGTCCCACGTATAGTAGTTAAACAACACGTGAAGCGGCGCAGCACGAAACAAAGCGAACGCGATCAGTTGGTTTGATATTTTCGCGCGAATTGGACGCTTCCATTCGCCCACATAGGACACGGCCTATGTGGGCGAAACGTTACGTTTACGGTTACGTTTTTTGCCATTTGGCTACGGAACCCTAAAAATTACGATTTTGGAATAGGTCAGTTTTTTGACAACAATAGTAAAGCCAGAAATAAAGTACAAAATGGAGAAGTTAAATCATAAAATACTGGACTCATTTAACTTTATTCTCATTCAATTTAACCTTTTCGAAGCCATGACAGATGTCAACCCAAGTAACACAGGAAGCATTATAACATATGAATAGTTAACTTATTTCGAACTTAAGGACCGTATAAACTCTTATATACGTTCACCGAGCAACTTGTCGCATTATATGATGCTTTGAGCTGTATAACGGTTGTATAATGGCATATCTAAATGCTTTTGTAAAGCCTTTAGCTTTAGTGCAGCAAACCACAACGCAACTGTACAGCTTTCGACTGTTTAAAAGCACTTAAGTGCTTTAGGTTCTATAATAGCATTATATAATGCTTTAAGCTGTATAACGGTTGTATAATGGCATGTATAAATGCTTTTTTAAAGCCTTTAGTTTTAGTACAGCGAACCAAAATGCAACTGTACAGCTGAATGCTGTACAGTTGCGTTTTGGTTTGCTACACTAATGCTTCGGTGTGGTTTAGTGCCTTAGGTTCTACAATAGCATAAATAAATGCTTAATGCTGTTTATGAGCATGAATATTAGCCATTATAATGCCACGTAAATCCGGTATACAGCTTTCAGCTGTTTTTAGTGCTTTAGGTTCTACAATAGCATTTTATGATGCTTTACGCTGTATAACGGTTGTATAATGGCATATGTAAATGCTTTTGTTTAGCCATTAGTTTTAGTGCAGCGAACAACATGCAACTGTACAGCTGAATGATGTACAGTTGCGTTTTGGTTTGCTACACTAATGCTTCGGTTTGGTTTAGTGCCTTAGGTTCTACAATAGCATAAATAAATGCTTAATACTGTTTAAGAGCATGAATATTAGCCATTATAATGCCACGTAAATTCGCTATACAGCTTTCAGCTATTTTTAATGCCTTAGGGTGTACAATAGCATTTATAAGTAGGCAATACGTTCCTAATGCAGTATAATAGCAATAATATAAACCATTATAAAGCCAAGTAATTCACTATAAGGGGCTGTTCATAAATTACGTCATTTCAAATGGGGGGGGGGGTCTGGACGTCGGATGATGGTAGCATGACGTAGGAGGGGGGGGGCGGTCATTCCGAAGATCACATCATCAATGTGTAAAAAAAGGAATGAAAGTCGTTCTATAAACTTTTAATGCTATAAAATATTATCTACTAAATAGTTTTTTATTTTACAATTAAGCTTAAAACGCATTTTTTTTAATGACGTCACTTTATTTGGCAGCTTTACTATCAAAAAATTGATGACGTAATTTATGAACAGCCCCTATACAGCTTTTAGCGGTTTTAGTGCCTTAGGTTCTACAATAGCATAAATAAATGCTTAATGTTGTTTAATAGCATAATTATTCACGTGTAATGCTGTAGGCATAAATAAGGCATTTTTTAAGGGTCACTGAGCTGCTATTGGACTAAGAGCTAGCCACGTCAGATATGACAAAATAATGAGAGCAACAAAACCCGTCTGGTTAGATTGCTATACTATTCTTATTGCTAGATCCTGGCATCTGGCAGCTTTTAATGGGTGGAGGTCACAGTGACAGACTAGCAAAATGTTTTAATTGGAAAATAGTAAAACCAAACTAGGTAAAAATTGCCGAAGTTGTCTCAGTTATAAAGGACAGGGCCTATATTTTAAGGGCTCCCTGGCGCCAACGACCTTGGATCTGATTCCCTTAGTTTTCTAATTATTTATATAGCTTATCATATTATCAGTAACGGCTTTAAACAATATAGTATCCTATATTTATTTCAATATTCATTGTCCACGAGATATTTGACATCAAAGTCGAACCGGTTTAGGCTAAAAAAGTGGTTTTATGGTCATAAATTTTGTTTTAATTAGTTAAAAATTAAAATCTCTCTACAGTTTTTAGAGACATCAAAGAGGAACCCTAATACGTAGATTACGTACATGTAAGATTCTTTACACCATTCGAATATCGATAAAAGTGTTTTTTAGACCATATTTTAAAAATATCATAAAAAAATAACGGCTCATTTATTTCAAGATCCGGCTCTACAGAATTGACAACATTTCATTTTTTTGAGTGCTACTTTTTATTGTATGGCCCGAAAGAATTCACAATTTTAAGAGACCCGTATTTTTTTATTTTTGCGAAAATCCATGTTTTTTAGTGGAAAAATCCATTTATATTATTACTTGGGCAGAAAGGGCGTATGTAACAGTCGTCGAAGTATCGGCTAAATGACGTCACATGTTGTGTTTCATACACTGAAAAAAACGTTGAAATAGTTACATTGATTGACATTTACGTAAAAACCATAGCGTGACCATAGTGCGCTTAAACAGTTTGACATTTGAAGCACAAGATAAACGTCAAAACTTAAAATATCAAACCGCTAACTTCGAAAGATATCTTAAAGATTGTTGAAAATGCTTTGCATTAAATATTACCTAATGAAAACTTACAATAGCAACACATCTTTATAGCCCAGTTATTTACTGTTCTACTATCAGCTGAGGGAAGTACTATCTGAGACTATATACAGATGGACCTGAGGAGAGGCCCATCTTGTTGTTTTTCTTGCGCCGATGTTTGTCATTATGTTGGTTTGTTTATTATATTGTGTGAGAATGTATATTTTATATTAGGCCACGTTTCCACCACAGATGTGCTAGGTTTATGAAGGCCAATGAATAACTGAACCAAATTAAAATAATTTTATTATAATATACCTTTTATTTCTCCCCTGATTAACACATGGTGAATTTTACTTCTCCAGTAGTAACATTCTAAGTACAGGAAAGATATTCAACTTATTATTGACATCAGAATGTACTTAAGGACCTACTTAGGAGACAGGTTTAAAAATGACAAGTGTTCATAAATACCAATAAAATAAGTACTTTATTTCCTATAAAATGTAATTTATTTACCACAATCCAAAACAACTTTGGCTCGTAACATTTTAATTGATATAATTTCTCAGTTTTATCTATAAAGGGACACTTCAACTTGAAAGCCAAATCGTCACAGATTCCGTTTGGGGAAGTACAAACAGTCATCCATTTTATGATTGTTGGCTTCTTGGAGAAACTCTTGAAGATTTGGGACGTCAGCATCACTTCTATACTGTTTTCGTTTACAAATAGTAAAGGAACATGAGGCTGCACTTAATAAAGGCCTTTGCCAGTTTGTACATAAGAACTCCGCGAAGATAACGAAGCTTCGGTACCTCTTGTGCCAGGCAAATTGTATTTATCCGAGCTTTGCAAAAACGCGGTAAGCTCCTGCTGTCAGCTTTGACAAATCTTTCTGAGTTTCTCGTGTCCGCTTCGTTGTAGAGGTATTGGTCAATACCCAACCGGGGTATTTTCCGAGGATTCCCTGAATTCCATCGTCAGGTCGTCGTAGAAGAAAGCAGTCCGGGATCCGTGAAAAAGCGAAAATTGTAGTCGTCGTTGAAGAATGCAATCCGGGGTCTGTTATAAAGTGAGTTGTTGTTGTCGTAGAAGAAAGCAGTCCAGAGTCCGTGACAAATGGCAACATAATATAATTAAATTAATCTAAGGAAACGTAAATTACAAGCAAATATTCGAATTGAAAGAATTAACTGTCAGCTGTCCGGTCACTGTTAGTAGTGTTGTAATTGTCAAAGTTGTCAAACGGAAACCCGGAAGATAACGTTTTTTCATAGTGGTAGTATTGAATCAGCCGTGTGACGTCATTTTCCGGTTTACATATTTTGGTGATTTTTCCAAAAATAACTGAAAAAAATTTAAAAAAAAAATGGTTTTTGTGTTCTACAAGTGTATTTCTCGAAATGGTTTTCGATTTATAAAATTTGGAAATTTTGAAATATTGTCAATGGAGATAAAAGATTCAAAAACCGATAGTCGTTTGCCTTATAATTCTATCTATAGTTAATATGTTGGAATATCGACTCAAAACTGGTCAAAAATCGATAAAAAAAAACGTTAGACCAAAAAATTTTGTGTATTATTACCATACATCGGGGTTTTCAGTGCGGGAATGTTTGACATTAGCCAAAGAGTAGGCATTAACTTAAAAAACAGAATGTACTCTAGCACGTTTCTACCTAAAGAATAATTGATCGAAAAAATCATAGGTATATACAATTTATATATAATAGCTGACTATTATGTATATATATTGTAGGTACATATACCTATGATTTTTTCAAGTATTTTTTTATTAATTCATGTAATGACTGATCGTTGTCAACCTCTTCAGTTAATCAAATAGTTCATAAATATCGGACGTCAAGATTAATATTTGACACTTACTATACCGTGTCTTTGTCTTAGGTAGATCTAGTTAATAAATTTCGGATATGCAATTGCATTTTTAAAATACTAAGTATATCAGTAGTAGTATAGTCAATACAAACATGCCTCTAAGAAAAAAAGCTCGTATAATAGTGTGTAAGCTATTCACAGAGAGGTAGTTATTCATTAAGCATAATATGATATTTTCTCAGACTAACTCTCAACCTATCTGTTTATCTCTACTCTTTCTCAAATCGTTCCCGCACCGAAAACCCCGATGTATGATTATCACGGAAACAAAAACAGTAGGCGAAAACTATGAACTATATTTTATTATACATCGTTTGGCACTACTTTCTCGCAACATAAACTTTTGTATAATTTCTCTTAATATTGTATAGTATTTGTATAGTTTCTCATAATATTGCATCAAACCCAGATCTCTAGGATTTATTTTCTTGAAATGGTTTGCATTCTTTGACCTCCACTACTTTAAAGCTGCCAGATGTCCAGATCTAGAAATAAGCATAATATACCAAACTGACTAGAGGGGTTTGGTTGCTCTCATTATTGTCATATCCGACGTGGACGGGGCTAGCTCTCCGTCTATATAGACCAACGCCATTTTGTAAATAATTAATAACCTAAAAATAAAATCATGCGGACCTATTTATACAAGGAAAATACCTATATAATAAAGAAATTACTTAATTTAAGACTGCTCAACCAACACTATTATGTTAATAATGCAAAACTCGTTCTATACGAGGATTACACAATTGTTTTGCTTATTTGACGCATATCTTTTTATAATATTTTATAGCAAAACCACAATAAATCAAAGGCGCGTGAAAATTTTCAATGAAACTTATATACACATTTACAGTAAACTACATTGCGCAGTAATATTTGAAGGATATAATAACGTAAAAGTGTCAAAAACTTTTATAAATTTTGTTAGGATGCAAACAAATATGACGTGTCACTCATTCAGTTTTTTGTACCGTCTTCGTCCATATTATATTGCGAGACAAAGTAGTTAAATCACAACGTTCATTGTATTATAACATTTGTTCCGTCGGTATTAGAGACGTTTTTGCATTGACGTAAGGTTTATTTTACTACACTCTTATGCTAGTATAATGCGTTTGTATTGCGATCGGCAAGTTAATCGAGAGTACTTATGCTTCTTTACTGCGATTAGCAAGTTTTTTGGCCGTATTAAGGCTTCTTTAATGCAGTCGGCAACTTAATAGAGCGTACTAATGCTTCTTTGAGGCGATTGGCACTTTCCATGACAACGATAATGCTAATAGCGCAGACATAATGCGCCTGCAATGCTATTAAATGACCTGTATAGGATCTCAAGCTGGGTAATTTGTGCCCATTTAAGACCTATATCAGCACTATAAACGTTTATAATGCTACTATAAAACGAACTCAAAATGCTAAAAGCATACAGATATGCTGTAAGACGGCCGTTATACTGCTTTGATGTGTTACTTGGGAATGCACTCATTCATACGCCATGCAAATAATGACTTTAGAGTAAAACATATGGTATCTTATGATGACCTATAAGTCATTGGCGTTGAACCTGCGGTGCTGATATATGAGTCGCTGGCGACGAAAAGGTTATTCCTTTAAATCTCCAATAAGAACTAAGACATTAAATATTACACGATCTATCGCCACAATAATAACTAACACCATTGTGAACAGCATTATTTATTTCAAACTAAGGTTTAGTATACATATGCGAATTAGTATTCTAATTATTGTACAAACGGCCAGTATTTATCTTATTTTTCCTCTCGATATTACGAACTTCCTCGATGTAATTGCTGGAATTAATTGAATGCAGAAACATAAATTATTATTAGTACAATTAACGCTGCACGATGTTTAGATTATTTATGGATTTAGTAATAATTCCATAACGAGAACGGAGTGTTAGGGCTATTTAAGTTGTGTAGGGGCGTAAAATCAACAGTATCTACACCTTACACTACCTACTTAAATATGTTGTGTAGAGGCCTACTTCCTACAATCAACTCCTTAGACTACTAAGGTGTAGAGGCCTACAATCAGCCAGACTCATTATGAGATTCGCAAACCTTTATAATTATTTAAAAAAAAAACCGGCCAAGAGCGTGTCGGGCCACGCTCAGCGTAGGGTTCCGTAGTTTTCCGTCCGTCACAGTAAGTGTCCCCACTTAAGAGTTAAAATAACACCGCCATCAGGATATGATATGAGCGTTCCACGTACATCGACATCTATCGGCAAATTAAGTAAACTATTGCGCGCGAACTTGAAGTATGGAAGATGATTTTTATGGGATAATTCTTTATTGCGTGAGCCGATTTTCACCGTTTTTACTTTATTTGAAAGCACGTCATTTCATTGTGATTTTGTAGAAATTACAGGTACAATAAACCTTATGCGGTTAAATTACAAACTTAGTTCAGAAATTGAAATTTTTTTTCAAAAACTATTTAACCTATCAAGTTCAAAATAATTTTCCTAGAAAGTTTTTATAAAGTTCTACTTATGAGATTTTTTTCATATTTTTAAAACTTATGGTTCAAAAGTTAGAGCGGGGGGGGGCACATTTTTTTTAACTTCTGGAGCGATTATTTTCGAAAATATTAACATTATCAAAAAATGATTTTAGTAAACCCCTATTAATTTTTAAATATCTATCCAACAATATATCACACGTTAGGGTTGAAATGAAAAAAAAAATCACTCCCCACTTTACGTATAGGGGAGGTACCCTAATAAAACATTTTTTTCCACTTTTTATTTTAGCACTTTGTCGGCGTGATTGATATACATATTAGTACCAAATTTCAGCTTTCTAGTGCTAACGGTCACTGAGATTATCCGCGGACGGACGGACGGACGGACGGACGGACGGGCAGACATGGCGAAACTATAAGGGTTCCTAGTTGACTACGGAACCCTAAAAAGAGTGGTATTTTAGAGTTCCGAGACAGATAAGCGCTTGTAGTTTTGTTTACGTGTCGTTGTTTCCGTACTGTTATGTATATTAACTTTGCGTTCTCCAATAATATCAATCTCTATTATATATCGTCGCCTAGTGGGTACTTGTGGGTACTTGTGGGTACAACACAAGGCATATTGAGTTTAGGTTGGTTTGTCTAAGATTAAATAAATATTATAGGACAACATCGTCCCATAATGTCTAGTATTTGTTTATAAACAAGCCTCCTATGCTTCACTATAAGCAGTGATCGGAATAGGTAGTGCCATTTCGGGTGAATGACCTTAAACATTGTACATAACATGGATAAGACTTGAGATTCTTCGACTCGTATTTCATACAGAAAATTTTCTTCAAAACGCAAAAGTAAAAAAATTCTTTGAAATTATAGTAGCATACCATATTTTTTTCAATATTTTCTACTGTCAATCTATTTCTTTTGACGTTCATTATCTTACTTGAACCACATTTTTCATACGTTAGGCCCGCGGTTCTTTAAAACTTTAAAATTTTCCTTTCAAATCCTGGGGTTATAAACTATATCAATACTAAGCTTACGCACCGAAGTCCCGCGAAATGGCACTACCAATTCCGATCACTAACTATAAGCTTCAATGGGTTTTATTGAAGGTCTTCCTCTTCCTCAAAATCTAGTTAAATGATATACAAATACAATTTGACCAGTGAAATAAGTTTTAATCAAAAGTAAATCTAATAAAAATATCAGCAGAAACGATATCGTTTATATTTTCAATGCCTTGTGGTAATCTTAAACAGGTGCTTCCTTGTAAGTCGCTGACTCACGCCACCACGTCTGCCGTTCAAGCGTATTTTATTTATATGTAATCTTTATTCATGTGTTGGTATTCCGATTTATATTCGCTTAAACTGAACTTATTTATATGGCTACATGTCACTGGATATAAATAGGCATTTCTCCCCTGGGGTAGTAGTAGTGGGAAAGCAGATGATGAAGAAAATCCAGCGTGTGCTGCGAGGTCCAGATAGGACAGTGCAGCTGCCAAGTTTGTTACTCTTTTAGGGTTTGTTACACCCAGGGATCACGTGTAGGGTTGTCTAAGGTGTTTCCTACGGACGCAGAGTTACATTGATTAGTCTGAACTAAGGAGAGGAGAAACCAAGCTTCCAATTTGACCGGCTTCACAATCGCGATTGGTTGTTTACTAACTAGCTAAAATTGATTGATTTTGCTTAAAAAAATTTTGAAAATGAAATGAAAAAAAAATTAAAAATATTTATTAACTAATAAGCATTTTACAATTCATGTTGTTTAACCTTGGTACCCGCACTAGGCATGCCTGTATCGCGGGGACCAATATCACATGTTATGACAATGTATGCTATAACCGGTTGACAAATTAAAGTTTTTGTAAAGTATGAGGTTGTCTACAACCAGGAACAATCCACAAGTACATACATATTACTTAAGCTAAAATATTATAACTACTTATATGTATTATAATAGAGTAAGAATGCATGAAATTAACTCTAAGCTTATTTGCCTATCATGACGATCTAACTATTTCTAATTTGGATAATGTTTTCAGTATAGTCATAGGTTAAGCTGGCTAGCCATTGCCTAATGACTTTTTTAGCTCTAAAAACGGATTGATCTTTAATATCTAAGTGTCTAGTCACGGTATTATAAACAAAACTAGATATATACGGTTCAAATCGTTTTGCAAAGGCAGTATGCACCGTCGGAACCTGTGTTCGATACACTCTTCGTTTCAACATCTCTCTGTGCTTGTTTGTACCAAAAATTTGCTTGTGCTTATCAACAAGGATTTTGAGTAGATACAATTGACGAACCGTTAATATTTCGGACTTTTTATATAGTAAAACTGTTGAATACCTGAAGGGTTTCTTTAACATTGTTTTAAGGACAGCACGCTGTGCTCTTTCAGCCTCGATGATAACTGTTTTGCATGAGCTGCCCCAACAGCGTATACAGTATGTTAAAAGCGATTCACACAATGCGTAGTAAACTAATTTGAGCGTTTTAATGATGCAATCGATTAATCGATTCGGTGTGTTTGACAATGGCGTCTTGTTTCGCTTTTGTCTTCCCTGTAGTCAGCAGGCTTGTAGAACCAGTATTGACGCTTGGCGTTATATTGTATCAATCGCATTTCAAGCAGGCTTGCCAACGTAAATCATGTACATTTACTTCGCCTTCAGGTATATGTGCTTCTTGTCAAGCATGATCGATCGTCTGCGTATGGGCACTTAAGTTGACAGCTTATACCCTTTTCCAGACGTAGTAAATAAATTGACCACATTTGTGGCGATTGAATTTAAAACATAATCTTTGGAGTTACGGTTCAAATTAGGTTGGACTATCGCAAATTTTTTCTCGCCATTAAATTAATTAATAATTTAGGCCTTTTGTCGCCCACTGCTGAGCATAGGCCGGAATCTTTAAAAAGATCTGGAAAAGGGTTAAAAGAAAAATCCGTGCTGCATTTTCTTCCTTCCATCCTTCCCTTTAACTTCCATGTGTGGTCCACGATAATCAACACCTACATTTAATAATGCGTAACTCTATTAATGCCTTCATAATACATTATGTCTTCGAGAAAGCTAGGGCATGCAATCACAGTCGGTTACGTGCCTTCGGCCGAACTTCGAAAAAACTCACTGGGTCAAGCAACAGGTCCTGGCCTGTTGTTCTCATCGCTTACCAAGTGTTAGGTTACAGTAAATCTGACCAAGTAACAACCCTTATCATCTATCACATCTGCAAGAGTAGATGTCTATTTACGATCAAATGCATAAAATATGTAAGCGGTATTCGGTCCGAGGTATTTGGCGTACAACCAAGATGCGGCTGATGCGGGCACTTATGTTCTCTATCTTCCTATATGGTGCAGAAACGTGGACCCTCAAAAGCATAGATATATGCAAGATTGATGCTTTTGAGATGTGGTGCTGGAGAAAAATGCTCAGAATCTCATGGACCGCAAGGAGAACAAACAAGTCCTTATTGAGTGAGCTAAAAACTTCCAAGCGCCTTTCAACCATCTGCTGCGAGAAGATCCTTAAATTCTTTGGGCATATTATGCGTTCTGACCAGCACCAGCACGAGAAAAGCATCATACTGGAACTAGTGGAGGGCGAACGTACCAAAGGGCCGATAGCCTCTAACTAAAATAAATGGTGTAATACCATTCGGACGGCGTGTAGCTCCATACAGAGGGCGGCCCGTATGACTCTCGACCGCGTCACATTGAGGGACATCACAGTTGGTCACGATCCTCAGTCATGAGGGAACGACGAAGAAGATAGGTATGTAACAACCTGTAGTACATTCAGTTATTCTTTATTTAAAATATTAGCGCATGCGTGAACGCATCCGAGTCTTGACTCACTCTCTTCCGTTGGTTCGGTTTTGCATTGAAGCATGTAGTAGTTGATTATATACAGGGTGTTAACGGGGTCATGATTCAAACCTATCGGTCCTAACTCGAAGAATTAATGCGATTTCAAGTATAGGGCATTTTTTTTTAAATTACAGCCTTTTTTAAACTAATCAACAATTTATGAATCCCAGTTAATAACTCAGATTATGGTTACCCTATTAATTCATGATAAAACCTTTTTAATAAACAAATGATTAGATGAGTAAGTAGTAGGTAATTGTCAACCGTCACGTCATAAGAAAGTCAAATATCAAAATAAAGAAAACTTTTAAGGATTGGTTTAGCTAATTAACTGGTTTTTCTGTTGAACAAACAATGCCTGCGGCATATCCGTTTTCAAATGTGGAGCGGTCTGACATGGTGATGTTTTATTACCAAGTACGTCGTGCGACCACCGCTCGAGATTTGTTCCACCAACGTTATCCTGATTTGCCTATCCCAAGCCGAAGATTAATCAACACGATGGTTCAAAATCTGCGAGATTACGGACAGTTCTCTGTGCCGAATCACGCCCAAGCACGAGGCGGTGACAGGCCACGACGACGTCGATACGCGGACAATCTCGACCAACAAATTTTTAGGTTCTTTTACCAGGATCCGCGAAGAAGCACCCGGCAAGCCGCAAGACGTTTTAATGTAAGCCATGTTTTTGTGTGGAAACTTCTCAACGCAACCGGGTTGCACCCGTTTCATTTCACACCTGTACAGGATCTTTCACCGTTAGATTGTCCTTCAAGAATGATCATGTGTGATTGGATATTAGAAAACCAAGAAACCAACATCCTCTGGACAGATGAAAGCACTTTTACACGAATTGGCCTATTCAACATGCATAACGAACATTACTGGAGTGCTGAAAACCCTCATTTAACTAGAAGGAATGCATATCAAGTGAGATTCAGTCTAAATGTGTGGGCAGGAATAGTGAACGACATTGTTATCGGCCCCTACTTCATCGAAGGCAGATTAAATGGTGCTAAGTACCTTGATATGTTGAGACAAGTGGTGCCTGAATTACTTCGAGAAGTACCGGAAAATTACTTGCACAACTTACACTATCAACACGATGGTGCTCCCGCTCACTTTCAACACCAAGTACGCGATTACCTCGATGAACAGTTCCCGAGACGTTGGATCGGCCGCGGCGGACCTGTGGCATGGCCTGCTCGCAGTCCCGACTTGACGCCTTTAGATTTTTTTCTCTGGGGTGAAATGAAAAGATTGGTCTATGAGCATGAGTCCAACACTGTCGATGAACTCCGTGAGCGAGTAGTTGCAGCGTTTGAAACTGTAAAGCAAAATCGCTTTGCTCTTGGCAGGTTGAAAGACAACCTCAGACGACGAGCAGAATTATGTCGACAGCAAGAAGGCTCACACTTTGAACAACTCCTGAAGTATGTTTAGGTGTGATCCTAATTGTTTTAAAACTTGTGTAGTGTCTTAGGGATTTTATTACTTCAATAAATTCGTTTAATTTTCGTCAATTATTTTAATTTCTTTTACACTAAACATTGAATTAAAAGATTATCATTTATCAAGTAGGTGTAATAATAACCATAAGTACAGTCGCCATCAGATACATCTGTACATTACAGGGTGCTCAATGAACACGTACTCTAACGCCTTGACAATAAGGTCGTGTTCAGATATTTTTGAGCAGCTTGTCCGTTGCGATGTATGTGATGGCGACTGTACCTAATGCGTTCTTCACTAGATACGGTTTTTAGTCTTGTGAAGTGCGTAGGGTGACCATAATAATTAATAAATAGGGAATCATTTTTAGTTTTTTCTTACCTGCGAAAAAAGTGCTAATTTATGCACTCCAATCTACAGCGTTGTATTCCTAATTAAGTGCCAAGTCTATTTTCTCTTTCTTGCTACACGACCCCGATAACACCCTGTATAAAATAAAATATAAACAAGTGTTTGTCAGTGAAGTGATGTGTATCAATTAATTACCGTCCATCTGCGGCACCCTAATATATAATACAACCTGTAGACTTTTCTTTTTCGTCTAGTGTTTTTCTGTTTATACTGTAAAGCTTAAAACATATAGGATCCTATAGAAAATAAATGTAAGTATAGGTTGCTATGCTTGTAAAGAAAAATATAAAGCTATTTAGTACCGCTGCTGACATATACTCAAGGGGTACTAGAAATAGGGCAGATTAGTGGTTGGTATACTTGGTATGCAACAAAGGTGTGGCATGTTGAAAAAGAATTGTTTTGTAAGTAATATACTAATATATTTGTATTAGTATTTACAATGCATTACCGAAGAATTTAAAACAAATGCCTTGTCACAAATTTCAAAAGGTTCTACGGCTAGTGGCTAGTAGAGGAAATATATTATAAGTATTATAATATAACTCTGTAAATGAGTTCCTAAAAATGAATGTAACGAAATTACTAAACCATGATATTAGGTTACCTATTTGTTTTATTGACTCTATGTGTAAACTAATAATACTGAATATTATTAAATAAAATTACGAATACTAGAAGTCATTGTTTCAGCATAAATTATAAAATAATATTAGAGTTTACATTAACTGTGTTGATATTTTTTGTTATACATAGGCTTAAACAATTGTATTGTTTGCATGTTGTTTATATGTACATCTGTCATAAACATGTACATCTGGAGCTGTACCCTTTTCACGCAAATAAATGATTTATGGTTAACTAAAATTCTCAAAAATATCGAACCTTTTTTGGCTTATTTAACCCGGCCTTAATAGTTGGTCCTAGGGCGGTCTTTAGCGATCATTGCCCTGATTTGGAAAGTATTTCTTATTTATAAACTGAAATAGATGTCATATACTTCAGAAAAAGTGACCAAGTCCTCCGGTGTCCGAGGCCAGATTTGAACTGCCGTCTACAGCGTTCGCGGCTGACGCTCTGACCACTAGACCACCCGGTCACGGCGGAGCATATCGAATTTTATTCAAGTATATGCAATCTCTGAATTTTAAACGGCTAGGCGCCGTATTTCTTATTTCCTCGAGGGCTCCGCTGAAAACGCGTACTAAACTGTTATTTTATTGATTCTGATGTTACTCTTGTATTTATACTAATTTTGAGCCCAATGCTCGGCGGGCGGATGGAATACACGACCAGTTTTCGGCCAATTGCGAAACGATTACTCCGATGCTTTGGGTCGGGCTAATAACCCGTCGTTTGTCAGTTGTGTGACTTTAATTGCCGGCGATGTGTGACTGAATGAGATTGGCATAATTTCAGGCGGGAATAAATCCGACATTTTGTTTTAAGAACAGCGGGTTGAAATCTGCACAGCATACAAGATCTTTGTTGACACAATTTGCCCTTAATATTCTGATTTTTATGACGATCTTTCGTTTAAGAGATGTATCCGTTTAATGTTTTGACAAGAAATCTTTTTTAGTATGTAAGTCTTTTCAGTTGTCGCAAGCTTTTTAAATTGATAAAATTTTCTGTCAATTTATCCAACATGAATATGATGATGTTCCGCACATCGCAAATTGCAACATCTAACTTGTTTGACGCATTACTTATTTTATTTGTCTACTTATCATCATCTCCTTATCTTTGACCATCTAAAATCAGTGACACTGATTTGCGAAACGATCGTCAACATCCCAAGCGATTAGACAAATATGGAGGGATTTGCATTCGTTTGAGGCATTATTATCGTGACGCAAGTGCTAGTCATTTTGTTTTCTACAGGTTTACGAATTAAGACCAAGGTCGTTTTGAAGAAGATTACTTTAAAATTACTTAGTGTTACATTATCTTCTTGCTGATGCATAGCTTGTGCATAATAAATTGTAGTGAGATTGAGATGTTACTTGTTACAGTTGTTCAACTTTATAATGTAATGCGTTTTGTTTTACCCAACTCGACTGATAAAAAGGATTAAAAATTTTCTTGGAGTGTGTGGCTTGGAATATATGTCCAGCGACCCAAAGGGCATAACAGATTAATATTCCGATTCAGTTTTGCGACGACGTATATACATTATTTCCGATTCTACACATATTTTGCATTTATTGTGCATCTTTTAAAAACCTGACAGCCGACAATAAATAAAGAAAGACTTTACGGTACTTTAATTTGACAACGATTTTACAAGAAAAGAAAAATGCTATTCCTTGGCACACTATGAAACATATAAGACAACTAGACTTATTGAGTAAACGCATCACAGATCTGGTCCTTATCAAAACTAGTCAGTCTCCTCTAGTAAAACAATTGCAAGTTGCACAATTATCTATTGCGCTTATTTCGCGCTATCAGCCCATTGTTGGTCGTCCAATTAATCAATTTAGATCATCATAAATCAAAAATAAACAGGTTCAATATAATCCATAGAATGTCGTCATTAAGTGACGAAATCGGCGACTTGTCAAGTGTCTATGATTCGAGCAAGTTGGCCATTCCGTGTTGAGAAGGCCTTAAATACAAAAATGGTATAGTTGTCATACTATTTCTAACAGCAAGCAGCAACTATTCTGCCGCGATGCACAATTGCACATTCAACCATACTCGTAGTACAAGTTAAAGACTCATTTCATAATTACAGCAGGAGAAGTAACGCTAACGGTGAATCTTACGATGCACACAAGAAATTAAATATGCAGCTCAATTATGAGTTATCGTGTGGATATTGAGGCATTTTAAACAAGCTCACGATAGTTGCTTACTGTGGGACAAGGTTGATGACAATGATGATGTGTAAGATTGTCCCATAATATTTATTTGTTTTATTTTAGCTGCCCCCATTTTTTCCCTCATATCCACGCGACATTATGTCACTCGTGATAATGACAAATCCATCACCGTAGCAGACCAATTTACTGGAGTGCGGCGCGGCGGAACGTACAATAGCCTCATGGTGTCAGAAATGGATTGACACCTTTATAGTCCGTTCTACTTAACGATATCGGTAGAGATTATTAGTACAGATCTGTCATTTACGAAAGATAGCGCAAGAGGTATGAGGGAAATTTGCGTTCCTTTACACGCAATAGTGAAATATTATCGGTTTTCTTGTGTTATCTTATCTATGTAGTTTTAGTTAATGTCCACTTTTTATCACAGCGGATTATTGGACTGGGCCCACTGAAAAATGGGTTTCAGTTTATCTGAGCGAGCTTGGCTACATCAGTGTCCATGCATATGTATGTGATTGATAACTTAAAAGTGTATTATTCTCAGGTAGTATACGAACATTTTTTGAACTCGTTCATAGATCAGCGATGGCTATGTACGAGTATAAGCTAGGTTGAGACAATCTAAAACTGTTTGGCAAAGTATCTTGCACAGAAGGAAAAATATATTCTGTAATAGTGCGCTTAAAATTGACTTGAAACTGTCTCCGATATTACTGAGCACTTTATCCTGTCCAGCATGAGTGCTGACTGTTCTTCACAGTAGCACAGAAGTTCCTTATCAATCAGGTTTTTATATTATTTATAAACATTAAAGTGAACATGTCAGCTTAAGTTTAAGTGGAACCCTCACTTGAGGATTACCATCAATCTGTGGTGCTATTCCAAAAGCCCAGTCAGTCAGTGGAAACTTAAAAAAAAACCATTATAAAAAAAACCGGCTAAGTGCGTGTCGGACCACGCATAATGGAGGGTTCCGTACCTCGTAACCAAATTAATACCAAAAGGTCGAATCTGATGCCTATGGAAGAAGATTTTTGAAGATAATTCAAAAATGGCTGAACCGATAATGTTCAAAACAATTTTCGTAGAAAGTATATAATAAGGCGCGTTTTTCATATTTTTTGGACTGACGGTTCAAAAGTTACAGGTCGAAGCAATTATTTCAGAAAATATTTACTTAATCACAACATGTTCAAAGAAACCTCAATGTTATTTTTAAAGACCTATCGATTGATATGCCACATGTTGATATTTGGTAATTTTTTTTTAAATTTAGTTAGATGTATGGAGCGCCCCCCCTAAAAATATTTTTTTTTTCTGCAATTTAACTACATAACTAAGTAGCGGCATAAAAAAACACCTTATGTGTAAATTTTATTAAGATACATTTTATAGTTACCGAGTAAAATGGCTGTACATACGGACGGACGGATGGACGAACGGACAGACGGACATGACGAAACTATAAGGGTTCCGTTTTTGCCATTTTGGCTACGGAACCTTAAAAAGTAAGTGCTTTCCAATTTCACATACTTTTTTGTATGTGCCTTATTATTTCCACCTTTTATCGCTTATTTCTCAGCATAGGCCTCACTTCGTGTACGCCACGAAGTGAGGCCTATGCTGAGATTGTCCCGGTTCTAAGCTTTCACATCCAGAATTGACCCGCAACCTTCACAATGTCGTCTACCTAAGTAACTGTCGGGCTAATTAACAGACACTGCCAGATACTGTCCAAAATATTGCAGCAAAACATACCGGTGCTGCACATGACAGCGCTTTCTGCCTACTGCTGCTGAGTACGTACTGGTATGAGACCACTAGGTACTCAGCAGCAGTAGACGCAGTGGCAACACGCTGGACATGATTCAAATACCTAAATACTTACTTGTTTTTGCAAGTTTATGCCGCTATAGGCGGTGTAAACCCTCGCTGTTATAAATAGGTACTCGTTGTTCTTTAAGACGTTAGGTGCGTTGCCACTTTGCACTTTGCCGTCTAAAAACTGACTTTGATCAGAATATTGGCTTCGGATGCAGTAGCGTGAGGTGCAGTTTACACGAATTTCATTCCCCTTAAACTCCGTCAAAGTACAAACTGGACAGACCAGATGCGATTATGCGATTAAGTAATTTTGAATTTGAAGTTATTATTCTTCTTCTTTGTCCTTCCCTTTTCCCTTTATTTGGGGTTGGGTCTCCTCACTCTTCTGCGCTAGGACGACCTGGCCTGAGTTGTCGGCTCTGGCAATTAGGCTTTCTTGAGGTCCCTTTCCATAGTAGATCAGCAGTTATATGGCGGGAGGCCTTTAAATACCACTTCCCTCTAGTCTGGTTCGATTCAGTTATTTGGAGTTAAAAAAAAAAAAAAATATTGTGCAACTTAAAGTTTTTTACAGTAGCTGTGCCTCTTTTTAAGTATTTTTGATACTTGTATCAAGAGATACTGCTCTTCCACAGGTGGTAGGTTACAATGATAATGTACTTAATATAAAACAGTTTCATGACTTGCAAAACTAAAACAATAGATAGAATAAATTAAATTAAATTCACTAATTCTAACATTCAAATTTGTATGCTAAATAAAACTAAAACTAAACAAATCATTAGAATCTACAGCAGATTACAATATAAAACTGAATTACTTTCATCACAGTAGCCCAAGGACTAATGTACGAAATAATTAATAAATAATAACAATTAACATTCGCAGATTATTTTGAAACAATTGAAAAAGTATGTGTGTGTGTGTGTGTGTGTGTGCGTGTGTGTGTGTGTGGGTGTACTAGTAAAAACGTTGCGATTAAGTTTTTGATACTATTTTCTCTATGTCATTACAACTTTTTGATTTTAACCATTCAATTACTTTACTTTTACATTCAAATTTTGTACAGGAATAAATATCAAGATCTTTATTTATGAAATTGTATAAATACGCATATTGTGAGGCTTGTTGCCTCCTACCATATGCTGTTTTGACTATCCCAGTGCTAATGACCACTGTCTTTTTCCTACGTGAGATTTTTGTGGTTGGTTTATAGATGTTGTTTTTATGTGTTTTAAGGATTAGGTGTAATATGTAGAGTTTTCTTACAGAGAGTTGATCGCAGGTGATATATAAATCGCTGGTTGGATAAGTGTATGGCTTAAACAACATAACCTTCAGCAAAGCTCTTTGAGCCCTTTCGAGTTCTAGGAACTTTACTTTTGTTACCCCCCCCCATTTGAAATACAATAGGAGAGGACTGATTGAACCAATGATATATAGATCTGATTTAAAAGCGATGTCGTGGCTACATGTCTAAGATTTTTGAAATCCATCTGCATACAAACATATCCAGATAAGTTTACGAGTTCTTGTCATGATGCTTTCCGTGTGTGCCATGTTAAGCGTGGTCAACCATAACACCCAGGTATTTGGTACATTCTACTTTCGTTATGGTTGGGCATGAGCATGTGGTTTGTGTTAGATTTTGTTGTTAAAGACAAAAAGAGGTTTAAGTTATTAAAACTCGAAATAACTTAACGTATAATCGTGTTTGTCTGTTTTAGTTTATATGTTATTTTGTAGTTATCAGTGCCTTGGTTTTTACTGTAATGCCTGTAACTGATTTGAATAATAAAATAAATAAATGTACACTGGCGAGCTCGACTCACCTGCGCCAGCGCAATCAGAACACGGGACAAGCTGACAACTGGGGTACGATGATACACTGTAATTTTGCAAGTTATTAACTTTGTTTTGAGGAATTTGGCGAAGTGCCAGGTCATTGAACTCGTTGAGTAGATTGCTGATTTCTTGGTATTTTAATGTTTTAAGACACGACAAGTTGGAGCTGTTTAATTCGAGCCTTGCGGTGTTTTCAATTCATTCTCTGATTAAAGTAATGTTATTTTTCTGATGCATATCAGTTAGAGATTCTGAGTCTATAGGCATTTTAGTTTTAATATCTTTTAACGCTTGTAATATTTAGTCGAAGTCGTAGCCGATCAAGTAGATACTGTATTTAAAAATTCAGTGGTGCAACAACACTTTTTAGTTGTACTCTTCTCGGTAGGTAAGCTCGTTTGTTGTGGATATGATTCAGTTTTAAAGGAATAAGATTTCCTAGTTGATCGTAGTTTCTAAATATGTAAGAAAACAAATAGGTTTTATTATACATTTTTCTATTTATTTAAACCAAAACGATAATGGCGAAACCATAATGCGCAGTAACATTATAAATCACAAAATGTTACCCCACCGTGTTAGAAACTGCGACTCGGAACTGCGCCGTGACAGTTGACAGTTCTTTGTAATCAAAGATACTCCGCAACCAGGTGTACGGTTACTGAAACATGATTCTTAAATACGCTGCAGACGGGTGCTCGATTTTCGTCAGAATATGCATTTATTTCCAGTACTCGTAAGTTTAGTCAACATTAAAGATATGTTTACAGTTTTGGACCTTATTACAAAGAAGTAAGGTGCAAAAGTGTAAAAATATCCTACATAAATTAAGCAGCAGATGTAGCTACGTAAGCGGCCAAAGAACTCAAAATGATATTGACAGTTGACATGGTCTTGTTGTTGTAATGTAACAATTTAATACATTCGTATCAAGTCAAGGTATTTTTCGTCAGTTTTAATAAGGTACTCAAAATATTAAAGAAAAATACCATTTTAGATACTCATGTGTACCTAAAATTTCGCTATAATCATGTGATTATTATAAGTAAATAAATAGCTTTGGCGAAGGAGAACAAACTTCATACAAAATTCGACTAATTTCAGAAGACTAATTATTGTTTTATTTGTTTCAGGTAAATACAATAAAACAGAAGACAGCTTGAAAGATCGTTAACAGGTTTATTAAACTATGATGTACTTACTACTTTCGTAATGCGATACTTACCGAGATTGTAAATATTGTCGTGAATTTTAAAATGTATCGATATCGCTGCGATCGGTATTAATATTTAGCTTACACCCTTCAATATATGCGACAGGATCCAAATTCCAGTATCCGCAATTGATTTCATAGTAGATTGTTTGACAAGGGTCTAAAGTATTTTCCCTAACGAAGTGAGGGATAATTGTTCGAGGGGTAATATGGCTTTTAGACCAGAGTTATACATACTATTTTTCACTTCGATTGCGAGAAAATAAAAAAAATATGATCAAAATACTTATTATTCATGTAGTTAACTCTGTGCACCCAGAGTAGATCACCCAGGTGAACTAAGTATACTAAAAGTACTTTTTATTCACCTTTACGTTAACGACAAATTTGAAACATGTTTTTAGTAAACTTTGTTCACCCAAGGTGCTTTTATACTTGTGTGAACTTTTTGACTCCACTGGCTAAAGCTAAAAAGTTGACGTGATACGAGCGTAACTATGTACTCTGTTTTTTCTGGTGGTGTTTGGTGAGGTTTATGTTTACACATTTGTGTGTCAATATCAAAGATTTATAATACGATGCGATGTACGATAATATTAAGTATTATCATACATAATCTTGACAATCACATACGTATTGCGCAGTTTTCGGATACGATATTAGCATACAAAAGTGTGGTCCCGTTTCACTCAGCATTTTCCATACTTTGAATGCGAGGCTTGCGTATGAATAAAAAACAAAGCATGAGGTCCGTGTTCGAATTGTATTTTAAATTCAGTATGATTAATGTTTTTTTAAGTATTTTAATGTGTACATGAAAAAAGGAATTGTAAAATGTTGTGTGTAAACGAGATTGAGTCGGCATTAATTTTGTAATTTAGAAATTCAAGTTTCATGTTTTGTTAATCTTAATTTCAAATAATGGCACGTACGTACGTAATTACATATTCGTTAAAGGATTTCTAACTTTCCTAGTAATTGTGTTCATTTATACATTTAAGTATATCTATCCTGAACGAATCTTAGCTACCAGTATGGTACTCTTCGGATATAGAAGTTATGGGTTTAAAGGACCTCTGTCTGCGGTAGAGCCAAATTATGCTACATCATACTACGATGAATGAAGGCATTGCACTTACAATCATAATGTAATATAACACATTTAATATACTCTCTAATTTAAAGCTTATCACCGCGCAGTTAGATTTAGATTCAATAAACTCTTTTATGTTTTACATGTTTCATTGGAACGCAATCGACCGAACTTTCGCAGAAGCGTATCTCGCTTAATTGCTCAATTGTAATAGCGACTTTGGTGCATTAAGTTAAGGTTTAAATTAAGGGTGGGTGTGCAAGGCGATGGACCGTTGCGAAAGAGATGGATGCAATTACACGTGTGATTGTATTATCGAAGTGGATGTAATGATACAAACAGCCGCACCGTCGTGTAGGGCCATAACAAACTCACTGGAATTGACAGGGTTGTCAACTTATCTTTTAATTATTGTTAGTGGATCATTTTTCGAATCCCATCTAAATTCCTAACCCTTAACCGCATAAATATGTTTCTGATTTTGATCTCCGAATAGAGATTCATATATCAATAGGGTTTAACATTATAATAACTGCCATACTTATATGGAGTAAAGGGTTAAGGATAGTGGACGGCGATTTTTCTGCACCGGTCCCCTGGGTTCTCTCTAGACTTTACGGCAGGCGGTCCTATCTATAATGTGGCTGCAACGCAACAGCTCGGTTAGAAAGCTCGGTCTTAACTTTGACTACATTTGGCTTGGCAACTTTTAATTTGTGGGCGGCTGCAGGAGTGTCGTCAGCTTCACCATGTATTTCGGTAATACTGAGTCGATGCGTTACTGACTAGAGAATACGATGATATAAGTATGTAAACGGACACACAGGTACTATGCGTAAACACGGCCTGGACGTTGATGGTGTGAGCTGACGATATCGCCTTTGATTACTACTACGGACATGAGCCTCGCGTGATTATCCATCTGGTATATCGGGCTAAATAGTCACCTCCACCTCCCCTTACAGCGACCCCGTTCCTCACACTATGGTTACCCTGAGTTCATAACGATTGACAACTCACTGGGATCAAAGATCTCTCTGAGCACTGATACACGCTGGTAAATAACACGAGACACATGATCATCATAATAACACAGTAAGAAACTCCATGAACTAGTAGAAAGATAAATGTTAAAGCGCTTACCATTGATTTGTTCGCACACAACCTTCTCTCGTGCCGTCGTCCGTGGGTCTACCCTACAACCCCCCATAAAAATAATACATCCATATTAGAAGCGATATTGAGATCGAACGTGACTGCCACCGCCATCTATCCAAAAACACCGGCAAGCACGAACCGTTTCGCGATATTCGCGACAAGGAGATGGAAGCCAAATTTTGTGACTATAGTCTTCATTATGTGTAACATCACTGTGAATAGTGGCAACAACAACAATGTGGCTGCAACGCAACAGTTCGGTTAGAAAGCTCGGTCTTAACTTTGACTACATTTGGCTTGGCAACTTTTAATTTGTGGGCGGCAGCAGGAGATGGTAGCCAAATTTTGTGTCTATAGTCTTCATTATGTGTAGCATCTATGTGAATAGTGGCAACCCTGGCATATGATCGCGCGTTATCGGCGCGGGCCCAGCAAATGGCCGGCTAATTGCGCGCGACTCGAGAGGGGAAATTGACGGATCGCTTTGAGAATTCCACTGATTTTATATTAACTTGTTTATGATCTAGACATTACTTATTTTTCTAGATACACTGATTCAGAATTGTGAGGAGTTAACGGACTTCAGATAGAGCTTTATAAAAATCTACCTTTTTTACCTCCTTTTGCTTTGAAAAACAATGTAAAGAAGGTACAGAATCAAAAAAGATTTACTGAAAATATGGTTCGTGAAAATTTGTAACCGGCTAGTCTTATACCGTAATAAGACTGTAAGAGAAACTGCTGCAATAATCGTTCTTGCGGTACTATTGTGAGGCCATTTTTAAGGACTGTGTATCCCTAGTATTATTTCATCGGTGTCTTTATGGACTGATTTCTGCAATATAAACTATCCTATGTCCTTCCTGCGGACTCACTATCTTCATATAAGTATATCAGGTCAGCGGTTTAAGCGTGAAAACTTGAAAAGGTAGCAGACAGACAATTATATTTTCGCATTTTTAATATTACTAGGGTTTGACACCTCTGTCTTTGTTTGTATTAGGTATATAGTCGACAACAGAAATTTCTAAGCAGGAAGCGTGGTGTTCCAAATGATTTTGACACTTGGCAATATAGTCTGGTCAAACTCATTTCTGGTGTAGACTATACAAAGATGGAGTTCAATCCAGTTTGCTGTCATCAACGAAAGGTCATCGACCTCTGCAAGAACAATGTGCCATATCGCTCGTAAAACTGATATGGCTATGATTTTGCCTACGTATCGTTCTGAGTACTTAGTAGTTGAGTACCATCGTTAGCAAAGTTAATTAATGCTTGAGCCTTATTAGAAGGAGTTAAGGTTTATGTTGGTCTGGTTTCTGTTAGTGACTGCATTTGCAATGACGCGGTGTCCTAGATGAGCGAATTCAATGTGAACGGTACGAGTCAAGTGCTTCGCCAAGGGGGGCAGGGAGGGCAGCTGCTCCCCCTCCCCTAGATATAAAAAAATTGCCAAATGCTGTAACCACAGTTTTTTTTTAACATAAGTACTTGTTTTGGCCGCCTTAAGGGGCTGACAACAGCTCAAATCCCTCCCTATTTTTTTCAGCGCGAGGGAAAGAGAAACACTGTGTTACGGTTAGTATGGGAGCTCATAGCGAATTTTGAAAAATTATGAATTAAAAAAAAAACTACGCATTAATTGAGAAATATAAAACCACGAAGTTTTTAGTATTAGTGCGGTGGAATTTTGTCCTAAGTTACAGACGTATAAGTCAAGAAACTAAAGACATACGACTGTTTAAAACAATTTAGATGTAACTTTGGAATTATTTTCTATCGAGCCGATTTCGTCCAATCGTGTATTATAGGAATTAACGAAGTTCTTCCAAATATAACGAATAATAACATATATTTTTTTTAGTTTCTCAAATCAAGTAGTTATAGCAAAAAAACTGTTTGAGTAAAGTCAATTTGAAGGTCATCGGGTGTTGTCAGCCTCTTAAGGGCCAGTAACGAGTCTGGGGTCGTGAAAAGGTTAATCGGTGAAGTCGGTTCGTTTTTGTTTAAAATTATAACACCACAGCATAAAAATAAAAATGGTCTTCCACAGACTATGAATAAATCGAAGATGCTATAAAAATATTGCCTAATGGGCTGAGATCTGGCCACGTCAGATATGACACAATAATGAGAGCAATGAAACCCATCCAGTAAGATTGCAATACTATCCTTATGGCTAGATCCGGGCATCTGGCAGCTTTTAATGGGTGGATGTCAGAGTGACAGACTAGCAAAGTTTTTAAATTTGAAAAAAGTTATACCAAAATGGTAATTAGGATTTGTATTCTTAAAGTGGTTAGCATTCTTTGACCTCCACCACTATACAGCTGCCAGATGTCCGGATCTAGAAATAAGCCTAGTATAGCAAACTAACGAGAGGGGTTTCATCGCTCTCATTATTGTGTCATATCTGACGTGGCTAGCTCTCCGTCTATAAGGTTAAATAGCACCCGGAAGGTAGCGTTACAATCCATCGGTTGTTTATATGATACTTTAAAACGCAGTAAACACCACAAGGCTCTCAAAAGATACTACCTTTTAAGTACTAGTTTTACTTTAACTTCAGATTTTATAAGCTCTTAATTTTATACCCCTTCCCATTATAAATATAATTTACGATAACTACGGGATAAGTGCAGCGCACGCGCATATCCACTCAATTGAATAAAGATAGACCTTAATGGCTTTGAAATAAGGCTTACGTTTGGTTAGACAAATGGGAGTCGGGGATTCTTTAATAAGGAGCCGACAACATGGAAATTGGACGCTATAATTAGGTAAATATAACCAATTACATTAAAAAACCGGCTAACTGCGAGTCTGACTCGGGTACTAAGGGTTCCGTACTATTACAATAGGGATGATGACACGTTAAATTATGCAATAACATTTAGTTGATAGGATGCAGCATTACCAATATATCCAAATAAAGTGAAAATTATAAAAATCTATTGAAATAGTTCAAAATATCATGCTTCAAAATTTCAACATTTTTAAATTTTTTAAAGTACGTAATTTAAAAAAACAATGATACCATTCAATTTTTAACATTTTACTGTTAAATAAATTGTATGGTAACTATATACATAAACGCAACATTTCACTGTAAAAATAGCAATTTCATAATATTTCCATACTTTAAACAGGGCGACTATATGATCGTGACGTCACTTTTGCACGTCATTTTGTTAGGAGCGTTTCGAGAAACAAATGCAAATCTCAGACTTTTAAGTCTAATTTCTGACTTTTGTGTTGCTTTAACGCAATTGGCCGCACATAGACATTTAATCCTCACAACAAAACGAATCGATTGATACCATACATGAAAAAAATTCACCATGCCTATTGCGTACTTTTTTTCGTACTCACGCATGTCAAATTTTTTGAGGAATATTTTGCAATTTTTTTATTTGATTTCCTTAAAACAGCGACCGACCCTAAGCGGTTGCACCAAACCGTCTGTCACCGTAAAAACGTTCGTAAAAATGTATTGTATGCAAACTTTCATAGTTAAACGGCCTCCTTGCCTAGTTGGTAGTGACTCTGCCTATGAAGCAGGAGGTCCCGGGTTCGAATCCTGGTCAGGGCATTTATTTGTGTGTTTATCACAGATATTTGTTCCTGAGTTATGGATGTTTTCTATGTATTTAAGTATTTATCTATATCTATCTATTATATATATCGTCGCCTAGTACCCACAACACAAGCCTTATTGAGCTTACTGTGGGACTAGGTTGATTTGTGTAAGGTTGTCCCATAATATTTATTTATTTATTTATAGTACCCTGCCGAGTGACGCTGATGTCATGACTCCCGTCAAAAATCGTTGGTGCAACTGGCTTGTACTTATTCTGTGCAATTTTCAGCTAGCTACCAATTACGGTTGATATAACACTACACTCTGTGACGAACAGAGAGGGTTTCAATTGTCAGCCTTCCATACGGAACCCTAAAAACGGGGTTCTTCTTTATAACGGAACTGTCATATTACTCATATTAGTCATAAAACCGCAAACAATAAACAAAAATCCGTAAAGCGAATATTTGTGGCTAACACGCGGAAATTATTTACTTTCACAACTAGACTTAAGTGTTTGTTATACAACTGGCAACCCTAATAACTTTTTAATTACGAACATAAAGTTACAGCACTAGTGTTTCACTAGAATCACAGTAATGAGAACGTATACTCGTCAATTTAGTTTGGCCAATTATGACCCTTACTGGAACAAGTTAAAGTCTACCACTGATCAGTTAAAAGTGTTGTTACTAGGGGGGCGTCCATTATTTACGTGAGCTAAGTCTCACTAAATCTCACTTGGGGAGAGGCAAATACTCCTATTACGTAACTTAATTTTTCTAAACGAAGCCGATGAAAATTACTAGATAATTTTACATAAAAGTGAAGTTATAATTATTTGTACAAGATGGCCTCCTTCGAACCCAAATTGAACTTCAATTTGTTTTTCATTGTTGTAAAATCAAACTCAAGTACCTAAGCTAGTTCAGATTTACGAATTTTGACTAAAACTTTCATTTTGAAAAACCTCACTTTAGAAATGGGGGTGGGAGAAAGTGTTAAGCAAAATCTTACCAGAGCGGGCCTGCGAGCCGGGTCAAAAAAATTCCCAAAATACAAGACGTTATTAATGAACGCCCCCTAGGGTTTCCCAGAAAAGCAAAGGACACTTCGTAAACGCGCGCATTGCTTCCATAACCGCTGTAATCTTTTTATGGACAGCATTCTTCATAAATGCTGCGGGTTTACGGAGCATGCTTCTTGTTTTGAAACCGGTAACTAATTTGTTATGAGATGTTTGTCAATAAAACAATATTAAAAAACGTATTTTCAACACACCTTCTCGTAACGAGGTTCTTATTCCACCGCTTTTATGCTCATAATCATAGATATTGAACACGCGTGCATTTCACAATAATTATTGAACTAGTGCAATAATTTAATAATCCGATCAAGTGACGTTTGTACTCTAGTTCCAAGTTGTATGTACGCAGACGACGCGTTGTAATTTAGTCGGGTATTACCTTTGCTTTTTTATCGCTTTAGGAATTTGCATTCTAAAAAAGTAAAAAAAAAGTAAATATATTTAAAATTAGTACATTATGATACAAGTGTGCTAAGTTGATCATTACATACGAAGCGATATTGTGCGCACGAACGCATGTGACTGCGCATAAGGAAGCTGAGCTTATGTAATGATCAAGCACTCGCGTTTCATACGACGTTTTTCATCACACTTGCGAGGAAATAACAGAATAGTATAATTAATAACTTTTGATAAATACATTAATTGTCAGAATGTTTACAGGATAGAGGTACTTACGCATCTAAGATAATTAAATTTAACTAACCTGTTTTGTGATGTTATTGAGTATCTGGAACTCTTCTTCAAATCATTTCATAAAATTAAAGACTTCACATTTATTGTGCAATAAATTATAGGATTTTTTTCTTACGTATTGCTCACTAGATTTGTATGATGACATTTTACTAGTATGTATAACAATTTTGAAATATATCCAGAGGTTAAATTAACGCTGAAGTTGTCTTCTTATTCATTGAAAATATAATTTGTTTGAATTAATAAAACACAACGAGAAAAATCTAACAAATAAACAATGATTTAAGGTTAACTTATAAATGGCGCGTAATTTTCTTTTTGGATGTGCGTGCAGCTTTAGACAAAGGCGCGGACGTATAATGCCAAACAGCCAATATAAAACAGACAATTCGTGTTTAAAACGTAATTTATTGTGTATTACGAATAATAAAATAAGTTGAAATGATTATTATTCACAATCAGGATTGTATAATTTGTATTCTATCGTAAATATGTATATTTTTAATATATTTACTTTTTTTTTACTTTTTTAGAATGTAAACTCATAAAGAGTTTAAAAAAAAGTAAAGGTAATACCCGACTAAATTACAACGATTCGTCTGCGTATGTACAACTTGGTACTAGAGTACAAACGTCACTTGATCGGATTATTAAATTATTCCACTAGTTGGATAATTATTGTGAAATGCACACGTGTTTAATATCTAGGATTATGAGCATAAAAGCGGTGGAATAAGAACCTCGTTACGAGCAGGTGTGTTGAAAATACACATTTACGATAGAATACAGATTATACAATCCTCATTTTGAAAAAGAATCATTTCAACTTATTATATTACTCGTAATACACAATAAATTATGTTTTAAACACGAATTGTCTGTTTTAATATTGGCTGTTTGGCAGAATACGTCCGCGCCTTGGCTCAAGCTGCACGCACTACAAAAAAAGAAAATTGCGCGCCATTTATAAGTTAACCTCAAATCATTGTTTATTTGTTAGATTTGTCTCGTTGTGTTTTATTAATTTAAACAACCAACACAACACAACTTTAGCGTTAATTTAACCTCTGGATATATTTCAAAATTGTGTTACATACTAGTAAAATGTTATCATAAAAATCTAGTGAGCAATACGTAATAAAAAAATACTATAATATATTGCACAATAAATGTGAAGTCTTTAATTTTACGTCACACCTGGCCATAACGTGAGCTTTGCCGCACGCTACGCGTACGGTAAAACTCGCGTTATGGCCAGATGGAGACGTAAAATTGTGTACTCACCACGGGCAGTAAAAAAGAAAGCCCTCTATCGCATATTTACAACCCTCGCCTGCGGCTCGGGTCACAAATACCTGCGATTTCGGGCTTTCTTTCTTTTACAGTCCTTGGTAAGTAATGTACTATTATGAAATGATTTGAAAAAGAGTCCCAGATAGTCAATAACATCACAAAAAGGTTAGTTAAATTTAATTATCTTAGGTTCGTAAGTACCTCTATCCTGTAAACATTCTGACAATTACCGCACCGAATGCTCCAATATCTTTTACATTAAAAAAGGGGTGCGACAGGGCTGTATCCTGTCGCCTGCACTTTTTAACATATATGGAGAGTACATCCTCCGGAAGACCACCGAAAATTGGGAGAAGGGTTTTCCTTTAGGCGGGAAGAGACTATCTAATCTCCGATACGCTGACGACACCGTTCTTCTAGCAACATCCATGGAAGACATGAAGGAGTTGTTCCAAAGACTCGAGTTAGAAAGTGGAAACATCGGTCTCGCAGTAAACAGAGCTAAAACCAAAGTGATGATGGTGGACCGAGCCGGAAGGCTAACAAATGCCGCCTGCAGCATTCCTGGCATTCATGTCGTCGATCACTACATGTATATTGGGCTCCCAAATCTGCAATGATGGCAGTTGCGTTCCCGAGATAAAAAGACGGATTGGGATGGGGAAAGATGCTATGACCCGTTTAAATAACATCTGGAAGAAAAGGGGAATTGGTATCAAAACCAAAATCAGATTGATACGAGCCCTAGTATTCCCAATCTTCCTGTATGGAGTAGAAACGTGGACAATCTTGGCCCGGGAAAGGCAAAGGATTGATGCATTCGAGATGTGGTGCTGGAGGCGAATGTTGAGGATACCTTGGACTGCGAGACGCACCAATGCATCGATCTTGACCCAGCTGGGAATAAAAATTCGCTTGTCCGCCATATGCCAGCAACGCATTCTTTCGTATTTCGGTCATACAATGCTTAGAGGAGACGAAAATCTCGAAAAACTGATTGTTGTGGGGAACACTGAGGGCAAAAGATCGCGCGGTCGTTCATCAACCAGATGGGCGGATCAAGTGAAGGATTCGTCGTCTGCGCAAGTCTACACGGTCGTAAGAGACGCGCTGGACAGAAACCGGTGGAGGCAGATCATCCGCTCCAGATGCAACCCTGATGCTGACCACGATCCTCAGACATGAGGGAACGACCTAAGAGAGAGAGAGGGTAATGATCACTTTAGCACACTTGTATCATAATGTACTTAAGTAAGGCAACCTTTCTACAATAAATATTTTAGTAACTTTCTGGTCGCATATAATAAATGATATGAGCTATTTTTGGTGCTATGTCTCATCGTGTAGTGTACCCTAAATTGTGTCAAGTGTTAGTCATGCGCACCCGAAAACACATGGCGACGTTTACCGTTTTAATTTTAGAATATTCTTTCGTTTTTGCTGTAGGTATTGCAACCGTTGCATTGGACATGGACATATCTTTCTAAGAAATCCCAAGGACCCGGCCCGATACTCGAAATAAACAAGTAGCAATACTTATAAATATTCAGTATATGTTTAATGAGTCATTTGTTCTAACTAAATAGCCTGTAACAAATATTACTAAGAATAACAAACGAAATTAAATGACACGTTCTAAAACTGCCAGTTACTACAATGAGGGATACAATTGCGCGCGAAATGTCAAAAAAGAAATGAAAACAAAACCGAATAAGTTGACGAGTGCGCTTGCCGTTGGTAACAGGAATGATTTTGTTCACTTCAAAGTGGTTGTAGTGTATTTTGACGTGCGGCGAAAAGCGTCGCGGCGTGTGTACTTATATCCCACAAGTTCTCAATATTCATAACGGTGCGACCATTGTTTCCCGCCTTCAGAAACGTCACGTATACACGGCGCCATCTTGAACTTGAAAGGGACGTGCTTTAACGCATCCAGAATTAATAGGACTCGAAACAATCGCGATGTTCGCATTTTTGCCTAAGTTTTAAAATAATCCGAGCTCTTTTTACAATGGTAGTTTTCTTGACCCAAAGAAAATTATGAATGTATGCTGCGAGGTGTTGTGCATTGAAATCAGTAGCTACCCGTGTGGCGGTGTCGCCATACATTTTAAATATTGTTCGGAAGCATTCTATGTAGGTCCAGCTGTCAAGACATACATTTAGGAATGCGCCTTGCGGTCACAACGAGTCATAGACAATAATGTATTCGCGGTAGTTTAGGCAGGTGTTTTTCTATTCAGGCTACTCAGAAGGTTTTTACAACACGGTTATGACAGTTAAAAAACGAATGGTTAAAAATAATTTACTGTCCTGTCTCAGCCATATTGAAAGCTATAATCTTAGCTTTAAATTTTTTAAGTGGTCAGTTACGATGATTTACTGGTTCCAAGTGTAAACTGTTTAGTGGCAGTCGTAAATATTGGTTAACAATAAATAAACAGTCGAGATAAATCATAAAAAGCGTGACCTCGTACAAAAATCGATTTTACGGTCCTTTTTAACACTGGCCAAGTGGCCACTAATATTAACGAGCAACCCTATTGAATTTTTTAAACGGTCAATTTGCAGCCTCGATTTGAATGGAGCGTTCGAAATTCGAAATAGGATGTTAATCTCAATCTGAATACGATTATCAGTATGTAACACTGTCCGACTATTTATAAAATGAGAACAGTCTGTCTTTGTTACACGTGTGTTTTAAACAGAAGAGTGAGAGTGACAGATATTCAAGCTCGATACCGAATACAGTAAAACCTGAGTCATGTGACATGAATCTATTTTGCGGTGATTAATGTGCGCTCCAAATAAACCGTAAATAGAGATTAGTCAAGTCGTTTAAGGCTATTATTCTTGTATTGGATCTTGCATTGGTCGGGCGAGTTTTTTTAAAATGGTAGCAAGTAAACCTGATTTTAATATTAAATGCAGACCAAATCAGTCAATAGCGATGCGTAATGTAGGTAGATAACCACATATTTTTTGTAAATCGGTTTCTTGGGTACAGATTGTGCGCCTTTACTGAAAATATTTATTATTATACATTGATTTATTATGTATTCTACTAGATGTGACATCTAGAAAAAAAATTGTGCGCCATGTTTGGCAGTTGACAGCTGTGATTTTGTGTGATTTTCACTTTTGGAGCAAAAAAATTCTTAGGGATGTCATCTCCTGTTACTGAATGTTAAAATATACTTAATTAAAAAGTTTATTTGCAAATTCTAAAACATTGAGATTAACAGAGGAATCAACATTTAAATAAGAAAACGTGCATTGAAATAAAAAAACAATATGCATTGAAAATCACTTGAAAACGTAAACCTCATAGAGTAGTCGGTTGTAAACATAAAACTATCATTGTTGTTGTAACTGGCCGATGACGTCACTACGCCTAAACCGATTCGTTGTGACGAAAGTAAAGTCTGAGACGAATATAATATTTCTAGTTTTATGACCGTGCCCGTAAAGAGGTTGTGTAATTTACGCTTTCTACGGGTTATACAAACTGTTGCGTAACACGGGTACACATTTTTACTATTTCTTAGTATTTTAATGTAAGGGTACCTACTTACTGACTCTTGAATGTGTAGCCATTGAAAAAAAACAATCAGCAGTCGGGTACCGTTTTGTGATAGTGCGAAGTAGTTACCGATACGAACGCTGACTCGCTCTTTTCAACCGACTTCAAGATTTCGAAAGGAGGAGGTCCTCAATTCGTTGGGTTACTTTGTTTTTTTATTTATTATTATGTATGTTGACCGATTATTCGAAGATGGCTGAACCTTCACAGTTGGTCCCATTGCAACCAGGTCAGGATCTGATGATGGGATCCTGGAGAAATCGAGGGAACTCTTTAAATGTTATAGCCTCTAGTAATTTAAATATGTTTTACAGTAGCTCGGGCATTTCCTTTTAGAAAAGTAAAGTCTAAGTGAAGTCGGTTATTTTTGTTCAAAATTAGTGTGTGCTTTGATTTTACTAATAATCACATCCTACCTATCAAATATGTAATTAATAATTCTAGCCATAATTCTAAATACATAATGAACTTTTATACTTATATGTATTTTCGAATCATTGATTCACCACTATTCCTGGCAACACTGCCGAACTGTCTAGTTGGTTTCAGAATCAGCTGACTAAATTAATTAAAATTTATGATATTTATAGTTTTAAATTAGACGCATTGTGCATTAAAAGCAACAAAAGTGATACTGTAATTGGTTTTGTTAAAACAGCAGCGTAAAATCGCATAAGTGGACTTTGAACCGGAGTCCGGAGTCAACTGAATGTCACCGTTGGGATTTGCTTTTTGAAACTAAGGAAGTATTCGTTCTTTTTTCTCATTGTTACTCATCGACATATAATATCAAGACGAGTAAAGGCAAGCAAAGTTAATGTGAAAACACGACCCATTTTCACGTTTACAAAACTAAAATGTCTTATGTCTTATTAACCAATCAAGTACTCATTCTTTAAGCATATTTTTTGTGTTAACCTTCATTCCGCAAAGGTTTCATGCCATTTCACCAATAAGAAAAGTTGCCGTGTTGTGAGTGGTCAAAATCAATTTCACAATGAAGTTTAATTGGACAGGAGATACTCAAATGAAATAACTGAAATGTCAAGTTAACGTATAATAAATACGCCTAAGTTTGACGTGAATGGGTTCACGTAACTAATAAAATAAATAATACTGCAATCAATTAAAAATTTATTTTTTAGTGCATTCTTCATTACTTATGTAATATACGTAAATTTAATCGTTCTTGGAATAAGGAATAATATGAAAGCCTTCTATTCATCTTTCATTTATTTAATAAAAGTGCTTAATTACATTATAGGGACTTACATATCGTATATACTACAAAATAAGCATGAATTAAATTAAATAGTTTTTACTTTGAACTTTTTTACAATTTTATAAATCCGTTACATTAGGGAGACCCTTTTGGTCTCAAGCAACATAATGCAGACTAGAAAATAATACCTTCAATATAAATAGTTAAAATTCTCTTTGCTTCCTCGTTTTTTAGAACTAAAAAAATAACGGTTGAGTACTATTTATTTTAGCAGGTTAGGGAAATATACAAAGATAAATTTACATTTTGTATCCATTTTTTTATACTGCAACGGCTCACCTGATGTTAAGCAGCTACCGTAGCATGTAACTCCAGAGGTGTCTCATGTGCGTTGCCGACGCTTTCATATAAAAGAGGATTTACTGTGTTGACAGCTAAAGGGACAAGAGGATCCCCCGTCGTCAACACACTGCATCCTCTGAGCTCTCTGGCAACCTTACTCACCGGCAGGAACACAACACTATGAGTAGGGTCTAGTGCAAATTGGCTGTGGTTTTCTGTAAGGTAGAGGTAGTTTCCCAGTCGGGCTCTGCTCTAGATTTGATAATTAAAGACTATGCTATGAAGTTATAGCATTCATTATTAATGAAAAATAAGTGTCATACCATTAGTCAGTTGTACTAGAAATGGCACGGCCAGAATGGTATGATTTTACCAGAGTAAGTATAATAGGTACTAATTCGAATGGTTTTGTTTTGTCGATTTCGTTTGAAGTTTCGTTTCGAGTGATTTGAAAAAAAAATCAACCTTTACGAATTTACTTTGGACTTACTTATGGCTTTGAACATAGTCCGAATCCAAGAAATGAATACTGCAAGTTCTGCAATGCTTGGTGGGCACCCCAGTTGGGTTTTACCTTTCAATTCGAACCGCAGGAATCCATGCATGCCTTCTTACTTCGTTCTTGGGGAAACTTTAAACATACACATACTGTTGAAGTCATCATTATAACAGAATTTAAATTATATTTAGTAGGTAAGTAAAACCGACTGAGGTGGCATATTCAGATTGTTTATTAAGTACGTCTATCTCATATTCCCAATATATGAGTACAAGGGAGACATTTCGATATTATCATAGTAGTATAATATTGATAAAGATTTATTCCAAGGACCCATACTGTATATCGAAAAAAACAAACTGAAATGATTCTTCGCTAACAACGGAAACCTAACTGCTATTACTACAAGGTAATACTTATTAAACATTCATTATACTTTTCCTCAAATGAGTTATGTTTACGTTTCCAAAACTTATATTGCATAACATCGACCAAGTCCGTAATGTATGAGAATATCTATGCGTGATTTACTTACCGATGAAAAGAAATATCACCATCTTTGGCGCCTGTGTGGCTCCTGCACCAATGCACGGCACAAGCCGGCATTTTAATACCGATATATTACCGAAATTTCATGGACCGAAAAAACTAATATTTTGACGACATGACAATTACAAAATGTTTGACATGACATTAGGGCACCGCTGTCACAAGCTCCGCCCACTTTGGCACCAGGAAAGTGGAGCACATTTTGAGCGTTGATTACGCTTCCTTACTTATTATTCTTCCAAGTTGTTACTACACAATTTCGTGATAAGAGTATCGTATGTTATACGTAAATTATATTATTTTCATACAAAGCTCACTTTATAGCCGTGAGCAACGTCAAACCTACTACATTGGCACAGTGCGGTTTCTCTTTGCTTGACGAACTTGTGGAAGCATAAGTTGAGACTACACATTCTCCACAGACACTGCCCACCACTGACACACTGCACACATTATTATCATTCTTACCTTCTTGCAGTAATTTAACTCACCATCTTAGCAAAACATTTCATCATCAATATAGGAACTTTCAAATTTTTTTTAAACATCTTTTAGATAACCTGAGAAGTGAAAATGGACAACGATCGCAAAGCCACAGCACGCGCGATCTCGCGCCAGTTAGAGATGCAAGTGAAGGCTACAATGAAAGACCTAAGGGCGGCCAAGGCCTTATCTGACCAGCTGATGCAGGAAAGGGATGACAGTGAAGTGGAGCTCAAGAGTATTCTAGACAAAAACACAGCGTTGAGAAGGGATCTTGCAGACAATGATGTACAGCTGACTGAGGCTCGTTGTTATGTGGACCGTCTACAAAAAATAGTGGACTCTTTTAATCATTGTGCTTCTACACATGAAGTGGCCTTAAAGCGTATTGCAAACCTGGAAGAGGAGCTGGGTGATGCAAATGAAGAACTTGATCTGCTTAGAAGTGAACGGGAGCGCTATAATGCCTCGGGGCTCCAGAATGTTTATCAAGAGTTGAACGGTGAATTATTTTTTAATAGTAGCAAGAAGCTGAAAAAGTATGTAAAGATAAATAGGAATATTAGGAGAACCCAGAAGCTTATCAAAAGCCAATCTTGCATAAAAAATGTTAATAAATTAAAGTTAGCATTGTCAGTAACAAAAAATAGGGTTAAAAACTGCCATTTAGAGCTTGCAACAAAAGAATTAAATTTACAGGAGTTGCATGCTGAGATAAATAGGTTAAAGGATGAGCTTGTGGTAATATCCTCTAGTTATGAAACTAGTATTGGGCAAGTTGAGGAGCATACTAAGGCTTTGGATGTGCTACTAAGACATGTATACATACACAAAATTCCTGTTGACATTCTTTATATTTTACCACTTGCCATACGATTAAATAAAATATTTTACCACTGACATTTTTTTTCTGTACATTTTTTTGATTGATTATTTTTTATTGTATTGTAAGTGACGATCTTTTAGTGAATCCATTTTATTTTATGATGTAAAATACTGTGTGGTTTTCTACAAGAAATAAATAAATCTATCTATCTATCTATCTATCTATCTTTTTCTAAACTGTTGGAAGAAAATCATAATTTAGAAGAGCGTTGCAAGTTGCTTCTTAATAGTAACGTTTGTAGTTGTGAACAAACACCACCAACAGTGTCTGATCAACCCAGTGTGGCCCTCAAGGCCTAAGGCCTAAGCTGGCTGTGCCAGCAGTTAGTAAACCTGTCCAGAAGACGGTTATTTACTCTGATGAGATTGGGTTAGGAATGGACCCCTTATTGAACCTTGGACTGAGACAAAAAGTGTCAAATTACTGTTACCGTAACATAACTTTGTCTCATTTATGTGACCTTATTTCAAAGGGATGTTATGATAATAACACTGAAATAGTCTTAATGTTGATAAGCCAAGTATAGATAAGCTGATGTCAACTTTAAATGAAATTTTATTGAAACTTTTATTGATAGATCTGGCGTGGGCAAAATTATTTTATGTGCATTGCCATATTCAGAGAATATGCCTTATGACTACTACTAGGATACCTAATTCACATTTAACTTGGTGACAATTTTTTCACAAAGTTAGACCACGTTCAATTGGGATGATGATACAACTGTTTAATTTTATACTAAAATTGGTATCAATCGATTCTTCTTTTTGTGGGGATCAAATGTTTATATGAGGCCAATTGCGTTAAGTAACACTAAGGTCAGAAAATACTTAAAACCTGACATCCGCACTTGCCGCTAAATGCTCCTAACAAAATGATACGAACGTATGACATGACACCATCCTTTCGTAGTCGCCCTTTTTAAAGTATGGAAAAAAATGAAAGTATAAAACCCCTTACACATATCAACGTAATTAAAAGTACACAACGTATAAGCCATACAAGGACCTCAAGGTTATGTAGACCTTCCAGATACCTTTGAGGGCGCCGGCCCTGTAATCAAAGGTTCATCACAATTTCTCACACTAAATCTCAACAAGATTGTATCTTGGAATTATAGGCGGGGTTAATATTGTTGGAGTTCCTTGGACAATAAAAGGCATATTTTTTGTAAAGACAGTATTCTTGGTTGACGGACAAAGTTAGTAACGAAAGAGTTATGTTATTTATGAAAAAGAAGGTGGAAGTCGTAACGACTATTAAAGAAAGGAAAGCAGCATATTTCGGACATATATATAGAAACCCAAAATACGATTCGTTAAAACTAATAATTGAAGGGAAAATTGAGCGAAAACGAGGACGTGGTAGAAGGAGAATATCATGGACAAGGAACGTAAGAGACTGGTTAGACGTGGACAGTACAGAGAAACTAATTCGCATGACTTCAGATAGAATGGCATATAAGCATAAGGTCGCCAACCTCCGGGATGGAGAAGGCACTTGAAGAAGAAGACGAAGAGAATATTCTTATTAGTTTGAAAACATAATTTTGGTGGTGGTTTGGTTTTACACTACCATTCAGGTGACCGATGTCTCGACACAATTCTTTCTCCGCTCTCGGAAAAATCACCACCATAACAAGGACAGTTCACTCCACATCCATTAACATGGTCGCTTACTCCACCACACCTTTGTAACTACCTTCTGCTAAGCTAACTTAGGCCTGATAAGTGCCATCTTAGTTCCTGAACTGCTAAAGGCCCCTGTTAACCTTTTCCCTGTTAAAAATGAGCAAAACATGCAAACATTATTCGACCACATTTACCTCAGCTACATCATACGATTTAGACTTCTTTCAAGAGATTGTCGATACCTGCCCGAAAAATCTATTAACCATTTGAACGCCAAGAACCCCTAAAGGTGTCATGAGTTCTCGTGCTCACAGCGCCAAAAGCCACTATATCGGTAATGGCGTACGCGGTCAAAGTAACTGTTTCGTATTTTGCCTTCGATATGATAATTATTAACTGTAAACCATAGCCTGGAAACGATTACCCGATTACAGCATTAAACAATCCACCAAATCAGAATCCACGTACCTTTTAACTTCTAGCGGCGTCGGCGGCTGGTAGCACACAATAACTATATGCACAAATTGTATGATTTGTTGGTTCCGAGGCTGTTTCCGTTAATGTACACCGTTAAACTATAATACAAGTCACACAAACACAATATTCACTTAGTTTACCGCCCTTTATCTATTTAAATCGAGTTATTTTACGCACAACCAACTTTTGCAATCCGGCATTTTTAAAACAAATCTGATGCCTCGCTGTGATTGGCTCATTCAAGCACTGCGTTCTACGCGCGGCTGCGCAGTGCGTTGTAAGTGTTGCCATAGCCCAGGCAATGGATTCCAAAATTGAGAGAATGCATAATGCTTGTACATATTCTCCCCCGCGAACCAAGCTACGTCTTGGTTAGTAATTATCCATCAAAGGCAAGACACATAGTTTTGAAACAGGCCGAAGTAAAGTTCCGTTTTGAACCTTTAATTCAACCACTCGAGTGATTCCGTCTTTTCCTGGCAAAAGCCGAATAATTCGGCCACGTTTCCATTGTAAGGAAGGGCAGTTGTCTTCTTTTATTAGAACTAAATCACCAATTTCCGGCGAACTGGTACGTAAAGTCCATTTAGGACGATGTTGCAAGGTATGAAGATATTCATTGCGAAAGCGAGACCAGAAATGCTGTGTCAATTTTTGAATTTGTTGAAAATGCGACAAACGCCTTATATTTGTTAATTCAAATGGATATTCCGGTAGAGCCACAAGTGGTTGACCGATGATGAAATGACCAGGTGATAAAACTTCCAAATCTGTGGGATCCGAGCTTAAAGGACACAAAGGCCTAGAGTTCATGACAGCTTCGGCTTTCGTAAAAAAAGTTTGTAGTTGTTCAAAGGTAAGCCGCTGTTCACCGAGCACACGATGCATATGCGTCTTAGCCGACTTAACTGCAGCTTCAAACAATCCACCCATGTTTGGACTACTGGGAGGGTTAAACAGCCAATTGATATTGTTTTTGATTAATTCACGTTCTAGCTCGGCGTGATGATTTTTTAAGTATATAAATAATTCCTTTAAATATTTATTGGTTCCGACGTAATTGGTACCACAGTCAGACCTAATCAACGAAGGGAGTCCTCTTCGAGAAACAAATCTGGTAAAAGCAGCAACAAATGCTTCAACTGAAAGTTGAGAAACTACTTCTAAATGTACTGCCTTTGTTGTCAAGCAAACAAAAATACACAAGTAACATTTTTGAATACGGGCATTTCTCAAATTGCTACTTTTCATGAGGATAGGGCCTGCGAAATCGGTACCTACTCCTTCGAATACCCGAGAACATCGAACTCGATCTGCAGGTAAGTCTGCCATGAATGGCTGTTGCTGTCGAGGCGCGGCTTTAAAACATGATATGCATTTAAAGGTCACATTTTTAGTAACAAACCGCATTGACAATATCCAATAATTCCGAGATAGAATTGAAGCTAAAGTCTGAGCGCCAACGTGACAGTATAGCTTATGATAATGTTCCGCTAACATAAATGTGAATTTGTCTTTTCCGGGTAGTAAAATGGGATGCCGAGCTGAATACAGTAGCTCGGAATGACAAAGACGCCCGCCAACTCGAACCAAACCCAGGTCATCAATGAATAAATTAAGTTTTCGTAATGAGTCTCTTATGGGCTTCCCAGCTGACAAGTCTTCAATATGGTTGTAGAAATGTTTCCTTTGAATCATCAATATTAAAAGTTTTATCGCCACGACAATTATTCATAAACCTAAACAAAAATCCAGTTACGTTAACTAATTTTTCGAATGAACTATAGCGACTGATTAAATCAAATTCATCCAAAACCAGAGCATTAGATGCACACTTCGAACGTAACCCAGGCAAGTCTTTGGGAGGGTCAGGCTTGGTTTGGTTAGGCCAACATTCTCGAGATTGGTGTAACCATTCGGGACTCCACCACAAATTATGTTCAAGCAACTGCGCGGCTGTACAACCACGAGATGCAACATCTGCACAATTTAACTCACTTTTAATATAACACCATAAAATGGGCAAATTCAGGTTATTTATTTGGGAAACTCTATTACCTTGAAAGACATCCAATTTATGAGGCGAAATACATAGCCAAGCTAAAGTGATTGTGGCATCACACCATCCGATAATTTCCGTAACTGTTAGTGAAAGGTCACATAAGGCTTTGTACACGTGAGCCAGTAACTTAGCCAGTAAAGTTGCAGCGTTCAATTCCGCCTGTGGGATCGTCAATTTTGTTTTAAGTGGAGATACTCTTGTTTTTGCAATAACCAGGCGAACAGTAACTTCTCCGTCAGAACATTCTGATCGCAAATATACCGCGGCAGCATACCCGACAGACGACCCATCACAAAATCCGTGTAAAGAGTACGACACTTTGCTCGTGGTTTTCAAGCATCGAGGGATATACAATTTTTTTAAATTGGGTAAATCTAAGAGAATATTGTTCCATTTCTCGACTATGTGACTAGGCGCCGGCGAGTCCCAGTCCACTTGTTTAGCTCCATCACTCATTAGTTCCTGTAATAATAATTTCACTCGGAACAATACAGGACTAATCCATCCCAGTGGATCAAATAACTTTGCCAAGGACGATAGAATACTACGCCTAGTAGGCGTCATTTGTTCGTCCGGTAAGTTAACTCTATAGGTGAACGTGTCCGTTGATGGATTCCATTGGATACCTAAAACCTTAATAAATCTAGTACTGTCGTCATCGTCGAAACAACGAGTAACCTCACAATGGTCTGTGGGAAATTCGGCTAATAGGCGAGGTTCATTAGACGCCCACTTTCTCAATTCGTACCCTGCACTTCGCATAATCTCAATTAACTCTTTCATAAGCATTTCAGCTTCCTCAATTGAATCCGCTCCTCCATTAATATCATCAACGTACGTATTTGCTAATAAAAGCCTGGCAGCATTCGGAAACCGCTCCTTCTCGTCCTCAGCCAGCTGATGAAGACATCTGATTGCCACGAAGGGACTCGATTTTAACCCGTAAGTATTAGTAGTCAATTCATAAAATTGAACTGGCTCCGTTTCATTCCGTCTCCAAAGTATTAACTGGTATCGTCGATCTTCAGGATGGATCCATGTCATTCGAAACATCATTTTAACATCTGTAGTAAAAACCACCAAAGGTAACCGGAAATTAAAAATAATTGTAGTTATGTCATTTTGCAATTTTTCTCCTGAATATAAACAGTCGTTTAAACTAATACCACTTGTACTTTTTGCACTCCCGTCGAAAACTATACGAATCTTTTCCGTATCTCCATTTTTTTTTAAAATTCCATGATGTGGCAAAATAAAATATTCAAGACCGGAGTCCACATCAAAGTCTGAAAGCCTCATATGTCCAAGTTCTATGTATTCATTCATAAATTGTGTGTACTTTTCCTTAAATATGGACTGCGCTTTCATACGTTTCTCCACAGCTATAAACCGACGAATCGCACTTGGTTTAGAATCACCCAACTCCGGGTGGTTAGGTACTAAAGGTAAACGAACGACATATTTACCGTCTGTTCCACGAGTGACCGTCGTTGCAAACAGCTGTTCACAACTTACGTCCATAGGATCTTTTAAAGAGACCTTAGGCGGCTCTTCCGTTTTCCAAAACCGCTCGACCGCGTCGACTAAAGAAACACCCGAAAAATATTCCACAGTGCGTGGTATTTCCCGATTAAAACCACGTAATGGACCGAAAACCGCCAAATCAAATATCGTATCAATAGCATATGGACCGCCGCGCCGTATAGTGATCTTATTTCCTTCAATTATTTCTCCGAGTATATCACAACCGAAAATAATGTCCACCCTAGACATGTGTTCAAAACCGAAATCCGAAAAATATTTATTTGATAAACCGAGCCGAGCCGCAACATAAGCCGTTGGTGACTTTAAAACAACCGCATTTACCGATAAAATAACATTGTTTTTCCGTTCCGACCGAAAAGTAAGAGTAACTAGATGCTTACTATTGCTACCTTTATTATCGACACCCGACAGAGCCGTGAAAGAGTAATGTTTCTTTAAACCTAAATTTTCTACGAACTCTCTTCGAACTACTGAAGCTTGAGATCCTAAATCTAACAAAGCACGAGTCTTAATAAATTCACCACTTTTTGCTAAAACACTACAGATAACAGTTGGTAAAATAACATTTTCTACCAAAGAGGGCGTCGAAGAAACATTACTCGTAATTGATTGCTATTCCGTATTGTCAACAGATGTCACTGGCGCATCATAGCGCGCGGAAGCACAAGGGCACGCTCGCGTACAATCGCCCGCAACGCTAGTACTTAGGACAGCTGTATTAGTCGTTCGCTCGTTTCGTGGGCGCCGATTAGCGAGTTCAACCGGATCGCGTGGATTCATTTCCGTTACACAAATCAAATAATTATGCCCAATATTACCACACCGTGAACAAGGAATGTATTGACTACACATTGCTGCCGAATGATTTCCAAAACACCGAAAACAACGATTATTACTTCGCACCCAATTTTTACGATCAGCGGGCGAGCTATTTTTAAACTTGTAACAATCTGTTATTCTGTGACCAGACACAGAACAAAACGCGCACCGTAAACTAGGGAACGAGTTATCATTGTCAACACGTTGTTCAGTTACATTTGCGGCATTTACGCTTTTTCCCGTTCTATGCGAGATCAGATCCGACGTATTCGCGGTGTCAATAAGCTGACACTCATTCTGCAAAAATTCAACCAAATTTTCAAATGTAGGTATCTTGTTTACACCTCCATAGTTTTGTTCAAAACGAGATTTGATGTCAAGTGGTAGCTTTGTAAGACTTATATGCAGCAAAATAAAACTCCAATGCTCTGTTGGAAAATCCAAAGATTTAAGGGCCCGTGTCGACTCCAGTAAGGGGTTCAAAATTTGCGTTCGTAATGCGCTTTGTTTCTTAATAGGCACTAAATTCAATATACGCGAAATATGGCTATCGGCAAGCAAGCGTTTATTGTCGTATCGCGACTTTAATATTTCTAGCGCTATATCCAAAGATGCGTCCGTCATAGGCAAATGTTGAATCAGTGATTTAGGCTCATTACATAGATTTGAAACTAAATAATGCAACTTCTCAGTTTTTGAAATGTCTGGCCTTGATTTGACCAAAGACGTGTAAAGACTCATAAAGCCAGACCAAGCAAATATATCACCGTCAAATTGCTGTAGATGAATTTGTGGAAGCCGTGGTCGTTGTGCTGGAGGCGCAGCCGCGGCAGCAGCGACCTCCGAGCTCGGTGTTTCCATGAACAAGGCGTCCAAATGATTATAATGCATTTCGGCATTATTAAAACGCGTTTTATATTCTTTGATTTTTTCATCATCAGTATCAACCTCGAGGTTTTCAAGTAAGCTCTCATAAGCCAAGGTCAATCTTTCGAAATGAGAATCCAACTTTCGTAATCTCGCTGCTAAAATACTAGAACTAATTTCCGATGATTTAATCATATTATAAGATGATTGCAACCAGTCGCATTCTAAAGTAAACCGAATATCATTTGTTTTATTCTTCGCCATTTTGAAACACAAATATACGTATTTATTTATGTATTTACACCGACCGCGCGAGCAAAGGTCAATGACCCGGTTCGATTGACCAGATTATGTTTCGTATTTTGCCTTCGATATGATAATTATTAACTGTAAACCATAGCCTGGAAACGATTACCCGATTACAGCATTAAACAATCCACCAAATCAGAATCCACGTACCTTTTAACTTCTAGCGGCGTCGGCGGCTGGTAGCACACAATAACTATATGCACAAATTGTATGATTTGTTGGTTCCGAGGCTGTTTCCGTTAATGTACACCGTTAAACTATAATACAAGTCACACAAACACAATATTCACTTAGTTTACCGCCCTTTATCTATTTAAATCGAGTTATTTTACGCACAACCAACTTTTGCAATCCGGCATTTTTAAAACAAATCTGATGCCTCGCTGTGATTGGCTCATTCAAGCACTGCGTTCTACGCGCGGCTGCGCAGTGCGTTGTAAGTGTTGCCATAGCCCAGGCAATGGATTCCAAAATTGAGAGAATGCATAATGCTTGTACAGTAACCATCATACTTGTCCTTTCAAGTAAGGTTTATCCCATCAAAAACATAAATGTGAAAGGCTGCCAAGTTCGATACTATGGGAATGCTTCGCCTATAAAAGAAGTGAGATCTGAATAAGCACCAAGTTCCATAAAAATACCTGAAATCATAAATAGTTATAGGAATGTACACTTGATTTCCAGCAGTTTTTAAGGTACATTTTGAATAAGTATCACGTTACATAGAAATACCTAAAATTATAATAGTCAGAGAAACGCACACCGGTTTTTTTAGCAGTTTCCTGATAACATTTACATCCCCTATTCAATTGTTAATGTATCTGCCAGTTCTTCTACTTCTGATGCCGCAGAGTATATGTTTCTCGACGTTTCCCTCTCTCATTCCAAACTTTTACTTGGCGTTTTTTATTCTCCCTCCCTTCACGTTAATTACTTTGATTCTCTTGAGAAACTTCTCGAAGACCTTATGCCTTCTTATAATCATCACATTCTTATGGGAGATCTAAATACGTGTCTTCTGAAGGATGACAGTCGATCCCGGCGCCTTAAATACCTGGTAGATGCATGCAATCTAACTATTCTCCCTTCAGATGCCACACACTATTTTCCAAATTGCTCGCCTTCTCTTCTTGATTTAACTTTAGTTTCTTCGACTTCTCATGTGTCTAAATTTGGACAATACTCCGCGGATGCCTTCTCATATCATGATCTGCTCTATCTCTCTTACAAAATTCGTCCTCCCAAATCTAAATCAAAAATTCTTTTGCAGCGCAATTTTAGTGGATTAAATGTGGAAAAGCTTCGAGATGACGCTTTAACAATCGATTGGAGCAGTATCGCTCGAGCGGGTTCGGTAGACGATCAAGTTTCTCTCTTTAATTCGCTCCTCATACAATTTTATGACGCTCATGCTCCTGTTCGTGCAATAAAAGTCAAGTATCTCCCTGCTCCTTGGCTCACTGAGGATATTAAAGCCCTTATAGAGAGGAAGAATCAATCTAAATCTAAGTATAAGGCTAACAACTCTGAGAAAAATAAACTTAAATATCATACCCTGCGCAATCGCTGTAGCACTATATGTCGAGATGCTCAGAGGCGTCATATTCACAGTTCTGTTGAAGATGGAAATCCAGCCAAAGTGGAAATTTTTGAAAGGTCTCGGAGTTGGCAAATCTCAACAGGCAACCAATTTAAACAATATTAGCGTTGATCAGCTTAACCAGCATTTTTCATCGTCCACCTGTTTCAGTGGTCCTAAGAAATCTAACTCACTTCATCATCTTTCATCACTTCCTGCCTTAGATCTCTCTTCTTTCTATTTTAGCCATTTCTGTGAGAGTGATGTTAGGAAGGGTATATTGAATATCACTTCTAACGCCGTTGGTGTTGACTGTGTTAGCCGAAATATGATACTCCCTCTCCTTGATTTGTTTGTTCCTATTATCACCGGTATTCTGAATTTTTCCATTTCATCAAGTACTTTTCCCAGTCTGTGGAAGGATGCCAATATTATTCCTTTACCCAAAAAATCCAACCCCAGTTCCTTCTCTGACTATCGCCCCATCTCCATTCTTCCTTTCCTATCCAAAGTCCTCGAACGGCTAGTGCATCAGCAACTAACTTCCTTCCTGAATAGAAATGACCTCCTAAACCCATTTCTATCTGGTTTTCGTCCGGGCCATAGTACTACCTCGGCTCTTGTCAAGGTTACCGATGACATCCGTTTGGGTATGAATGACCAGAAGCTTACAGTTCTTGCACTTCTAGATTTCAGTAATGCCTTTAACACGGTCGATTTTGACATTTTGCTCGCGTTCTTACAGTCTCTTAACATATCGGCTGCAGCGATTGACTGGTTCCGCAGCTATTTGGTTGGTCGTCGGCAAAGAATAAAACTAGATTTTTCGTGTTCTTCCTGGTGCAGCACATCAGCTGGTGTTCCACAGGGTGGTGTGCTGTCTCCTCTTTTATTTTCTATCTTCATTAATTCCATAACTCTTGATCTCTCCTCTTCGTATCACCTCTATGCCGACGACCTTCAAATATATTCGCAGGGTATGCATAGCGATCTCAATTCAGTTATAGAAGCCACGAATCTTGATCTGCTCCGCATATCAAATTGGAGTCAAAATTACGGTTTAAAAGTAAACCCCCTAAAGTCACAGGTAATTGTGATGAGTAGCGCTAAACAAATCTCCAAAATTGACTTTCTCAGGCTCCCTCCTTAATAAGCTTCAGCGTATTCAAAATGCCTGCATTCGGTTCATTTTCGGATTACGCAAATTCGACCATGTTTCTAGTTTTCGTTCTCAACTCAAATGGCTCCCTATCCGTCACCGCCGTAACTCTCACATACTTTCTTTACTCTTTTCTATACTTTTTAACCCTGCAACTCCCCGCTACCTCAAAGAGCGTTTCTCTTATCTTAATTCTATTAGATCCTCTCAAAAATTGCTCCTAAAAGTGCCATCTTCATGTTCCAAATTTTATAATTGCTCATTTACGTTCCAGGCCGTTCGTTTGTGGAATTCTCTCCCTCTCAACATAAAACGCGCGCAATCTATTGGTAGCTTTAAATCGCAACTTAAGGAATACTATTTATCTCTTCCTTAGGTTTTTAAGTTGACACTGTTGTTTCTTATTGTGTGTATTATATATGTATATATGTACGTATATGTATGTTTATTTTGTATTTATTTAAGTATGTATATTCATATGAATGTGCTGTGTTATCTATTTCGTCTCTTTTGTTTCTATGCACCACCTACTGCTTATTGTTTTTCTCTAGTCTCCACTACCCAAAGGTTGTCTGGAAGAAAGCGCTCATTAGCGATAAGACCGCCTGTTGTTACCTCTACCTAAATTTATCTAATTGTAATATTTGTGCTTGTAACTGTATGAGGTGTACAATAAAGAGTATTTATTATTATTATTATTATTTTTGTGTATCTTTTTTTAAGTCTCCTTTTTCAAGGGTGATATGTTTATTATGCGGGCCATGGCCAAGCACAATAAAGCATTTTTAAATATTACGTTTGATCGAATATAAAACATTTATTATTTTCAGTACTTTTTAATGATGTTACTTGGCAAGTTTTCACACACTACACACCTTTTCAATGCAATGAATCGACACCTTTGGACTGCAATGTGTCAAGTATATAATTTTCTATTAAAACTTGCCAAGTTACATCATTAAAAAGTACTGAAAATAATAAATGTTATCAGGAAACTGCTAAAAAAACCGGTGTGCGTTTCTCTGACTATTATAATTTTAGGTATTTCTATGTAACGTGATACTTATTCAAAATGTACCTTAAAAACTGCTGGAAATCAAGTGTGCATTCCTATAACTATTTATGATTTGAGGTATTTTTATGGAACTTGGTACTTATTCAGATCTCACTTCTTTTATAGGCGAAGCATTCCCATAGTATCGAACTTGGCAGCCTTTCACATTTATGTTTTTGATGGGATAAACCTTACTTGAAAGGACAAGTATGATGGTTACTTTGACTGCGTTTAATTCTATTTTACTATTTATTTATAGGTGATTTTTACAAATAAACTGGCTCCCTACACCTATAAAATGTACCTACTTACATATAATTACATACATCAATAACGTACTTTATTCTGTTTGTAAGTACGCTACCTACATAGATAATTAATAACTTGGTAATAGGCTACCAATTATAATACCTACTGGTAGGTATTATAACCTACCGGTAGGTAGGCCTACCAGTAGGTATTATAATTGGTGGCCTATTATGTAGCCCTAGAAGTGCACCATCCCATTTCATCCCGTGGCGTATCGGAGGGTGAGATGGGCAGTAGTATATATAATTCCATCTTAGAGTATATATGATTTCCATGTTCTTGAATCTGCGATTTTATTAGTTGTAAAATTAGAAATTATTTAGACTATGCGAGAAAAAATAGTCTTTTCATTTTTGTTTGACTGATTTAGCGCACCTAGTGTACGTAGTGACCTGCTTTGCACTTCGTAAATCGTGGGTTCGGTTCCCGCAACAGACACACACAGAGTGGTGAACAATTTTATTGTTCTTGTCTTTAAGACAAACATGTATTGTCTTAAATTGGTATGTATCTAAATTTAAATAAGTCTTATCTCATTTCCGCTCCATACCTACTTATAGTAGAACAAAATTACACATTCGTTGTTTTCGAAACTGACTCACACTTGGCCGTTTTCAGATTTTTACTTTATTTCAACCTAAAGACAAACCTTCGAGCCAAATTTCAGGTCGGTACGACCATTGGAAGATAGACCCATTTAGTTAATTATGACTTCATAGTAGAACAAAGTTACACCTTCGCTATTTTTAAAACTGACTCACACTTGGCCGTTTTCAGATTTTTCCCTTTACTTTGACCTTAAGACCTATCTCCATGCCAAATTTCAAGTCAGTACGACCATTGGAAGTGGTCTAGGTTTTTGATGAGTCAGTGAGTCAGTGAGTGAGTGTATGGTAAAAATAGCGATTTTCTGACGTCAATATCTCAAGAACTGCTATAGGTAGAATAATGAAATTTTTTATTCTAGACAATTAAGGGGATGTCAACAGACACTCGAAATTTCATATGCGTAGATAAAATATGTTTTGAGTTATAGGGTGGTCGAAATTGGCCCGAAATGGTTCGTGTAATATAACCCACGGCCGGTGTGTCGCTTTTTTTTGCTCGAACTTGGCGGACACACTGCCGTGTGTCTAGATATTGGCTCGCTTGCGCCAGTGATCTTGGCGTATGAGTGACGTTTTGTCTATGACGTACGGTGTTCAAAAGGTTAAAAGGACCAAAATTTTGGTTGCACAAAAAAAAACATTACAATCATACAGAACCCAATGCCGGAGTTGAAATAGCTATTTAAATTGGTCGGTAGTTATGACTATTATTGCTCTAAATAAGCAGAGCGAGCATTTTAATGCGCACCGTTTTTGTGCTGACATTTTTTTCTGTCACAGAGGCAAAGGAGCTAGCAATGGTGCCGGCATTTTTTCTTTTAATTACTAGTTATAATTTTTAATCGTCCCGGGATTGTTTGGTGTGACATGAACTTTTTATTCTAGTTGTGTATACTCGTACACGGAGAAAAAAGTCTCGTCCATGATACCAAAATACTGTAATCTGAACGAGATAATCTAGTAAATTCTGGGACAATTTGTAAATAACTAAACAAATCTGTTTAAATTCGTTGAGCTTAGTGAACTAATTATCTTGTAATTGCCACACATTAAAATAGCGTGTATTACTAGAATATTTAGTAATCATAACACGTGGATCGTACTAATACATATATTTTTTTTGCGGAACTTAATAAATGATATGTAAACTTAACAATACATTCTTGTAAACATAATATATTCATTAAGTATGATGAAATAGTTATATTGTAAGTGCCACACAGTCAAATTGCGTGTGTTACTAGATTATTCAGTATTTATAACACATGGAGTGTCTAAATAAACAATATTTATTGTAGATATTAATAAAAGTTATGTAAACTCTACAATAAATTCTTGTAAAGGCAATAAAACTTTAGTTAGTCCAAGAATATGTATCGTTAAGAATACAAGTCATCTGATTTATGTTACATGGTCTTTATTTATGCAAACTTCATTAAATGTTTGATGGAAGAAGAAAATATGTAACAGCAACTGCATTTATGGTACTCTCTAATAAATATACAATTGCGTTAACGTGTTATATTGTTTATCGGTACCTATTAATTTGTATGTGCACCGTATAGACAACTAACATTTCTTGTTAATTTAAAAAAAGGTTCGTTGTCTATACAAGGTGGTATAGTAAGGATTTAAGGCTGAGCCACGCCAGATGCGTGTGCGTGATGTGCACGTAGACGTGCGCGTGGCGTGCGCGTTGTAAAGTACGAATCCTTATAAGAGATGCCACACCGCTTGACGCGCACAGGTAACACGTCTCCCATGCGGTGTCATCTCTTATGAGGATTCGTCTTATACAACGCGCACGCCACGCGCACGTCTACGTGCACGTCACGCACACGCATCCGTAGTGGCTCGGCTTTTAGGCGGGATGCAAGTTGCTAGGACCAGTTCCAGGAGACAGACTAGCTAGAGTTGAGAGTTGAGTGATCTGGAAGTAAATAAAACATTTATATAAAGTGTATGCTTTATCTTGGTGTAAATATTAATTCCTACAATAACAATTGCATCTACGGAAAGTTATACAAAACCCCGTTTTAAAATGGACCATATCCGTCGACGTTCCTCAAACCCGGATATTGAGCCTGGCCTCCCATTCAGCTATCCACGATTATATTATCGGGTTATCTTGTGGACCTGAGTCGTGGAACTTCAAAGCAGGGGGTTTCCTGGACTTCAGTCTGAGGGCCTTAAGCGTGTCGAGGTCTTGATGGATGGGCAATTTAGTGTTCGCACGAATCTTCGCTATTTCACGATCCAAGCACTTTTCTCGTCGGCAGTTTGACGCTAGGATGTGACTGAGCGCTGGTAGCCAGTGAGTGGGAGTGGATTTGAGGCATCCGCTGATAAGGCGCAACGTGTGGTTCTGCTGGACGTCTACGGCAGAGGTATGTGTGCTGTTCAGCCACACTGCTGAGCAGTACTCAGCAGACGAGTACACTAGTGAAAGCGCAGTTGTTCGGAGTGTGGCTGCGTTGGCACCCCATGTGGTACCAGTGACCTTCTGAATAATGCTGTTCCGGGCCTTCAGTTTTGCCGACAGGCTGCTTAGGTGCTCTCTGTAGTTGAGGCTTACCGTAATTACCACCCATAACAAAGTGATGGTACTGGGTGGGAATACCCCTTTTCTTTATAAAACAAATAATTAATAAACTTATTACGGCACTACTGGTCAGAACCCACTTAAAAATAAAACTACTTAAAAATAAACATTTCTAAAGAAACGACTTGGACTTATTTAAACAATTTATCTTCAATTCAAATAAAAATCTTTTAATGTCTCTTTTTGCACTAAACTTGGTCCTAGTTCTTTGCACGATCCACGCACGATGACGATAATCACGATAATGGCCGCCGACCGCAACCGGAGCAACGCCGCGCGCGCTGACATTAACATTTCGTTTCGTTACACAAGTGAAACATTTATTTATACGAACAAAATTTTTTTGAACATAATTATTTGTTCGATATATATTACGAGAATATTATTGTAATATTTTTACAAGAACCGCAAAGTAACGCCAGCTATATCAACTAGCATTCGCTACGATACAAAATGGTGCTTAAAGCGCTCCGACATGGCGTTTCGTTACACAAACGAAACACAAATTTATGCTAACTAAATATTTTTTAAGCAGAACTATTTGTTCACCATTACTAGAATATTATTGTCATTTCTTTACAAGAGATGCAAAGTAACACCAACTTATAAACCAGTCATATAAACTATACTGCGATAGAATTCACTACGATACAATTAGTAAAGCGCTCCGCGACTGCGTTGAGTTGACGACTGTGCACACATATTTATACAAACTTAATATTTTTAAACAGAACTCTTTGTTCAGTATACATTACAAGAATATTATTTTTATTTTTTACAAGAGCTATAAAGTAATGCCAACTTATAAAAAAGTTACAACAAGTATACTGTCATAGTATTCACTACGATGAAGATTGTAAAGAGAATTTTTAGTTTTTTAGCATTACAAGAAGCATCTTGTAAATATAATTATTGTAACGTTTATTCAATGAATTGTAAAAAAAACTAGACTTCTCGTAAATATCATTAAACAGAACTATTTAGTGCATATTAATGTTCGAATAGTTCTATTGAATTCAAGATATAGTAAACGTAAAAATAGAGTAGTTTTCCTTACAAGATTGTAGTATCCGTTACAATAAATCTATTTTACTAATCATTCTGGTAGTATTGTTGGAATTTTTTCTTTCCGTGTATGTACAGGAGTTTTGATAGTGTGCTATATATATAATAATCTTTTTCTTAACTGATGAACGATTTACCCTGGGGCCTGATAGAAAGCAACGCACCAAAACAAGGACTCGTTGATTACATTTTATCCCCTCTTTTGAGTTGATAGCCGAAAAGAGACGGACGGACATCGTCCGTACGATGGAATATAAATCTAATAATAATCAAGAGTCTTAGTTAAACGTTCTTAAATAGTAAATGAAAATGTAAACCAACAACTTAAACCCAGGCACCAATGCAAACCAAATCATATTACGTTATTTTTAATATTTATGTCACTATTTTGGCAAAGGTATACCTACTATTTCGCGGTCGGCGCTTCCGTCGTACTTTGTATTTGTGTAATTATAGCGTCTGCTAGACTATCGCCAATAAGCCCCTCCGACAGAGCGACCTTGGTCTGGACGGATCGTGTAGACAGTTGTTTCCAGCAAAATTGTATGAAGCACCAACCAAGGTCAGGGTGACCTTGGACCGTCGGCAGGCTTGTTGGCGACCGTCTAGCAGACGCTTAAAGCGTGATCGCCGACCGCCAAATGGTACCTTTGTTAAAATAATGTCACATTTAAATGTTACATTTTGTTGTAACAACACATGAAGTATTACATCAAATAACAAGGAAATACGTATGATCAGATACCGTAAAGCATATCAAATTACGCAAATTATCAAAACTGTGTACTGTACAATGTCATTCGCGCTAATTGCATCTCGGTCCAATTTGCTGCAAGTGAGACAAATTAACCCATTCAGAAGTCGAACAGCCAATCAGGTACTCCTGCGCATCTCCAGCAGGGTTGCCACTTTGTTAATATTTGTGCAGAGGCAAATTTTTGCAGTGGGTTTCTGTTAAAACTATTTTTAAAATACTTCAGCAGTGTTTTAAAACAAAGCATTTTATTTCAATCAATCGTTGAATGACTAACGGTACAGAGACGTAGAACCCGACCGTTTTAAAATCTCTAAAATACATGTGTCTGCTCTTCTTACCCGATCGCAACGAAGCCAATAATGAGGGTCTATTATTTTATTCCTCTATTTAGAATGGTTCACAACAAACGGCTAAAAAGGTAGATATAGTCTAACTTGCAAAGTTTTTTTTCATTGGGGCAAAATACGATTGGTTATTGCGGAGAATTTAAAGCTGCATTTTGACATTTTGATTTTCTGGCGTGTGTCAGCCCTGGCCACCCGTACATTCTCCGTCGAATTTCACTGCGATTGCTCAATAGCCGAAATGTTTGATCGCCTGCGCAGGCGCCGTTTTTGCGGTTTCGGGCAGGTGCGACCACGCGGTTATGCGACGCGATTGTCATGAAGCAATGGCATATGATTATTTTTTATTAAACTGTTTTAAGTATTTAAACTCATAAAAAGTACCTACTTATTTCAATGTGTAGCTGTGATTCTTTAATGGTAAATAGGTATTTTTCCCCCTTTACCCTTCGCCGCTTTGATCGGAATTGTAACGTAGGTATAGTCCGACGGCGTTGCTCTGCTCTGACTATGCTATATCATAAAAAAAGTGGACAATCAGCATATTTAAACGTCAAATGTATATGACAGTAAAGTAAGACTTAAAGTGGTATTTCCCTTTTTTTATAATGCACTAGCTTTTGCCCGCGGCTTCGCTCGCGTTAAATTCGGGGTAACAAACCATACAAACTTCCACCCTCCATTTTAGGGAAGTGGGGGGTTAGAAAGACACAAAAAGTAGCCTATGTCACTCTCCATCCCTTCAACTATCTCCACTTAAAAAATCACGTCAATCCGTCGGCCCGTTTTGCCGTGAAAGACGGACAAACAAACAAACACACACATACACTTTCCCATTTATAATATTAGTATGGATAATGCATGCAGTTACCGTGGTTGGCATTCGCAAAAGTGACACATTCGCAAGTCGCATCGTCGTTAACTATTAAGTAGCTTACAAACTACCTACGTCCACACCCAACACACGTCATTGACCTCTTTAACAAAAACAATAGACACTCAACCGACGACCGCCAACCAATTGTCAATAATCTGTTAATTTTCCTATCCCTTATTCCCAAGAATTAAAGCCTAGAATCGTGCAGCGAAATCCAGTTAGAAAAGGCGAAAGTATGGTAGCTGGTTCCCAACAATTGTGAGACATGGAAAGTGGTTTTCCACGGTGGAAAACGTATTTCACTTAGGGAGAAAACTTATTGGCTTGTCGGTTATAGAATGTGTGACAGATTGATGTGATGGGTGAATGATGTTGATGATCGGTTACTTAGTATTCTATTATAACATTATATCATGTTTTTAGTTACATTTGTTCAACTTCTTAACCGAAATAATGACATTAAGCTACGCACCATACACATAAAAAAAACAAAAGCATTGATAATTATTAGAATAGTCTAGTATTTGCAATAAAATTAGCTACACCATACACTGAGTTGTTTTAGTTAGAAGATTTAAAAACTTTAAATCGAAAACACAATTACAAAAAAACTATTCCAAAGACGACGCAGCCATCTTGAAGCTCGAACGATTAATTCAACTTTTTAATTGTTTTATTGTGAATTTTGACAGCTGCTGTCAGAAAGACCTCTCGTCACGGTGCTGCCACCTAGTGAAAATCTCGATCCCGGAAACCCTCATTGACAGAAATCATTTTATGAAAGAAAGGAGAAATTATAAAAAAGTAGAGTATAAAAGTGACAAAAGGGAAGGTAAAATGGTGTCTAATTATTTCCGCTACTCGTTATAACATCCTTCAATTACGCGCTTCTTTTCAACATCCCACGCCTGCGTATCAAAAAGATCGAGATATAGGTAATTATTGTGAGAAATATTAAATAATCAACACATTAAGAATTATTGACACTGGTTAATCGCAGACAAACGCTCCGACGTTCGGACACAGGTTTCACTGGCCATCGTCGCGGATGACTAACACCCCGCCAAATGTCGAAACAGATAATTATACGGGGATTTTTTTTACCCGATAAGTCTTCGTAAAAAGTCAAATGTAAAAAAAATATAAGGGTTAGTTTTGTTACTATTTAAATGTAAATAATTAGCACCAATTTATTTCGTGTATTGGGCTTCCGTAGTTTGATTGCGTCACTTTCTTGTCCATATGAAAAGAAATACAAGACGAATGCTTTGGAAAATACCGATAGCAAAACACAAAATGGAATGGCACTATAATATAAACAACACTGCTGAACTGAAACCATAGAATTTTTGTAGTAGTAACCCATTCTCAATTTATTTAAACAACAAAAGTTGTAGGTGTACTTTTAACATAACACCTCCATAATTTTTTTTGTCATTGATCCGTCTGTTCAGGTTTCTGTATCAACAGCTCTGACATTCGACCTCGCTGTCAAACTTGCCACCGTTGGCAACTCGAGACAGCTGTATTGCCAATATCCTGCGTTTGCTAATGATATAATTTACATCAATCTGATACCTTGTTTGCAAATTTGAATGACGATTGTGTAAATGTTGGTTAATAACGTTATAAATGTTCATTTAAAACATTTAGTTATTCAGACAAAATATATAAGTCTCTCAGAGACGTAATATATGTATAATAAGTAACAGAAATAATTGAGTATACCGTGCATTGCTTGCTACCATATTTTGATATGGTGTTTTACTGTGGGGAAAGATTAGGAACAATTTCATTTGCATTTTTTTTACTCGAATGCTTGGTTTAATGTACTGATAGAGTCCGTCTAAGATAAATCTGTGACGTTTGACAATTGCAAAGTATGGCCGCGCAGACTTAACGTGGACGGGTAATACAAATATGACAAACGTCATACAACTCTTAACATACTTTACCCCTTTGCTGCCCTACTTGATTACTTTCGCGAATCACATAACGCGTCAATAACAATACCTAAACTTAATACAAAAACTAACCTGTCTTAAACTCTAGAAATTCTCGTCTGCGAATACGGCGTCGGGCCGTCAATAAAATGTAATGTCTCGAAATTAAGCTAAAGGTGAACAAAAACGGCTCAGACATCTCAATCGGATCAGATTCTGCTAAATGGGGTATCATTACGAGCGCGAGCGCATGATGAGTGATCTACACGATAGTGATCGAGAGCTTGATGCTTAGCAAGTCGGAGAAAGAAAGGTACTCGTAGTACCAATAATTATTTTATAGACAATAGTTGTATTCGTATTGTTATGAAATGAAAAGAGTTTTGAACTTTTGACAGTTTTATATTTTTTGTATGTCTTAGATAAAAACTAAGATCCCGATAAATTTCGAACGTCCTCCTTTAAAATCTTGAAGTCTGTCAAAATACAACAAGTATTATTTTTGTTTCGAGCTTTAAATTAAATATTTTCGAGTAAAATGCGCATATGCCAAGAAAAATTATATATATGATCACGGAATGCGAAACTGCGAATTTGCGAAAATGTTTTTTTTTAAATTACATATTATGCGTTTTCTGGACTATTTTTGCGAAAAAAAAGGAATATTTAACAGTTTTGGGTACAGGTTTGCTTGGCATATAGTTTTTTGCAATTAAGTTACATTTGAATAATAACTATAGAAAAGTACGCAAACTATAAATTGCAAAGTTAATCTTCCATCGATTTTGGTGTAAATCGAACCTGTTTTCGTGAAACCACAAAAGAAGCTAATAGCTTTGTTTATTGTCAACCGCACGCACACAAGAAACCATTGTCTCAGAACTGCAAACCAAACGTTCTTAGCGGCACTTTTTTACAGAAATCATTAGAAAGTGAAATGTTCGTGCACAATTAACGAGTTTTAAAGGGTTTTCTCGTAAATCTTGATAATGAAATGCTTACTGAGTTTAAACGGCCGTTCGCCGACACGCTTTGAACCTTATCGTTTCAGATTTAGAGTTCTTTTTGGATCGCGTCGGAGTTAAAGATAAGTCATTGGAAAGTGAAATGGGGGCGCACCTGATGGTGCTTTCTTTGCGTCTCGTTCTTTTTGCCGCAGTGAGAGTGGTCTAGATTCGATAATTGTGCCGGTAGCGGGCCTCCCGGTGTTTCGGCACTTGTCGGCCGCCTGTGACTTCATTCACTGCATTGTTGTTTGCACTAAATTCGGTCCGTTTATTTTTCCGTGCACGCTCTGGAATCCTATTTTCTTTATTGAGCTTTTTTGTAGCTTTGGCGCTTTCCGTGCCATTTCTCGAGTCAAACTGATTTTTAGAAAAAGATACAGCGAATTCGATTGACTTGGCTGGATTTTTATCAGTTTTGACCCATTCTTTCAACAATTGCTTTAGATGGGGACGATAGTGCGTATTTTTAGACTGCTTTTATCGAGTCGTGATTCCATCGACACGGATCGCTTTTTATTTCATATCTCATTGTCGCTGATAGAAAGTGTCGTTCCGTTGGTTTTCTTCTATTGTTCGAGTCCTTTGTTGAGCTTTGAATTTATTTGAGTTTTGATTCGACTCCCGCCTTTAACTTTCATTTTCATATTTATCTTGGTTGTTATCATAATATTGTTAAGTTTCCTTTTACAAGTGAAATCTGTTGTTGTGTTTCATGTCGTTGTTGATAAAATCATATACATCATTCGTATCATTCAATACGTCTTTAGTAGGATCAGGTTTATTAATAAATTATTAATAAATATATTTTATAATTCTTGGAATCTCAGTTGTAGCAGACATACCTGCAAGATTAAGGCAGCGCCGGGATAAATCTACATCGTGTGCTAGTCCCTAGAGATGTTGAGCACCTAATTCCTCCACACGCCCTACCTACATATAGTATAGTATAAACTTTCACCTTGGTCCTGCGCGCGAATGATAAATCTCCGCGCGCGCGCCGCTATCGGGGTTCGACGAAAGTGCAAGTCGCCCAGTTCCCACGCCTCCCAGTTGGGAAACAGATTCCGATTAATCGATTCGAGTGTAAAGTTTGCAAAACAATTTTAACTTTTACTTTAAAGGCAATTGAAAATATCCTGGTCACGGCACCAAAATATAACTCGCCCTTTAAATTTTTTATGTAATTTCTCTAATAACAATAATTAATTATACTTTACCCAAATTTATTTATCACACTTTATTAAGATTATAAGATTCCTATTTATTTATTTAAACTTTATTGCACAAAATAAAATTTAAATTATGTACAAATGGCGGACTTAATGCCTAAAGGCATTCTCTACCAGTCAACCACATCCTGTTTCATGTCTGTTTTACATAGAAAGGCATTACAGATAAATAATAATACATAAATATATAAATAACAAAACTAAAACTTTGGTATCAAACATCTTAAAATATTCGTAGGAAAAAATATGATCCCCAAAGCATTAAATTTAAATTATTCTAAAATTTGTCTAGATGATAAATGACGACAAAATCCTTATCTACATATTGTGACAATTTAAAAATGCATTTGATTAGCATAATTTCTTAGTTCAGTATGCGTCGCGCTAACACTTCTGTTGTTATTTGATACAGTTTATTCTTATATTATCCCAACACATACATCTTAAAAGGCGTCCATTCAATGCTATATTTATGTGGTCAATGAATCGTTAGGTTTTTTGTAATCAAGCTAAGCTACTGTGGTAGTAGGCCTAATTTGGAATGCCATAAATATGAAAGGGTGGGTTGATAAAGCAATAAGTCATCATAATGTTGGTTTACCGATGTTGGCTGTTGACATAAATTATATTATTGGTCTGGCAACACTGTGTTGCGGGGCGGTGTAAGTTATAAACTGTTAAGCTCCGTCCGGAAAGAGAAGTGTCGTGGTTTATATGGGAACTAATACATTCTACGACACGTGTCTTTCCGAACAGACTCTAAAACAAAACATTATTGACATTTCTTAAATCTATAGATTTTGGGCGGTTAAAATACTAGACTTAACTACTTTTAGATCATTATTTTTATTGTTTTATGCTGTCGTGTATTTTGTCCTAATCATAAAATATCAATCATTAGGTATAAGAAGAATTGACATTTAAGATTGATGCTAAGACTGCTCAAATGACTGTTTTTTACATTTATGTTTTACGGACAACTTAGACAAAAACAACGTAGTGCAAAAATGCACGGTTTCATTTTACCACGTGTTTAATTACTAGTTGCCAAGATTTATTCCTGGCTAGCTGACCTGGCGAACTTCGTACCGCCAACTACATTTTTTTCCTCCCATTTTTTGAAAGTTATTCTGCTATTAGGGGCGGAGTTAAATCCAAAAAACATCATTATCAGCCGTTCTTGAGTTATAAATGGTGTAACCGACACGACTTCTTATAGATATAGATGCTATACAATTTTATCACCCTTCGAGAAAGATACGATTCCTAATTGTTCAGACTTGATTAAGAATGGTTTAAGGCTACCTTTTATTACCAATTTCCACCAACAGATTTCCTATGCTGAACCTAAATTTTATATCTACCAATAAATCGAGTTTAACTCCTAATAACGCCTAAGCCCACAAGTGCCTATAAACCCGTTGCATTAAACTCACTAATAAACGTACGACCAACTTAGAACGATTAACGAGTAATAAAATCGCTGTCTCTTTTCGTCCGCACCGGAGTGTAAGGGATAATCGTAAATTAGCTGGCGATCCTCTGAGTTTACGCCTGTCTGAGACTAATTTATGTTCAAGGAATGGCGTTTGGCGTTCGAGGCTGTCATTAAATGGTAACAGACGCTTATCTGTTAGAGTAACTTTGTTAATTGGGACTTCTATCACTGGTCCTGTTTCCTTTTACGAGCTGGCGAGAGATATCTTGTTCAGTGCTATGTTTATTTCTATCAGTTCTTCTATTTCTTCTAACTTGGAAACTACCTATATATGGACGTATACTGACTGGTTCTGTTCTCTTCTACTTTAAGCCATTTTGGGGGCGTCCATTAATCGCGTCATACGTTTTTGGCTTGTTTTAGACCCCCCGCTCCCCCTTGGTGATCTTTGGTGATATTTTCAGGACCCCTCCCCCCCTGTCCAATATGACGTGTAATTTTTTGCTAACTAAAGTAAGTACAGTTTTCTAACAAGTGAACCTACTTACGTAACGTACGTACACGTAAAGGGTAAAAGAATGAAACTACATGTATACATATAAAATAAAATTATCTTTAATAGAAATTTTTTTCTTTAATAGTGCGTGTCAGGCCACGCGGTTTCGTACCTACTATCGAAAAATTAATATCAAAAGGTCGTATCTGCGTATGAAATGAGTTTTTAGGAGATAACTCAATCATTCCTAAACCGATAATGTTCTCAATTTTTTTCATATTTTTTTGGATCTCCGGTTCAAAAGTGACAGGGAGGACATAATTTTTTTAGACTTACGGAGTGATTTTTTCTTAAAGTATGCACTAAATAAATAAAAAATCAAACAGACCTCAATGTTATTTTGAAAGACCTACCGAGTGATGTGCATCATGTCAATATTTGGTAAAAAAAATTTTTTACAAATAATTACATGTATGGAGTAGCCCCTCCTTAAAATATCTTTTTCTGCAATTTTACTACAAAACTAAGTAGCAGCATACAAAAACACACCTTATATTTAAATATTTATTAAGATACGTTTTATAGTTTCCGAGTGAAATGGATGTGACATACGGACGGACGGACGGACAGACGGACATAACGAAACTATAAGGGTTACGTTTTTGCCACTTTGGCTACGGAACCCTAAAAACCTACTTCACAAAATAATATGTCAATTGCCATTAAAAAATATTTACAATCATAGTGCTAATGCAATTTTACTCTGCTTTTGACAGATTGATTCATTTAAAAGTTGATAATTTTTATTTTATTGGCCATAATACAGTATAGCACAAGGAACAAAAAAATTACACGTGATATGTGTCCAGACCCCCCTCCCCCCTGTGGTGATCATTGGTGATTTTTTCTTGACCCCCTCCCCCCCCCTATACAGTATGACGCGATTAATGGACGCCCCCTTTTGTTTTATATGTGCTATGTATTTTTTCAAATTATACTGGATCAAAATATTTTTGTATTTTCACATCTATACTGTTTAGTAAATATATGTCTTTCTTACATGTTACGCGTTAAATAATTCCACAGTTAAAGATAGTTTTTTTATTATCGTCTTTGTTTGAAATAGTGTTTAGTCTTAGTTGGTCAGCAAATAAATTGCAGTGTTTGTAATATCACTTTTTTTGTTCGCAGGCCAGTCGTAAGATATCAAAATGCGGATATCTTTTCGTGGCACCGGGCTGGGACTTCTCCAATCCGCTCTACAGAACAAAGGTATGTTATTTTCTATTCTAACATTTCTAACCATTAGCATTGTTTTTTAGGGTTCCGTACCTCGAAAGGAAAAAACGGAACCCTTATAGGATCACTTTGTTGTCCGTCTGTCTGTCTGACTGTCAAGACCATTTTTCTCAGGAACGCGTGGAGGTATCAAGCTGAAATTTATATCAAATACTCAGGTCTACTGTCCCTTGGAGTTGTGTAAAAATCAGACTTACAAACCAACGCAATCCAAAGATACAGCCATTTATGCCACAAATTTCCGCAAATTTTCGAAACTCGCAAGGGAATCAAAACCTACAGGGTACTTCCCGTGAACTCAGAATCTTGAAATTTGGCACGAAGCTACGTCTTATAGCACAGATAAAGGAAAAATTGCGAAAACCGTAATTTTTTAGTTACATCATATAATCAAAATATCTTTTATAATTTTAAAGTTGCTACCCCTATATACCTACAGGTTTGTACGGAACCCTCGGTGCGCGAGTCCGACTCGCACTTGGCCGGTTTTTTGCTACCATTATCAACGTCATCAGAAACATACCTATAACATAAATTGATATAATCGCTAGTCAGATACTGTCATCTCTTGGAAATGAATCATATAATATAGTCAATCTAGCATGTTGTACATCTACATTATTAAGCAGTGGGATTTTTACAGGCTTATAGCATGCTTTTTTGATCGCGTCATATCTTTTAGTACCCACTGAATTAGGATTTTGAGCAGTTATAATAAAATTATTTCGATACATAATAAATATAACACCTTAAGATGCGAAAATCCAGATATATGGACGCCATATTTCGAATTATAAATTTGACTCTTCGAGCCGGTTACAAAAAGAATTCTTAACTTTATCACACTTAATTTTTCAACACAAAAAATCCTTTTGTTGCTTCAAAAACATAGTATCTCCATCTCAGATTTAAAGGTTCCCAAGATATCGAATAAAATGCAATTTGAAGGTTCTTTTTAAAAAAACCCCAGACGCATTAGACCCTAATCGTTTTTTCGCGGAACCTTCATATTTATGGGCCCATAAAAGCCGACATGCGCAAGCGCATATCGCAGCTATCAATAAAGGACCGATTATTTATCGATTCGATACCTGTTATACGGGGTGACCCTAAATAAATTGACGGTTTTGATAGGTACGAATTTTGTTGGAAGGATTTTTTGTCACGTCAATAGACCTTTAAGTGATCTCAATAAATACTTATTCGAGCACAAACCAAATTCAAATGCGTAATAACAATGACAGAAGAATAATTATAAAATTACACGTAAGTTTTTGGAAAGAAAAATATTATTTATGATGTGTCTATAATGGAACGACTACTTATGTTCAAATCTGCTTCCCTATTTCATAAGAAAATTGTGTCATAAGAATTTGACAAGCACTAACACGCCACCCTGTATTTAGATTTTTATCAAATTTTGACAGCTTATTACGTGACGTCGAGGACAATTACTGTCAAAGTGTTAAATTACGCGGAATGACATGCGGCAATGTGTTAATGTAATTAATATTAATTTGTTGACGGGTTATTGAAAAACATACACACAAGTGCATTGAAAATGGATTGGGTTCGTTGGGAATTTCTAAACAAACTGTCCTGATTTCATTGCTATATAGTTTATATTATACTTTATTTCTTGTAATATGGCGGCTGAAGATATATTTGCGGTAAAATGATTAATTTGTGATGTGTATTGATGATGTATCGAAGGCCGGAGGTGATCACTGTGATCATCCATAACTGGATATAATGACAACATTTTGATGAGCTTACATTGTAATAAAGGTTTTTTATTTTGAAAGTCGTGTAGGTAGTATTATCAGAGCTAATCAATTGGGTTATTTTTTTTATTGAATGAAAGGACGTAAGGTTGATGACGTGCAGTCAGGTAACACCCATAACACTTAATGTTAAATCATAGTAACGGCTTAAAATACTTTTAAACTTGTAGTCGTAGTTTGTAAATTTTACATAATCTAAATCCTTTTTTTTATATATTTTGTTAAACATGAAATGAACTTGTAACCCAATAAAATAAAACATTCCAAATCCAATAAACCATCGAAAAAATTGTCGGTTGATTGTTAAACATCAAACGAATTTTGTTTAATATAAAATTTACACTTAGGTATAGCAATTGACCGTTGAACTCATTGCTAACTAAAGACAATAAAGTTCTATAAAATATCACCGCAGAGTTATACGCAAAAGTAATAATTCCCCGCATTTTTGGTTCTTGCGTTGTATTACATCAGAAAGACAGATAAACATACATTAGTATGCATACCTACGGTTAAATAAAAAGTCTGGGTTCCCACAAAAATAAAGCCAAGCATAAACTTTTAAATATTACGTGCTTAAGTATAAATATACCTACTCTACTCGACTTTTGTAAATATATTTCTTTATATTTTTACATTATTTCAAAAATTTGCAATATGAGGTTCGTTCGTGGACTTGTTAGTATCAATAGTATTGCTCGAATAATTGAAATATTGTGTAATATTTCAATAATTCGAGTTTTTTTTCTATATTTATCAACTCTTTTTTTATTCAAGTCGATAATACCCGATCATAATAGCTAAGTGTCCAATAGAAAGCAGTGCTTGGCGTTAAATCATTTGCTTACACTTTTCTATTGTGCAATAAGATTTATATAATAACTTGGTCATTATTATAACAAGCGGAATAAAGTAAGGGTAGTCGTGCGTTACCGTCTTGTCTAGTTTTAGACATTCAGTGAATAATTGTGTCGTAATCATATTTATATTTTTGTCTTAAATCCATGCATTATTGTAGCATATCTCAATATTCTCAATAATCAAATTAGTGAATGAAATCTTGAAATGTATGTAGAGAACATCAAAAGAATTATGATTTTTGCACAGGTGGGTTCTAAATTGTTCAAGGTCTACAAAAAACTACTTCTCTCCGGTGTACTGCTATTTCGTCGAAAATCCTTTCGCCTAATTTTATTTCCTAAACAACTTATCGCATAACGTTTAGTTAGCATACCAACGTTTACCAAATGAATGTTTCGCATAGTTTTATTTGGCCGAATTTTCATTTGACATACGAGTAGGTTAGGTTAGTATGCCAAATAAAAATATGCGTAACGATATTATTCCATCTGATAATTCTGCCAAATGAAACTATGGGAGAAATAGTTTGGGAAGTGATAATTTGCCATACAATTCTCAGCCAAATATTAGTAAACCCTTGGCTCCTAAGCTATGGTTGTACTTAAAAAGTTTTACCAAACATCAGAAATCCATAAAAGATCCCTAAAATCGTATTCATACTTAAATTTTGAAGATTACGATAAGACCCAGCAGGCGCAAATCGGCGCCAAAAAGTTCCCAAAAAAGCTGCGCTCGCGCTCTCGAGCGTGAAATATACAAAGGTCTTAAAACACTTAGAAATACTGTTAGTTATCGTCCTTTCGTGGCAAAATTCTCTGACAGGACATTATTAATCAAGTATTTATCAATTCAGATGTCAAATCTTTCGCCTTTGTTGCAGTCAATCAAATTCCTGAGTGGCTGGCTTGTGAATTGTGAATTAAATTGCATTTTTACGCATCATTTTTTGATCCTAAAATATGATCAGAAAAGGTGAGATGATCAATTATATTGATATGGAGAAATGTATACAATCTGTGTTTATGACATGTGCATGAAAATGTACCTACAAAATAGGCAGTATATTTTTTTTCTGCCTTCGGATTAGATATTTTTTTTACTTTCATCTTATGTAGGTTTTTCCCAAAAATCAAGATTGGATACTTACTCCAAATTGGATTTGGTACTTACACAGCTGAATGTATAAGTTTCGATCTAATATTTAAAAAATAAATAAATATCGAGTTCCTGGTTTGACGAATAAGTACAAAATAAATCAAAACTAGCAACTCTTATAACACTTACAGACACACAACGAACGCTGATCATGATGTCAATGATCATTAGATAACGCCAGACATTTAAATAAGCGTAATTCCGAAACAATGCAATTGTGCAACGCTGCAGATGCCTCTGGGCGTTCCGAACAATTTGCGATAAATAACACTAATGCGCATGAATGTTTAGCATTTAGAGATGTAATCGCTTGCTAAAGTTTACAGAGGGATTTGTCCATGATCACGAAAATGTTAAATGTTAGACACGTATAAAACAGGACCTAGGTAGATTTGACTTAATTTGTAATTTGCATGCTTGTTAGCTCGTCACTGTCCCAGTAGATGTCATCTTTAAACCTAAGTCATTAGCAATAAAGCTTAACTTGGGCTAATGCTAATGCATATCGAGTACTAATACATTTACTTACCTTAATTAACACTTCTCTGTCGGCACAAACAATTCGTGAAAAACTTTTCCGTTTCCAAGTTTTCAAATACCTTGTTTAACTGCCTAGTTGCCTACGTAACATTTGTAATAGAGATTCTGTCAGTTCCTCCGTTTTGTGTTGTCCGCTCTTTGCTTGTATTTGCTAAAATCACGCTAAAATAAACAACTGCACTTGTGTCATAATAATAAAGTTACTAATTCTGCCATCTGTAAGTACTAATACTAGCTTTAGATTTATAGAAAGCGTTTGAGTGCGTGAAATTTATCGTACTCCATTTACTTAATACATTTCATCATTAAAGTCGTATTTCTGAACTCAACAGCTCGTGAAATTAGGCAAAGCTTAATAACGACATTACGCCTATGCTCGTGAGTAATTGACAGGTTCCAGCTTTCTAGACATTCGCGGTGTAACTAAGTGATTCTACAATTTCTACATACTTTTACCTTGACTTTCACGTCTTGATGTCTTTATAAAGGGTGCGATACGCTACGAGAGATTGCTAATTATTATTATTATTTTTTTTTTATACCACGACGGTGGCAAACAAGCATACGGCCCGCCTGATGGTAAGCAGCTACCGTAACCTATGGACGCCTGCAACTCCAAAGGAGTCACATGCGCGTTGCCGACCCTTTACAAAAAGGAGGATTCACTGTGTTGACGACTAAAGGAACAAGAAGGTCCCTCATCGTCAACACACTGGGTCCTCTTTGAGCTCTTTGGCAACCTTACTCACCAGCAGGAACACAACACTATGAGTAGGGTCTAGTGCTATTTGGCTGTGGTTTTCTGTAAGGTGGAGGTACTTCCCCAGTCGGGCTCTGCTCCAGATTTGAGCGATGACATTCGCTGAACGTGCCCTACCACACTTAGCGAGATGCCATTCGCAGTGCCCATACCTCTCTTTTTGGCGTAGTTTAAGGACATACCCAGGTCCGGACGTAGTTTAAGGACATACCCCGGGTCCTTATTGTTAATTAACCTCTTATGATGATTTTCCTGCATTTTTCTGCTTGCTGTGTGTAAAAATGAACACTTAGATTTTATATCAAAAGCAGCCGTAATCTCAAAACATTGCATTATGGTACCTGCACCCTGCACTACCCGCAGCGTTATCAAAAGTATTCTTCTATAACTCGGTCACGGAAGTGTCACAGCGATGCAATAACACATATGCTGAGTTGTTTATTATCAGCAAAAACGATGCTATATTGTATTCCAAATTTGTACAGTCGGTTCCCCAACATAAGTATCCACTCTCCCATACAACTTTGTATGGCAATGTGGGTACTTAAGTTGGGGAACCCACCGTACAACGGAAGGAAACGCAGCCACTGTAACCAAACTGCATAAAGCACTTTTTTACAATTTCTGGTTTAAAACCACGATTAGATCACTATTATTTCCATCGCTCGACCACCTGGGCTTAAGTGACTTTTAATAGCGGCTTCCTTTGTTACGTCGTATTTTTATTATAATTCAGCATTAAATAACATGCTGCCAACATGACGGAGTTTTTCCGTTGTGCTAATCTGTTACCCAGAGGTTCCGTGCAAAAAGTTTTAATTTTAATCCATCATTGTTGAGTGCTCGTTAAAAACGTTAGGTTGGCCCTTGGCAATGTTGCCACTTAATTTTGGGACCCTTTTTTTCTCGAAGTCATTTAGATTCGATTTGAAACACTGCGGGGTTATTAAAACGTCATATTTTAATTCGAAAACCTTGTTCAAGACAGCTAATTTGAATTTGATAACACGGTATTTCGTGCTGTCATGTTTTGCTACTGTTTTTTTGTTAAAAGTGTAATTCTTTGCTACTGTCGTGGTTCAATGCAGAAATATTTTTAATTTCGTAACAGTTATTATACAATAACTGACTTCTTATAGGGTTTACGTAAAATCGTGTAACCTAGATTGTTTAAAATATCAACATAATAGTTACTAATGTCAGTATAGAAAAACTTTTTGTGCTACGATTACAAGCTTATGAAAGCGTTTAAGCTGCAAGCTACTTTGTACCAATCTCATATTTACAAAGGTTAAAGAAAAATAATTAGTAGGTATACTAAAGGAACGAACGTAAGTAGCTAGAAAAATAATTAGTAGGTATACTAAAGGAACGAACGTAAGTAGCTAGAAAAATAATTAGTAGGTATACTAAAGGAACGAACGTAAGTAGCTAGAAAAATAATTAGTAGGTATACTAAAGGAACGAACGTAAGTAGCTAGAAAAATAATTAGTAGGTATACTAAAGGAACGAACGTAAGTAGCTAGAAAAATAATTAGTAGGTATACTAAAGAAACGTTTAACAACTCCTAAGCATTTATTTTACACAGGTTTTTACCGTGTATAATAAATGCTTTCGTACTGGGCCCGTTTAGACTGCAATGGAACACCTGATCATAATGTTGCCGAGATACAATTCGCCACTTAAATAAATCAAAAACTTAACCTTTAGTGAGTACAAATCGCAGAATTGTGAGTTAGCAGCGAGCGGAGTCACGACCGGTATTAAAATATGCTTATTTTGCACTCCCGGGTTGGGCAACCGACAGTAGCTCGAGCCATCTTTGGGTTCCTTTGAAGTTTTTTCACATATGTCTGTAAAGGTTATTTGGTGCGGTCCAGCTAGTCAAAAAGGTCCCACTTTAGGGATATGGAGTCATTAGTACTTCCTGAAACTAATTTACGTTATCCATCAGTGAAAACGATTTCGACGCTTTTCTCAGCACCTGGCCGAAAAAGCGCGGGCCGAGAGTTGTACAAATCAGCGGGAGAGGCCTTTGCCCAGCAGTGGGCCAATATTTTAAGCTAATAAAAAATATTGTGAAAGAATGAAGTGTCCGTGAATCGATAACGTGGGCCCTTTCACTAAACTCGTCCACATTTCATGTCAACGAAAAAAAAAATATATTACTCAAGTTCTTACTCCGGTTCTTCTTGGGTCAGAAGTAATATCTTTTTAAACCTTTTTTAATCCGATGGGGTAAATAAAGATACGCATTTGTTTTCGAAATTTTTGTTCGATTACTAGGAGTAAATAAATATATTTAGTTCCCGTATTGAAAATGGTTTAATCCAAATTCCATTCGTCTAATTTCAAAACTTTCTAGTTTTGGGAATTATGAAATATTGCATGTGCAGTTAATCTAATGCACTCAGTTTTATAACTTCATATTACAGCATCTTTGTTTGTGGTTATATAACATAACATTCCCAATACTATGTAATAACATGCTCATATCCCTCGATAGTTATCGACCATAAATTGGTCCGATAAGGTGAAAGTCAATCTCTATAATAAGGGTACTAGAAATTTTACATTATCGATTTCTAAGTTATTAAGGCTCCCCTGTAAAGTGATCAATTTGCGTTGGCGTAGGCTTGATGGAGCTGGTTTCGCTCTCGGTGACTAAGTTTGAATTTGCATTGGTTAAGTGTTATAGTGCCCGTATGGACATCCAGAATCATTCCTCGCCGCACTAAGATAACGGTTTTCAGCTCTAATGTTAAGTCGGTCCTCCCTCCATGTATGGGTGCGAAACGTAGCCTGTCAAATATGACATACCAATAGACTCCAGGTGTTTGTAAACAAATGTTTGCGGCGAATCGTAGGAGTCTACTGGCCACAGACCATCTCGAACACAAGACTATGGAGTTAATCGGCCAAAACTCTATAGCAAAGGAGATACTTTTGCGGGAGTGGCGCTGGATAGGACATGTTTTACGAAGGCCAAATAACCACCTACCCAAGCAAGGGCTGACTTGGCCTGACAAAGGGGTAAAGGTCGCCCTCGTACCACCTAGAGGCGCACAGTTGAAAAGAAGGCTGCATCAACTAGCCTTGGTTGGACGGAGCTAGAGGAGCCCGCACAGGACCGTGACCAATGGAAATCCCTTCTGAGAGCCCTATGTCTCTGATGAGGTACAAAAGGATACCATCATCATCATCATCAAGTGTTATACACCGTGCGTTGGATAAGCTGAGATAATTAAACTCCGACTAATAACGGTATTCATAAATCTCATATCTATCTAAAATGTTCAGATGGAAAAGGAGCACGTAAAAAGTAGTGTTACATATATAACTACCCAGATGATGCTTGGTTTCCGATATCATCCGTATTTTCTAAAAATTAATAAGACACTTGGGCAAAATTCTACCTGCACAGTAAAAAATGGCCACATCTGGATAATTCTAGACGCACCGTTATCATTTGTGGAGTTAAAAATGATGGGATGCAGCGTCAGGATCGATCGCGCCGGCGCATGAAAGCAGTCGATACAAATTACACAGGGCTATGCGCGGCGCGTTGCTATCGCATATCCATAGAGCTTGCGAGTCTTACAGATCTTGGTGTTCGGTTGGTTACAGCGTCACGCTGTATGAAAAACAGTCCATATAAAAAAAGAGTCATGCGCGGCGCGTTGCCATTGATAACCGTAGGAGTAGGATACAAACTGGCTTTGGCCTTTGGATACGTTAATGGGACTATTTGAATAAATAATGAACCATCTTGGGGGTCCCATCAGACCGAATCCGGGCATACCACATGGAGAGTAAAACTTGGCGCCTCTCATGCTGACTGATTGGAGACTGTCCAAGACAATGCCAATATGTACAGACACTTGAACAAGTGGACACTTAGGCTTGATGATGCATCACTGTGGCCCATAGTTATAACCAATACTGGTCCGCTTGAGCATTGAACTTAGTGAGGGTTTGGAACGTGCGTACGCGCAGAATAACCTGATTAACCGTATGTTGACGTCATAAATACTCCGTCATCGAACTTCTTCCATACCATTTTGCATATCAAAAATATTTATTATTATTACAGATTGAATTTTACCTGATGCCAAAGTGACAAGAGAGCCTAAGGCTACGTTTCCACCAGAGATTGCTCATCGTTACATTGATGATGCGTTGCGAGGAATGTGTTTCATAAGAACCAATCCTAGAGCTGCGTTGTGCGAGGATAAACAAATGAAGTGATTATATTGATGCTTAACAAACACACTCCTTGTAACGGATCCTTGCTCATCTTTTGTGGAAACGCAGCCTTAGACAACTTCTATTTCATATTTTGCCATAAAGTTTCTAATACAGTCGGGGAAGTAGCTATGCCAATTATACGATATCTTAATAGCATAATTCAACCAGTTTAGATATATACGAGAAGAAAATAATATAACGTTGCTTAGCAAAAGTGTCCTTGGTTTTACCAGAAGCTTTAAATCAAATACCTAACAGCTCAACGGTTAAATGTTTTTTATTTACACAAATTACCAGTAAAGTAATTTTAGAAGAAATCTAGCAGCTTACAGACTGAGTTTAGCGAATAACGACCTTTTTGCTAAAATAATAAGATCGTTTTATAAACCTTGCACGCTTTACTTATGCGGATAGCTCCCTTAATATTAAGCACCCTTTTTATAGGCTATGAAATAAGCAGTGACCGTAAAATAGGGTTAAAAAGTTACTTGATTATCCTTGGGCTGGAATGGGTTGCTAAGTAAGTATGTGATTTTAGCTGTCACGGACCCGGTACAATGTGCAAGTTGACGGTCGTATGAAACGTAGATCAGCGGAGACACTCGTGCTTTTAACGCTAGAAACTAAGCTTAATAAATAATATTTTTTTTTTTGTACCACGACGGTGGCAAACAAGCATAAGGCCCGCCTGATGGTAAGCAGTTACCGTACCCTATGGACACCTGCAACCCCAGAGGATTCACATGCGCGTTGCCTACCCTTTAAGAACCTATACACTCCTTTTTTGAAGAACCTCATACTGTAGCCCGCTGGGAAAACCTCGGCAGGGAGTTCATTCCACAGTCGCAGCGTTCGTGGGAGGAAATTCCTCTTAAACCGTACAGTGCGCGACCCATTAGGCTCCAGGGTGTGAGGATGAACACCCTGCCGGCGGCGAGCGGTGCGGTGATAAAAAGCTGCCGTGGGCATCATATCAAACAGTTCTTCAGAGCACAACCCATTGTACAAGCGATAGAACACACATAAGGAGGCAAAGTCTCTCCTTAGACTCAATGGTTCAATATCGCTCGTGAGTTTGGGATCGTCGACGATCCGCACAGCGCGCCTTTGCACCGAGTCAAAGGGCCCAAGCTGGTATCCAGGTGCTCCCGCCCAAAGGTGACAGCAGTACTCCATGTGGGGTCTGACTTGCGACTTGTATAGAAGCAGTCTCTGCCCCGGAGTGAAGTATCTCCTCGCTCTATTGAGCACACCGAGCTTTTTGGATGCCAGCTTGGCCTTCCCTTCAAGGTGACTACGGAATTGGACGTCGCGTATAAATATTATAGGACTATATAAATATTAAATACAAGAAAACATCCATAACCCAGAAACAAATACATGTGCAGATAAACACACAAATAAATGCCCTGACCAGGATTCGAACCCGGGACCTCCTGCTTCGTAGGCAGGGTCACTACCGACTAGGCTAGGAGGCGGTTTGAAGTTGTGGTTGGTCATTCGCCAGAAATAATTTAAATCATACAATTATGATTTTAATCATTTCTTAATCATAGAAAAATAGGGGGTAAAATAAAAAAAACTCTGGTGCATTCCCTATAAAAATTAATTTGTACGTCAAATATGAAGATCAGGGATGTAACAGATGTGGTTTTATCGGAACCGAAAGCGGAATCAGATGTTTTAAATTTAGTTTATCGGAACCAGAAACGGAATCGGAACCGAAAACGGAAGCGGAACCAGAATCGAAGCCCGAGTAATATGTAGACGAGATGTTAAGGGTAGGTAGGTAGGCAAGTCTATAAACCTATTTGTTTTTGATGTAGGTACGCCGTTCATTTCCTCCCGCTGCGTTGCTATGGCATTCGATATAACTTCTATTTTGAAAGTAACAGAACCGGAACCGAAGCGGATGTTCCGACTTAACGGAACCGGAACCGGAGCTCTGTAACATCCCTGATGAAGATGACGGGAAAAACTGGGCTTATAAAGAAGCGGTTAAGAGAGGCATTCTTCCAGAAGTGGGATTCCAATGTTTTGCCTGAATATGAATTGAATCAAAGGCCTCTTTCAATTTCCTCTTTTAACGAAAAGTGCCCGCGTTGTTATAAGTTGTACATACACATGATGTAGTTTTAATGCTGTCCTTTAATGTAAAAATAATGTCAGCATTAGCGGCCGGCGCAAATGCCCAGGCGCACCCAGATTTACGCGAATTTATTTTGCGCAGACGGGTTTTTGTCTGTCGAAATAATGGATCTGTTATGGCCATTGGTTTTGACTCGATTCGATTACAGACGATAATAGCTTATACCATTGTCTATGAGCATTATATTAGAAATTATATTATAAATAATGCCGTTACTTGGAAATAAATCTGTGTCTGATCGAGGTTGGCTTAATATGTAGATAAGAGTAGTTAAGTTTTTGCTCTTGTGACGGCCCACCATGTATATATATTTTTTTAATTCTCGCATTCTTCTGTATCCTCTTGTCCCTTTAGCCGCTTACACACTTTATATAAAGGGTCGGCAACGCGCATGTTGTCACATGCGCCTCTGGAGTTGCAGACGTCCATAGGCCTCGGTAGCTGCTTACCATCAGGCGGGTTGTATGCTTGTTTGAGCGCAATCTTTGACTACTAAGCAAAAGCTGTTGACTCTACAATATCAAGAAGAAAAAAAAACATGCAACTGGAACAACTCTTATGAAAAGAGGTATAAGTCCTATAAAATGTATATTCGTACTTGTAACCTTTTTCGCTCAGCCATTTTGACTTATAACCCTTTTTAATAGGATCACAAAATTACTGCGTGTAAAGTAGAGATATTTCTGATTGATATTTAATGAACCATATCATATTTAGTATTCCAATTGTATAAATATAAAACATAAGCTAAACTACCATCGATAACGAAATGAATATAAACGCAAGGTTTATTCAATATATTAAACTCTGTGAAATCTAGATATGGATCTAAACTTTTATGGGCTGCACATTAACCACACTTCCTTGTTATTAGCCGCCATTTTATGTACAGTTACTAGCAAATAAATAAACAACGCTGTCAATAAAAAAGAAAATGATGATAATGATGTTGGCCGGGATACGTGAAGAAAGAAAAGGTCTTGGCCCAGCACTGGAACGTGGGACACTCTAAGCTCATATAAATTATTTCAAATAAAAAGGATGAAGTGTGTTGATGATGGGGAATCCTCTTATCCCTTTAGCCGGGTAAGGGTTGGCAATGCGCATGACAACTCTGGAGTTGCAGGCGTCCATAGGCCACGGTAGCTGCTTACCAACAGGCGGGTTGTATGCTTGTTTGCCACCATCATCGTGGTATTAAAAAAACCGGCCAAGTGCGAGTCGGACTCGCGCACCGAGGGTTCCGTACAAACCTGTAGGTATATAGGGGTAGTAACTTAAAAATTTTTTTTTTTTTTATAGCCTGTGTTAGTGTCCCACTGCTGGGCAAAGGCCTCCCCTTTTTTTCTCCACTCGACCCGGCCGTTTGAATTTTGCCACAATTCTTTGTAAAAAGCATCCAAGTCGTCCCGCCATCTCCTTCTTGGTCTGCCTGCACCTCGGCGCGCGTCATCAATGGTGTGTCGTGGGTCCCACTGGGTAACCATTTTAGCCCATCTGTCCGGGTGCATGCGGCAGACATGTCCAGCCCAGTCCCACTTCAGCTTAGTAGTCCAACTTTAAAATATTTTTATTATATGATGTAACTAAAAATTTACTGTTTTCACAATTTTTCCTTTATCTGTGCTATAAGACTTTGATTCGTACCAAATTTCAAGATTCTGAGTTCACGGGAAGTACCCTGTAGGTTTTGATTCCCTTGCGAGCGAAAATTTGCGGCATAAACGGCTGTATCTTTTGATTGAGTTGGCTTAGAAGTCTGATTTTTTCACAGCTCCAAGGGACAGTAGACCTGAGTATTTGATATAAATTTCAGCTTGATACCTCCACGCGTTCCTGAGAAAAATGGTCTTGACAGACAGACAGACATACAGACGGACAACAAAGTGATCCTATAAGGGTTCCGCTTTTTCCTTTCGAGGTACGGAACCCTAAAAATGCATGTAAGAGAAAAAAATGTTACTCAGCAGGAACACAACACTATGAGGAGTTAGGCTGTAGTTTTCTGTAAGGAGGTACTTCTCTGGCCGGACTCTGGTCCAGTTTTAAGCGAGATGATAGATGACAAAACGATGTGACATTCGCAGTGCCCATACCTTTCTTTTGGACCTCGAAGCAAGTGTTCACGCGTTCGCCCTAGAAGGACAGAATACATGCAACGCGACTAATTTTTAAACGCGTCTCAAGATGGCTGGTAGCATACCGTAAATAGCCTACATTATTTAATTTTTTAAATTTCGGTTTCTTTGTTGCCCTTCAAAAAGCGGTGGAGGGTAAGACAAAAGTTATATTGTACTTAGGGCCTTTTGGAAGTAAGCAATAATCACAGTGTGAGACTATGACAAGAACCAACGAAAATAGCGCCTTCTCTGTCATACCTATTGAAAGTTTAATGCCATCCCGTTCAATCTTGGTATTATTATTACCATGGCAGGTCTATAGGTAGTATGTCTGTTTTTGACGTATTTTAAGGACATTCCCGGTTCAACCATGCACAATGATGCGGGGATGCATACTCTACAGGATACATACCTGTCTCATCTTTTTGACGCTAACCTAAAGGCAAAGTAACATTTGTCTTTCCTTTTAGGCAGAAGTGTAAAAAACTAAAAACATGCAATTTTAAACAAAATAGAACCGACTTCACTTAGCCTCCACCTTTCCAAAAGCAAATGCTCGAGCTGCTGTAACACAAATTACTATAGGTGTGCCTATAATAGTTGAAGAGTTCCCTCAATTTCTCCAGGATCCCATCATCAGATCCTGACCTGGTGACAATGGGACCAACTGTGAAGTATATACTCTTTCAAACAAAAAAAAAAATTTTCCAAAGCGGTTTAGCCGCCTTCGAATAATCGGCGAACATACAATAAAAAAAGCATAACAAAGATCCCGACGAATTGAGAACCTACATCTTACATACTAGGGGTATGTAAGATTGTAAAGCCCTTGAACATTATTTACGAGCATTTTACAGCAACTATAATACCGATACGTGATAACCTTAGCCGTTCCTAATTATACACGGTGGCTAGTAACTACTAATTATATCTAGTAAATTAGTAATTAAGATGGCGTGGAAGCTTCCTGTAGAAAGTGGTTGGTTGCGTGAGCGGTTGACGAGATACGTGCTGTGGTTACCCCAACTAGCAAAACCATAGTCGAGTACACGTTTCTGACGCGACTTTTAAGTGTTAGTGTATGGTCGAATAAGAGTCGAATACACGTTTATACGACGGCGTTTGGGCACAGTTATATTGCAATTAAGTGGAGTAGGTGACAAATGAAAACACCGCTATAGATCAGGAATACTGAATAGAAGTTCTATAAATGTCGCGCAATTACTAATTGCGTGTAGTAGTGGCTTCTATCGCAATATTTATTCGGCTTTTATGTCGAGTTGCAGCAGCGAGAACTCCACTATGCAATTATTTGATTCAATAGCGAATTTTGGAGCAGCGGTTACTCGACTTTTTTTATCAACACGCGCAAGTTCGTCACAATTGTCACAAAGCATAAACTGAAAGAGAAAAAATAATAATTTCGAGGTAAGTAAAGTGCATTTTGATTTTGTTATATGTTAAGGATAGTGACTTGAGGTTTATCGATTGTGGCAGTGAAGTTTACCTGCAAACTTATTTTTGTGACAAAACATATTATAGTTTATTTATTAAATTTTAATGCCCCTTCATGATTTTTAGTTTTAAGTGATTTATTATTTAATTATCTAAACAAATGTATCAGTAAGCGACATTAAGCATCTTCGTAACACCTACGCGACTAGTATGTGATATACAGCCGAATACGAGTGCCCCGTTACTACATTATTCGACTATGGTTTCCGCCATAATGCCAACTTTAAGGTTCTTTATGAAGAATATAAAAACCCTGGATTCGAAAGAATATCAAAGAAATCCTGTGGTAACAGTTATTGTGTTGAGTTATCGGTACTAGTATATAAATAAATACTTTGATATAATGTTATACTTACAGAAAATAAGTATTTGTGTGATTTTAAGTACTTTTAGCTACTTGTGCTAAGATATGTAAAGTTTTTTGTGTATCATATTATCGATATTATATTTTTGACAAAACTATGTATACACGTCATTGTTGAGATTCAGGTCATATACCCATACTCTGTCAAAAAAAACGCAATGACCTTGTCTGTACCTACATACAAACAATTATCATTGTTTTGTTTGTGGTACTTTTTCCAACTTGTCGTAATTTAAGAATTTATGGAGTAAATCCAGTTGTTGTAATTTATGTACTAGAAAGTTAAGGGATTGTTCCAAATTGTAAAAACTGGATTAATTGCTAAGCAACTAATTAAAAAAAAACCACAAGTTTTTTTAGTTTAACTGTTATATAATTTAAAAAAAGTGAAAAATTTGCATGCAAAATACAGTTATACAGTCTTCTAAGGGACCCTAGTAACATATAAAAAATGCAGCTTTACATCGTGCTTTGCGTGATAAATTGACAATTTGACTGCTGTATTGGCTATGCTTTTCTGTAGAAATTAAAAAAAAATCTGTACGGAACCAGTACTCGCATTGAAATATTTTGGTTGACAAGTTTGATGCTGAAATCACGGCGGTCGTGCAATGGTTATACGACTTGTGGGTCAGTAAACGTTATATCTTGGCATCTATAACACAAGCTGTGAAATAAAAGTGCTAAACAACTACACTTACACAGCATAAACAATAATTAGTCAGATAATTATACCCAAAGCAACACTTATATCATTATGGACTCTATAGAAATCAGTATGAAATCTATTACTCGATTGTGTAGTAATGGTATTTATTTACTACATTTACATTGCTACATGTGGAATAAAAATTACTTTAAACTCTTTTATACAACAGTTTTCTGAATAAAAGTTGCAACTTACCATGGCAATATGACTAGTCCTATAATGGCAATATTAGAAACGTATAAACGGCTGTTTGTAACATAGCTGCAGTATAATATGCTGTAACGCGATCAATGAGCTGTATAGAAGTAATATTGATGATGGCTATAGAACTGTAGTAAAACAATCGCATAACAAGGTCATATAAACGTTTATTCCACTGTACTATTTGACTGAATTGTTGTATAAGCTAATTTGTAATATAATCAGCTACTATACGACATATTATCGCAGCGACTACTGTTACACTACCTTTATCTGACTAAATAGCTCTATAATACCAAGCTTATTCGGCATTTTTGCTGGTTGGTGTTGACAGGGTGTCAGGTTTGTTGAAATGGGTATTAGTTGTTGCTACTGTAGTGATAGAATACGAATATGTATTGAAACTTCCATGACAAGCCCTTATAACTACGCTTAAGGTACGGTCAACCAATTTGATTCCTAGGCCACTGTAGAACCTTGTCGTAATGACAGTTGCCCGTGGATACGTATAAACGTAACCTATTCGCTACCAAACTAGCTATTGTGACAAGGTTCTAGAGTGGCCTAGGAATCAAATTGGTTGACTGTACATTGTTAATAGTCGTTCTGCAGAGGATGTCTGCGGGATGGTACTATATTTTATATCATTAGTAGTCCGCCTCGAACTGAGAACTCGCGATTTTCATGAAAACGAGTAACCAATATAACAAGACCCAAATAATGATTTTTTCGAGCCTTCTAGCTCTAACCCCTTGATCGATCATGCTCATGAACGAACTCTCAAATTGTATTGAATTCTACTACAACCCCAACAAATTTCATATAAATCAGAAAAAGGTTACTATAGTTATCGAGCGACAACTATTTAAAATTTAAATTTAAAATCAAAAAGCTTACGCTCCGCTCGTTCGACTACAATTTTATAAACGGGTAGGAACGTTGATGCTATTGATAAGCGTTTCAAATCGCCTGCAGGTCTTTGGCCAGTTACCTGTTTAACTACTAAGATTAGTAATTTGTAGCTTGGTAAAATATCCCCTAATTGGTCAAAACGGGAACAGGTCATAAATTAAGATCAAACCATTTCACCTGCTTAAAACTTGTGCCATAATTCTTTATTCCACCAACGTGTTCTTTTATTCGACTGGTCAAATATCTGGTAAGCTAAAGGTCTGGCAAAAACACTGGGTTCGATTCAGGCCAAAAAACTCCGTATAAAACGAGGGTAAATCTCTCCACGTAATTAACGACACAATTAAAGGCGCACTTAAGGCCAATAAGTATTCTCTTCGAGAGGCTACATGGCTGCCATTATCCTGACTAGGAAGAGGAAGACGCCCTCGATTACCACAAAGAAATGGAGTAGCCGGTGCTTTGGACACAGTGCTGGGTAGTTTGGAGAGTAAAAGTAATTTTTACGGCTTGACTCTTTGGCGCTGCGTAGAGAGTGCTCCGAGGATTTGTTCGGATTAATCCCTGCCGCCTCTTTCCGCCATCGTCCTACGCGACAACATTTCCATCCTCACCACTTAGATGGTTGGCAGTCCTCAACTGTGCGTTTCACCAAAAACTTCCTGCCTCGTACAGCAAAACTGTGGAATGAACTGACGTCTGCGGTATTTCCGGACCGATACGACCTTTAAACCTTCAAGAAAAGAGCGTACTCTATCTTAAAGGCTGGCAACGCGTTTGTGGCCAGGTGTTACGGGCAGCCATGGGCGGCGGTAATTGCTTACCATCAGGCGATTCGTCTTCTCGTTTGCCTCCTGTCATTAAAAAAATAAAGAAAAAGTGAGAAGTGAACTTTGAAACTATAGTGGTACGATCTACACAGACAAATTACGGGCATTGTATTTTTTACGGGATTTGACTGGGTTATGTTTATGTGACGTGACACCGTAGCTACAGGGACACGGATTATGGTGTGATATTCCTAATTAATAGTGTCTTCAGAACTAAGATCGCCGCATACGATTTTGCGTAACCCCCCATGAAATAAGAGGGCCGTTATAAATGTAATGTGTCGTGTGTAACCAATTCGAGTGCGGTTTAATAAATCAAACTCTTTGTTTGTCGAGACGGATTTTTTCAGAAGTGGGATGCTTTAAAAAAGTTGTTTTAAATTTTAAAAAATGGGTTTCCTTTTTACAGTCCCACAAATTTTGTTTTTGTATGATGGCTTCTAAAGCTCTGATTCCTTCCCGTCCGTGTATCGCAGCGCACGCATGCGCCGGCGCAGCGCACATAACACTAAATCGGCGCGGCCGCGACACGCCCAGAGTTAATTGCCTGCGCACGGGGTGGCCGGGAAATTTGGAATACCCCAGCTGATATAAAACAAGGCTTAGTTAGTGGGAGACAGGAGACCGCTGATTTTCGAATGTTTGTAAACTCCGACTACGCTAACTTTGCATGGACTCTCGCGCTGCAAAATGTGGAGCCACCATAAATGACTTTTCTTATATTTTAAATATAACTGGCTGGCTCTTCAGTCGTCACACTTTGTCAAGTTGTTAGTTGTAAAGTCAGTTCCGGGGTAACAATGTCTTTCTATACTTGTGGAAGTTGAGAATGTACGGTTATTTTGTTACTAAAATTTATTTTGAAACTGGCTGGCTCGGAATGAGTTTTGGGTGTCTTCGAAACTTGGTAAATTTAAGAACTAGTTAAAGGCGATTTTATTTCATTTTGTTGATATTTAATATAACTCAATAAGAAGCGACAACATAAGCTAAATTGTATCTTAATGGTTAACTGGATACGCTAATAGCAAAATACCCAAGAACCTAACACTAAATTGCCCCTACAACTCTACTGCTGCTATTACTAACAACTTATCCAGGCCATACTATAGTGACAGCCATCGGACGTCGTATATCGAATACATTTAAATCCAAAACGGATAAATAAATCCGTGTTTACAAGTTTACACTCATACTATTTACGGTTATGGCTTCATTTTAATAAACGCATGCGCCTTATGGTTTTGACCGTAAACATTATCTAGAGTTTGTTGACCTCTCTAATTGCAGTAATTTTTACGTCATGATGAAAATGCCGTGAACAACGTATATGTGGCCGGGAATGCGAGATTATGTACGGACATGAGAAACGATCTTTGCCATGTTATCGCCTATCGCATCATGCGTTACTTTCGCACTTACTTGTTAGAACGTGACAGCTATGGTAACAGGCGATAAAAACCCACCCATATTAGGCTGGCAGGATTTCTTGGGTCCCGTCTCTTCTACCAGGACCTCGCTATTTCCTCAATGCCTCAGCCTCAGTTCACTATTGGCTCCGACAGTGAGTCTCACGTTACTCTCGTATCATAACCAGTTGGCTGCACGTTTAACTGAATTGTTTGGATTTCTAACTGAACATACGAGAATGCATTCCGAATATACCCTTTATAGAATCTATCTTCTTATGTCATATTTTCTGAAAGAAAAATCCTGACAGATTAAGGCCTGCAGAGAATTCCTCGAGCGAATGCAATGGTTTTTCAAAAAACTAGTGTATAGGTTTCTAAAGAGTCTAATAACGAACATGTGACACCTACATCACCAACACAAGACACGGTAACCGTTTATCATCAAACGGCCAGTATGCTTGTCAATCTGAAACCATTCCTGGAATCAGTGCGATCTCGAAGGGAAGAAAATCAAAGAGTCAGGAGTATCTTATAGTGCTTCGATTATTAGGTACATTTTGGTTACGGCACCGTTATTAGTCACTGTGTTAGGCTATTACCTGTCGAAGAGATCCCATATTTAAGGTTTCGTAACTCTGTTTTTAGTCCTATGGGGAGTTTGTTAGCCCAGCGATATATAGGTGTTATAATAATATTCGTCCTTTTATCGAATATTTACGAACTAAAAATGAATTGGTAAACATTTTTTGTAACTGTTCACTATTTTTTTCTGAAGTTAAACAGGTCGATAACTGGACTTGTAGTAGCTTTATTTGTTAACTGCGCACGAGTTGATTGTTATGTTACGGTTGGGCTTCGAATTCACACATAGACCGGTATGTTTATTTTGTGGGTGTAAATTGGGAGGTGTGTGAAGTCCCTACACCACAATTGGGTAACGGTTTCGGTTAGGTTTGAACCATGATCTGGTTAAATCTCAATCTCAGGGAACAGTAAAATGAGTGCAATTAAGGTCTGGGCGTTATGGCATAGACCTTTGTCCAACGTTGCCCTTTGTGTATATGCTTGATTGCCAACGAGTTGTCTTATTTATTTTGGCTGTATGATCATTTAAAAATAGAACTTATAATAGAGTATCGACTGTAGACATTGGCAGTGTAAACAATTTCCATATTGATTTAGATCGGCCATAGACAAAAATGATCGTGATCGAAATCGGGGCATAGACAACAAAGTTACTTAATTGCACTGAACATATTCGATACCTTATCATATTTTAATAGTACCTACCTCCTTATCAATATCACGACTATCTACGCTGAAAGGTAGACAATTTCGGTACCTGATTATATTTTTGAATTCAATTTAAACTATCGTGCGTCAAATTAATATGTAACAGTCTGTCAGAACCTAAAAGGTACCATTATGGCAGCCGGCGCATACTCGTTCATTGCTCGATTAAATATTGAATCTGCAATTTACGACGTGAGCCTTCTGGACTAAGAGCTGGCTACGTCAGATATGACACAATAATGAGAGCAACATTTGAATTGTGCATTGATTAAAAAATATCTACACTGTGAATGAAATATGAATGAACGCGATCGAATGCCTTGCCTCCTAAGCATCTTTAATCAGTAAATTCCCTACTTTATATCTTCCATGATTTACATTCTACTTTAAAAGTCGCGTTATATGTTCTTAACTCTTCTGTTTTTAATTAATGCTAATGTTTAATGTAATATACGAGATAAGAATCGATAGAACTTTATCACAAGTGGAATGGTTTAATAAGATTTATTTTGTGGATACAAAAATTCTAAAGCGCGCTTTTGGAGTTAAAGAGTAATTTATGGAATGACACGAGTATTTTATATGACTGTTGAAATATGGTGTCTGTCTCTAGCAGGTTGATAATTTACATTAACAACATTTTGTTATCAAATCCATTATGTTAGGTGATTTAATAATTTTTGACGTATAAAACTCCTGTGAGGCTCAGACACATTAAAACATAAAAGTAGTTTATAAAGAGCTACAGTCAGAAACAGAAGTCAATGTGTTCAATATTGTCCTATTTTCTTGAAAATAAAATCGTGTCAAGCTCATTTTGAAGACTACGTTTCCTAGCTACTCACTGTACGAATACGTCACGTAAATTATCATGATGGATGGATCGAATTTATAGATACTTACTGTTATCTTACCTTATTTGCATGGGAAAATAAAGCCGACTCCCCACAGGGGATCAATATAGCAGACAGTTTTTCCAAACAAACCTCTTTTCCACCGACTTCAAGATTTCGAAGGAGGAGGTTCTCAATTCGTCGGGATCTTTGTTTTTGCAATTTTTTTATGTATGTTCTTATTCACCGATTATTCGAAGACGGCTGGGCCGATTTGTATTTTTGTTTGAAAGAGTATACTTTGCAGTTGGTCCCGTTGTCACCAGGTCAGGGTCTGATGATGGGATCCTGGAGAAATCGAGGGAACTCTTTAAATATTATAGGCACACTTATAGTGATTTCAGTATTTTTTACAGTAACTCGGGCATTTGCTCTTAGTGAAGTCGGTTCTTTTGTGTTTAAAATTATTTTAACTTACTCGGTTTCTCAAGGCTGAGGATCTTCATTGTCAGGAGTGCTCCCTTCATCCCATCTCTCCCAAACATAATCTGTGCCCTTTGTTTTATTTCAAGTGCATATTACATTAGTATTGCAAATAGCGTCTCTAACGTGTCAATCTGTCTAAAGTATAATTTTTGCTGACTTTCCTTAGGAATTAAATTATTTGTTTTCCCTCGCCGACAAAGCCTGCGCGGTTAATGTACATACAAATTATGTGTCTGTCTGTCAGTGGTTGCGGTCGACGCTTCCGCATTGCGCACACGCATACACTTTGACAAACTCCTATCTAACTAAAAAGTATCATTTGAATATCGTCCTTGCTGCATTCTAATAAGGTTAACTTTTATATGTAGTTTGAAAATGTATGGAAGGTCCTGGAAAATAGGAATATAAGCGCTGTTCAGGGGAACCGCAATTGGAAGGTATTTTTATAGCGAAACACGACGCTTTCGACTCTTTTGATTTAGGTTTTTCTTAGGGTAAGATTACAGGTTTTTGCAAAGATTACTGCAAAGTTCTTATGAACATATCTCAAAAATAGATTAAAGGGAGAGTGATTTTATGTGTCTTTATTTGTACGAGATCGAATTTTATTTAATTTTATATCTCTTTGTATAAAAGTGACTAATTTAGATAAACCATTCATTAATTATATTTCCCTATTAATCCTGTTATGCCCACCGCTTAGTTTTATTTCAATTTAGACCTGTCATTCTGTGTTGACATAATTCTGTCAAAATCGTCGTTTCTAACACAAAATACATTGAACCATTTAGGTGTCAATGTAAATCTAAGACGTACCTCATCATCACAAAATAAATCCCTTAAAGGGATAAGTTTGCCTTTGTACGAATATGTTGTTTTATATGTCTTTCGTTGTGTTTTCTTGTACAATAAAGTGTTTTACTACTACTACTACTAAAATGAGAAACATCCAAGCTCAAAATTTTTAAAACTAGAAGATTGTTTTTATTTACCGTTCCGTCAATTTCAAAGCAAACCAAACCGAAAGTAAATAACAGTATTGAGTTAGGTCGTTAAGAAAGCGTGGTAATAACTGCGCTGGCGTCGACGTTGACGTTATCAGACCAGAACCTGCGCAGTGACATGCAAATCGAAACAGACAAGTATTGCTCCAAGTATTAAGTAAAATACTGAGAGAATTAGACACATAACATGAATCATTTGCGCGCTATTTCGTTGTAGGTAGAGATGGGTAGGGGTGAGTAAATACTGAGTATTTACTCAGTATTTATCCAAAGCACCCCGTAAATACTCGTATTTACTCATTTCGGTGGGTAAAAACTATTACTAATAAAATAAATAAAAAAGTGAGATTAAAGCACTAAATTGTTTTGTATTGAATATTTCTAGCGTGTATAAGTAATATTTTTGTTATAAGAAGCATATTGGATGAAAAAAAAGGTAATTAGCAGTGAGAAGAAATTTGGAAATTAGGGAATGTAGGAATGTAGACGTGATAAGAACATAGTCAACTATTTTGTTTAAAATACGAAGGTATTTACTTTGAAAACATGGGACTTAAGTCGTTTCATTTTTCGCAAGCCGATTCGAATATTATACATGTTAACAAAATGCCACGAAAATACTTCACAATATTATAGGGCATATCAGATAGCGCGGCGATTGTTAGCTAGTGCTAATGAACAAAGAATATAGAAATAATGACCATAAAGGGTCAAACTGCGAACAAAATACCACCTAGTTTGCGGCGTGGACTTAAACTGCATTCTCTATTATATTTGTCTACTACTTATCTCAAAAGTATGCACAGTTTTAACATTAATAAACATCGTTTTCATAAGGGATATCTAGTGTCGCAGAGTGAATAAAAGGTGGCTCGGCTCGCTGAATGTGCTTTAAATCCTTATCTTGCAAAATGCGCGTTTCGCTTCCCTTATTTTGATTGGGTGATTAGCGGACACTAACAAGTGTAGTACGATTAGTATCCAATGAAAATACAGTTAGGCACGCTGGCGCGCCTGGCGCGTTTGGCACGCTCAGTTGCTGTTTGTCAGTCAACCTGTTCGGAGGACTACCTACTTGCTCATTTTACGTAAAGTGCCTCGTGTGATTTTCCTTGGACCCTTGCTTTGTATATGGACTTTGATGGTGTTTTCTTTGTGATAAAAGTTAACGTTTCTGGACTTTTGATTTTTGTTAGTGAATATCTTTGGATAATGAATATTTTTGGTAGCGTTCCAGTCTCACGCTAAAATGTGTGGCTCTGAGGACCGCGACAGAAATCACATGCTCGCTATTGGATTACAGCAAGGTTAGCAAAAGAGTGGAGCGATAGTATCTCGCGTATAGTACTACCCGTCTCTTTTTAAATGATCCCGTCAGAAAAAGATGGATACACTATCTCGCGCGCGAGATACTGTCGCGTCACACTTGTGCTAACCGTGCTGGGATATCCAAGTTGTCGGTACATCGATCTTGTGGAGCTAGGTATCGCCATTAGCAAACCTGACCCCGTTCAAAGCAAAGGTGAGTGTTTACGTGGCACTTACGTCATTTTATTAAGAGTTTTTTTAAAGAAAACTCAAAAACGGCTCAACCGATCATGTTGAAAGTAATTTTATTTTAAAGTATTTTCTAGTCACTATTCATCCGATAATATTCATATTTTTGTACTTTGGTTTAAATGTTATAGAGCGGTAAACATAATTTTTGTCTTCAGAAATGTTTTTTTTTCTTCAAAAATATATTCAATATATTAAAAAAAAAGAATTAGAATCATCCAAGTTATTTTAATACCTTACTTAATCATGTAGACACGTTGATGGTTTCTGATTTTTGGTGTGACAATTAGTTACATGTATGGAACTATGGAGTGCCCCTCTTAAAAAAATTTTTTTTGCGACTTTGACTAGTTAATTTAGTAGCGGGTTACAAAATACACCTAAATTTCAAAATGTTATATCCCTTGCAGCACTCTAAATAGTTTATACCCACCAATTTGGGTATAAACGAGTAAATACGGGTATTTTGAGTATATACTGTGTATTTACTCGGTATTTACCCTTGAGTATTTACTCACTACCCATCTCTAGTTGTAGGTATTGTCAATAGCTTTGTTAAAAATGTTCTTGAAATTACACAGCCGAGTTTTCAGCGAGTAGGTATGAACGACAAGAAGAATTATCCTTTTTTTTTTTATACCTCGACGGTGGCAAACAAGCACACGGCCCGCCTGATGGTAAGCAGCTACCATAGCCTATGGACGCCTGCAACTACAAAGGTGTCACATGCGCGTTGCCGACCCTTTACAAGAGGATTCACTGTGTTGACGGCTAAAGGAACAAGAGGGTTCGTCATCGTCAACACACTGGGTCCTCTTTGAGCTCTATATATCCTAACCATGAGCACACCATTTTAAAGATTTTAGACATTGAGTAACAAGAGATGACATCCCTAAGAGATTCTTTGTCCCAAAAGTTGTAGTGAAAATCACTCCATACTACTCTTTGATACGGTCACAGCTGTCAACCGCCAAACATGGCGCACAAAATTTATTCTAGATGTCACATCTAGTAGAATCCATACTAATATTATAAATGGGAAAGTGTGTGTGTTTGTTTGTTTGTCCGTCTTTCACGGCAAAACGGGGCGACGAATTGACGTGATTTTTTAAGTGGAGGTAGTTGAAGGGATGGAGAGTGACATAGGCTACTTTTTGTCTCTTTCTAACCCCCCACTTCCCTAAAATGGGGGGTGGAAGTTTGTATGGAGCATTCCGGGGACAAAGGGGAACCGTGTTACCCCGAATCTAACGCGAGCGAAGCCGCGGGCAAAAGCTAGTACATAATAAATCAATGATTTTAGATGTAAAATTTGTGTAATAATTATTAATACTGTACGAAGAGTAGAGACTTCTTATTTCTCCGCATGTATATACATCACCTTTCAAATTTAATTTAACTTAATATTTTTTTTAATTTAATAATTTAAGTCCAGATATCCGAGGAGAATTATAATAAAAATCTAAATGCATTAAATTGCAGGATGGATTTGCCTTATGACCCAGAATCTGATCAAAATAATTAAACGATTGGTAATTGACTAATTCAATCTGATGCAAACAATTGTTTTTGACGTTATATAATCTTGTGAAACATATGATGTTATGTGCGACTGCAACACCTATATACATCACCTTTCAAATTTAATTTAACTTAATATTTTTTTTAATTTAATAATTTAAGTCCAGATATCCGAGGAGAATTATAATAAAAATCTAAATGCATTAAATTGCAGGATGGATTTGCCTTATGACCCAGAATCTGATCAAAATAATTAAACGATTGGTAATTGACTAATTCAATCTGATGCAAACAATTGTTTTTGACGTTATATAATCTTGTGAAACATATGCTGTTATGTGCGACTGCAACACCTATATACATCACCTTTCAAATTTAATTTAACTTAATATTTTTTTTAATTTAATAATTTAAGTCCAGATATCCGAGGAGAATTATAATAAAAATCTAAATGCATTAAATTGCAGGATGGATTTGCCTTATGACCCAGAATCTGATCAAAATAATTAAACGATTGGTGATTGACTAATTCAATCTGATGCAAACAATTGTTTTTGACGTTATATAATCTTGTGAAACATATGATGTTATGTGCGACTGCAACACCTTTATTAACATGTATGACTTAATCAGAGTACCTACTTAATTCTATCTCTTTCCCCCACTGGTTTCACATGTTCCATGCAAATTAGACGTTCTGCTTTCTATTAGCGCTAGAATTATACACGTTCTATGGGAAAATCGGTAATGGGAGAAAAAATCTTTCACACGATTGCATTATACTTATACCTAAGTACATTGATTCTGCGATTTAATGACCATTTGGTTTTTATTTTGTTGGAGTTTGTGATTCTATAGTTCTATTTTTATAAGGCATCTATTTAACCAGGCTGCTATATAATTGAATTTGGGTAGCTATAAAAAATAAAAATGGGTACCAAAATTAATAGGTTGGCGACTAATTTGGGGCCGTACATTATCTCAATATGGGCTGTTTTTTAATGTCTTCATAGCCATTGTTTAACTATAGGAAGGTATCAAATAATTATATTGAAAACTGAATTTATAACTGGGAAGCATTTTAAGAAGCCTTTTTTTAATCGAAAACGATTACCTATTAAATTAAAAATAAGGTAATTTTAAAATATTTAGGAAGCAATTAAAGTGAATACATATTCAATATTAGTACAACAGGCAACTATACACGAGCTGTAATTATAAGATAAAATGGATTCTTAAAAAGTTACTAGGGTCTATGAATATTGGTAGGTACCTATAAGTAGGTAAGTATCTATAGTTAGAGTTTTCCTGAAATTTTAGTGCTCCCGTAATTAAAATGATACCAGCAATTGATACACAAAAAATGGTTAATTAGGTAGAAACAAATAGCTGGCAATAAATATATAAACCAAGCCTGCTTTGAATAATAGATCCCAAGTTAATATTTTTGTTGCCAACCTATTATTTCAAGTTCCCGGTAAATTTTTTGGTCAGCTATATATTGCTGCCGTTTTTCAATAATATGATGCCACATGTTTGACGCTTATAAAAAAATGTTGTCGCTGAAATATTTATTCACGGCCAATTTATATTATTATATGCCTTCGAAAAGTTGCCGATTCATGTTTTAGATACCCGGAAAATTATAAGCCTTTTTATAAAATGTAAACAAAAGAAGAGTGACTCAGCCGGTCTGCTATCACATAATTCTATAAATGCAAACAAAAGATTCTTAAGTTCCCGGTAAATTTTTTGGTCAGCTATATATTGCTGCCGTTTTTCAATAATATGATGCCACATGTTTGACGCTTATAAAAAAATGTTGTCGCTGAAATATTTATTCACGGCCAATTTATATTATTATATGCCTTCGAAAAGTTGCCGATTCATGTTTTAGATACCCGGAAAATTATAAGCCTTTTTATAAAATGTAAACAAAAGAAGAGTGACTCAGCCGGTCTGCTATCACATAATTCTATAAATGCAAACAAAAGATTCTTAAGTTCCCGGTAAATTTTTTGGTCAGCTATATATTGCTGCCGTTTTTCAATAATATGATGCCACATGTTTGACGCTTATAAAAAAATGTTGTCGCTGAAATATTTATTCACGGCCAATTTATATTATTATATGCCTTCGAAAAGTTGCCGATTCATGTTTTAGATACCCGGAAAATTATAAGCCTTTTTATAAAATGTAAACAAAAGAAGAGTGACTCAGCCGGTCTGCTATCACATAATTCTATAAATGCAAACATATATACCTCATTGGCGAAATCGCATATATAATGTAGTTTTATTTATTTACATTCTACATAACTATAGTCCACAATCCCACATAAACGCATCTAGCTCGATATATGATTGCAAAATTTTACGAACACACAAACGGCTGCTTACGATTAAAACGTGTCTACGCCTAAAATATGCATACGTTTTTGAACCATATTGCAAAGGAATAAGGTGCAAATGTGTAAACATACTTTTGGCGTTGACAGCATATAGCAGCAGCACGGCTAGCACGTCTTGCAAGAGCGACTACAGCCGCGTGTAGGGAAAACCTTGCTTTCCGGTAGCATAACATGCACCCGCGGGTGCAACTGACGCGAAGAAAACTCAAAGTTTTGTTAAGGATTTTAATTCAAAGTCGCGAGTCACAGTCCTTTTAGACAATGACATTTGATCGCGGGTCTGTCGCTCCTTTTACGCGCAAGCTGTGCTTCCAACTAGCGACAACGCATGAAGTCGCATCGATCTGTCTCTTCTCGCGCCTGTTGCGCGTAAGATGTGCTAGCCGTGCTGAAGTGGCTAAGCCAACGTAGTGCTTATAAAAATCTAGACACGTTCTTGTTTCCTCTAAAATTATGTCATGTCGAACTGATTTTTCACCCATCTATTCGTATACGGCCTTTTTCTTCCCTGCTAGGAGGGAACAACGTGGCACTTTTCTGTTCTAGGACATTAGTTTTTTTTTTCAACCAGTCCGTCATTAAAAACAAATTTCTTATTGAATTAATCGATTCATTATAATCAGGAAGCACACTATGCACTTATAAAGTTAAATTAAATATGATTCAAGTATTAAAAATATATGGAAAATATTTCTAAGGTGGTGTGAAAGCAGTATGTGTCACATGGAGCAAAACTAAGTATTTTCAGATTTTCACCTAACTTAGGGCATTAACACTTGAATCCCTCACTTCGCTCAGGAGGCTACTTTAAAATACCTCGCTACGCCTCTATTGTAGCCGCATAGCTAGTAAGACGTGCGCGCCAACCCCAACAGCATCCTTACGATGATTACGGACAGGATTGACTGCCCGTACATTATGCACTGTTGTGGACTTCACAAGCCCAGTAACAATGAACTAACATAGGTTTTAAGTTACATTGTAAAGAACTAACATTTTATGAGCCATAGGCTTGAAATAAACGTATTTAAATTAAAATATAATACACGCCCTCGCCACAAATATTACATTTTGCTCCCTTGCTACACAATCTGCTATTGAACAGCTCACCTGCTAACTTCTTCTGCTGACTGTACCAGGGAAACGTCTAATTTAACGTGGAAATATGGCGTGTCGTTCGTGCCGGTTATAATAAAAAACTGCATGTTGTATGTTATCTAATACGACGACAATCGATCGACGGGCGCTCTCACTTTCCCGATACGCGCACGTTGTTCTGCGACATACTGCGTATGCGCATGTTAGTAGTGTAAGTAAATTATAATTTACGATCAGGTTACCATTATGGGATGATAAGGAGTAGGTACTGTATTTAAACTTTCGTGAGACTAACAATTTATTAATTTAGGATCACTAACATACAGATAATACATCTTACATGCTCTTAAATCTATGTTATAATTGAGGTTGATGCTTATCTAATTATAGGTAACCAGGTAACCACAACCAATATCTTTTACGTACGAACATGCAGATCCTAAAATTTAAGTTTAGATACACTTAAAATTAAAAATAAATTGTAAGACTTTGATTTACAACGACTTTAAAACGTAAAATAAACCTAGAATGACACCTGTCACAGGTCCCTTGAGAATTAAATTACAAGATCTTTCCAGCCTTGTTTACACAATCTAACAGGTTTCAAATTAATTGCTTAAAATGTCTTTCGGAAATGAGTTGCCTGCGAGACGGTAAAGTACATTCTAGCACACCGTTTATAGGTATTAAGTTAGACTTACCGTCAAGTTACCATTACCACACCTTTTATAAGTTCATTCGCCTTTAACTTGTCAATAAACTTAAGATTACACCATTATTTACCAGCTAATTCAAATAATTCTAAACGTCAGCGATGACAGCTGGATTTAATAGCCCATTACGTAACTGAATAATTTACAAATTCAAAACGACACAAGATCCGAAGAAAGTCTTTCACTTGAGTCTGTTAGTGCGCCGGAACACGAAAGCGTACGTTACTTAATAGAGAAATTGTGTGACGAGTTTTTTTTCTGTAAGCGACATGTCGAAAGTGTTGTAACATTGTACAACGTATAACTAACTTATGTTTACTTGTTTAGGTGATATATATATATTTTTTTATACTACGACGGTGGCAAACAAGCATACGGCCTGCGTGATGGTAAGCAGCTACCGTAACCTATGGACGCCTGTAACTCCCTTGGCAGATAGGTGAAGTACCTATGTTAATGTCATGCAAAAAAACAATATCAGACTTAAAAACCGGCCAAGAGCGTGTCGGGCCACGCTCAGTGTAGGGTTCCGTAGTTTTCCGTCCGTCACAGTAAGTGTCCCCACTTTAGAGTTAAAATAACGCCGCCGTATGTAGGATATGATATGAGCGTTCCACGTACAGCAACATCTATCGGCAAATTAAGTAAACTATTGCACGCGACCTTAAAGTATGGAAGATGATTTTTATGGGATAATTCATTATTGCGTGAACCGATTTTCACCGTTTTTACTTTATTTGAAAGCACGTCATTTCATTGTGATTGTGTAGAAATTACAGGTACAATAAACACCTGCTTATACGGTTATATTACAAACTTAATTCAGAAATTATTTTGGATTTTTTTTCAAAAACTATTCAACTTATCAAGTTCAAAATAATTTTCCTAGAAAGTTTTTATAAAGTTCTACTTTTGAGATTTATTTCATATTTTTAAAACATATGGTTCAAAAGTTAGAGGGGGGGGGGGACACATTTTTTTTTTACTTCTGGAGCGATTATTTCCGAAAATATTTACATTATCAAAAAATTATTTTAGTAAACCCCTATTCATTTTTAAATACCTATCCAACAATATATCACACGTTAGGGTTGAAATGAAAAAAAAAATCACCCCCCACTTTACGTATAGGGGAGGTACCCTAATAAAACATTTTTTTCCACTTTTTATTTTACCACTTTGTTGGAGTGATTGATATACATATTAGTACCAAATTTCAGCTTTCTAGTGCTAACGGTCACTGAGATTATCCGCGGACGGACGGACGGACGGGCAGACATGGCGAAACTATAAGGGTTCCTAGTTGACTACGGAACCCTAATGAAGACGGCTCAAACCGATATATATATAATTCAATACAAGACGGCCTATTTTCATTGTCCTAGATTTTATTTACTTCCTGTGAAGTATTCTTTCGTTTTTTATTTACACTTTTAATAAATCTTATTTTTATTTTTGTTGTGAATAAAGACAATTTTTAACATATGCTTGAGTTTGAAAAGTAGGTAAGTGGAAAAATAACGAAACAAAAGTTTGTTTAAAACCAAATGTGTTGACGGCAATTGTCCAACCAGCAGCAGAGCTAACTAATCGGGCGAGGTATTCAAAATGATTATGGCCTATGTCCAGCAGTGGACGTCTTTCGGCTGATATGATGATGATGATGATTCAAAATGATCTATACACGTTTTTTTTTCATAACATTAAAGTTTTGTACTTCAGCCATTGTCCACTCCATAGCTAAACAGACTGACAGACAAGATTTTACTTTTCGCTGTTCACAGCTAGCAACATCGATCATATTTGAGCAGCGATTATTTCATCGAGTTGATAATGGTGACTATTGGAAAGCCGCATCCGGCGTTACTTTCCATTTCGTTCGTGCGCGCGCGCAGGAAAAAATGCGCGAGAGTTGACTGTGCTGCGAACGCTTGACGGGTACCAATGTGACTGATATATATTTTTTAAATAGCTTACAATTACTGATTATCCTCTAAACAGGACAATTATTAGTGCGTATAGCGTCTTTATTTCTTGCTATTCTAATTGTCACCTTTCCTTATTTTTACTAAATTTTATCTTTTCCTTCATTCTATCTCATTCTTCTCCCTTTCTTACTTGGCAGTTTCGTTAACGCCTTAAATCTGTCTCGCAACATTTTTTGGGCAGGGGCTACCTATTTGGATGGGTATACTACCTATGACGAATAGTCTTTCCATAAATTGGTATTGTTCTTTCCATAAATTGGTATTGTTCTTTCCATAAATTCGCGGTCTTTAGGTCCTTCCAGGGACCGCTGGTTAAGAACTGCTCTAAACTGCCTTTAACTCAGATGGACTTTTCCGCGGGCCGGTGTAGATTTTGCTTTAAAAATATTGTTACCTACTACCGGTATTTTAACGATTTACCGGTGTTTCTTTAAGGTTTTTACTCGTCTATGTTTGGGAAAGCGATGAGAATACAGAGCTTGTGTGAATGGAATTTTATTTATCATATTGTTAGTCTGCAGTTTGAATGAAGGGGTGCGAAAACTGATTTGCTTGACTGCCCTATCCTCGTAAGGACCTATGTTTTCTTAGGAAAAGTAAAATAACGACCCACTGTCCTAAAATAAGACTTCATATTTTAAACTATCATATTTCAGAACAGGGTCTTATTTTGTTTAAATATGTTCACACCCATTACGCTTACATTTTGTTGTCCTAAATATAGACCATTAAGCCTTTAAGGCTATTTATTGCTGATTGATTGTCGACTTGCAATTCTTCTAATTAATGCATGGCCACGCGCATTTTACGCATAACTTATGCTTAGACACGTCTCTATTTTATTTTTGTTTAATTAAACTAAAAATAACACTTTTTGACTGTGACCAAAATGCAGAAATGTGGCAGGTCATAACATAACTCATATTCCATAGTGGATTTTATTAATAAAATATTAGAAAAATATTATTAATATAAAATAATTCAAAAGAAAAACCAACTATCTGCTAATAAACTTGAATCCAAATAGTCGTTTCTGCCTTTGGGGTCAAAAACAAAACCAACTATCTGCTAAAAAAATTAAATCCAGATCTCGGTGAAATATTCCGTTGGTGGAGACCTCACAAACGTGTTGGCAATAACTTACAAATTATTTTGGAATCTCAGCTATTGTCAAGACATTAAAATGATCAGTGATTCACGATGTTTGCTTTAGTCACCCAGTGACACTGCTGCCCCTTTCCGACTCGATAAGAAATGGGAAAGCAAATGCGCGCGCGCAGGTGCGGCGAAAGTCGCGTATTTGTCAACGGTGGCTGCTTTATGGGCTAGGTAATAGGCTGATTTGATAGACCTATTAAATCGCACTAAATCACTGTTTCTATGCATTCGAAATTCAACTTAAACTAAAGGTATGAAGGTTCACTTTTATCGGTTTTGAAAATGGTAATTACAGACGTTTAGTAAAGTGAATCATTTGTATTAATCAGTGTATTAGAAATTGAAGGAAATATTGGATTTGAATTGAATGGATAGAGCTGGCTATTTGTCTGTCAAATATGGATTACAAAAATATTCTAGACTAGTAACGAGTCTTATTCTAACTTATGCATACTGCAATGTATGTGTGGTAACTAACTCTAGTAGTTAGATGTCGCTTAGCCTGTAACCTGTAAAGCCGAAGTAGATCAAAATAAATGCAAAAAGATGATTGAAGGCATTGAAAATTCCGTTAACTTAGTAACTTGACCCACAGCTTAATTGGTAAAGCGATCGAGCCCCGGCAAGGCGTATTGATGCAGGTTCAAGTCCTGCTGGGTTGATTATTTTTTCAATGTTTTCAATGTTTGTATTTGATTTAATAACAATCTACTGCAATGTTGTTTTGCGAAACTATTCGACTCGTAGAATATAATTATTCTACATTAATATGTTGCATAAAAAACGTTACAGACGGCCGTCTAATTATTTTTGCAACAATAGTCTAGCTGTTTGTTAGCCAGATATTTTAAACCGACTTTAAGATTTCGAAGGAGGAGATCATAGTTTTTGCATTTTTTTTTGTATGTTCACTGATTATTCGAAGACGGCTGGACTGATTTGGAAAAATATCTTTTTGTTTGAAAGAGTGTAACCTCACAGTTGGTCCGAGTGTCATCACCATCAGGTCAGGATGTTATGACGGGATCCTGGAAAAATCGAGGGATCTCTTCAAATATACACACCTATAAAAAATTCTGTATTTTTTACAGCAGCTCGAGCATTTGCTTTTGGAACGGTGGAGGCTAAATGAAGTCGGTTCTTTTTTGTTTAAAATGATTACATTTGAAGGGTACACGGAAAGAACATGTCTAGTCACGTTTTTTGTAAAATGAGATTTTTATATCAAAATGTAGAGCTTGCAATGTACTATTAGTAACAACTTCTGTTACAGATGTAAATTTTAACGTGTATCCACTTCTTAACTCATGTGCCTCACACGACTATCGAGCACATTGGAAATGAATGTACGGAAGTCGAAAAAATATTGTAGCTGAGCGACGAGAAAGTCGGGATAAGGAAAATGTTATAAAATAAAACTACGACGTTGAATGATAATTATTTTATTCTTACATTAACATAAGTATCCTCGACATAACGCCTGTGAACCAGAGTTGGCCAAAAATCAACGTGATTGAAACTAAAGTTAAAAATGAGAACGTTACTCATAATCATATGAACACATGATTACGAATTCAATCATGAGCTTTCTAATCTGATTGACCACCGACATGAGTAAATCATGTCGATTTTTAGTTTCACTCATGATTAGCTGAAGTGATTACATTAGTAAGACAGTATGCTTAGTTAAACTAACGATTTAGTTGATTAGATGATTAGATTTTGATTAGATTTTGCGTAGCTACTAGCTCCTTCACTTTTTTCCCTGACGAAACAGAGGCGGTACCTAGGTGAGTATATATACATTTAGGATAAATGGCCATTTGTGACAATATTTCTAAAGGTATCTTTTGGCGGTTGGCGCTTACGTCTTAAGTTGCATAGTGCAGATTCAATATTGAGCAATAAAAGCGTAAATGCCAGTGGCAAATGTAACCTTTACCAAAATATCGAATATTTTTTTGTTAGTTTTTGGTATGAGTGTACAAATGAATGCTCCCATTTAACTTTGAAACGGCCTGTTCGGTTTTATTGCGGTTTTCGGCTACAGTTAAGGCAGCTATCACACAGCTACGGTTTCCACATGCGTTTTTCATTTTCATTCTCAGTCTCATTCTCGTCCTCGTTCTCGTTCTCGTTCTTGTTGTCGTTCTCGTTCTCGTTCTCATTCTCATTTTCATTCTCATTCTCATTCTCATTTTCATTTTCATTTAGGATAATGAAAATTTCTACATATGTATCTGGTTCAATATGTGAAATTCAGAACAAACGCCTTATTCAAGTAATAATATAAATCAGCTTAAGATTACTCTAATCAATCATACATTCGTCAATCACATTGAACAAGTTAGTTGATTAGCGTTAATTTAGTTTCAATCAGCGCCCGTCGTTAATGTTTACTCATGGCGAAATTACTTGATTGTTTTGTGTTGTGATTTAATCAGCGATTATTAAATCAGCGATAATTAGTAATCGATCACCGATTTTAATTAAGTGTGCCTAACTCTGCTGTGAACAAACAAATTTTAAAATTTCCACACGCATATCGAAGTTTGCATAATTGTCGCCGTGGCGCCTAAGTATACATATTTCATTTTTAGATTAATAAGCAGGATATAATAATGTTCAAAGTACAAGAAAGTTATTACATTACAAATCCGTAGTCAACTCGAGAAATGGTAGCCACATACACATAGCTAAATAATTTTTAAGCAAAAAGAAACCGACTTCTTCAATGGGGGAAGCCGGTGAAGGATTATTGTAGATGGTGCACTCAATACAATGAAATAACTTGCTTAACAAACACAGCGAAGAGGACAAATCGTCAAACGTGAACTATGCGTCGTTGAAGAATTCCTTTCTCATTTTACATTTCACATGTTTATGGCATCAGCCGCAATTCCACTTCATCAATTTGTCACTGTTTTCAATGAAAATGCTTGATTTTTGATTTATACAAAAATCACTTTATGTATGCCTTTAAGATTTGAGAAGTTTCCTCGATTCCTCCTGGATCCCATCATCAGAACTTAGCTTGACGAAAATTTGTCCTGAGAATCTAACTTGCTTAACAAACATTCGCTATGTAGAGGACAAATCGCCAAACGTGAACTATGCGTCATTGAAGAGTTCTGCTCTGATCATCATCAGCAGTTGTGGAACTGTCACTCTTTTGAATGAAAATACTTGATTTGTTGATAAAAATACAAAAATCACTATGTGTATGCCTTTAAGATTTGAGGAGTTCCCTCGATTCCTCATGTATCCCATCATCAGATCAGAACTTGAGCTTGACGAAAATCTGTCCTGACAATCTAACTTGCTTAACAAACACATCATAGAAGAGAAATCGCCAAACGTGAATTATGCGCCGTTGAAGAGTTCCGTTCTGATCGTCATCAGCAGTTCCACTTCATCAAATGTCACTCTTTTGAATGAAAATGCTTGATTTGTTGATAAAAATACAAAAATCACTATGTGTTTGCCTTTAAGATTTGAGGAGTTCCCTCGATTCCTCATGGATCCCATCATCAGAACTTGAGCTTGACGAAAATTTGTCCTGACAATCTTACTTGCTTAACAAACACCGATGTGTGTTCGATAAGAGGAGGAATCGCCAAACGTGAACTATGCGTCGTTGAAGAGTTCCCTTCTGATCATCATCAGCAGTTCCGCTTAATCAAATGTCACTGTTTTGAATGAAAATGATTGATTTGTTGATAAAAATCACTACATGTATGCCATTAACATTTGAGGAGTTCCCTCGATTCCCCATGACGGAGTTATGGAGTAACAAACATAAAATAAAAAAAAAAACAAAATAAAAAAAACATGCACGCCGAATTGAGAACCTCCTCTTTTGAAATCTTGAAGTCAGTTAATAAAAATTAATGTGAAAAATGTCGTTCTGACTTTTTTCAAAAAGGGTAGGCTACAGGGCAGAACCTTAACCCGATCGTCTTTTTTTTAGGCTTAAATTGTAGCTGATTAAATTGTCCAGAGGAGTTTTTCTCAAATTTTTGATATCATTCTTCGTTTCCAAAATATTGAACGCCAAAATCAAAATTTTGGAAAAAATAGTTTTTTTTTTTCACTATTCCGGCCATAACTTTTTTTATTTTTGATTTTCTCGAAAAATTATTTTTGCATCTTACAGCTCTCGTAAATATGAGTCTTTTGAGCCATTTTTGAATATTATATCTTCACAACTTTCCGAGTTATAAGGGGATCGCACTTTTTCGTGAAATCGGGGCCTATACTGGAACGAACGAAAAGACATTTCTAATGTCAAAACCATCTAGTCATCCAGATACAATAGCTTCCGCCGCCATTGCAAAATCACTGGTTGCGACATCGTCAGGTAAAGACCTTGCTAGAATTTTAGCAGCCTCCAAACCGGAGTCAGGGCACTGGCTCCATGCCTATCCGTCGCCCAACGCGGGTACTTTCATCGACCCAAGCACACTCCGTGTAGCCGTCGGTCTCCGTCTCGGGGTTGAAATCTGCACGGAACACAGCTGTGTTGCCTGTGGAGCTCCGGTAGACACACTTGGCCACCACGGCCTCTCGTGCTCCTCGGGCGCCGGCCGCTTGTCTCGCCATGCCGCTCTGAACGACATCCTCAGAAGGGCGCTCGTCAGTGCCAACGTCCCCGCAGCTCTGGAACCCCAGATCGTGCGGGACGATGGCAAGCGCCCCGACGGGATGTCGTTAATCCCCTGGAATAGAGGCCGTGCGCTGGTGTGGGACGCCACTTGCGCTGACACGCTGGCGGCGTCCTATATCTCACGCACCAGCCGACAAGCCGGAGCGGCGGCGGACGCCCGAGAGCGCATCAAGGTAAATAAATATAGCTGTCTCGGCGCCAATTACGAATTTGTAGCTTTTGGCGTCGAGACACTCGGTCCGTGGGGCAGGGGTGCGCGCGGGCTCCACAGGGAACTGGGTAAAAGATTGAGGGAGGCCACAGGTGACCCTCGCGCAGGCAGCTTTCTCGCACAAAGACTCGCTATAGCGATTCAACGCGGGAATGCTGCCTGTGTGATGGGCACCTTACCGAGGGGCCAAGGTTTAGAGGGTCGATTTTAGTTATATATTTATTTTTTTAAGTTTAGGCTTAATTTTAGTACTTTTGTTTTATAAATAGTTATGTTTATATTCTTTCTGTTGTATGTTTCTTTGTTGTACAATAAAATATTCTAGTTACGAAAATAGTACCGTACATAGATTTAATCGTTCCAAATTTTAAAAGAGCTATAACTCAAAATGTTGTCAATGTCATGTTCTTTCCGTGTACCCTTCATTTAGTTTCGACGTTAACTAATGTTTTTTTTTTATTGTTTCAGGTAAATATTCTTCAGCATTGGACCTAGAATAGATCTATTAGAAGTACAGGAAAAGGTGGGTTTACATCGGCGTGTGAAGATAGATTATTATTGACATAGATCTTCTAAAATAAGTATGCCATAGTAAAAGATCGTCGCGGCCAATTGAAGCAATTCGTACTAAATTTTACTTTTATTGGTTTTTGATTGGTGCACAATTATAGTCTTCAAGTTCACACCATCGATCAGAGATTATGTAGAGGCGTCAGAAGGAACAAAACGTTTTAATTGATATTTGTCAACTTTTCAGTAAGTAAATTTAATGAATTACTTAGAAAAAATATCTGTTTATAGTTATAGTTAGTATCAATATCAATTAATACATACCGAATCAAGATTTTCGGTAACTCTTTAAAGATTGAGTCGGTAACTCTTTACAAATTTTCGGCTGTTTCAGGGCGGGCTTCTGAAGTTGAAATCAGAAATTTTATTCGCTTAAAACATGGTAAATACAAAGGTACTTATATCGTAAAAAATTATGTCACGTCACGTTCCTTTACTGTTTCATAAACTTATGTTTCAAGCCACCACTCTGTCAATTATCAATACTCTTTGCTACCTACTTCTCGCTCCCACGATCGTGGGTGTCTCGCATTTTTATACTTTTTCGCCAAATCATTGCTTTTAGTAGGTTCCGGAAAGTAAAAGTGTTAGGTCTGCGCTGCGCCGGCGCAAGCCTGATGCCAATAAATAACTGTTCATCGATTGTCTTCTTTTAACTTAATCTTAATCTTATTACGGGTTATTGCTTTTTATTTTTCGTTCGTGTATTTTTTAAGTGACATCTTTAAGACATCTTATAAATTGAGTAAGTGAGGCGAGGGTGAGGATCACTGACCGATGTTTTTTTCTTTTAAATCTATTTCTGTCTTATTTCGTGCAATATATACCTCTTATTTTTCATACTTTTCATCGCCGTAGGTAATTCATTATACATTAATTACGTTATGGACTGTATAAATGTCTTTTTGTATGTTTTTTATTGAATTTAAATATTAGGAGAGTAACATTCGGTCATTTTTAAAATTCTTACTATAGGTAATTTAAGGTTTCCTTTTCCTCAAAAACTAAAATAAACATAATTAAACAAAGTCGGCCTCCTAGCCCAGTCGGTAGTGACACTGCCTACGAAGCAGGAGGTCCCGGGTTCGAATCCTGGTAAGGGCACTTATTTGTGTCTTTATCACAGATATTTGTATGTACCTGAGTTATGGATGTTTTCTATGTATTTAAGTATTTATCAATATGTATCTATTATGTATATCGTCGTCTAGTACCCACAACACAAGCCTTATTGAGCTTACTGTGGGACTAGGTCGGTTTGTGTAAGATTGTCCTATAATATTTATTTATTTATTAAGTCGGTACCTAGGTATAACTACTTAAAATCTAGAAACCTTATCAGCAAACAAGGCTTGTTAACACTTTCAAATATTCATTGCGCGAGCGCAATCAATCACGCACAAATAGAAACGCAGTCATAATTATAAATTAGCAGAAATTCACACAACCAATGACTAGTGTTACTCTGACCCCCCGTGAAGAACACTAACTACAAATCCAGGGACCAAATTGTAGTAGACAGAGGCAACTAGAAAACAGAGTGACTAGTATAACTCTGATCTTCTATCGTGTACAGTTGCTACAAATCCGAGGATCAAGTTGTATTAGATCGAGAAGTAAGAAACATAGGGAATATAACTGATCGTATCGGAAATTAATTGCGTTTAGCCTCGGTGAAACTGCAAGTACCAGGAATACCGGAAAAGGTACCGGATTTGTAGCTTAATAAAGGTTACTTTAAATATGAATGGAAAAGATTACCCACAGAAGAATATACGGCAGTTTTTCCAAACATACTCACACGATTTTCAATCATTATTTTGAGAAAAACGGGATCCGATGTACGCGATTAAGTCCCGTTTTTTTGTCAAAATAATGAGTTTTTCTAGATACCAATACGATCAGCGAACGACCGTATCCATACTAATATTATAAATGGGAAAGTGTATGTGTTTGTTTGTTTGTCCGTCTTTCACGGCAAAACGGGGCGACGAATTGACGTGATTTTTTAAGTGGAGATAGTTGAAGGGATGGAGAGTGACATAGGCTACTTTTTGTCTCTTTCTAACCCTCCACTTCCCTAAAATGGGGGGTGGAAGTTTGTATGGAGCATTCCGCAATTTTCAAGTTAGAAAGCTAAAAATTGGTATGCGGACTATTTGTGTGCGGTTCATTCTGTTCCGAGTTCTCTTCTGTGTTTTAAATCAGGAAAGGGGAACCGTGTTAACCCGAAAATAACGCGAGCTAAGCCGCGGGCAAAAGCTAGTTTTTAATATTTAAGGATTGTTTACTTTGTATTTTGTAATAATCACTTTTTTTTGCAAAAACTACTCTATATCTTTAAATTAAGAAGCTTATATCCTACATAAGGCCCATATATATTATTTTATCTACACTCGCATTGTAAGTCCTCTAAAACGTGTTCAAAAACGGTAGGCAATGGCTAGCATTACCACAACCGATTTTACTATGATAAGCTTTTTATCTGTGACAGTAACGTAATTTTAACTTTACATGCTCAAATATTGATACGTTATGAGTTTTGATAACATAATATACACCTGCACGCGCCCGCGCGGCCGCCGACACGCTCCCTCCCGACCGCCGGCACGCTCCCTCCCGACCGCCGGCACAATCGAGTTGGCCATGGCGGTGCAATGGCGGCCATTCTATGGTTTCCGAACACGGCATTTAGTATAAATAATATGAGTGTAGATAAATAAATTATTTAAGTAATTTCCAATTGAAACAGACATGCATTTGTTCTGTTTTGTTCGATTCAAAACAAAATAAGTGCGGTTTCATTTTCTACCTTTACACTATTGGTTCAAACTCCTGTTCCAATTTTTTTGTATCATGGAAAGTTTTTTTATTGCAAAACATCTATAATAAAAGTATCGCACTTTAAATGCGTTACAAATGTACCCAATTTTTTATAAGTATCTATTAATAATAGATCTAGTTATCCATCCTCACGCCATATTTAACGTATAATTTAAGTGCCGTGTTTAAATAATTTGACTATAACTCAGTAGTCAGATTATATCTCAATAAAATTTAGATTTATCTACGAGATAAATGCTCGCACAGATTAGAAAATAAGAGTAAGGTGGGCACGCTTCTAACTTCGTTGTCATGCTACCATTTTATATTTGCTGTTTTTAACTCTAAGTATGATCGAGTACATATAAATATGACAAATACGCTTTTGGACAGATTTTTAAATGCTAGTGCTACAGGTATATGGTTAGTCAGTTACTTCCTTGCGTACTACTACATATTTATTTGCAACCCCTCGTTAACCAACTCTTACTATGAGACAGTCTGCCACCTAAATGTTGATATTTTTTTTATTCAACAGCCGATTTAAGGCGATTTAGTGGTTGGCTATCCTGCTTACATATTTGTTACGTATGGTAAAATGTTAAAAAAACTTCATTTACACTATAATAAAACTTGAAATCACTCGGACGATGACAGCTGACAGCAGCAGGGCATCATCTGACAGCAAATATAACATGGTAAAGCTAGCAAACGAAAGTGGTAACGGCGGCATTTTTATCTCGTTTTCATAAATCCTTTTACGTCCCGGCCAGTATGGAAAAACGGGAAAAAATGGGAAATTACGCGGTGAAAGTGTTGGGAAAAGTAGTGGAACACGTTCGAGCGAGATAATTTGCTTTTTATTGAACCAATTAGATTTCGAACCCATTTGATTGGTATCGATATGGTTGGACATGCGGCATGCCTGACTATCCTTAGCAGTTAACTACTAAACTAGTTGGTAGAGTAGATGGAAAGTTCGTTGGAGTTTTCTATTCGTAAATTAAAGTAATTTTCGTACAACATTGTAGCGTCTGGTCTGTTAAATTCGATGAGCTTTGAGTTTAAAAACACTTCCATACCTAATGTCTCTCTATCTTTTGGTATGGCGTGATTTATACATTTTCACACTGGAAATATGGCAAATTTGTAAATCACTGACAAAAGTTTTAACTTCGGCGTTTGACAGTACGTAGTCTATGATTTTTACATCTTTTCGTTTTATCAGAAACCACGTTTTTATTCATTTTATCAGAAAGATTCGGCCTTGTATTCCTGCCTTTCATTTTTGTACAAACGATTTATTTACTACAATAAACAAAACAAGTTTTTTTAGCACGAATACATACTCTGTTAATTAAGTCTTCTCTCAATGGGGCGACATATTCGTTTATCGAAAAAGCTCCTTAATAAATGAAAAAAAAATATATATATATATATATTTTTGCCACGTGTATGCTGCGGCTTGTTTTGAAATGTGCACTTGTTTTTGCTTTAATTTCTTCTTGCGCCGACGGCGTGCGCGCACGCTATCTTGTAATGGCCAAAATTTCAGGTTAAGCTTGGTCATTGTACGTAACATGTTTCTCTGATTTTTAGGGTTCCGTAGTCAACTAGGAACCCTTATAGTTTCGCCATGTCTGCCCGTCCGTCCGTCCGTCCGTCCGCGGATAATCTCAGTGACCGTTAGCACTAGAAAGCTGAAATTTGGTACTAATATGTATATCAATCACGCCGACAAAGTGGTAAAATAAAAAGTGTTTTTTTATTTTTTATTATGGTACCTCCCCTATACGTAAAGTAGGGAGTGATTTTTTTTTTCATTTCAACCCTAACGTGTGATATATTGTTGGATAGGTATTTAAAAATGAATAGGGGTTTACTAAAATCATTTTTCGATAATGTAAATATTTTCGGAAATAATCGCTCCAGAAGTAAAAAAATATGCGTCCCCCCCCCTCTAACTTTTGAACCATAAGTTTTAAAAATATGAAAAAAATCTCAAAAGTAGAACTTTATAAAAACTTTCTAGGAAAATTATTTTGAACTTGATAGGATGAATAGTTTTTGAACAAAAATTACAAAATAATTTCTGAACTAAGTTTGTAATTTAACCGTATAAGCAGGTGTTTATTGTACCTGTAATTTCTACAAAATTACAGTGAAATGACGTGCTTTCAAATAAAGTAAAAACGGTGAAAATCGGTTCACGCAATAAAGAATTATTCCATAAAAATCATCTTCCGTACTTTAAGCTCGCGCGCAATAGTTTACTTAATTTGCCGATAGATGTCGCTGTACGTGGAACTCTCATATCATATCCTACATGGCGGTGTTATTAACTCTTAAGTGGGGACACTTACTGTGACGGACGGAAAACTACGGAACCCTACACTGAGCGTGGCCCGACACGCTCTTGGCCGGTTTTTGGACTTGGGTTTACTGACGTTTGGCATGGAATTTTCATTCCCATAAGTTTAGATTTCGTTCGTTAATGTATCATTTGCTACAAGCTACAATATATTGCATTTCTTCTGTAACCATGTAATTAACGTGAAACACAGATTTCGTATAACGTTCTCCAGTTTATAAGTTCAAAAGTAACCTCATTTCCCTATACTATTACTACTATAATAACAGTCTTCCAGCAGTTGTACAGGGGTAATTTCCGGAAAAAATGTGGAAAATATATTAAATGTTCTTCTAAATAATCTAAATGAACGTGAAAAGTAAATAGGTAACTAAACTAACACATATGTATATTTATTTAGATCTAATGGCAAATTACATACTTCAAGTGAATCAGTAAGTAATTTAATATTATAAGAAAATATATCAATCAGTTTCCGTATATTCCTTGTATCCGTAATATTGGCAATAATTTGCGGGCGTTAGAAATAACACGTTACACCGAGGGGCGATTCCGGGCCCGGAGATTTACAGCTTATTCAAGCGGTTCCGGACTTTGTGTATCTGGTAACATCTGTGTTTGGACTGTTTGGTATCGCATTCTGATATTTGATATCTAGAATAAATAAGAGGTATTCAATCTGAGATGGCAATTCACATTAAATTGACAGTTATATTTTATTTATTTATCATATGGCTTCATGTCACTGGATATAGATAGGCATTTCTTCCCTGGGGTAGTAGTAGTGGGAAAGCAGATGATAATGATAATTATATAAAAGTTGACGAACTAAAATTAGTTTTGATTAAAGAAAGAAAGAAAATAAATTTATTCATGACGCTACAAAGTAACGGAAGACTAATAACTACACAAATTAATATTAACAGTTTTAAAGACGTCACTGAAATGGTCTCTACTCAGCATTATGTCAAGGTAGCTTGACGCTGGTCTTCCGTGGCAACCGTACGTAGGCTAAACTCGAATTACATTAAAAGTGAAACATTCTACCTTCTGCGTAATGCTTAAGTATAGCATCACATCGTATACAGGAATGCCAGCAATGGCATATTTAAACCAGTGAACGACTTATCAATGTAAACATGAAAAAATAATGAAAGTAACCATTAACAAAAAGGTACGATTTATTTTTATGATTTTGAGGAGGTACTGAGATTTGTCGGGATCTTTTTTTGTCGTCTACTTAAATTGATTTTGGTGAGCTCTTGCATTTGCATTCTCAACTATACTTTGGTGAAAACTGCGATTGAAAGAGTGCCGCATTATATGTAAATGGGTTTCCATATTTCATTCTAAATGTAACATTTCATTGTTGTATACAAAATACCAGTGACTAACTGATGGAGGCAGGTGATCATGACGAAATATTTGCAGTTAAATTGTGAAAATCATAATAATTATCAGATAAGGTCTGTTTTAGATTTAGTCAAAATATTTGTGACAACTGGTAACATTTATTCTCTAACTTTGAATATTTGCATGACACTGACTTTTAGCATGTTGTATGTCCGGTCACATATATAGTATTTATCTACTCAGGGCATGACAGAGCGTTTGTTGACATGTGCACGCGCATAGCATGCTAATCGACACCCACAGAGTTGCTGGAAATTATTGGCGGATGTTATTAAATAATAACAAGCTTTTGCCTGCGACTGCGTCTAAATAGTAGTTTATCCCCTCCCTTCCTAGACATTGTTGTACCTCCATTGAAAGAGAAATGAAGTAAGAAAATCATCCCTGCGTCCTGTATTTAGGTATATATCCTAGGCCATCACGGATTTTTGTGAAGAGAACCGTTAGGCCTTGGTTGACGCTGAGCACTGCGCATAGCCTCAATTTCTTCTTCTTCCGACGGTGCCTCTCCATTACTAAATTGTCAGTCCGCTTATTAAAACGTTCCTCGTTTATTCTTCCGTGTCTGTTGATGTGACGCTTTGCGCTTACGCGTCAACCAGCGAACGCCAGGATTTGTTTAGTATGTGTACTTTCTGTTAAATCCCAAGGGCCTATGCGCCAGCGTGACAGCGCGTTTGTTGACTTGCGCATGCGCAGGGCATGCTAATCGACGCCCAGCTTTGTTGGAAATGGCAATATTTTACCATCCAAAAGCAAAAAGTCACATCTTCACACTATTTTCTAACTTACGGAGGCAACATAGACCTTTTTACTTTGTAGCAAGGTATGGTTTTACAGTTGGAAGCCAGTAAGTCGTATTTACATGCCTGCAATGTGTGATATAAGACTTATGGTCTTTTTGGAAGAGATCAGAAAAGTGCGTTGCAAGTGATTCCAAGTTTAATTATACAGGCAACATTTACTATCTTAAGTTTTTGTTGCCAGTAGAGTAAAGAACACATACTTTTCAAAACAAGCATACGGCCCGCCTGATGGTAAGCAGTTACCGTAGCCTATGGACGCCTGCAACCCCAGATGATTCACATGCGCGTTGCCTACCCTTTAAGAACCTATTCACTCCTTTTTTGAAGAACCCCATACTGTAGCACTCTGGGAAAACCTTGGCAGGGAGTTGGAGCCGCAGCGTTCGTGGGAGGAAATTCCTCTTAAACCGTACAGTGCGCGACCCCTTAGGCTTTAGGGTGTGAGGATGAACACGCTGCCGACGGCGAGCGGTGCGGTGATAAAAAGCGGCCGTGGGCATCATATCAAACAGTTCTTCAGAGCACAACCCATTGTACAAGCGATAGAACACAAATAAGGAGGAAAAGTCTCTCCTTAGACTCAAAGGTTCAATATCGCTCGTGAGTTTGGGATCGTCGACGATCCGAACAGCGCGCCTTTGCACCGAATCAAAGGGCCCAAGCCGGTATCCAGGTGCTCATGCCCAAAGGTGACAGCGGTACTCCATATGGGATCTGACTTGCGACTTGTTTAGGAGCAGTATCTGCCCCGGGTAGAAGTATCTCCTCGCTCTATTGAGCACACGGAGTTTTATGGATGCCAGCCCGGCCTTCCCTTCAAGGTGACTACTGAGTTGGACGTCACTGGAAATGGTCATTCCCATTCTGTGGGAACCTTAAATGCAGTTCAATTAAAAAAAATTTCCATTTATAGTTTTTGTATCTAATTCTATATAGGTATTTGAAGCCAACTATTTCCATAGATTTTGCTAACAATGTGGTCTATGATTCCATAGTTATCAAATCCATTAGTAAAGGTTTGAAGGGCACAATAATGCTATTTGACCCTATTTTTGTATGTGGTCTTTCATTTGCAAGTGCAACAAATGTGGACCTTGAACTTTTATTAAACCAATCTTTGAGCTCTGACCTCCGATCTTTGATCACAATTACATGTGCAATTCCAGGCAGACACTATGAATCATTAACTTGTTTTAGGTATTAAACTTACAAGTACGACTGTAGAGTGTCCGTTATTTCATATACATATTTAGCAACCAAAAAATTTGTGGTTGAAATAAAGTATATAGGGCTAAAGCCACTTTACGGGAACCATAGATAAAAAAGTAAGTAAACACTCTAAAGACGGGAACCAATAAAATTCAAACGCGAGTCGAAGTATGCAATCGCGCGTTATGTTAGAGGGAGTTTTAAGTGAAGAAAATGTTTATGAATTGAAAACGCTAGTCTAGAGTAGACTACGTGGAGAGTATGAGGGGTTGGGAAACACTATCAAAAGCTTTGAGCAAATCCAGCCAGATTCAGTTTCTTTCTCGTGTTACAAGTAGTAGTGGGGTTGGGTAACACTGTCAAAAGCTTTAGGCAAATCCAGCCAGATTTCGTTTCTTTATCGAGATACAAATAGTAGTGGGACTAGTGGGGTTGGGAAACACTGTCAAAAGCTTTCGGAAAATTCAGACAGATTCAGTTTCTTTCTCGAGTTGTAAGTAGTAATACAGTCTGCATAAGAAGTAGCTACGCAAACGAAGACGTCAAAAGTCCTTTTTAAAAGGGAATACGAGCTTTTGACGTCTTCGATTGCCTAGTTACTTTTGATGCTGACTGTACAACGTCGTCTGTGGCCTCATAACTGTATGCCTGACTGCCAGATTTGTTTGCATGATTCATTATCATAATCGTTTCGCTTGAAGTAACAAAACTAACAACGCACTCGTATGTGGCAAAAGTAAACACTTTAAATCATCTTATTTCATCCCTTTAGTTATTTTCTTATTAACATAATCAATAATTTACTGTCAGTAACAAAATACTTATGCAAGATGTAATCTATGTTAATTTTGCAGTAGCTACCTTCTTCATAATCTCCCTTAAGATGGCTACCCGTTTCCTTGCTGCTTCACAATGATGTATTTACCGTTATTTAACCATGTAAAATTTACTAATGACTCTTATTCACATGGATTTAGGTTCAAATTTAACCAAGTTTGATTTTATGGCCTGAAGTGTTAAGTTGGATATTGATTGGCATCGAATATGATGTGTTTATAGTAAGCGAATAGTTGCCAGCAATTAAAATTATAAATTATGATGTTTACATTACAGATGGTAGTGTACTGATACAAGTGACTACTATTGCCTAAAAATCCTATAATAATTATGTACAATGAACTAAAATGTAACATGTTACCCAATAGGAGAGGTTAAGTGGATGTGTTATATCATAATATAACAATTGCTTTAAAAGTAGCAATGTCTGCAGAAAAAGGTACCATATGGTGAATTTAAGATAACTGAAAAAAAAAACATTCGAAAATATGTCTTACTAGTTTTCTAAACTACCTATTTATAACAGAAATTATTAAATGCCATTTATAAAATCAAAAAAGTGACCCATTTCATTTCCTTGACCCTACTTCGACCGCACCATAACCTCCAAAATATGTAATCGTGTGAAAACTCCTAACCTCATCTGTCAAAACATTCGAATAGCGAATACGACCGTTGCTCCGGTGACACCGACCTTGGCCGCCGTGACCCGGCGGTCACGCCGTTCCAACTTTGAATTTAGAGCTTTACATTCGTGGTTGTTTTTTTTTTAATTTATCGCAGATTCGTGAAGATGCGGAGGCGTTTCATTTTCGGATGTATGTTCGTGATTGTTTTTTTGTCGTGGTAGTTTCTTTAGGTGTCTTGTTTGAACTTAGATTGGCGGGCGTGTTATTATTTTTTGTTTGGATTGATGCAGTAATTTGCGTTTCTCATGTTGAGTTGGTGCTATTTTTTGAGTCTGATTTTTTTCGGTGCTGAACAGACATACATATATTTATATTAAATTTAAACTCAGTATATAAGTTTGAATCACGAGTTAACCTTTAGTTCAGCATTTTTTGTTAAAAAACTTGCATTCCAAGAACTTAAAACTATTTAGTTATTTCTTATTACTTTAAAAATTGCAATGATTGAAGAAAATTGCACTATAATTGCACAAAAACGTTGTTATACGGAGTTAACATGAAATCATTAACATGGCTTATGATTTCTGTTAAAAAGATAATTGGCTTATTTTGTTATTTTCGAAGGACATGCGGCATTATATAAGTATATATTATTATCCACATCCTACATGTAAATACACAATTATGGCTGCATAATATTATGTCTGGAACAAAAAATCATAAATACCGTTTCAAATGTTAGGTACCTACCTACGTTGCTACTTATATATCCGGAAACAAAAAAACAAACAAACGTACACGGCTGAAAATGGTTTTATTGTTTTTCAAAGTATTCCCCTTGATGATCTATGCACTTTTGCATTCGCGTGAACCAATTTTTAAAGCACTTCTGCCACTCCGCCTGAGGTACCTCCATAACGTGTTGTTTGAATGCGTCGACAGCATCTTCAGCGGTCGAAAATCGTTGACCGCGTAATTTATTCTTTATATTTGGAAATAAATAAAAATCGTTGGGTGCCAAGTCAGGGCTGTACGGCGGATGACCCGTTAATTCCACATTTTGACCCTCCAAAAATAGAGTTGTTTCGCGTGACGTATGACAGCTGGCATTGTCATGATGAAGAATGATTCTTCGTCGCTGGTTAGTTTTACGAATTTGTTCAAATACTTCCGGTAAGCAAATGGTCGTGTACCACTCTGAATTAACCGTTCTACGGTTTTCTAGTGGCACTGTAGCTACATGGCCATTAATACCGAAGAAGCAGGCCACCATTTGTTTCAATGTACTTTTTGCACGAGTAACTTTCGTAGGGTTCGGCTCATTTTGAAACACCCATACCGTTGATTGTTGCTTCGTTTCGGGATCGTATGCATAGATCCAGGATTCGTCACCTGTATAGATGTTATAAACGGCTTTTGAATCACCACGGTTATATTTTTTTAACATTTTATTGCACCATTCGACGCGAGCATCTTTTTGCTCTTTTGTTAAGTTGTGGGGTATCCAACGCGAACAAATTTTTTTTACAGCCAAATAATTATGTAATATGCTAATCATGCTGGTCATAGAAATACCCAGAGTCGCCTCTATCTCGCGGTACGTAACATGTCGGTCGTCCATTATAAGTTTTCGCACAGCCTCGATATTTAGTTGTACAACGACCGATTTCAGGCGACCTGCCTTAACTTCGTCCGTAAGCATACTACGTCCACGATTGAACTCACTAAACCAGTGATACACAGTAGTTTTAGATGGGGCTTCATCACCAAAAGTTGAAGTTAGTTGATCTATGCACTGTTGTTGCGTTAAACCACGCCGAAAATCATAATAAATCATAGCACGAATATTTTCACGAGTGAGTTCCATTCTTGCTGCGAGATGACATTTAAAACCCGTCAAAAACAAAACACGAGCGTTAATAAGAAAGAAAAATTATACCGGCCAGTACTTAAAAAAGTTCAAATTTTACCATGGAGGTCAAATATGCTATTTAAGAAGATTGTAATCCCAGTTTCCGGATATATAAATAGCAGCCTATGTACAATCAAAATACTTTTACCACTCGGAATAATTTAACCAATTACATATTATATTTTTATCTCTTTATATTACTTGTTTGATCTCCGGTGAATTAAATTTAATGGAAAAATATCTTTATTATCAGGCAACTAGGTAGCCATAGACAATTACATATAAAATTTTATCTCTTTATATTACTTGTTTGATCTCCGGTGAATTAAATTTAATGGAAAAATATCTTTATTATCAGGCAACTAGGTAGCCATAGATTTAATCGATCATGTAATAAATAACATTAGCCACTAGAATAATAGATCTCCCACCAAAATTGTACCAACAAATAATATCAAGACGAATACCAAAAAAATGAGTTAAAATTTCCGGAAAACTATATGATTTATATGTAGCTATCACCAAAATAATATATCTGATACCAAAATTGGATCACCAAACAATATGAAAACGATAACCTAAAAAACATATTGACTACAAAAAAAATTGCTCCTTTTTTTAACCGACTTCAAAAAAAGGAGGTGCTTAGTTTGACCCGTACCTATGTATATTTGTTCGCTATTATCTCGTGTTTGTTTGATGCGTTTCTCAGAAAAGTATTTGTTACATTCTGGAGATGGTTTTAGTATACAAAAAGGGGTCGTTCATTTATTACGTAAGACTATTTTTAGAAGTCGTTCTGGCGCTTGCCGGCCGCTGCCGGTCGAATAATCGCGTAGTCGCGTTCGCGTTGTATTAGGACGATCCCTATTTTAACGTAGGTCAGTTAGTTACGCCGTAAAACGCCGTGTGGAGTAAATAAAGGTAATAGGCGCCGGCGCAGCTCGCAAGAGCGTCGTGCCGCGATGTGTGTCACGGACGGACAAGGTACAACCACTAACTAAACACCTATTAACTATTAATATTTTCAATAATAACGGAATACATGATACATAATTTTTGCAAGACACAATAAATAAATAGACTAGTTTTATCCCGCGGATTCGGTTGCGTGGGTCCAACTGTCTTCATACCAAATTTCATCTAAATCGGTTCAGTGGTTTAGGCGTGAAGAGGTAACAGACAGACAGACAGACAGACACACTTTCGCATTTGTAATATTAGTATAGATATGGATTAGTATTTAGTATGGATGGATTGAAACGGGTAACTCAGGCGGAAAACCGTAGGAATCGTGAAGCAATTTTAATTGCCTACTATGAATAGTCACATTAAGACTACTATGACTACAATACTAAGACTACTAGGAATAGTCACATTTTCCAACAAATACTTACTTATAAATTAATGATTGTATTAGCATATACTTTTTTTTGGTTGAGGTTTAGGGAGATGACTACAATTGCTGATGCCAGAATGATGAAATGATGAAAAATGAAGCTCAAAAATTTGTCGAGGCATACAGTGTGGAGGCTGATCTGTTTCAGCATTAATTCTGGCAGCTAGACTGGCAGAAAGATGCGCTGGATTGTGACAGGAGGCGTGTTCTCGTTTCAGAGGCTAAAAATCCCTTTTTGATCGCCAAACTAGTGTAGCAGTATATGTACTTAGTTTGATTGTATGTACGAGTTATAAGCTTGCATGCTCGCTTGTACCTATCTATCGGAATGCCTGAGGAGCCTGTCAGCGCGTGACGTGTACCTCGTATTGCCATTCATCTCCGATTTGTTGGTTCCACCCATTTATAACTAACCTTACCTATTGACTTGTACAGTCGACGTCACAGATATGTTTACACTTTTGCACCTTACTCCTTTGTAATAAGGTGAAAAATTGTAAAGATATCTTTGACATCGACTGTTCAATAACTCCGCACTACCTAACGTGTGTGAGATCCGCGTGTGAATCCGGTTAGGATGATAAAAAATCGAGTATTTTATACGATATAAGCCACCAAGGCAATAGCAAGTTAGGGCCAGCCGGCATACAACCACAGACCTTGGCAGAAAACTGTGATTTCTACCAACCAAAAAAATATGATTAAACATGATTGGTGGATTATGACAGCTCCTGTCAAAAAGACGCCACGGTGCTGCCATCTAGTGAAAATTCGATCGCGGAAACCTTCATTGTAAAAATACTTTGCTTGTTACAAATAGCAAGCCTTCAAACCGATGACAGATCTCAAGTCCAAACCAGACATGTAAAATCGGGACACCACCATATACAATGTAAAATACAATTGATTGTATAATTGTTTTAGCAGAGTCGATTATCGCTCGATCGAGTCCGTTTCACTTTTCGGTTCCATTTGTAATCGATCAGCGCTCTCTCTATTGTTTTTGAGTTATCTATGATTTGTGCTTACTGTTTTAATTGGAATGTTAAACTGTATGGTTTGCGTTGGTCACTGGTTAGATATATCTATATTAAATTATACATCATCATCATCATATCAGCCGAAAGACGTCCACTGCTGGACACAGGCCTCCCCCAAAGAGTGCCACAATGACCGGTCCTGCGCCACCCGCATCCAGCGGACTCCCGCGACCTTTACCAGGTCATCAGTCCACCTTGCGGGGGGTCTACCCACGCTGCGCCTTCCGGTTCGTGGTCGCCACTCGAAAACCTACATAGCCTAGAAATTATACATAGTGGTTTCGATTCCTAACAGATCCTCTGGCCAACAAATTTTGACTATGAATCAATATTAGCATTCAGTTACGTCAAAGCAAAAATTGTTGCCATATGGGCCTGGGGCCCTTTTTGCAAAATCGGCACAACGCTCGCACGCACCCTTGATGCGGAAATAATGGTCGATTGGACAAGACTTAGTAATGTTTATTTACAAAAATATTAATCACCATTACGAAGAAGAAGAAATTCCTTTGCCAGTCATATGATTTATAAAGTAATTATAAACCAATGTATGTATGAATTGCATCACGATTTTACCAATCTTCCATATGATTTCCTTGTATAAAACAATTCAGTTAATAGCGTCCGTTTACATAAAATATCATAATCATAATTAGTAATTGAATTAAATAAATCGAGAAAACATCTTCACATAAACATATAAATTGGTTGGTCACATATGGATGTTGTTATGCAATAACTATGCATATATGTAATTAAAACTCGCACTTAGTCTCCTGCTGTGAATGATATTAATCTTAATATTAAATTAAGCATACAAAATAATTACGTAAAATAACGCTGAAAAACAGTAATTCTACTACAATAATTAATTACCTATACCACGTTAAGTGCTATAATTGGCAGTTAAATAATTATTTTATGTAATTAATTACTTAATTAAATTGGATAACTTTATCCAGGCACCCATTTTTTGCAATAATTAACAGTACGTATTCAGTAGTTTTTGCTTGCATATAATGTAAATAAATTAATTTACCATATGATTTACCTATTTTATTAGCAAATAAGACGCAGCATTAGTTTATTAGCAAATAAGACGTAGCAACGAAACTTACCCAAGATTGCCGCTCATAGAACTGCAACCGGCGCATGGGCCATGGCCAGAAGTCACGCCAGATGAAGTTAGTAAAGCTATACGCAGAATGGCTAATAACAAGGCTACGGGACCCAATGACATACCAGCAGAACTCTGGAAAATACTTGGAGAAGCAGGTCAAAGATTTCTAACCATCTTGTTCAACAAAATATCTAATGAAGGCATACCGTCGGCGTGGAGGAAAAGCTATTTGATACCTTTTATAAAAACAAGGGTGACGCAAGATCCTGTGGAAACTACCGAGCTATCAAGTTGATTTCCCATACATTTAAAATCTGGGAGCGAATAGTTAACGAGAGGCTGCTTTCCATAACTAGTAAGTATCACAGAAAACCAATGTTGTTTTGTTGGAGGAAAGTCGACAACAGATGCCATTCACACTATCCGCATCCTCATGGAAAAGTACAAGGTTCTTAAAAAGGATTTGCTTGGGTGTTTATATACCTGGAAAAGGCCTTTGACCGGGTATCAAGGTCACTCATATGGCACTCACTAAGATCTCAATATGTACCAGAATCATATATTGACAAGATAGTAGATATGTACGCAAATGTAACAACAAAAGTGCGCTGCCCCGCGGGAACTAGTGAAGAATTTGAGGTAAAGGTTGGGGTTCACCAGGGCTCTGCCCTCAGTCCTCTGCTATTCAATATGTATTGAACTGCCTAACTGAACAACTGCAACAACCCGCACCAGCGAATATCCTATGACGCCGATGATGTTGTTCTTATAAACGAAGACCCAAATGCCCTACAACAAACTTTAGAGCTGTGGAGACTTGCACTGGAAAATGCTGGCCTACTTATAAGTAAACAAAAAACTGAGCACATGCCTTGTAACTTCTCCGGCAATAACTCCCAACACAAAATATTCCTCCAAGATGTGGAGCTTCAACGTGTTAGCAGTTTTAAATACCTTGGCAGTGTACTCTCTACCAATGGCAACATCGAGGCAGACATCACTCACCGTATCAATGCGGGGTGGCAAACGTGGAGAAGTTTAACCGGTGTGCTATGCGACAACAAAATGCCCGTCCGCGTCAAGGGAAAAGTTTACAAGACCGCTGTATGACCAGCAATGATTTATGGTGCCGAATGCTGGCCACTCAGAAAAGACCAGGTGCAACAACTACATGTAGCCGAAATGAAGATGCTACGCTGGTCAGCAGGCGTAATTCTCATGGATAAAGTGGCTAATTGCTATATTCATGGAAGCCTGAAAGTAACGCCGATATCTGAAAAGCTAACCGAAACGAGACTACGCTGGTACGGGCACGTTATGAGAAGGCCCGAAGACCACATGGCCCGTAAAGTGATAGATATCCACACTGGTCCAAGACGTCCCGGAAGGCCCCGTCTCACATGGCTATCTCTAGTAAATAGTGACCTCAAAGCTCTAGAATTAGACCCAATGACGACCCAGAACAGAACAAGCTGGCGAAAAGCGATTAGGAGAGCCGACCCCAATTGAACATGGGATAAGGCCGGAGAAAGAAGAGAAGATTAGCATTACTTTTTGTCAATAAAAAAAACAGTGACCAAAGGGTCAACATACAATTTATAAATCCGCCACCTTATTTAGTATTAGAAATGGTTGTTCTACCTATATTTACTATCCATATATTTTACCGGTGACATTGACAGTAAGTAAATAAACCGCCAAGTTCGGTATTTTGGGTGTCGGGCGTTGACCGGCGCGCGCAGTGAAAGTGGCCGTCGCCGCGCCGGCTGCGCAGTGCCAGCACCCCCGCCCATGGGGAGTTCCACGTACTAAATTAGCGATTGCTATTTTATATTGATTGGCACTTGCAAGTAAAATTATTCTTACCGATACAGCTCTTGTATGTCCTAATATGAATAAATGAAGCCAACGGATACCTCCATTACCTATTTAAGAAATTTGGTATTCGGTTGTCTAGTGCATATTTCTGCCACTCTTTGCTATGTCCATGTCCAGATTGTCTGTTTTAACTGTAATATGTATTCTTAAACTATAAGGGTTCTATTAGCAAATGTGTAATATAATAGTGTCAAAAGTCATTGTTAAACTAAAGAAACTTTCGCTACAACGCAACACAATTTTAAGTCATGAATGTGATCATTCAAATTCTACTAAATCAATATTTTATTTTACTTTATAGTCCATCCTAGTAAACAATACGACCATTATAACACCAAATGCAACGTAAAGAACATTATAAAAACGTAAAATGATTGTACCATCCATGTTACTTCAATTTTAAACCTTATTGTGATGTGACTTAAGGTCATTTAAGTATTAAAGCTTTTGGATAAATAGTTTAGATACTTCCTTCTACTCTTAAGAAGTTAAATCGTTTGTATTTCTAAGCTTTAATTGAATCTAAGTGTAAATCTCAAACAATGCCATTCATCGTCGTTTCTTCATTACGAAAGTGTTAATTTTTCGGTCATTGTTGAATTGCGTAAGAAATGTAATAGCATTTAACACCGGCAATGTAGCACAGAGTATTAAATTATAGCCGGCAGTGGTTCACTTCAATGTAAAGAACAAAATGTAGAAAGTTCACCGAAGCTTAGGACTTTTAAATTGAAGTCTTTGTTTGACGACTGTGACAATCGATAAGTGTTCTTTAAATAAATTAATAATATTCCAACCCAAACGAGATAATAACAAACTATGGTAAGAGTGGAATGCCCCACTTTAAAAACATGCAATAATAATATCTCGTATACGTTTACGTACTTATAAATAAATGTTGTTAGCAAGTGTTTGTAGCAAAGTATCGTATTTTGTATATCTGAAACCACTGGTGACCACTACGCTACATTAACATTAAAGAACTGCGCGCGAGCATCGCCGTAGATGTTATTTTAGATACGTCACATAAACCCACGAACTCTAACCCGGGAAACGCATCTAGTTATTGACACAACACTCATCGTATTACGTATTAAAACCCGTAGTGTGCTTATGGCATCTTTAATTGCAGGTTGCGTAATTGTTGCTTTTAATTGTCTTTTTGTGTACTTTGGATTGGAGTGTCGTTTTTGGTTTTCTATTTGTATGGAGAATCGCTTTTCAACTTTCGTTTATTTTTCCTTAGAGGCTTCGTCATCACAGAGGGTGATTTCTAGGGAACAGTTTTTTTAATAATATATTAGCATCTTATAATTAAAAAAGCCCAGATCATCCTGGACTGTAGTATTAGCACCGTACTAAGCTATTGAAAGTACTGCACTTTCAATAGCTTAGTGAATTTGAGCACTAGTGCATCAGTCTCCTGTTATTTGGACCTTTGACTTTGCCAATGCTATCTAGCTTCTTAGTGACACTACAAACGACTTTTACAGTCTACAATATGCTGGGAAAAGGCCTCCAATGTCTTCCGCCAACCATCACTTATATGCTACCTAAATACCACCAGTCGTCACAAAATGTTTCACACGGATTTTTTAGTAAAATCTTTTACTTCTGCGTTTTTCTTATGGCTAAAATTATCGATAGCGGAAAGCGCGCGCATGACACAGGAACCCGCTTCGCTCTTTAATCCGGTAGCCATGGAATTGAATCAAACGTTTCTCGGCGACCTGACCTTTCCCGTCGCAATCTCACTTTCCAATAAACGGGAAATAATAACAGAGCTCTCCGGAGCCTTTCTTCACGACGTGGGACTGGGCAGACGATAAATCAAAGACGAGTAACTTTGCGTAATAAATAATGTTGAGGGTTTTGTGAAGATCCGTTAGACGTTATGTGGGCTTTCGTCTGTTGCTATTCTTTCATGCATTTTACGCGCACTATCACTATTTTACGGCAGGCATTTAATGTCCCCATTAACCATCTACAGGTTATAAACTTAAATAGATGTCATAAAGGTATTTAAGTTTATAATTTATATAGTAGCATACTTCTAATGAAACACACTCCTTCCTCCTGCCTCCTAGGAGGCACAGGCAAAATAAACAAATCATAATATTTATTAAAAATAATTGAATTAAATTAATTTAAATCTGCTTAATTTTATTGATTTCATTTGTTTCTCTAGTTTCATCTACATGTTCCAACAAATTGATATCTAAATATTTCAATCATGAAAATTCATTTTATCTAGTACATAGTTTAAAAAATTGAAACAAATAGAGAATGTCACATATGCGTCTAGAACATACTCCAATATGTGCTGCACGTAGCTGTTGATGTTAAGACTGACACATAAAAATGCCTTGCCAACACGAATTGTCTGCCTCAAATTACAAAATCATCTCGGTCTCTAATCAAAATGAACTCGAAAACGTCGCTAATGATAGCGTTTCTAAAGCCCTTACATCAAGTTGTCGAAGAGCTGTTCCAACAAAATAGAATATAGTAAAGATTATCGAACTGATAAACTAATAATATCCACCTTTACGTGCATTAAATGTCAGCCCGTTTCCAGAACGCGCCATTTTCTCCGCTATTACCTGGTTACATAACCTGCGCTTCTGCCTTCGTTCCAGAGGCATTCCGACCGCTTACCAACCACGAGCAAGTCGAAAGTCTAGGTCTATCTTTATCACTATTAACATATTCTTGTTCTTCTCTGTCGTATCCTCATGGCTGAGGAACGTGACGATTGTGGAGACTTTTCACCAAAGCTCTCCAAGCCACACGATTCAGGGCCCGATGCATGTTTGCCTGCAGTGTGGCTTTAGTGATGGACGTTATTCTGTCCGCCCAACGTTTGCCATACGGCCATCCCTTCGCTTCCTAACAAACACAAACAAACACAAACATGCAAACACTGCAACATTTAACATATTACAAAGATGAATAGATTAGATATCGACAAAATTTTATCTGAAAAGCCTCAGTACGAGTATAAGTGCGCTCTCTGATAATTTACGCTGTTTTTATATACCTTCCTGAAACTAAATTATGACAGCTCGGTAATTCAAACTCGTAACAGTCATAACGCCCAGTTTGCTAAATGAAGAATGAAATCTAAGAATATTATACTGTAACTATGGCAAAGCGTCTTTTTCGCCTGGTTAAAGAAGAACGTAGGAATAGCCAACTTTCAATTTAGGGGGATCCACTATAAGTAGGACAAAAGCTGGTTTCAAGCATGGTTGGTAACCAAATTGTATGAACCACCAACCAATGTCAGGGTGACCATGTTGGCGACCGAATTTTTTAAGGTCACGTTACATTGGTTACCTTGCAAAATCCGATTGGCCTGCGCGCGCGCAATGCTTAGCCAGAGCTGCGTTTACGGCCCTAAATGTCAGCCTAGCTGTGTGAACGTGCTATTATCGCGGGTGTGTCAACATTGCTTACACGGATATTACATTACATGCCGACTAGTTAGGATCACGTAAAAACAATAACATTGATCTTAAATCGCAATTGGTACATTGAAAGAATTTACAAGTTGTACTCAAACTGCAAATTTTTTTACTATTGAGCAGAATTTTTTTAGCATTCTACATTCTAGGTAAAATAAAACTAAGCTTTAAGTATTTTTTTAGCATTCTACATTCTAGGTAAAATAAAACTAAGCTTTAAGTATTTTTTTTTAGCATTCTACATTCTAGGTAAAATAAAACTAAGCTTTAAGTATTTTTTTTAGCATTCTACATTCTAGGTAAAATTGATCTTAAATCGTAATTGGTACAATGAATTAGGTTACAAGTTATACTCAAACTGCACATTTTTTTGTTACTGAGCAGATTTTTTTTTGCATTCAACATCCTAGGTAAAATAAAATTTAGCGTTTTAGCTCAGGCGAGCCAAAGAAATAACAACAAAACAAACTTCAAAACATGTTTTTCTTCGTCAGTCGGGGTCGGGAACAAATCAATGTATATTCTTTAAAATTAATACAAGTACTAATACTCATTTATTTACATATCAATATAATATTTCACAAAAAATCTTTTGGATATTTGTTGATAGCAAAATCAGAATCGATTGAAAAAAATGTTAACAAGCCAAAGTGTAACGACTAGTAAATCACAATGGCGGTCACCTGCTCACTGGAATCCCTGTGTTCGAACATACTAGTAGTGAATGGATGTTTCGACACCGCTTGCAAAAGACACTACGCAACGAATCCGCAGGTAGCGTTGCTTCAGCCATATCGTCGTCACATATTTCCTTAATCTTAGATATCGGTCAGCTCTATTTAATTATTATTGTTAAATATTAATATTTAAATAGAGCATAAATAATTTTGAATACTTAGGTAGCAATTTTTATATCTTTATTATGATATCAGGCTTTGGGTCCAAAAACGAAAAATATGCCGTACAATTTGGATCTTATTTAAAACCCCGTAAATTTTAAGATTTTAAATCCCAATAATAAAATAAAACTAGTTTTCTCAAACATGCAATGAAATATTCTCTTTACGTTCCTTATTTATAATAGACTCGGAAGTCTCCTTTTTCGGGCGCAGCAACTCGATGCGGCCTCAAATGGGATTTCATACAACTTTTCAGGCCTAGGCCTGCAAAGTAACTTTTTTGTATAGCTATGGGTATGGGTATGAGTATTAGATTTTTATTTTATAGATAGATTGCTTTATTATTCGAAAAGTGCCCTGCAAAACTGTTTCCACAGTTTGTCTGCAGGTGAGATAGTTAATAACTAGTTATTCTTATTTCATTGCATGTTTGAGAAAAGCACTATAGGTCATGCCTCGGCGTGAAAACGGATTCCCAGCCTCTTATCTATCCTTCGATACCTACTTGGCTGGAAATCCTTATTTTCCGGGCCTCTGATGTAATGTACTTTTAACAATGTGCACATTGCTGTGTCGGGCGGCTTTTTCTTTGAACTTGGCCAGACACACTGGCATGTCATGTATCTATAGGTATTTATGCAAAAGGTAGAATTTTGTACAAATTGTTCTAATGACAAGGATCGAGAATTAAGAAGACATATTGATTTATAATAAGTTTAATAACCCAAAAGTCATTTAAGGAGCCGTTTCACCATACTTAAATCTTGTCACGCGATAAAAACGAAATTTAATTTGACAGCTCTGACCTTCCAATGACAAATGTTTAATTGTATTGTTTCGAACACGACATACACATGTAAATATATGTAAATCCGTGCGAAATATATCACCTTATTCATTTAGGTAATATATTAGGTGTCAAAGCCTGTTTTCTTTATCTGCTTACTGAAATAATAAGAGTAATGATTGTGCGTGTCATGCGTGTGCGCAAGTGAGACGGGTGCGTTGTTTGCTTGAGAGTGAAAGGGATAGAAGGTGATCGAATTTGGAATGTATTTGAATCGATCTTGATTTGTCGGACTGACATGTGATCGGTCATACGTAGTAATGAAAACAATGGAAGGCGTGGCTGCAGTACTAGAGATAGTAATAGTGATATATACGTACTAGTTTAGTGTATAGAGAGATTGTTGTGTTTCTGCCAGCGAGTAAGGTCGTCAAAACTCAAAGATTATGCAGTGTGTTGACGACAGGGGACTTCTTGTCCCTTTAACTGTCAATATCAAATCAAAATCAAAATCAAATACAGTGAATTCTCCTTTCTTAAGGCTCGTTTGAGCTCAAGATGGCTGCGGCGTCTTTAGAATAGTTTTCTTTTTGTTTTTTGCTCATCTACGTAGTTCAGTGTGTAATATTGATAGCTTATTGTGCGGTGACCTAACGAACAAGTGTGCAGCTAATGAAAAATTTGTTTCAAAACGCGCGTAACCACCCTTTAGTCGAACAAACGGTAATCCAGGGTCTCGACCACCCACGTGTTTGTAGGGAGGCTTTCACCTTACAATAATCAAGGCCTCAACCGAACAACGTTGCTTATATTTTATAAAAAATTTATAAGATCAAAAGTCTACACCTCGACATTGGCAGAATTCACCTCGCTAAAACCGGCGAGCAGTAAAAGTCATAAATAAAAAAGGCTCGACTACGCACATGGCTGACACATCTGGAGTTGCAGGCGTCCATAGGCTACGGTAGCTGCTAACTATCAGGCCATATGCTTGTTTTCCACTGTCGTGTTAATAAAAATGATTTGCGTATCAGTGGCGGCGCGTACGCATCAGTAATATTCCCCGGAAAGCTATAGATAATTTGCTGTACTTATATTTCGTGACAAGTATTTAGGAAAAGGGCTCTTATTTCTGAAAATCAGGCAAGCCGGCGGATTGGACGCCCTGTCAATGCTGTGTAGTTACGTCATTGAGAAAAGCGTTACAATTACAGACACCGATGTTTGTCTGTAACTTTTCCTACTATTTATCTCATCCAGCCATTCTCAAAGTGTGCTCAGCGGAGCTCTAGGGCAGCTATTCTATCAGTCGAGCACATGTTTTTTTGGGTCTCCGTTAAATATCTTGATTTCCAACAGGGTTCCGTCACCAAAAAAGTTTGAAAACCGCTGAATTCTAATCGATCTCCAAAACGCAGAAATATGGCAGCCTTTTATCGGCCTTACCTTACGAAAATTTGATTTAGATTAGTTAAGTCGAAATTAAAGTATGTGGTCAACTATCTGTAGACACTTACATATATGTTAGTAGTTTATATCAGTTTTCAATGTACTGACAAACATTGCATAAACCGATATAAAACCGTTTGTTTGCTAACTATACATTTCATCGATCTGTACCAAGCCATCTTCTGACATCCAAACCCCTTAATGAGTAACTCATAACTCCGTTTGACGATAGCTTTCCCGTTCCCTCTTATGGCAAAAGCTTGTGTGCGAACGGGACTTACTAATGAGCGGGTGAAATGGTGGTGCATTCTTGCCTAGAAAAGTGAAAGTGTCGTGTGTTAAGTTGTAGACTTATCACCTGTCCTGGCCTTATGAGATAGTACCTAGGTCTGCAGCGAAGGATAAAACTATATCTAAAGTCTTATTAGCCTATAAAAATTATGTCATCGGAGCTGGGGCTTACATTCCGTGCATGTCTATATTTTATTTTAGCCAACCTAAACTTTGATTGACCAGTGTAACTTTTTTAAGTAGCGGGAAATGGCGTATTGCTTATTCAAAGCCGAGGAAGGGGGTGGAGGGATTACTGTCAGGGGAATATGAAATAATAAAAAATATAATTATTTTGTATTATATTTTGTACTGGGGACGCGGTCTATATCTTTTCCGTCGTTTGTATAGTCTGTCCGGCTAATTATTAGCTGACAACATCAAGATAATTATTAGCTGGAAAGGATTAGAGTAATTTGTTAGGTTTTGTAGCTTTCATACCGATTTTGCACATGGTGGAAGTGCTAGGATGAAAATTAAATATTTTTACGTCACACCTGGCCATAATGTGAGTTTTATCGCACGCTACGCGTACGGTAATACTCGCATTGTGGCCAGGCGGAGACGTAAAATTGTGTACTCATCACGGGCAGTAAAAAAGAAAGCCCTCTATCGCATATTTACAACCCTCGCCTGCGGCTCGGGTCCCAAATACCTGCGATTTTGGGCTTTCTTTCTTTTACAGCCCTTGGTAAGTAATGTACTATTACGTCACACCTGGCCATAATGTGAGTTTTACCGCTCGCTACGCTTACGGTAAAACTCGCATTATGGCCAGGTGGGGACGTAAAATTGTGTACTCACCACGGGCAGTAAAAAAGAAAGCCCTCTATCGCATATTTACAACCCTCGCCTGCGGCTCGGGTCCCAAATACCTGCGATTTCGGGCTTTCTTTTTTTTACAGCCCTAGGTAAGTAATGTACTATTATTTAAATCGAAACTTATTTAATTAAAATTAAATAAATTTAAATATTTATTTATTTCCAAACTTATACTAAGTATAGTAGTGTAGTTTTAGTTACTTTTACTTAGAACTTTTTATTAAGAAGGTACTTATTAAACCCAGTATATTAAAAAAAAAAGTACCTACAGAATATCTGATAAAATTGTAGTATTAGTGGTACTTCTGAACTATTCTATCTCATTGTCACCACGAAATGAAGATACCCTATTGCGGGTTCCATCCAAGTTAACACGTACCACTGAATTTATTATAATTTATATATATATAAAGTGTTAATAAATCGTAGTTCAATTCAATACACAACTAATTACACATTTCTATCTTTTCAGGTAACGAGTTATACCACTTCCTGAACGTAAGTTATCACGGTCGGAGCCGCGGGCGACGCTAGTTTCAATAAATTTAATGAAATTAATTAAATGTAGACAGTGCGGGTTGGGTTGGGTGATGAGCGACGAGGAAGCGGGCGCGGAAAGCGGATTGAAGGTTTAAAGTCAATCAATCTCAAGATATAAATATACTTAATTACATTTTTTTAATGGCATGTATTTAACCAGGCTGCTAAATAATTGAATTTGGGTAGCTATAAAACTTAAAAATTGGTACCATAATTAATAGGTTGGCGACTAATTTGGGGCCGTACATTATCTCGATATGGGCTGTTTTTTAATGTCTTAATAGCCATTGTTTAAGTATAGGTAGGTATCAAATAATTATATTGAAAACTGAATTTATAACTGGGAAGCATTTTAAGAAGCCTTTTTTTAATAGAAAACGATTACCTATTAAATTAAAAATAAGGTACTTTTAAAATATTTAGGAAGCAATTAATGTGAATTACATATTCAATATTAGTACAACGGGCAACTTTACACGAGCTGTAATTATAAGATAAAATGGATTCTTAAAAAGTTACTAGGGTCTATGAATATTGGTAGGTAAGTATCTATAGAAATCTAGAACCAAAATTCATATGCCACATATGATGTAGAAAAAATTAAAGGTGCCTTTTGTATAGTATTACCAAAATACCAACCTACCTAGTGAATAGAAAATATAAAGGGTGCGTTTTGTTAGGAATTACCTAAATACCTACGTACCTAGTTAATAGAAAATATGAAGGGTGCGTTTTGTGTAGATATTACCTAAATATCTACCTATACTTCCTTTTTAGGGTTCCGTAGTCAACTAGGAACCCTTATAGTTTCGCCATGTCTGCCCGTCCGTCCGTCCGTCCGTCCGCGGATAATCTCAGTGACCGTTAGCACTAGAAAGCTGAAATTTGGTACTAATATGTATATCAATCACGCCGACAAAGTGGTAAAATAAAAAGTGGAAAAATTTTTTTTATTAGGGTACCTCCCCTATACGTAAAGTGGGAAGTGATTTTTTTTTTCATTTCAACCCTTACGTGTGATATATTGTTGGATAGGTATTTAAAAATGAATAGGGGTTTACTAAAATCATTTTTCGATAATGTAAATATTTTCGGAAATAATCGCTCCAGAAGTAAAAAAATATGCGTCCCCCCCCCTCTAACTTTTGAACCATAAGTTTTAAAAATATGAAAAAAATCTGAAAAGTAGAACTTTGTAAAAACTTTCTAGGAAAATTATTTTGAACTTGATAGGATGAATAGTTTTTGAAAAAAAATTACAAAATAATTTCTGAACTAAGTTTGTAATTTAACCTTATAAGCAGATGTTTATTGTACCTGTAATTTCTACAAAATTACAATGAAATGACGTGCTTTCAAATAAAGTAAAAATGTTGAAAATCGGTTCACGCAATAAAGAATTATTCCATAAAAATCATCTTCCATACTTTAAGCTCGCGCGCAATAGTTTACTTAATTTGCCGATAGATGTCGCTGTACATCTATCAGCAAATTAAGTAAACTATTGCGTGGAACTCTCATATCATATCCTACATGGCGGTGTTATTAACTCTTAAGTGGGGACACTTACTGTGACGGACGGAAAACTACGGAACCCTACACTAAGCGTGGCCCGACACGCTCTTGGCCGGTTTTTTTTAGATTAGAAAAATCGTGCGATTGTCGTAGTTTTCCCTCATAGGGCTGAAAAAAAGATACATAGGCGAAATGGATAGTTAATTTCCTATTGTGAAAAAAAAAGAGGTATAGTCGCCTACCTTACTTCTACACAGACCACACCTTCTTAAGTTTTAAAGGAAAAGAAAAAACATATTGCAGTTTAAAATAATCATTACCTGTTGTTTATTGACATTTAAAAAAAAACAAGTTGTATAATGTATATGTAGTAGTGTTTCAACTAAAAAATAAATGACGAAAATATTCAATGAAATAATTTGATTATACCTAGATAGGAGTCATGTGCCTACCTTTTGGAAGTAGGTATTACCTAAAGCTCAAGTGCTCAATGTATACATTAAAAATACGTAATAAATAGAGGGAAAATTGCATACTACGGGCTCCATACAGATTAATTTTTTTTTTATATACTAGCTGTATCCGCGGCTTCGCCCGCGTGTGTGGGAGGTTTTGTCAGTTTTCATTTACTCTCCAGGCCATTAGTGTAGAATTTACGCGTTCTACATATAAATATCTATCTAAATTTATTAGTTCATCCGTGATAAAGATAACTAACTAAAAGGCGTGCGTCGAGACCTGCAAATGCTGATGGCCGAGTTCCTGCAGGAGAACATGCTTCGAACAGAGGGTCAAACGTTGAAGATATGAGCGCGAGGTAGCGTGTGAGCGTAACTGCTTTTGCAGCAGCAGGCCAAAATCTAATAAGGCCAAAGGCAGCAAGAATTGTTTCAGCAGGAGCATGAAAGGGTCCCCACAAAACTCAATGGTCAAGTTTTTTGGTGAACCGAACGCCGAGCTGTGACGCGGTGAGCGCCAATATCGCGAAAGCCATAGGGCGAGTACCGCGCAGGACCCAGGCCCAGAGGATCGCAGCGAGAATTGCTTCAGCAGAAGTAGCATGTCAGGGACCGGACATAACTCAATGGCGAAGTGTCTTAGCGAACTCGAGGGCTGCGGACACGAGGGTGAGCGGAAATGTATGTGAAAGTCAAAGGCCGAGTACCGCGTAAGGTCCAGCCTCGGAACATCGCAGCGAGAACTTCATCAACATCATCATGACAGGGACCGGACATAACTTAAAGGCGAAGTGTCTTAGCGAACCCGAGGTCGTGGCTCGAGGGTGAGCGGCAACGTCTGAGAAAGCCAAAGGCCGAGTACCGTATAGGGCCCAGGTCAGCAGCAGTACCATGACAGGGACCGGACATATCTCAATAGTGAAGTGTCTTAAGGCCCGAGGATGAGTGGCAATATCTGCGAAAGCCATATAGGCCGAGTACCGCGTAGGCCCAGGCCCGGAGCGTCACAGCGAAAATTTCTCCAGCAGCAGGAACATGATATAATCCGGACTAAACTCAATGGCAAAGAATCTTAGCTAATCTGAGGGCCGGAGGCCCGAATGTGAGGGGCAATGTCTGCGAATGCCATAGGCCGAGTACCGCTTAGACCCAGGCCCGGAGCGTCGCAGCGAGAATTGCTTCAGCAGCAGCAGCAGCAGCATGACAGGGACCGGACATATCTCAATGGTGAAGTGTCATAAGTCCCGAGGGTGAGCGGCAATGTCTGCGAAAGCCATACGCCGAGTACCGAGTTGGCCCAAGCCCGGAGCGTCGTAGCGAGAATTTATTTAGCAGCAGCAGGCAGCATGACAGAATCCGGACAAAACTCAATGGCGAATAGTCTTAGCGAATCTGAGGGCCGGAGGCCCGATGGTGAGCGGCAATGTCGTCGCAGCGAGAGTTTCCTCAGCAGCAGCGTGACAGCTAGCAGCTAGTCATTTCTAGATTCATGACCAGAGCTCGGATTTTTCACGGCAAAACAAAACACTAGCGTAATTTAGCCAGTGCTTGAAATATTATTTTATCGATTCGATAATTCAGAGCTAGAAGAAATAAAAGTCACCAAATAAAATTAATATGTAATAAAACTAATAAAAACATTTGTATAAAGTTACTATATATTAGAAACAGACGCAATTTCTTCTTCAAAATCTACGTCAGTACACACAGCAGCACAAGACATTTTATTTGGGTAATAGTGATAGGAGTAGATGATCATTATCTTTTCAACATTCTCTGGGAGTAAACAGTTGCGTTTATCACTATAAATCCATTTATGTACACTAAATGTACGTTCAACTTCAGTTGACGTCAAGGGAGCAAATTTATAGAATTCATTATCAGTTCGGGTAATATTTTCAGATATGTCTCTTAAAATTTCGTAATCAGGATTTCGTTCGAGCACGGCTTCAAATTTACGTATCACTGGTAAAAGTTTACTCCAGTTTACGTAGCAACGAACAGTATCCAGAATGAGGAAGGATTCCGCAATGGATAAAGTCGAACATTGCAATTGTTCTATTGAAGAGGCTATTACTTCGTAGTTGTCGCGAATGAAATTTAACTCCGGTCGTAGTTTGCGTGTTTGAAAACATTTTTTTGCAGCTCTTATAGTTGCCGAGTCATTAGCAAGTATGGAGACGACATCACGTATTTGCTCATAGTATTGAGCGTAATATACCGCAGCAGATATCCAAGTTCCCCATCTGGTGATAATTGGCTCGGGAGGTAGGGGAATGGACGGATATTTTGCCTTAAAAAGGCGTACACGCTCTGGAGATTTTAGGAATATCTTTTTGACATTCGATATCAACCCATCCACACCTTTGAAATTATCTCGCACTTCTTCGGCAACCCGGTGCAGACCATGAGCTAAACACGTAATGTGTTTCATACGAGGAAACGTTGCTTTTAAAATACGACCGGCTTTAAGCATATATGCGGCACTATCTGTGCAAAGTAAAAGCAAATTGTTTACGTTGTCATTGAAAGAATTTTGAAACAAAAATTTTAATTGGTTTATTATTAGGTTTGCTATTGCCCATCTATTGCTATCCTCCCCATTTACCTTCTCTAAAACCTTCGACCCCAAAAGATAAAATTGCTTAGAACAATTTTTTTGCAAAGACCGAATCACCACGTTTGTCACACATTTTCCCATGAAATCTGGTGTTTCGTCTATAGATATCCACAAATAATTGGTTTTGTTTACCTCTCTTATACCCTGTATAGTTTTTTTGTACACGAGATTTAAATAAATTTTTCGCAGGGTCGATTCGTCCGGTAAAGAAGTCATAGAGCAGTCGCAACATAAATACTTGTTAAAAAAATGACGAAAATTATTGTTGTTGACTGTTGCCCATGGTATGTTGCATGAAATAAGAAAAATAATTAAATCGAAATAAAATTGATGTTTCCTATTTGGTTGCCCCGAACGGTAATTGTGGCGGTTGCTTTTCACATGATTCTCAATATTGCATTTCTTCAGTTTTAGATGCATATCGCACATAGAGCAGTATATAGTGGAGGTCACTTCATTATAGACTAACTCAGGGTGATTTTCAATCCACGTTTTGATCCGATCTTGTACATTACTCATTTTTGTATTAATTGATACCTTGCAATATTAAGTTATTATACGTATATCCAACACGTCGGATTCAATGCGTTGCGAAATAAATAATACCTAGATGCAATTTACGTTTTATACGTAATGAAATGACAGTTAAAGTGTGAATGTCATATGTCATGTGAGATGAAATTTGCAGTCGTTTCTATCATTTTAAATGAGGTGGTATAGTTACTTCGTTCTAAGTTGTACATGCAGACCTACCTCTTTGTTGCTCGACTATGGCAAAGCTAAAATGAAAAGTTATTTTATTACTTATACAGGATGTCCGGTAATTAATGCACAACCTTCTAACCCCCAGTAGGTCACCTTAGACTGGTCAAAAATATTGATTTTGAGCTCTAGTAAGTCTCCTGTTTTTCGAAATTTTCGCACGTTTGTTAGTTTTTAAATTTTGACATTCACACTGATAGGTGTACCATCGAATAAAAAAAGAAAAAATGTACTGAGGTAATACCTGTCATATACTCTAGTAAGACTCGATAGGTGTCGATAAAATAATATTTCAAGCACTGGCTAAATTACGCTAGAATTTTGTTTTGCCGTGAAAAATCCGAGCTCTGTTCATGACTACCATGCGAGATAAAACATGTTGCTCTCACAAACAGTACAATTTTTGCTATCGGGTAAATCCAAATGGATAAATATTGCTTTTACGTGTATTGTAAGTAGGTTTCATGTATTGATAAACAGATTATTTTTACATTGAGAATAAAGTACTTACCTGGATCACAATATACGTCCGGATACTTACAATTTCCAAAACGAAGTAACACGTTTTAAAAATATTTAACCCGCAATCCTTAAATTGGGAAAGTATTTAAAAATCGATGGTTTACACGTCGGTGGAACGGGTGGAACGCAACCATAGACTAATAACCCAAGACCCCGCATAGCCGGGCGAGCCCCGCTGCCACGCACAAAGTAATTTCACCCTATAGTGAGACTGTAAGTGACAGTAAACATTAATGTCTGACTCTCTCTTACGCCCCACGGAACAATGGCACGTTCCCTGTCTAGCATTGCGTGTTCCCCTCCCGCACCCCTTCTTTTTGGCAGCTTAGGTTTCATAGAAATAACGCGCTAAGCGGAGTATAGAGATATCTTGTATATGAACGCAACAGACCGAATCGCTTAATTTAATCTAAAGACGTCCTTAAATAATGTTTGTATATAGCAACAGTATACAGGGTACCCATACAGCGCCATCTGTGACCACTTATGTTTTTAATAAGCAGAATAGAAACTACCCTATATGTTGCTCCGGGGTATAAACTGGTACTATACAAAATTTCGTAAAATTCTGTGCAGTAGTTTTTACGTAGTGCGCGGACAAATTCACAGACAGACAGTCAAGAATTCCAAAAATCACTGAAATGTTGGACCCGGGGTATGTCCTTAAACTACGTCCGGACCTGGGTATGTCCTTAAACTACGCCAAAAAGAGAGGTATGGGCACTGCGAATGGCATCTCGCTAAGTGTGTTAGGGCACGTTCAGCGAATGTCATCGCTCAAATCTGGAGCAGAGCCCGACTGGGGAAGTACCTCCACCTTACAGAAAACCACAGCCAAATAGCACTAGACCCTACTCATAGTGTTGTGTTCCTGCTGGTGAGTAAGGTTGCCAAAGAGCTCAAAGAAGACTCAGTGTGTTGACGATGAGGGACCTTCTTGTTCCTTTAGTCGTCAACACAGTGAATCCTCCTTTTTGTAAAGGGTCGGCAACGCGCATGTGACTCCTTTGGAGTTGCAGGCGTTCATAGGCATACGGTAGCTGCTTACCATCAGGCGGGCCGTATGCTTGTTTGCCACCGTCGTGGTATAAAAAAATAAATAAAAATAAAATGTATTCAGTCAACGTTTCTAAGACCCCCCAAATAAGTTTTTCTAAAATATCTTCAATGATCATTTTTTTTCTCCTTACGCGTTTATTATACGTATAGATTTTTGCTAGCAATTTTTTTATGACAAATGCACTGAACTTTAACTTTTAATCACAGTTAAGGTCCTTGTTCCTTTGCTCGTCTTCGCACCTAACTCTTCCTAGGCTTATTTAAAAATACAAATTAATCAGATTTTTTTTTAAATATATATTGCCATGGAAAATTCATGTGGAAAACGACCATTACCTAACCAACATGCATACCGGTCGCGCAGACAATTATTTCTATCTAGCAATTTCGGAGCAAATAGACATTGTGACAAGATCTGTCTTAGTACATGCTTCCTTTTGAACCATTTTGGTACGGAACCTTAAAAATATTCCAGTTTCCTGAAATTTTTGTGCTCCCGTAATTAAAATGATACCAGCTATTGATACCCAAAAAATGGTTAATTAGGTAGAAACAAATAGCTGGCGACAAATATTTAAACCAAGCCTGCTTTGAATAATAGATGCCAAGTTAATATTTTTGTTGCCAACCTATTATTTCAAGTTCCCGGTTAATTTTAAGGTCAGCTATACACGGTGCCCGTGAGCATTGCGAGAGATTTTAACCACGCATTTCTGAGGTCAAAAGAATGAAAAAACATTATATGACTTTTGTTGTAAAACGCCAAAAAAAAATTTTTTTTTTACTTTTTTTTTTCACTTTTTTTGAATGCTGTTCTACATAAAAAGTAAATGTCATTAGAAAAAAGTAACGGAAAAAGTAAATTGCTACATTTTTTCTCGTAAAAACTAGTCCATGCAAAGTGTTTCTTAGGTCTTTGATATCAGTCAATAAGAGATGTCTAGACTATGCCCCATACCGGTGAGATCGCCATCAAAAAATCATTTTACACTGAGAAACAATTCAAAATGCAATTTTTTGTAAGTAGTATTTACTCTGAAACTATGGCGAATTTCGAAAAAGTTTAAAGGACATTTTGTTCTCTAAATATGATAATAAATACACTGTTAAAGTCTCTCGCAATGCTCACGGGCATCGTGTATATTGCTGCCGTTTTTCAATAATATAATGCCACATGTTTGAGGCTTATAAAAAAATATTGTCGCTAAAATATTAATTCACGGCCAATTTATATTATTATACGCCTTAGAAAAGTCGCCGATTCATGTTTTAGATACCCGGAAAATTATAAGCCTTTTTTAATTGACTTCATCTGAGATTAAAGGCAAGTTAAGTCAAATAATTCCACTGTTTGCGGCATTTAGTGATAAATGTGCCTTTTTTACGAAAGAATGAAAGAAAGAATGAATGAAGAACCCAATAAACCTGAAAATGAGTAACAATATTGAGCCTTTAAAACGTTCCACGCCAGCCCGGAGCCACGTCGTCGCATGCAGCTACGAACAGAGAACCCGACAGTCGGGTTCTCGACGTTGAAGGTGTTAAATAAATGGAACCACTGTACTTATAAATTTACTTCGAAAATCGCTCCCGCTACCGCTCGCCACATAGCCACCACTCCTCGCTTAGCAATAAACCAACAGCGATCCTCATAATTTCATAAGCGTTTCTCTTCGAAAACACGAAACGTGGAAACAACTGTTACCAAGTCCTAACTGTTCTATCACTACATTTACAAAAAGTCCTATGTCACAATTACTTCAAAGAATCTTGTGCCTTTTGGGAATTGAGTGGAATTTCATTGCTAATTCAAAAGAGCTGATATGTACCCAATTTTGTTGAGACTTATTTCGTTTGGTTTCGAGTGATTCTCGTTGGTTATTTGTTTAGTATAACGATTTATTACTAAGCCTGCAATGTCGACCTACTTGCTAAGATTGTATGCAATTGATATTTAGGGAACAGGTATTTGTGCGAGTATCTGATACTCGAATACGAGTATTTATGATGCGTGAGGCTGTGGAATTAATTTATTTGCCGTTTTAGAAATTTGAGATTAAATGTTATGTTGGAGTGAGAGTAGGCTTTTGTGGTCGTATAGTATGGGTATGAAGTAAATAGTAAATCCTATCAAAAACATAAATGTGAAATGAGAGCCAAGTTCAATATATTTATATATGCCTTGGTTGTTGACTTCAACGAGAAAAGAAGTAAGATCTAAATGAGTGCCAAGTTCAATGGTCAGTCCTGAAATTTATTTATAACAACATATTTTTTTTTACAACAATTCAAAATATAATTTCTTCTTTAAAACTTAAGATAATATATTGGAGCCTAAGGTTTGATTTGTCTAGTTCTTGTCCGTCTAGAATATTGTATTGTCATCCAAGTACGCAGGTGTTATATGCTAAATTTCAGCTTAATCTGATATCATATTAACTGGTTCAAATACAACAAACTAAATAACTATTATTTAACTACATTAATATTGCTTTGCTATTCCGCGGTATAATAGCGTGCTATGTTGATTAGTGACAACCCGTTATACTTATTTGCGTATTTTGCATGCATTAATGTTTTCACCCTCTTGCCGCAAAAATAAATACGCAAATAAATACAACAAACCACCACCAATAATACCAAAACTCGACACGTGTTTCGAATCTCTAAGGGGCATCCTCAGGAGCTGCTGGAGATGTTGTCGCTCTGACGTCCGGCAGCAAAAAAAAATGCGTGCAAGAATACGCAAATAAGTGTAACGGGTTGTCTAGTGACAACCCTTTACACTTTTTTGCGTATTTTTGATTAGTATCAACTATCATGTAATTATACCGCGGAATAGCAAAGCAATATTATTTTAGTTATAATAATATGGACTTCCACAAAGTAACGCCTGATTCCATAAATTAACATACTAACTGACAAACACTGATTTAAATAAAAGCTTGTAATAATAGTAGTTTATGTAACTGTTACGTAATAAGGCCTAATTACGTATAGTTGCATACACTGCTTTATCTACACTCATATTAATAATATGATTATATCTACACTCATATTAATAATATGATATCATTCTATGGTTTCCGAACACTTCATTTAGGATATATAATATCATATTATATACCGCCATTGCACCGCCATGGCCATCTCGATTGTGCCGGCGGTCGCGCGGGCGCGTGCCGTTGCCATTATGTTATCAAATTCGATGTTCGGAATTTTAAACTCATAACGTATCAATATATGAGCATGTAAAGTTAAAATTACGTTAGTGCCACAGATAAAAAGCTTATCATAGTAAAATCGGTTATGGTAATGCTAGCCATTGCCTACCGTTTTGAACACGTTTTAGAGGACTTACAATATGAGTGTAGATAAAACATCATATCTCCTGAGTCTAAACCTATTTCTCAAAAAAATACTATAGAGTTTGAAAAAATCTCAGTACAATATGAAAGTGTTGGTTGTGCATTAATTTCTTAAAGAATAAATCGACTATATCACAAAATAACATAGCCATTAAATATACCAACCGCGATGAGCCGTGAATGCAAGGCTGCGAGCACTAATTAGATGAATTGCACTCAATTTGCGCTAATTGCCGGGCTAAGGTTGCAGCCAATTGAGAATATACGGGTGATTAGTCAACTCATGATGAGGGTTTGTTTAAATGTAATGGCTGCAAAATTACCATTGGTGGTAATTACGATTTGAGGTGATGGGTGGGATCGACTAGATTTATTCGGAGCAGGACTTCCCGTTGAAACTCAACATGGCGAGGTCATGTCTTGGGAATCGTTTTTGGTTTTTTGTTCATTTTCGTAGTTCAGTTCAGTGTGTAATATTGATAGCTTATTGTGCGGTGATTTAAGGAACAAGTTTTGCAATTGTCCCAATGGAACTTTTTTTTTACAGAAGCCATTAAATTTTTAGGGTTCCGTACCTCGAAAGGAAAAAACGGAACCCTTATAGGATCACTTTGTTGTCCGTCGCGTGGAGGTATCAAGCTGAAATTTATATCAAATACTCAGGTCTACTGTCCCTTGGAGCTGTGAAAAAATCAAACTTCTAAGCCAACGCAATCAAAAGATACAGCCGTTTATGCCGCAAATTTCCGGAAGTTTTCGAAACTCGCAAGGGAATCAAAACCTACAGGGTACTTCCCGTGAACTCAGAATCTTGAAATTTGGTACGAAGCTACGTCTTATATCACATAAAGGAAGAATTGCGAAAACCGTAAATTTTTAGTTACATCATATAATAAAAATATTTTTTATAATTTTAAAGTTTCTACCCCTATATACCTACACTCTACAGATTTGTGCGGAACCCTCGGTGCGCGAGTCCGACTCGCACTTGGCCGGTTTTTTAAACTGAATAATATTGTGAGCACTTCCCAAGTAACACATCAAAGCAGTATAACGGCCGTCTTACAGCATATCTGTATGCTTTTAGCATTTTCAGTTCGTTTTATAGTAGCATTATAAACGTTTATAGTGCTGATATAGGTCTTAAATGGGCACGAATTACCCAGCTTGAGATCCTATACAGGTCATTTCATAGCATTACAGGCGCATGTCTGCGCTATTAGCATTATCGTTGTCATGGAAAGTGCCAATCGCATTAAAGAATCATTAGTACGCTCTATTAAGTTGCCAACTGCATTAAAGAAGCATTAATACGGCCAAAAAACTTGCTAATCGCAGTAAAGAAGCATAAGTACTCTCGATTAACTTGCCAATCGCAATACAAAAGCATTATACTAGCATAAGAGTGTAGTAAAATCAACCTTACGTCAATGCAAAAACGTCTCTAACACCGACGCAACAAATGTTATAATACAATGAACGTTGTGATTTAACTACTTTGTCTCGCAATATAAAATGGACGAAGACGGTACAAAAAATTGAATGAGTGACATGTCATATTTGTTTGCATCCTAACAAAATTTATAAAAGTTTTTGACTCTTTTACGTTATTATATCCTTCAAATATTACTGCGCAATGTAGTTTACTGTAAATGTATATATAAGTTTCATTGAAAATTTTAACGCGCCTTTGATTTATTGTGGTTTTGCTATAAAATATTATAAAAAGATATGCGTCAAATAAACAAAACAATTGTGTAATCCTCGTATAGAACGAGTTTTGCATTATTAACATAATAGTGTTGGTTGAGCAGTCTTAAATTAAGTAATTTCATTATTATATAGGTATTTTCCTTGTATAAATAGGTCCGCATGATTTTATTTTTAGGTTATAAATTATTTACAAAATGGCGTTGGTCTATATAGACGGAGAGCTAGCCACGTCGGATATGACACAATAATGAGAGCAACCAAACCCCTCTAGTCAGTTTGGTATACTATGCTTATTTCTAGATCTGGACATCTGGCAGCTTTAAAGTGGTGGAGGTCAAATAATGCAAACCATTTCAAGAAAATAAATCCTAGAGATCTGGGTTTGATGCAATATTATGAGAAACTATACAAATACTAGACAATATTAAGAGAAATTATACAAAAGTTTATGTTGGGAGAAAGTAGTGCCAAACGATGTATAATAAAATATAGTTCATAGTTTGTCGCCTACTGTTTTTATTTCCGTAATAATCATACATCGGGGTTTTCGGTGCGGGAACGATTTGAGAAAGAGTAGAGATAAACAGATAGGTTGAGAGTTAGTCTGAGAAAATATCATATTATGCCTAATGAATAACTACCTATCTGTGAATAGCTTACACACTATGATACGAGCTTTTTTTCTTAGAGGCATGTTTGTATTGACTATTATATACTTAGTATTTTAAAAATGCAATTGCATATCCGAAATTTATTAACTAGATCTACCTAAGACAAAGACACGGTATAATAAGTGTCAAATATTAATCTTGACGTCCGATATTTATGAACTATTTGATTAACTGAAGAGGTTGAAAATGATCAGTCATTACATGAATTAATAAAAAAATACTTGAAAAAATCATAGGTATATGTACCTACAATATATATACATAATAGTCAGCTATTACATATAAATTGTATATACCTATGATTTTTTCGATCAATTATTCATTAGGTAGAAACGTGCCAGAGTACATTCTGTTTTTTAAGTTAATGCCTACTCTTTGGCTAATGTCTAACATTCCCGCACCGAAAACCCCGATGTATGGTAATAATATTACACAATATTTTTGGTTTAAGATTTTTTTTATCGATTTTTGACCAGTTTTGAGTCGATATTCCAACATATTTACTATAGATAGAATTATAAGGCAAACGACTATCGGTTTTTGAATCTTTTATCTCCATTCTGTGGAGCCGGATCTTGAAATAAATGAGCCGTTATTTTTTTATGATATTTTTAAAATATGGTCAAAAAAACACTTTTATCGATATTCGAATGGTGTAAAGAATCTTACATATACGTAATCTACATATTAGGGTTCCTCTTTGATGTCTCTAAAAACTGTAGAGAGATTTTAATTTTTAACTAATTAAAACAAAATTTATGACCATAAAACCACTTTTTTAGCCTAAACCGGTTCGACTTTGATGTCAAATATCTCGTAGACAATGAATATTGAAGTAAATATAGGATACTATATTGTTTAAAGCCGTTACTGATAATATGATAAGCTATATAAATCATTTAGAAAACTAAGGGAATCAGATCTAAGGTCGTTGGCGCCAGGGAGCCCCTTAAAATATAGGCCCTGTCCTTTATAACTGACACAACTTCGGCAATTTTTACCTACATAGGTTGCTACTTATATATCCAGAAACAAAAAAACAAACAAACGTACACGGCTGAAAATGGTTTTATTGTTTTTCAAAGTATTCCCCTTGATGATCTATGCACTTTTGCATTCGCGTGAACCAATTTTTAAAGCACTTCTGCCACTCCGCCTGAGGTACCTCCATAACGTGTTGTTTGAATGCGTCGACAGCATCTTCAGCGGTCGAAAATCGTTGACCGCGTAATTTATTCTTTATATTTGGAAATAAATAAAAATCGTTGGGTGCCAAGTCAGGGCTGTACGGCGGATGACCCGTTAATTCCACATTTTGACCCTCCAAAAATAGAGTTGTTTCGCGTGACGTATGACAGCTGGCATTGTCATGATGAAGAATGATTCTTCGTCGCTGGTTAGTTTTACGAATTTGTTCAAATACTTCCGGTAAGCAAATGGTCGTGTACCACTCTGAATTAACCGTTCTATGGTTTTCTAGTGGCACTGTAGCTACATGGCCATTAATACCGAAGAAGCAGGCCACCATTTGTTTCAATGTACTTTTTGCACGAGTAACTTTCGTAGGGTTCGGCTCATTTTGGAACACCCATACCGTTGATTGTTGCTTCGTTTCGGGATCGTATGCATAGATCCAGGATTCGTCACCTGTATAGATGTTATAAACGGCTTTTGAGTCACCACGGTTATATTTTTTTAACATTTTATTGCACCAGTCGACGCGAGCATCTTTTTGCTCTTTTGTTAAGTTGTGGGGTATCCAACGCGAACAAATTTTTTTTACAGCCAAATAATTATGTAATATGCTATTAATGCTGGTCATAGAAATACCCAGAGTCGCCTCTATCTCGCGGTACGTAACATGTCGGTCGTCCATTATAAGTTTTCGCACAGCCTCGATATTTTGTTGTACAACGACCGATTTCGGGCGACCTGCCTTAACTTCGTCCGTAAGCATACTACGTCCACGATTGAACTCACTAAACCAGTTGAACTGAAACACGATTGAACTCACCAAAAGTTGAAGTTAGTTGATCTATGCACTGTTGTTGCGTTAAACCACGCCGAAAATCATAATAAATCATAGCACGAATATTTTCACGAGTGAGTTCCATTCTTGCTGCGAGATGACATTTAAAACCCGTCAAAAACAAAACACGAGCGTTAATAAGAAAGAAAAAATATACCGGCCAGTACTTAAAAAAGTTCAAATTTTACCATGGAGGTCAAATATGCTATTTAAGAAGATTGTAATCCCGGTTTCCGGATATATAAATAGCAGCCCTCGTAGTTTGGTATTACTATTTTCCAATTAAAACATTTTGCTAGTCTGTCACTGTGACCTCCACCCATTAAAAGCTGCCAGATGCCAGGATCTAGCAATAAGAATAGTATAGCCATCTAACCAGACGGGTTTTGTTGCTCTCATTATTGTGTCATAATCTGACGTGGCTAGCTCTTAGTCCAATAGCAGCTCAGTGACCCTTAAAAAATGCCTTATTTATGCCTACAGCATTACACGTGAATAATTATGCTATTAAACAACATTAAGCATTTATTTATGCTATTGTAGAACCTAAGGCACTAAAACCGCTAAAAGCTATATAGGGGCTGTTCATAAATTACGTCATCAATTTTTGATGATTTTTACCCCCCCCCCCCCTAAAATCATCCAACCCTCCCCCTGCCAAATAGAGTGACGTCATTAAAAAAAATGCGTTTTAAGCTTAATTGTAAAATAAAAAAAATATTTAGTAGATAATATTTTATAGCATTAAAAGTTTATAGAAGCACGACTTTCATTCCTTTTTTTACACATTGATGATGTGATCTTCGGAATGACCGCCCCCCCCCTCCTACGTCATGCTACCATCATCCGATGTCCAGACCCCCCCCCCATTTGAAATGAAGTAATTTATGAACAGCCCCTTATAGTGAATTACTTGGCTTTATAATGGTTTATATTATTGCTATTGTACTGCATTAGGAACGTATTACCTACTTATAAATGCTATTGTACACCCTAAGGCATTAAAAATAGCTGAAAGCTGTATAGCGAATTTACGTGGCATTATAATGGCTAATATTCATGCTCTTATACAGCATTAAGCATTTATTTATGCTATTGTAGAACCTAAGGCACTAAACCAAACCGAAGCATTAGTGTAGCAAACCAAAACGCAACTGTACAGCATTCAGCTGTACAGTTGCATGTTGTTCGCTGCACTAAACCTAATGGCTAAACAAAAGCATTTACATATGCCATTATACAACCGTTATACAGCGTAAAGCACCATAAAATGATATTGTAGAAGCTAAAGCACTAAAAACAGCTGAAAGCTGTATACCGGATTTACGTGGCATTATAATGGCTAATATTCATGCTCATAAACAGCATTAAGCATTTATTTATGCTATTGTAGAACCTAAGGCACTAAACCACACCGAAGCATTTGTGTAGCAAACCAAAACGCAACTGTACAGCATTCAGCTGTACAGTTGCATTTTGGTTCGCTGCACTAAAACTAAAGGCTTTAAAAAAGCCTTTATACATGCCATTATACAACCGTTATACATCTTAAAGCATTATATAATGCTATTGTAGAACCTAAAGCACTTAAGTGCTTTTAAACAGTCGAAAGCTGTACAGTTGCGTTGTGGTTTGCTGCACTAAAGCTAAAGGCTTTACAAAAGCATTTAGATATGCCATTATACAACCGTTATACCGCTCAAAGCATCATATAATGCGACAAGTTGCTCGGTGAACGTATATAAGAGTTTATACGGTCCTTAAGTTCGAAATAAGTTAACTATTCATATGTTATAATGCTTCCTGTGTTACTTGGGTTTGGACCGGCAATCTAGGGGCAAGTTCAAATCCTGCGGTTTTCCGGAGATTCTTTCGTTCGTTTCCAATTTGTAGTTAGATAGAATTAGATAATAGGACAAATACGAGTATTAACTAGTTTCGTCAGCAATTGAACGACCTCCGTAGAAGCTAAAGCTACAAAGCTAAAGGGTTGAATGAATCTAGCATTTATTAGTGTGTTTATCACCAATATTTTTTCTTGAGTAATCGTTTTTTCTGTGTCTAATAAATATTTATCTATATATTATATTTGTCGCCGCGCGCCTACCTTGAATATGCTGTGGAATAAATAACCTACCTACTACTATACCTACTTAGTTAAAATATCACTCATCATTTTGCAAGTTTTCTAACACTATCTCTGATAAAGATTAAATTATTTAATTCAAATAACTTAGATCCATTAATATTTGCAACAATGCCGATGGCAATTAAATTTACTGACGTTATTTATAACGCTCTATGTATAGGTATCATTTAAAATTAAGTCAAGCGGCTAATTAACATATCTATGGCACCTTAGTATAAATAAAGATCGAAGATAACGATCGATATCAGAAACATAGACATTTAAAAATCAATCACATGTCTTGTTTGTTTTCTACATTTATAACATCATTCACTATATATGTATTTATAACATCATTCATGATAATCATGATATAGGCTCATAAAACAGACGTCTTTGTAAAAATATAGCGAGAACTCCTTTGGCCTTAGCAACTGCAAAAAAATCTATGTGTAGTTCAAATTTCAAAGATTCAAGGATGGAATCCCATTCAAATTCAAACATAAAGGTCCCTCATTACAAATACCAATACGAAGTAAGTAATTCCCAAACACAAAGACGTTTTTCAATTCGTATAAATCCTCTGAGCAATTTACATACGACCGATTGTATTCATTATCGAGCAATCGCAAAAAAACGCCTAAGAATCGATTTTTGGCAAACGTTCAAAGGCTGTTATTACGAATACAAATGCTTATTCGATTGTTGATTTGCAGCTGTGTGCCGATTGCCCTTATCGTATTAATGGTGGCTTTTCTGAATTTAATAACTACCTTTGATAATTCCACTTATCATTTCATTTGAGACTGCAAACGAAAAAAACTGGTAAGACATGTCGCAACAAATTCGTATCGTACAATTTAGGACAGCCATAATTGTACATTGCATTTGATTATGAAAAGTTATTCAGGGCGTATTCATTATTTTTTTTTCCCTCTCAGAATTCGAATCTATCAATAAAATGAATTGCAGTACAACCTTAGTGTCCCACGCGTGATTTGCCAAAATACCTTTAACTCTCGTTGAAACTAATTCGAGCTGTATTTCTTGGTGCTTAAAGTTTGTGGTGGCTGTAGATAGATGATGGTAAATCACGAATCAATATGGATCTATAATTAACGCCTCACCTTGCTCCAGTTAGACTCTGTGACAGGTTGTATTCGAGCTCTGATTGGTCTTCGTTTGTTTTACCTCCTAAATTGGTAGCCTCCGCCAAGGTGAGGTAGATGCATCGTAAATTTGAATTTCGAACATCTGTTTGCAGTTGAATTTTCTTTGGACGGGTTTGTAGCATTTGTCCAAGTGATTGTTTTTTATCTGTATTGGTTTTTATAAGGAAACTTGTTTTTAAAGCATCATTACTATGATTTTATGATTGTATTTTATCTCCAACATCTTTTGGTTTTTGTTTGTTTGTGATCGTCGTTGATTTTGATTATTTTTTATACACGGCCCTTTAAGTTTACGAATTTCATAATCATAACTTTATTGACAATCGGCTCATCTGTTATTATGCAAGAATATTATATACGTATACTGTAAGTATACAGAGTTTACGGACACTATCACCAAAATCTTGTCTGGGATCAAACCTTAGTCTCTGTTTCCCTGTTCAATTAAACGTGTATTGTACAAAGTTTTCTCACGTCTCTTACTAATCACCACTTTTAAATTAAGGTCGTTCAACAAAAGAAGTTTAATTATTTTCATCAGAAATGTCCTTAGCGTCTAGATTTGTTTCACAAACATGCATTGTTTGTTTTTACATTGAATTCACTTCCTGTCTCACATTGTTATGTATAAAATATGACTTTGAAATTCATGTTACAAATAAGTAGATTGCTAGTGTTCATACCATTTTTTTCAGCGATGATTAATCTTTCTCTGGGCACATTTGCTTTATACTTAAATTATACTCTGCGTACCCAAAATTAATTCACAACATAACAATAATTTAGAATGCGATTTTGCTGCAAACTAATTGTTGCATCGTAAAATCAATTCACTAAAGACCTTGAACTCAAATCAGACAGTCCAATGAACGAAGTTTACAATCAAGATGAGAATTTACTCAGCATTTTTATTTTTACTGTCCTTTTAATCTCCTTAAGATTCGCTTTCTTTATGACCACTGTGAACTTTGAAAATCGAGATTAGAGTATCTACATCTCTCTTACACAACTATAGTAAGAGCATTTAAGGTGAAGAAAGACGATCTTCAAATTTCGATCGTCCTACAACACCTACATGTCGCACTCCGGTAAAATGCAAACGGTCTTAAATATAGTCTTAAATGAGCCCTAATCTTAATTGATATATGTTATCGCGTAACTAATGAGTCTGTCTTAAAATACAATGTCCTTTTTGGGGATTTCTGGCTTTTCAAGGATACGATTTTAAATATACGTTAGACGCTAATCTTAATTAAAATCGATGTATAATTAAGCGTTTCTTTGATCCTTTACTTAGTAAAGTAAGTCACGTGCGGCCGTTGAAATCCTGTGTTCTTATTTTAAATCCTTTTTGGTTCGGTTAAGGTCACTCTTAATGAGGGTGCGTTTACGATGTCGCTGGGATTTTCTTTTTGGTTTGGTTAATGATAGGTACTGTGATGTCAAATTCTCAGTGTTACTTTTTTTATTCCTGTATGTCACTCTGCCATCTCACGTTGCAATGGGTCAGCGGAATGACAATATCCAACAGTATCAGAAAACAAAACCATTTGCGTTTTTCGGTAAATTAAGTTTTCCAGCGTTTGTCAGTTTGGTGATGCATTTACGATATTCATTTTGTACGGATCGTCAGAAAATTTACTCGCAACTTTTGCATGGAAAACTAAAAACTCTTATTTCTGATATTTTTTGTGTCAGAAATTCATCATCATCGTCATCAGCCTGTATCAGTCCACTGCTGGACATAGGCCTCTCCCATGGCACGCTACTGAGCTCGATCTTCAGCTCTCCTCTTCCAATCTGTACCCGCCACCTTACGGATATCATCGCCCCACCTTGCTGCAGGAAGTCAAGCACTCCGTGTGCTGTCATACGGTCTCCACTCAAGAACCAGCTTTCCCCAACGGCCATCGGTTCTTCGGCATATGTGGCCTGCCCACTGCCACTTCAGCTTGCTTATTCGCTGAGCTATGTCAGAAATTAATTACGTATAAGTAGATAAAACATTGATATCTTAATGCTCTTAACACACGTGTAGGTACTTAGATATTTTTTCAGCTCACTTTTACTGCAATTTTCCATTCTTAGTAGACTATCTTTGATCAGCCGACGTATTACTTACATCTTCCCACGACGTATGGTGATTTTAGGTACCCACGAGGCCACGGCCTAATACAGACCAGTATATTGCGATCTTCGTTCATACATAGTTTTTAACGATCTCAAGGTCAGGTATACTAAGTCGAAGGCCTTACTCTTGTACATGGCCGTATGTATCCTCTGTTAGTGCAAGAGGAAGCGATAGTCTCTGAACCAATTTAACGTGACCTGGAGAGCCTTAACAACCTAGCGTGATAGATGAGTGCTCTGCTGCACTTATACTGGTTTTGGTGATACTTGGACTCAGCGATCAGAATGACAGCGCCTGGAGCGAGCGCTCGACAGTTCCGTCCAACGAATTCGCTCTCGTCGACATCCACTTTCGCTAAATACTTATTGTCGATAATCTAATCGCACGGGCCCAACATTACTGGCGTATATCACGCTACTCCTGAGGGCAAACTGGCTGCAATTCAAACTCAACGTTATCTAGACAGGCGGAGGTTTATATTCAATTGTGCCGGTGCCAAGTATCGCTTTCTTTTCATAATTAGACAATTGAATGTCGCGCGTGCGTGGCGGGAATTCACGCGCGTTCTTTGTTTGGAATTTGATTTTGAATACCGAACGATACCTTTTTAAATACCGACGAATATAGTGCCAGTCAGTGTTATTTTTAATACTACCAATGGTTTGGTCATAAAGTTTCTCACTTAGAGGGAAGAAATAATGGTACTGTCTATTTCCTAAGCTAGTATTAAATATTACTCTTAAAAAAGACGTAAGCATAACAATGCAAGAAAAAATAACATTTTTTTCTTCTGCGGTTACTGACAATTAGGATTTTTAATTATTTTGAATAAATAACTATTTATTTCCAACAGAAACGATTCTAACCTAAGGTACCTACTCGATTTGAAGTATGTGGGCGATATGGTGTAAATCTTTGGCAAAAAAAAAACTCACTTCGCATCTGATTTTAACTTGCTCTAAACTCAATTGAACTGAGGCTTCGCTCGCAGTCTATGATTTCAATCTACGAGTATTCATCAGTAAAATATTTGAATGCCTCATGGAATACAGCTTCATTAATTAGTGAATTAACGTATTAATGAACAATCGGGCGTGGGTAACAATGCCTATGCCATCACTGCATCTGTTCCGATACTGACCTAGTTCGCGAATTACCATAACCCATTCATTCATACTGGGTTTAATTTTCGCGTAGGCTTTGCGTGGGCGCAGCGCGGTTTGTGGAGACAGTATGTTGTCTGTGGTAAGGATACATAATCATGGAAGGTGTGAATACTACGGTCAGCTGCAGAGAAAAAGGCCCACGCTGCATATATACAAAGTTTATATGGACTGTGGGCTGTAGTTAGGTCTCATTCATGTGAAATCTGTTTTTTTTTACGTTGGAATAATGCTGTTTCGAGAGACCAAAACGGATATAACCGATTACGAGGCGGAAACGCTCATACTACCGTCTTAAAACCCAACGAATACCATCTCCGCCTTAGAAGTGTTTTGGATTTCCAACATTTTTCGCGTTGAGTTGAGCCTCCATTGGTTATTATTCTTGCCGTGCCGCATATCGCGCAATAACCTCTTTGCCTGTCAATGATCTTGTTATACGGGATTTTTTAATTGCTAAAGCTTTTATTGACTTCTCGCTACCATGTTTAGAACTTATTCTTTAAACAACGTAAACGCACGCCCTCTGAACGTCTGATTCATTTGACTTACAATTCTGTCAATAATAATTTTACTGTGACACGGCCGTCGAACCTTGAGAGTAAGATATTTCCGAACATCCTATAGCTGACGTCTAGGTGTTTTGTATGCAAAGATTTTACAATGTTTCCTACGTCTGCAACAAAGTTGCAGTTAACAACATTCAGTATTGGTTTTGAAGATAGAACCGACGAGCAAAGCCTTCTATAAAATATTTAGTTGAAACGACTATAAATATCTGTGACTTAGGTACTAGAGTTGAAGGCACAAGACTAAGAGACCCTCCCCCTGCAAGATGGTGTGCCCAAATCACTGCACCCGTGCAATTAAAACTGCAAGAGGCCATGCGCTTAGCGAGGGATAGAAGTCTATGGAGGAACCTGGTCTTCAACAGAATCCTTAGCTTTGAAGGAACGACTAATGATGACTAGACTTGAATAGAAATAATATAAATTGGATGATAAGTATGTCTAAGATATCGTTTATCTGGTGAATTATCCAAAAACCTTTTACGTACCTAAACAAAATTAATCGTATGCTACTGGAATTGCAACATTAGAGGTATACATTTCCGAAAATATCGGCACTTTCACAAAAGCCTCCATATGGTCGTGTCAATAAAACAGGTGGAAACGGCCCCCGGAATCATTATGGCGCCCATTGTGTTTCCGTTTAGGTCACTAGTGGCTAAAGATGCTAATTAGCGCTTTGGAACAGGAGGCGTCTTTTCAGCCATTTCAAGCGGCTTTTAGCTGTATAAAGGTTGGTTTATTTATTTATTTTGCCGGCAGTGTTGAACGTAGGTATAGGATTGGCACTTTTATCCTTACCTTCAATGGTGGTCAATTTACGGCGATGACATGTTCGACGGGATCATTTTTATAACTATTGCTACCTATATTTAAGAGTTTACTAAGAGTTGGTCTCACGACACTGCGTATAAGTAATTGGCTCTTTATTTTCCTTTCATGTATCCCGTTCTCATGCAGCATCAAGTCCAGGGAATGGTTTATTTTAGCAGTTTAAATTGTATGGCAAATGTGATCAAGCGCGATGTTGAAATTGCAAAACTAATTTTGATGGACGAACTAAACTAAATTCGATTCTGACTTCAAAATGTGGATTACAGTTTTTCAAAACGTTTTTATAAATATTCGTAATTGGGATATAACACTTCAGCCGTTGTAGTTACTAAAATAATAAGCTAGTAGCGTTATATTATTAACTGAAATGTGCAATACGCAGCCGTCTATGCCCCGCTATTATGCCACTAACTTAAGATATGAAACTGCAATCCTTCCTACTTTCGTTTCGTCCAAATATAGTTTGTCTATGCTTCGTAAATTTTCTAGTGAAAACAGTTGCACCACGCCTTTCTATTTCTCTAAATCAAATAGCGCCTATTCTGACAAACTGCAAATAAACTGCACAGGGAAGCGAGGCGTCTGTAGGTTGAAGTCGATTCACGACGGCTTTTCTTTCTTCGACTAACCCTAGTCTTGCTGATGGATAGTGACGACAGGGACGACGATAAAGCTGACTCGTCTAGTAATTAGATTTTTCATGTTTGCCCTAAAGATACGTAAACTGTATTTGTCAGGTAAACCAAGACGATAATTTGCAATATTAAGGACTTAAGTCTAAGTGCAGTTCCAAATGAGTTTCGAGATGTTTTGCTCGCGGAATAGGTGCAGCTGTATATGAATTGTTGTTGTTTAATAGGGTTGCCACGATAACAGTTTTTCGAAATCTGCTAGTTAAAAAAATATTTTGATAATTTGGCTGAAATTTTTTATCGTCTAAGAGATACATTTTTTTAATCCTCTGCCCATTAATATGAAAGGTTTATTTAGTGTATTAAAAAGTGCGCACACTAAAAGAACACTTTTTCTTTGGCTAGTTACTGTAAGATTCTTCAAATTACATAAATAAATAAGAATAATGCTGAGCGACAAGGAAAGTTGCACTTACCCAAAGAACTCTGCACTCCGCCAAACGATCCCTGGTTTTAGCAATAGTAAATGACCAATGGGCTACCTACGCAAAACAAATAGTTGCATGATGAAAAAACATAAAGTAGAGATATATAATTGCAATTGCAGTACAATAAAAAACAAAAACCAAATGTTAACAGCAATGCCCCAAAAACAGAGTCTATGTGGTGTCGGTCAGGATTAAAAGTAGAAGGTTTTATACAAATAAACCTCTAACATATATCGTCTTTTTCGTTTGACGCCAAATTGAAAATGTAGCAACCCTAGCGTCTGTTTATTTATACCAGTGCGCGCGCGTATTCAGCGGAGCGGCGCGATTAGGGCTGTCGCGGCGCGCGCGCTGATTTGCAACCGCTGTCCTACGCGAAAGTCAATTCAGGGAGAACAGGAACAAGCAAATGATGAATAGATTAATATGAAAAGATTGATATGAAAATCAACAATTATAAAACAAAGTTGTTTGTCCTATTAGCAGGGGAGAGGTGTGAGTGTCTCGGCACACTTCTCTCCCCAAAATTTTCTTGGGAGAATTGGGGCGGCGGTTGAGGTAGAGAGTCATGACCCTCGTTCCGGGTCATTCCTGATTCAGAGGCTGTCTAACGCGATTCGGCATGGCAAGGCGGTAAGCGTCATGGGCACGTTTGCATCTTGAAGGGCTCGGGACGGTTTGATTGGCTAGGTTTTGTTTTTGTGAATTGTTTAGGTTTCGTTTTAATTATATTTAGTTTTTGTAAATATGTGTTTATAAATAATATAAATCTTTTTTTTATGTGTTATTTCAATAGTCATTTAGAGATATTTTATAATATAAGGCCACCCCAGAAGATATACATATATACAGAAAAACCTTTCGTGTATTTACTGCCCTTTATATAAGTGTTAGTAAAGTAATCACGTGAGCTTGATCTTGACCAAATCTATGTTCGCCTTGTTGGGGGCCTTGAATGTTGTTTTCCTACATTCGGTCTTTCAAAACCTTGATCTAGCTCTACTATACAATTATTGTTAACTTTTATTTGTTACCCTGCTACATTAGGTTTATACATTCATAAGACCATGCATTCATCCCTGTAGGCCCTGTAGGTAATGTACCTACAAATACACCGTCTGCCTTTTGTAACCGTATATTTGTTACTGTGCAATAAAGTTTAAATAAATAAATACAGTAAAACTACGATTTTAACGGAACCCTGTCCAACACACATCGTATGCGGGAATGTCCAGCAGGACCTCAAGTTACATGGACTGAGGAAAGTGGTTGAAGTTTTATGCGAGAAATCGAATTAAGCGGGTTCTACTGCAATTATCAGCTCCTTAACTATGCTTATGACAGGCAGAACCGCTTAAATTTATTTGTCTATCAATGTTGTATCGATGGGCGGATGTGGTGGATGCGAATCGGTGCGAGCTCCAAGCTGACGACTGCCGAGAAATTGCTAAGGACCGGGATCAGTGGCGAGCAGTCGTGCAGGAGGCCAAGATCCACTTTGAGTCACTACGCCAGAGGAGTAAGTATCAATGTTGTAAAGATCAAGTATCTGCGCCGGCGCGCCTATTACAATTACCCAGCTTATAATGATCGCACGCATACCTAATACAGCACATTAAGAATAAATTGCAGCAGATTAAGATCATAATTAGGACTTCCAATGTCGGGTTTTTTGTATGGGCAAAAACCGGGATTCTGGTATTTATGTATTACAAATATATCCCCGGATTGTAATAAATCGATTCAGTAAAAGTTGTTTTGGATTTCCTTCTGCGAAGACTTCAAAATGAGACGAGATTTGCTGATGCGACTGGTTTTTCAAAAATTTGCGCAAACCTGTAATAAAAATATATCTGTATATAGCTATAATTGTGAATAAATACCAGCCATATGAAAGTCCGACTCAGGTTAATCATATTATTCAAAATAATATATTTATTGCTTTAACCTTAAGGAAAACATATAAACATAAAAACATAAACTTCTAAATATATAAAAGAAGAAACTGACTGACTGACTGACTGATTGACTGACATATCAACGCACAGCCCAAATCGCTGGTTCTAGAGATTCCAAATTTGGCACGTAGGTTCCTTATAAGGTCTAGGGATGCACTAAGAAAGGATATTTCAAAATTCACCCCCTAAGGGGGTAAAATGGGGGTCCAAAGTTTGTATGGCGAATCAAGATTTGTTAGACTATTTTAATCTTTGATTATTAAACCAACAGGATGCGAGACGCGCACTAATTTCTATCAGAAAAAGTCTGCCAATTTCGGCGCGGGGGACGAGGAAACGCACACAAATACTATTAACACTAATGCATTTTCCATTGACGTCGCTACACACGCACACGATAAAATTATCAAACACTAGCATAAAATATACTCACACAAGTACAAACACAGACACAGACAACCTGTCCGTGAACGAGATAATGTCATCTTTAAGTAAACGTACCCAGTGCGAGGAACGCGTCGATAATAATATACTTAAGTATCGATAATTGTGAAGTTTTCAAGTCAAAGGTACATCATTGTCGGTTGTTAATAGAGTTAATTTCTAAATGATTTTTATGGTAACGCCTTATTGACAACCGATAATGATGTACCTTTGACTTGAAAAGGTCACATTTTATCGTAGATTTATTTATCGTATGCCTACATGTCACTGGATATTAGGGTTTCTGGTTTCTCGCCTCATTTTTTTTCTCGAGTTTCGAGAGTTCTCGACTCCAATTTCTCGAGTTGTCTCGACTCTTGAGTCTTTGGTAAGAAATTGTAAATTATTGCTGAAAATAAAATGAAAAACAAATGAAAATCAGAATTCTTTGATTGCACTTTGCACTACAAGTTAGGAATACAAAACAAAACAAAATTAAAACTCTTCTTACAAACGTACAAACACTAAAGTCTTACAAAAAATCAACAATTAAAATAAAACAATATACCTAATCTACTTTTTCAGTCTTTTGATCAGACAATTCAGACATAAACTGGTATTTTTGATACAGATCTTTTCTTCTAACAAGGCTAGACTTAAATTTTAATAAGATTAAGACTAGGAATCAAATGCAAAAAATACAATAATCATCACAAACAAACGATTTTTTTTAACTACAACGTCGACATAAAATTAAGGAGTTTCAAAAATCTTATTTAACAGTCTTTAAATGATCTAAGTCAGATATATTAATCATTTGTACGATCATCTAGTGTGAGTGTTAATCATTTTTATAATTCAGTAATTATTAAAAAGTTACTTTTGTCTTAAAAAGTAGGCCTTTAAGAATATTAAAGCGTTAATCGATTTGTCCGAAAGTCGGTTTCTTATCTTGGTTACTATGTTTCCAGCCAGACTGAAAACACGCTCGTTTTCTGTAGAAGTGGGTTTGACGGTCATAAGGGCTTGATATAACATCTCAAGATTAGGAGTACGTTTTCCCGTAGACTCATAAATATTAAATTCTTTCCTAATTAAACTTTTCGTGACTTGGTGTGGATCACGTTCTGCTGGAATCATATCTACTTTATCTATAGCTTTTTTTAATAGTGACTCAAAACTACTGGTGCCTTGTTCTTCCAATTCATTCACGTCCGGTTGACTGCTTTGACAATCGGTGGTTGAGGTTGTTGTTGACTTGCTCGGAAAAAGTCTGTTATAAAGACCTTCGGTGAAGTTTATTAAAGCAGTTTTACTGCAATTCCTGTCACTACTAGAATATGGCACAGGATCGTGCAGGTATTTGATTAAGGAAATCAAATTAACATTTCGCCTGCCTTCAATTTTGTTATCAAGATTTTCTAAAAATCGTTTGGCTAAGTCAATGTCCATAGAATTTAACTTCTCAGTCAGCACGTTTAATATGGCTTCAGATGTCAGTATCAATGCGTCTCTTCTTGACAAAGCTTCGATGGATCATTTTAATGGATGTAATACTTCCAATAATATTTATAAAACCGCGATATTTCCTTCATTCCATTTTGACGACATATTCAGGTCAATCAATGACTTCTTCAAAGCATTTTTAAGTTTTAGAAATCGCTCTACCATTAATATTGTTGAGTTAAGTTATTATTTCGAGCCTGACTCAAATCATTATTTCGTGTTCGCCGGAACTCGAGAGTCTCGAGAGTCGGCTATTTTTTTCTCGTCTCGAATGGAGGAAACTCTCGAGTTGTCTCGAGTTCGAGAGTCTCGAGCAGAAACCCTACTGGATATAGATAGGCATTTCTTCCCTAGGGTAGTGGGAAAGCAGACGATGGAGAAAATTCTGTGAGTGCTGCTTGGTCCAGGTAGGACAGTAGGGCTGCCAAGTTTGTAACTCTTTTAGCACCACCCAGGGATCACGTGTAGGGTTGTCTAAGGTGTTTCCTACGGACGCAGAGAAACATTGATCGTAGGTTAGTTATATATTTTTGTTTCTTTACCAAGTATAAGGTTTAGCTATTGATAAAATTATAATGTTAAGTTGTGATTAAATATCAAGTTTTTCTACCAGAATATTACTTACAATGTTAGTATTCTACGTAAGTTAGTTTGTCTATTTGTTCAGGACAAATCTTGCAAGCTGATTTAGAATAACTTTTATATTATCAATTTAATATTTTGATGTGCATTTGCTTTTATACAATACAATACAATAATTTTTATTTTAGAATATAGATTCCATTTGGTTAGTAAGTAACACACAAAAACAAAAACAAAAACAAATAAAAAGATTATATTACTAATGTTAGTACTTACTTGCTAAAAACTTATCAACTAAATAATACAATCTACAACTACGGGGAGCGCGAAACGTGAAACTGCGTCTATCTACGCAGCAACGCGGAGTCCCCGCGGAGGGTTTTATATTTAGTGGAAAATACTACAAATTGGAAACAAAGAACTATTACAATGAAACAATTAACTGCAAAGAACTCTGGAACATCACGGGATTCGAACCCACGTGTTTAGATTACCGTTCCAATGTGCTTCCAATTACACTAGACCAGGGGTTCCCAAACTTTTTTTAGGCACGCCCCCCTGCTGCCTAAAATGAAATTCTCACGCCCCCTTAGGCTTCGATGCAAGGTAGGTCTACCTAGCCCTGTTCAAATTTCCCGAGGCCCCGCGCCCCCCTAGGGGGGCGCGCCTCCCACTTTGAAAACCCCTGCACTAGACGTTCCTCTATCCACCTCGTGTGATAGTGAATTTTTCACTGCAATTAATAATGATGAACCAGTCACTAGCGACATCGTGATATTCCAGAGTCCTTCGCAGTTGATATTTTGATTATAATGGGCATCTGTTTCCAATTTGTGTTTCTATTTCTATTATCTCTTCTTCATTTTCTATTATAAATATAAAGTATAACATACTGCTAATGTTAATATCGACATTTATTTTTGTGCTGTCCCATCACTAAAACTTCTCTGTTAGGTACAGTGATACCAGAGTCAGAAATTAAAAGTGCCTACCTATTTAAGGGGATAAGTGTGTATAACATACCTTATAATAAATAAAGTATAATCCATACAAAATTAAAATGCTACATAAAATGTATGGTGAAAATAAAGGAACGAATTAATTTCTAAACAGGAATATAACACATTCGAGCGGAATTCAGCGCGGAATTCATTACACTAGCTGAAATTTGTCTATTAAAACGGAAATTTGTTTATGGTAGCTGTATTTTTGAGACCATAGACAAATTTCAGCTATAGTGCCGTACAGCACACATACGCTGAGTTTCTTACGATGGTTCTTCTCATTTGGGGCTCCTTTCCGAACCAGTAGTAGTTTATTGCCCTTCCCATAATACGGTTTTAAAAAGATTTGAATTCAATACAGTTGTTAAACCAGTGTTTATGTTTTATTTCATTACCGTGCGTCCGTGCGTAATGTGCGCTAGGTTATCTTTATAGTGTCAGTTTTTTTGAGTTCCAAACCACCTTACTGCCCTGCCCTCGGCGGTCCTCGACGACATATATAATTTAAAAAGCTATGCGTGTGAATGAGTTTTACCTTTGAAGTACTGACGTTAATCTTTTCATTTTTTCAATATGTAATTTGAATAATTTAAAAGTCGATTAAAATATGTTTAGAAATAATTTAATAACAACACACACACAGAGATACACTGCTTTTTTAACAGAGCAATGCTTTACAATTATGGCTGTATGCCGAATGGGTCTCTGCCTAACCCACGGAGTATCTTTTAAGTGAATTGCCTAACCGGTCATAAAAATGACAATGACTGACATAATGGCGGACGTATTTCTGCCGCACTGGAGTCGATTACTCTTGTTTGCAATATTTCACTTACCTCCCTCGATGTAATCGTGTTCATAATTGCATACCCAATTTATGAATGAATTCATTGATATGCAATTATGAACCCGATGGTACAATGCACTATAAAGAGTCAAGTAAAAAAATTACCCTAAAGCAGATTTAGTACCATTAAGTGGCAACACTTTTTGATTGACAATATTTTTTAGTTTTTTGCTAATTTCGTGCACTATTTGATGATATTTAGACGTAATTATACTTACAGATGAAAAGAAACGTTATCCTTCTGTAAACTAAATAATTCAGATCTTTTCTTACATTAAAACACGCAGCAATTCGGCATTTTTACCTCAGATCGTTCCGCGCTGACTGACATTCATTGAATGGCGTTTGACACGCGACAACTAGTTTTATATAACCGCTACGACCAGTGGTCTTGTACGTTTGGCAGAGGGGGACGCCTGACAATTACCACTCCATTGGTTTATTTCTCTGAGATTTTAATAGAACTTCACAGAAGTATTCCTAACGATAAATGAGTAAACACGTGTTTCAGGTTTTTTGAAAATTCAACCCCCAAAAGGGGCAAATGTGGTCACAAAGTCTGAAAATCAACATGGGTATCGTATCCCTTTTGAGTACTTATAGTACGCGGGCGAAGCCGCGGGAAAAGGCTACTTATGTATAAACTAAAGACCTAAGAATAAAACTAAAAGAAAACGAAGACACTTTTATCAACGGACTTCAAGATTTCGAAGGAGAAGGTTATCAATTCGTCGGGATCTTCGTTGTTCCTTTTTTTAAACGGTTTTATTTAGCTTGACCCCGTATATTTATTTACGTCACACCTGGCCATAATGTGAGTATTACCGCACGCTACGCGTACGGTAAAACTCGCATTATGGCCAGGTGGAGACGTAAAATTGTGTACTCACCACGGGCAGTAAAAAAGAAAGCCCTCTATCGCATATTTACAACCCTCGCCTGCGGCTCGGGTCACAAATACCTGCGATTTCGGGCTTTCTTTCTTTTACAGCCCTAGGTAAGTAATGTACTAATATTTATTTGTTTGTATATTTATACGCATCAAATCTTGCAATTGATTTTTCGACCATTTCTACTTAACAGATTTCGATGAAATTTGGTATGCGTATCAGGTCTCCGTGACAATAACTTTTAATAATATTTTCAACCTTCGATCTTCAAATCCAGATGCTGCAGAGACACTGCTTACCTTAACCGAGAGTCGTACACATCTGCTAATTTAACTATATTATTGTTGCTAGTAAATAAATACTTAGTAACTTTATATTGACCATCAACTCTTCAGTTCTGATGCTGCATAGTTACTGCATGCCATAACTGACCGGGTGGAGACTGTGTCAATTTAATAATAGTGCTCTAGATTTAGGTAGAAATATTTACGTTTCAAATTGACCTCCAACTCCTCGGTCGTGATGATACAAGGTTACAGCCTGCCATAACTGACAGGGTGGAGAATGTGTCAATTTAATAATAGTATTCTAGTTTTAGGTAGACGCATTTACGTTACATATTGATCTCCAACTCCTCAATCATGATGATCCAAGGTTACAGCCTGCCATAACTGACCGGTTGGAGAATGTGTCAATTCAATAGTAGTGCTCTAGTTTTAGGTAGAGGCATTTACATTTCATATTGATCTCCAACTCCTCAGTTCTGATGCTGCATGGTTACTGCCTTCCGTAACTGACCGGTCCCAGAATGTGTCAATTTAAAATTAGTGCATTAGTTTTAGCTAGACATTTACGTTACGTTTGATCTCCAACCCGTCAGTCGTAATGCTGCTAGGCTTCTGGCTACCATAAAGGACCAGTTGGAGAATGTATGCATTTAAAAATAGTGTTCTAGTTTTAGGTATAGGCGTTTACGTGTTTTATTGATCTCCAACTCCTGAGTCATGACCGCTAGGACACTTAATTATTGGGTTTTGTCCGGTCCATGTCATGCTACTACTGAAGCAATTCTCGTTGTGATGTTCTGATCGTATGCATTACGCGGTACTCGGCCTTTTAGCTTCGCATAGATTGCGGCTCACCCTCGGGCCTTCGGGCTCGCTAAGACAATTGACCGTTGGGTTTTATCAAGTCCATGTCATGCTGCTGCTGAAGCAATTCTCGCCGTGACGTACTCGGCCTTTTAGCTTCGCATAGATTGCGGCTCACCCTCGGGCTCGCTAACAAACTTGACCATTGAGATTTGTCCAGTCCATGTCATGCTGCTGTTGAAGCAATTCTCGCCGTGACGTACTCGGCCTTTTAGTTTCGCATAGATTGCGGCTCACCATCGGGCCTTCGGCCTTCGGGCTCGCTAAGACACTTGACCATTGAGATTTGTCCAGTCCATGTCATGCTGCTGTTGAAGCAATTCTCGCCGTAACGTACTCGGCCTTTTAGCTTCGTATAGATAGCGGCACACCTTCGGGTCTTCGGCCCTCGGGCTCGCTAAGACACTTGACCGTTGTGTTTTATGAAGTCCATGTCATGCTGCTGCTGAAGCAATTCTTGTTGTGATGTTCCGATCGTATGCAATACGCAGTACTCGGCCTTTTAGCTTCGCATAGATTGCGACTCACCCTTGGGCTTCGGCCCTCGGGCTCGCTAAGACACTTGGCCATTGAGATCTGTTCAGTCCATGTCATGCTGCGGCTGAAGCAATTCTCGCCGTGACGTACTCGGCCTTTTAGCTTCGCATAGATTGCGGCTCACCCTCGGGCTTGCTAAGACACTTGGCCATTGAGATCTGTCCAGTCCATATCATGCTGCGGCTGAAGCAATTCTCCCACGGGCCTTCGGCCCTCGGGATCGCTAAGACACTTGTAATATAATACCACTTGAGATATCATCCATCACATATAGTTTTCCCACCACATACTGTGGTCAATAGGGCTGGTTACAAGTACAAATTTTTTACTAAAAACTTAAAAATAAATTACCGTAAAAAAGTTTTAAGTTAAACGGTTTTATTTTAGTCTGATAAAAGCTTCCGATTATGACTTAATCCACTGATATAGAGACAAATAGGGCCTTTAGCATCCGACTCGAGATGCCTATTATGTTATCCGTCTTACATGATTACTCTCCAGGAAGCAATGTATGTGGGACTAAAATTCGTATAAATTTTTATTTTCTGGTTTTTGGTACAGTATTTGATTGAAATAAAACCGTTTAACTTAAAACTTTTTTACGGTAATTTATTTAAATGTATTTTCACCGAGTATTCGAAGACGGCTGGACCGAATTGGAAAATTATTTTTTTGTTTGATATACTTCACAGTTGGTCCCATTCAGGTCAGGATCTGATGATGGAATCCTGGAGAAATCGAGGGAACTCTTCAACTATTATAGGCACACCTATAGTGATTTGAGTATTTTTTACAGTAGCTGGAGGATTTGCTTTTGGAAAGGTGGAGCTAAGAAGTCGGTTCTTTTTTGTTAAAAATTATTTACTTATACAATACATCGACTTAGAATTCCATTGAAAAAATGCAAACGAGCGCCGGTTAGCGAAGGCACCGGTACTGGCCTTGGAAGCACCCTCAGGCGGACTTTCTCCGCCCCGCCCTGATGCCATCCTGTGGTATGTTAGCACTTTTACTCGCTAGATATATGCCTGAGATTGGGAAGTCCTAGGTTTAGTGAATTGATGTTTTGTAGATTTTAGTAATTATAAAGGAACTCATATTTTTTTATACGAGTAGGTTTTATACTTTCGTTTCTCCACGCCTATCCGCGACTTACCCTAGAGATCTTAAATTAAAGTGTTTTAACTATAAAACTCTCGTGAAACTCTAACATATTAAAAATATTTATAACGGGGCGCACTCACGTAATTTAGGTCGACTTTTGCGCGACGTGTTTCGATCATTTTCACGAGCGACAGCGCGACGGCTACTCAGAATACCTAATTAATAATTTAAGTGTAACATTTTTTTCAAATGTATTTAAGATTTTGTATAGTTTTTTGTATGTTCTTTTTTGATTTTACTTTTATCTTTTAATACGATAAAACGAATCATTTTTATGCGTTACAAAAACTATTTAAAACAGGGTATTTACCATGTGTATTTGTTTTTTCGAGTTTCCGATATTGTTCCGATTCTCGAAAAAACTAATAGGTACACATTTTAAATAGTTTTTGTACTGTTTATGACAATGTTTGGTTAAAATCGTATATTTTTATGCGTGATCTGACACGCACTTAGTAAATGTTATTCCCATTTTTATTTCGTTCAGGTTTCATTAAATGAAATCAGCTTTTATACTCGAAGCGTTTTTACGATTTGCAGACTTGTTTCTTTAATTGAATGTCTATGCCTCAAGCGCTGTCTACTCCCTAAACCTATAATTATAACCTGAATACAGCCCTAATAAAACTTGAGACTGAGTTCAGTAACACCAAACGCTAAACCCTTAAGTTGGGGCCAGACAGATTGGCGGAAAACAGAGATTTTAAACCATGTAGCCAGTAGTTGGTGCCAAATTCTATATGACCTTTAAACGCCCTTGGTGCCTAGGCGTGCTCTGCCAACCATTGGCAGAAGTGGTTGGTTGGTTGGCAGCCATGTAGCCGCTCGCTTCAACCACTCGCTCCAACCAAGGTCACGTGGCAGAATATGCGGCTATCTGCCGTCTGGCCCCAACTTTACGCAGCACTAGTTGATCAATGATGGAATAGTTTACAGCGAAAACTCACAAACTTTCAAGCCAAAGCATTCTTAACTCAAACACTTTTGTCATAAAGTACAAATTAATTTTTAGGAAGAAAAGTTAAGGTTTGATGGCATAGTCGAGTCCTGTAATTAAACAGTCATAAAAGTTGGTAGTCCTGGTATTACCTCAATGAAATGGAATACGTTTTAATAATTGAATTTTGTATTAGATACGATTTTGCCGCGCTAAGGAATTAAACGAGTTTCAAGACCATCGACCATAAAGCTATTTATATAAATATGGAGTACCATCGCCCACACTGTTAACTGCCCATCGGTGGACCTTGTACCTTTTGTAATAAGGTCCACCGATGCCTTGTTGCTGTTTGTAAGCTTAGGTATATTTCCCCTCTGTCTAAAGAATTGACAGAAAATGCATAATCGATCATAATAAGAACCATAAAGTTATCATTTTAAACTTGAGTATAACTCTTCGGTCACAAAGTGAGGCCGAAAGAGAGGGTTATCTAGGGGACTGAGACTCATTTTGACTAAGGAGGTAATGACGTCATCAGACAATCAAAATGTCAATATGTGTCAAATGTGACAATTTGGTAACTGTGCGAATGAGACACCGCACCCTAAATTACGCTCTCCATCGGACCGGATCGGATTTTTTTTTGTAAATATATACATATACAGATTGGTCCCGTTTTTGTTAAAACGCAGTTCGGATGGTGGGGTCTATGAGGAATCGAGGGAACTTCTCAAATCTTAAAGGCATACATATAGTAGTGTTGTGTTTTTATCAACAAATCAAACATTTTTCATTGAAAAAAGCAACATTTGATGAAGTAGAACTGTTGATGATAATGAGAACGGCACTATTCAACGACGCATAGTTCACGTTTGGCGATTTGTCCTCTTCGCTGTGTTTTTACAGCAAGTTATTTAATTTTATGAATCTAAGAGTACCATCTACAATAATTTTTCACCGGCCTCCCCGGATTTTTAGGGTTCCGTAGTCAACTAGGAACCCTTATAGTTTCGCCATGTCTGTCCGTCCGTCCGTCCGTCCGCGGATAATCTCAGTGACCGTTAGCACTGGAAAGCTGAAATTTGGTATTAATATGTATATCAACCACGCCCACAAAGTGGTAAAATAAAAAGTGGAAAAAAATATTTTATTAGGGGACCTCCCCTATACGTAAAGTGGGGAGTGTTTTTTTTTTCATTTCAACCCTAACGTGTGATATATTGTTGGATAGGTATTTAAAAATGAATAGGGATTTACTAAAATCATTTTTTGATAATGTAAATATTTTCGGGAATAATCGCTTCGAAAGTCGGAAAAATAGCGTCCCCCCCCCTGTAAATTTTGAACCGTAAGTCCAAAAAATATGAAAAAAATTGAGAAGATGCGCATTATGATAAACTTTTTAGGAAAATTATTTTGAACATTATAGGTCTAGCCATTTTTGAGTTAATATTTCCAAAAAACTTCTTCCATAGGGATCAGATACGACCTTTTGGCATTAGTCTGGTTCTTATTCCATTGAAGCTACGGAACCCTCCATTATGCGTGGTCCGACACGCACTTGGCCGGTTTTTTTCTTACAAATTATCTTAGAATCTTTATGTAATTACAGAAACAGTCGAAGCTACTTTCTTAATCAAAGCTATATAATTTAACATTAGTGCGGATTTAACTTCAGTCAATTATTTTTATAAGACTCGCCGTCTGGTTTTAATGCTTTGTAATGTGTTTTCATAATTAAAATATTAAAAGTACATGTTAAAGGATCGTTATATTCGTAATCGTAATCGACTTCGCATAAAATGAAGTTTGCATTTCTCTAACGCATTTCTCTGCAATTGGAGGAATAATGAGAAGTTTTAATCGTATAGCTACTTAAGAGGCTGACAATACCCGATGACCTTCAAATTGACTTTACTTAAACTGTTATTTAGCTATAACTACTTGTTTTGGGAAGGCAAAAAAAAATTTAACATTTATATTTGGAAGAACTTTATTAATTCCGATACACGATTGGACGAAATCGGCTCAATAGAAAATAATTCCAAAGTTACATCTTAAAATTAGCTTCAATCAGTTGTATGTCTTTAGTTTCTCGACTGTAATTAAGGAAAAATTCCACCACACCTAGTATTAGTGTAGTTTTTAGTACCTATTAAAAACTTAATTATTTTATATTTCTCAATGTTGCGTAGTTTTTTTTTAATTCATCATTGTGCAAAATTTGCAATGAGCTCCCATACATTCTCTTTCACTCGCACTCAAAAAGATATATCCCCTTAAATACGTAAATGTAAATAACTATATAAATATTTTATGTTATTGAAATTAATTTGTATGTGTTAGTGGACCCTTGCATTTTGATGACGTGTATAACTGACGTGCTGCGTGTTTTAAACAATAGCTTTATGTTCCAAAAAAATATAGGCCATTAATAAGAACATATCAAAAAATATTGGACATAGAATTATCCTTTCGTCAGTTAAACAAAAATATATGTACAGACAGATTACAATATATCTAGAATTTATGTCGCACGGCGTGACGTAACCAACCCCACTCCCAAATTATTTTTATCCAATATGATGGCGTCTGGCTGCCGCGTATGTAGAGGACGTAGGTTCGATTCCTGCCTTCGGCATTGGAAGCCTTTGTTACTTTTTGTTGTGTAACATCTGTTTCAGTTTATTACGTACAAAAAAGCATGATTTGGATGACTTGTCTTATTATTGAGAGGAACTGATTATCCCAGCAAAGGTGAAAGATGAAACTAAATGCCTAGTCCTTCAAACAAGTTTAACTTTATTTTGTTTCTTCTGTCATTATTTACCAAATTCCTGAGTTTACCATCTAGATGTCATCATGTCATCGCTCAAACGCAGTAAAATCGACGTCTTGTCTTGTATTCCAGTTCTAGAGTGCAGTTAATTGTTTTCTTTGTGCATACGGTCGGTCGTGCGGTCCACAGTGGTCGGAACCAGTGATTTACCTCGCAGACATGCGCAGACGGCGGGCTGCGTGTCCATTTTGACCCGACATTTCATATAACTTCATGGTTTCATCGTTTTTAGTTAGTTCGGGCCACCCCGGCATCACTCCATTAGTAGCTACAGGTTTTTCTTTATATCTCAATACACCAAAAAATGTAGTCAGTCCCTTGTTCTTGAGGTCCGTAACCACACGGTTTTGCAGCCCAGTTAGTCCTGGTCGGTAGTTATCTACGAGACAGCGTGATATTGAGAGTGTTTGAATTCCAATCGCTCAGTGTTAAAGAGCGACATCTGCTTTGTAACGCTGATAACATCGTCCATGATACACCCGCTGATTTGTCTCTACGGTTTACAACTGCAAAGTATATGCGTATTATAGCACTGATAGCATGACAACTCGTCCGCAACTCCTTCAGTTCTAAATCTTGAAGATCCTGGTACTTGTTCCTCGTGCGACTTAGTTCATTATGAAATTCAGGCTAGACTCCACTAGGCCTTCGGCTTTTCCAGTAATAATATTTTTTAGCCATAAGTCCGATAAATTGTAGGCAGCCCGTGAACAACCTAGTTTAGGTCGATACATTGGTGCGCTGGTCTATCCCCGCTTGACGACGCTTCGTATCTACATAATCACATTCTATAAAAACGTCGGAGGGATACTGACTTGCAGCGAGTGTGGCCGCACATTAGCTGTACATGGCTGTGTCAATCACTTAAGAGTGTCCCAGCGCCGCTCTCATCGGTAAAACACTCGCTGTAGCCCAAAACGGCTACGAGATGAATGAATTTCTACTATTCAATACAATATGACGCTGCACTGCAGCGCGTCAAGAGAGCAGAACATTAAATCATCACAGGCCTGGCTTTGATCCCGTGCGCCCGCGGCCCTTGGAGCCGAGCCCGCGCCCGCGCAGTGGCGTGCGTCACGCAACCCGTCCGCTTTATTATTATTTATTGCTTTCCAATAATCCTGCTAGATAATATGTTAAACAACCCACTGCGAAATTATAGCTTAATGTGTTACTAAGAGCGCAGGGTACAGCTCTCAGCAAAAGTTGTGGTTGGAGGCTCCTTACTCGCAGCGAGGATCTTCACGAGATTTTAGCGTTGGGTTTTTGAGAAGGGGTTGTTGGGGAGATGTTCTTGTGTAATGATCAGAAACGTGGAAGATTTGGTGATGAAGGTAGGGATTCATCCGACGTTGTTCCAAAAAACTGTTCATCAAGATCGGCCAAGTTTGTCGGTACATAGTATATAGTCAGTAATGAGTATCCTCATCGATTCGTTTCCTGGGGGCTTAGCCAACGTGGCAATCGTCAACGCTCTGTGGCGTAGCGTTGTCATCTCTCTCTATCACTCTTCCATATTAGTGCGACAGCGACAGTTGCGTTTCGTTCGCTGCGGAGCGTAAACGATTGGCACGTTGGCTAGGCCTTCTTATGTATCTTCCGATCAAAGTATGCCTGTGACTGTTTATTTTGTATAATCCCAGGAAAGTCTACGAGTCTACACTACTTCTACTACTTGTAGTTACAAGTATTAACATACTCGTAACGTATTTTTATAATGCCATAAATGCCATGATTAAACAAACCTTTCTTGTTTCAGGTATGTCTCCCTAATATAAAACTGTTTTGGAAAGCCAAATCATATAGGAATATTCGTACCTACGTAAGTAATAAGTATTTAGAACACAGAATCATAGTTTTACATGATGGCCTTTCTGATAATACAGGGTGTAACATAAATGGTAGTGATCCGTTTAAGGGCCGTAATTAGTATTATTAACTAATTATGAAAAGGTAAGAAAAATAATATTTTCGCGATGAAAAAATATTTTTGTATGGAGGATTGGAGGGTTGGCTGGCTAGGATGACATGCCCCATACAATTTTTTTTTCTCCAAAAAATTTTTCTACTACTTTTTCTTAATCGCAATACGAGTGCTATTGTGACCTTAAACGGATCACAAAGTATTTTTGTTACATTCTGGATAGAAGTAATAGTAGTTTATGTAACTGTTACGTAATAAGGGTCCTTAAAACATGAGTGTGGTTTTATGAAACGAGCCGCAGGTGAGTTTCATAATAAGATCACACGAGTGTTTTAAGGCCTAATTACGTACAGTTGCATACACTGCTTTATCTACACTCATATTATTTATCCAAAATGCCGTATTCGGAAACCATAGAATGGCCGCCATTGCACCGCCATGACCAAATCGATTGTGTCGGGGAGGCGCGTGTCGGGCTGTCGGCGGATGCGCGGGAGGGTGCAGGTGTACATTATGTTATCAAAACTCATAGCACATCAATAATTGAGCATGAAAAGTTAAAATTACGTTACTGCCACGGATAAAAAGCTTATCATAGTAAAATCGGTCGTGGTAATGCTAGCCATTGCCTACCGTTTTCGAACACGTTTTAGAGAACTTACAATATGAGCGTAGGTAGATAAAGATATTTTACAGACGCAAAGTTACGCCACCATAACATAATATGCAGCTTTCTTCATTAACTCAACTAAATGATGTTAATGCAGTTCTTTCAGATGTAGAATGTAGATTGTAGATCGTAGACGTTTAATCTACATCTAAATAGAATTCATAATTTATGCGTCAGATCTTCCGCCTCTTAAGCTTTTAATTATAAATAATTGGTTCTTCTTTTTTTAAGTAATTGCATAATAAACCTGTATGTTAAAGACTAAGGAATTTCTATTTAGTTATGAATAGTCAGTAGTAGATAATTAAGTGATAACTTTGTTGTTAAGAACACTCTTGTTCTCTTATTCTTTTACTGCATACGAATCCATTTATGGCCGTTATGACATGAAACTCTATTTATAGTGAGTCAGAATTCAAAAATCATTTTTTTTTATTTATGCGGTAGAAGGATAAAGTGTAGATTATTTTGAACAACTGATCATCTGCTTACATAGTTTTGCTTAAAAATGTGACAGGGCGATAATATATTATTTTGTTGATAAACATTTGCAAACTAGTCAAGATTGGGTCCTGCCTTCTTTAATGATCCTTTTCGAAAAATGGGATTTTCTTGTGATGTAACTAAACAAAAACGTATAGTTTTTGGAATTTTGCTTTGGTTAAAGATGCAATGCAGGACATACAGGTTCCAATTTAGAGATGTATCTTGAATGTTGTGTTCGATCTTCTTAATCTAAGTATAGTTAACTGTTTACTGCATACGAAGCCATTTATGGCCGTTATATTTTTCAACTCTATTAATAGTGTGTCAGTGACGTCAGAGTTCAAAGTTCTTTTTTTTATTCATGCGATAAAGGGATACGTTTCCAACGAATTCTAAGGGAACGAAGTTGCAGACCCAAGCCAGTTATAGAATAACTTAACATTAGTTCACATATAACCATAAAGGATATCAAAATCATTAGACTTCTGAAACGTTCACCGTTACATAATAGCGACACTAATCGATATAAAATAAACTAATTCAATCGATAATTTTATTGCTCTGATAATTTATACGCCGTCTGTTTTTAATTATAGATTCAATTAAAATAAAGCATTTTATTGTAGGAAGTAAAGTTACCGTTTCTTCTATTGCCGCTTACAGTTATATTAGTCATATGTAATATGGGTACGTACCGATTGGGATGTATGTATGTATATTGAAAAATCTTAGTTATTAAACATTTTTACAACCTCAAAACTTTTATTGTACTAAAAATATTTTTTATACAATGACAATGATATCTCGCCTCTATTACAAATAACGGAAACAGAATCTATTGAATGCTTTCAATAATAATTAAATAATTATCTAACAAGCCTTTTTTCCCTTATTATAAGTCGAGTTTATTAAGTATTCTTTGTGCGTTTTCCCAAGCTTTCATGCATTTAACTTGGACATAAAACGTCTAAATTAGTCAATAGAAAGTGTCAAAGCTACCGCCGTAGGCGTCCATTAGAAAACAAACATAAAAAAGCTGATGGCGAAATTCGGAAGTAACAAATCTACGTAGTCATTTCTTGTTAGCTGTTAGACGTCAGCGCTATCGTTAAACGCATTGATAAATTTGTCATGTTGTTGGCATATTGGTATTCCTTCTACGTTCTGTTTCGCGGTTTTATTATAAGAACACATACTTTACTACTTCTTGAAATAGACCTTATGTCTTTGTAATAAGACATATAAAAACAGTGTTTTGGTCAGTCACAGTGTTTGGACTTTTACTTTTAGTTGTTTGCACTTTTTAATGCTGGTCAGTAGGCGGGAAGCCATATTTGATTGAAGCCATTAAATTTAACGCTATCAATGATATTGAACTTTAAATTAAGGACATAGAGTTGAATGTACATTGTTGATAATACTCCTTATACTTGTAATTTATCATTAACGAAGCCCGTTATGTAAGATCGAAATTGATTATTTAATGTCATTAACTTGAAGTGAAACTGAGAGTTATAAAACTTATAAAACAGAAGGTGTTTAATAAGAAACACTTCAATTTTATGTCTCGTCGATTCAATTTTTTGTCCGATACATTTTTATGGCGACCCTATAAGGGTTGTATGGGTAATTTGCCAAAACGCTCCGGGCGATGATAATTTTGGAGTTGTATGAGGAAGCGATGAAAATCTCGAGTTTCGTAAGGTTTATTAAAATTGTTGAGTCTACTTTGAGTCATAACTGACCGACCGTAAGTGACCGTAATTAAAAAAAACCAGTTACGTTAACTGAAGCCAGAAAGGGCTGTATAAACTGTTGTACTTAACACCAATTTTTTCTTTCAGTGATAAGTAATAAAGGCGAAAAATAACTATCAGTAAATCCAGTTTGAAAAATTAAATGTCGGACATTTTAAAATATACGTTATTTATTTCTCCCTCTTACCAGAAAGTGTCCCATGAATAATAAATAGGTTGATATAATAAAATAAACACTTAATTTTTCAATTGCTCAATTTACAAAAAGTTATCTTTTCAAAACTGACGAATGCGACTTCAAAGGTTATACCGGTTTTTTTCATACCAGTGACGGTGCCAAACAAGCATACGGCCCGCCTGATGGTAAGCAGCTACCGTAGCCTATGGACGCCTGTAACTCCAGAGGTGTCACATACGCGTTGCCGACCCTTTACAAAAAGGAGGATTCACTGTGTTGACGGCTAAAGGAACAAGAGGGTCCCTCGTCGTCAACACACTGGGTCACACCTTTGACGTGCATGTAGACGGAGAGCTGGCCACGTCAGATATGACACAATAATGGGAGCAACGAAAATCCTGTAGTTAGTTTGTTATACTATGCTTATTTGTAGATCCGGACATCTGGCAGCTGTGAAGTGGTGGAGGTCGAAAAATGCAAATAACTCGAAGAAAACAAATACTAGAGTTCTGGATTTGATGCAATATTATGGGAAATTATGTATTTAATTACATTATATCATAGCCAGAAGTTTCTGTCGGGGAAAGTATTGCCAAATGATTTATAATGTAATTTATATATAGTCTCCTACTGCTTTTGTTTCCGCAATAATACGAGTACACAATGTTTTTTAACTCATGTTAAAATATAGGCCCTATCCTCTATAAATGACACAACTTCGGCAGTTTTTAACGATTTTGGTATTACTTTTTTCCAACTCAAAAATTTTGTTGGTCTGTCACTCTGACTTCCACCCATTAAAAGCTGCCAGATGCCCGGATCTAGTAATAAGGATGGTAAAGCAATCTAACTAGACAGGTTTCATTGCTCTCATTATTGTGTCATATCTGACGTGGCCAGCTCTTAAGTTCAATGATCTTACTTTCCATAGACGTAAGGAAAAGCTTGTACAAGTATTTTTATTAAGAAAGCCAAGTTATGTTATAACCATAACCTGCGCCGGCGATTTCCCTTTCCACGCATGCGCGAATGACCTCCCGACAGGTTTGCTGCCTTTTCCATCAAGTTTTATGCGATGAAGGGAATGTTGTTGCGAGGGTATAGCTAGGATTTTAGGAGTAGGGAAAAAATAAATTAAATCCTGTTTACATACTGAAAAAGTGTTGCACGACGATCTTTATGTAAGATACTGCCAGAATACCAGCGATGTGGCTTGCCACTTTACCATGCTGAGCTAACGCCAGCGTCTATTCCTTCCCATGACACATGGCTTCCTACCGACGTTCTGATTCTGTTTTTAGTATTTAATTTTCATTGTTCAGTGAATCCTACTTTTTGTAAAGGGTCGGCAACGCGCATGTGACTCCTGTGGAGTTACAGGCGTCCATAGGTTACGGTAGCTGCCTACCATCAGGCAGGCCGTATGCTTGTTTGCCACCGTCGTAGTATTAAAAAAAAATGTTTTTTTTGTGTAATTCTCTTTCCTTTTATGTTTATGCCATGCATGTTGTGGTTATGCATAAAGATACTTAACTATATTTGAAGTTAAATTTACACTGTAGTAAAATATCTATTAGAATTAGAATACAGTTTTGATACGCAATTTTCTTCTATGCAATACATTAGAAACAGCCACTATAACTCTTGCATACCTCAGGCGGCCAAATCGCTAGCACGATGATCGACCGGCATGATCTATAGATCATCGCTCCTCGTTAGGACCGGTAAATAAACAATAAAGCAACAATGCGCTAATCATATTTCTTGCTCGTCAGCGCGCGCGCAACTAAGTTAGGCGTGTTGTTCACTAGCTTTTAGAGTCGATTTAATTAAGTATAGCGCCATGGTTTTTGACCAAAAAAATGGTAGGTACATTTTGATTCAAGAGCGGATAGTATGTCATGACATGACTTGAGATGAGTCCCTAAATACTAGTAAGACTTTATTTTTCGCATCTGCAACTATTAACGAGGTTTTTAACACACTAGGTATAACAATTAAACTTACACCTTCAATTATGAAAAAAAATCAATAAACTTAACCAAATTGCGAAAGGGGAATGGGACTAGGTAGCAATTTCAAAACATAGCTACTATATTACAAACAAACACTAATATTGTCAGTCAATTATCTGGGTTTATTGCTGATACTTATTAGGAAACCACAAATCCGTATCCACAGATATTGGATTGGATTGGGTTAACCTTTTTAGTTTTCTTAATCATCCCTTCTTAGGTCATTCTATGTTCCTATACCAAAAACTCAAATGTGTAAGTAACCAATAGAAACGCTAGTGCACAGCCGTCTTTAGAATCGACGTAATTGCGAATCGCATGATGGATGGCGGGCGGCGAAAAATATTTCAATTCATTAACTCCGAGCTGACGCGGACAAATCAGTACATTCTTCACTTTTGTTTATGCCTGGTTAGGAGTTTGTGGTCTGGATTTTTTATTGTTATACGGCCTGCCTAATGTCAAGCATCTAACGTAGCCTATGGACTTTAATATCTCCGACGACATTATACTCACCTGCAGAAACACAACACAGTATGGTTACAGTCTAGTCATCTAGTGCTACTTGGCTGTGGTTTTCTATTAGGTAAGCAAAGAGCCCAGTCGGGTTCTGTACCAGATTTAACCGAGGTGATATTCGCAGTGCTCATACCTACCTTGGATGTGAACTTACCTGAATTCCAAAGAAAAATGTAGCTTGCGCGAATCGTCTGCCTCTGCTTAAATGTTTAACACTCTCTTCCGCCTCTATCGCTCAGCTTCTCTCATTTAGTACTCTCATACTTTGGACCCTCATTTCACCACATTAGGGAATGAATTCCGAGATTAAATTTACATAGGTATCTAGGTTATAATCGACCTGTGTATCAAAATTCATCCAAATATACCAAATGTTGTAAAAGGGGCAGACATCCTCCATCCATCTTAAGATCTAAAGATTCGAATCATTCAAATAATCTTTAACAAAGCACCTAAAGATAAACCAGAAATAAAGTCAACTTTAACATGCCATCAACCATCCTATCTACCTATAGAATCTCGCATTTCCTAAACCCACCACCATCATCGTCCCACTTACTCCGTGACCAAGTAAGGTCACTGAAAGGTATCGCCGGTGGCATGCCGGCCGGGTCACAGATCAGATGAGCAGGTGGCATAGATACGGCGTTTCAATGTACGGTGCAGCGTTTTGTTTGTTAACGCTGCCTATACCTAAATATTTATAAAACAGTCGGAGAAGAACCTTGTGGAATATGCTTCAAAAGTCGTACCTTCACTAAGAAGATTTTTAATTCAATCTTTTCAAGTGGTAAAAACGAAAATTCTACGTGGTTAAAGTGGTGGAGTATAATTGCTGTTATATGCCAGCCACGTGATTTTATAATTGGTTAAGAAATATATCTATCAGAAATGTGACATTCCATCTAAATTGGCAAAACATTTCCGATATCTTATATTATGTCGTTTTGGGTTTCCGTATTTAAAATCCTGTTCAAATAGGTTCTCTGTAACTAAGATTTTGTTTGTAGAAAGCATTTGTCATATATCCTATTCGGCCTAAAAAGTTTAAAACACTATTGACCCAAGTCGAGTGCGCTCTTAATTCTCGCCCGTGTGTTGTCTTGAGCGATGATCTCCATAACGAGGCCGCTTACCATTGCTCATTACTATGCGCTCATTATAGGCTGCAATCACTAAGGCCGGAAATGAAATGGATTCTTAGACTAAAGATTGAAGCAAAATAAATTCGAATGATGCGTCAGGTAAAACAAATCTGACTTTTAAGCGGTCGAAATCAAATCGAAAATACGAGTACAAATCAATAATTTCAATAGTCAACGAGTTTAAATATATTTTGCTTGTTTTCTTTATTATACGCAGTTCATTCAAGTTTAAAGTCGGTAACGTGTTCCAAAATACCATTTCATCGTTTCTGAGTAAGTGATAGAATCGAGTGTACAAATATTCGCCATATTTGCCAAATTGGCCACATTCATATCGGTTTTCCGTGATGTTGTTTTGCCCGATCCAGACTTGGGCCAACGTCTGCCAATTAAGGGCAGTTATGACGTCATTAATTTATTACGTAAGTCAATTCTTGCCACTTTTTGACCCCCTCCCACCCTAACTTTTATGTAAAAAAAACCTGTCATAAGGTGTAACATGGTCAACCCCCTTTCCCCCAAAATCATCTTACATTATAAATGGCGTCTATGCAGCGGAACAACTGGAACAAGAGGGTTATTTCTTGCTCCCTTTAACGCATAACTACAAAGTCGTCAATATAAAGGGCGCAGATAGAGGGACAACCCAATGTGTGGCTCAGCCATAATGTGCATATTACGAACGCCTCATAATGCCAGAGTATTGCGTAAGAAATGGCAATGGCCTCGCCCTTGAGTTTCCTCCATTTTCGCGAGCATTGCCCTGCGCTGACGCTGATTGCCTGCGCCCGCGCCGCTCCGTGATTACTGTTGCTTTTTAAGCTTCTAATATTGATGTTTGAACTGATGAACTCGTATAGTCAGCGATTGCTCGGCTCTTTTTTTTCAAAAGGGGTCATGATAGGACCTCTTTTTCTGTGCAACTTTAAACAAAATTGACAAAAAAGGTATATATATAGTTGTTCTCTTGAGTTATATACCCGGCCTTTAATTATGCTATTTACGACAAAAATAAACAGAAATATTTTATCGTATTGAATTTTGTTACATTCTGGTCTGTGATAGGTTTTACTTACATATATGCATTAGAACATAATATCTATTTTACTATGTCTAAACATTGCAAATATTAAAAAGAACTTAATGAGCAGGTACATTTTTATTTGCACTTTTTTTGTTATTCAAGAAATTATATGTTATTTGAAGTAGGAAATTCCTCGTCATGGAGCAATATATGTGAATATATGGATTTAAAAACGTGAACGTCTGAATATATTGAATACCCTTAACAAATATATTCTGTCATATATTCAACTAAAGGAAGTCAAAATAACATCAAAACGTTTTACAAACAATTACAATAGCTAATAAGCCTATATAGCTCCAAGCAAACTATCAATAGTCGTGTGGAAGATGTTGCAATGTGGCGCGCGGCCTTGCCTCGCGTGGGAAACGGCCAAATCAGGAAAATGGGACTGCTGTTAGAGAGGTCAAGAGTCATCCTGTATAGGCCGACACTTTCTAATCAAGCTTGTGGATATTGTGATATTCCTTTAAGTTTACAGTGTATGTACGAGTAAACTAACCAATCAGATCTTGAACGATTTAATCAGACTTTAGGCATTTTGCGGGAGTTTTATAATTTTTACCAGTATGTTGTTGTTGTTGATCCTAGGGCACCCCGAAGGTGCATAGGGCCTCCACAAGATCCTTCCACGCCTTTCTATCTTGAGCAACCGTCTAGGCATCTTACCCGTATCCCACTTAATAATGACATGCTAGTTAATAAGTGCCAGCAAGTCACACTGGTTTATTTGCCCCAACACAAAAAGAATAACCCTCTCCCAACGTAAAAAGGTTTATTTATGTAGGTAAATAAATATAAGAAAAGAAACCACCTCTCGTTTCGCTTCTCCGCCAATTTTTAGAAAAAAATTGAGAACTCTTTTACAAACATTATAAAGTAAATAATACTTAAGTTTAATAATTATTAAACATACAACAGACCATACCATATAAAATAAATATAAGTATTAATGGTAACTGGCGTGAGCAAGGCCAACATCAACCATCATTTACGGCACTGCCTCTGGTCATAGTTCATCTGCAACTAATTTTACAATGCACATGCTATCTTTATACGGTGCGGCATTCAATTTAATTACTTCTTGCGTAAACAGCTGCCCAAATGTCAGGTGCGCTTGCGCATAATTTCTGAAACGTCGTAAGTGTATGTAAAAATTTTAGTGCTATTGATATTTCGTGGATGATATGGTGTTCGATTGGTTTGCAGATGGATGTATGAATGTTGTTGTATTGAACATCTTTAAATTGTATATTTGCGCTATGAACGTAAAAAAAAGATGACAGTTTTGTATAATTTTTGGACTTTTTAATTTAATTTTATCTTATTCTATCTTCGGCAAAAATAAAAACCTTTTGCAGTCTAGAGTCAGAACTTGAAAGCGTCCATAAGCTTACAGTCTCAGCATACCATGAGGCGGGTGCTGCGCTCTTTTTTGACACTAACTATTTTAATATGCATGATGTCTCATGCATGATCGTCTCGTCGTCGGTCTGTTATTTTTATACATACTAAAATTACAGTACTGTGCATATTTCTACCTATTTTCTATCTGGTTTAGTATTCAAATTATAGTTGATATGGTAGATTGGCTTTGGGAAAGATCGAACAACCATTTAGCAACATTTTAGTGTATCTTTAAACCTTCAATCTCCCAAAGATAAGTACCTACACACTACACACACGTTACTTAATATTCCTGCATTGATTTCAATACGAATGCAGCCCAATCTGCCGCCATTACTGCGATTGCGCGCGCGCACCCACAAAGACGCCGCGTCCCGGGATCAGCGCAGACGCACGTCGGGATAATCTTAGGACCGTTAGTGCAAATCGTTTTCATTGTTCTAGGGTTTGTTTTGGTCTTAAAAACTAAAATAGTATGTCAATAGCAACGTTGCAGACATTTCTGATTCTACGAGATGTAAGCGTGATTTAGCGATATACAGCGCCATCTATTCATACTTTTTAGAACTAAAACACATGAGTCGATGAGATTAAAAATCCACCGATTATAATTCGTTCCTGCTTATTTTGCTTTAGTATTTTTTGTCTATGGTGTATGGATTCGACATACCCAAACGAAACGGTTTTTAAGACAGATAGTCTGAAAATCGAAGACGCCGCATCATAGCTGATCGTTTGAAAATGTTACAAAAATCTGGAATAACTGTACAAGTAAGTCTTCCAACTTCCTGTATAGCGCAATCTAACTAAAACTTGGAAACTAAATATTTGAGCAGTGTACGATAACACCAAAAAAGATTCTGTAGATTATCAGCTTCAAGTTATCGAAAGACAATGTCAATGCAATACTGTATGTTAGTTTCTCTAATGGCTAGATCTCTTTGGCTCCATCAGGACTCATATTGAAAAACGCATCAATAACTAACTACATTCATTCATAATGTCGCAGTGAAGTTGAAAGTTCGGTCCAAGCTTTTTGAAACGAATGAGAAAATAAGTAATTATAAATTTCCGTCAAGGAGTAATGACAGAGGCGCCAGTAAAATGTTTGTCTAACATTCCAAGTCTACCACGAAAATGCCGACGGGTCATTGTTTACGGTGTAGAGAAAAAGGTTTAGTTTCGCTTGATTAGGACGCTTTCTATCATGGTTTTCTATGATTGGAGGCAATCCTAATCCCATAGGATTCGCTACGGTCCCGGCGGTTCCTTGATAAACTGGAGTGATAGAATATCGAAAGTCTATCAAGCGTTTATCGATTTAAAAGCTTTATGGTCGATGAAGTTGAAGTGAGGAAGGTATAAAGTGCAATCAGTGGATCGCTTATTAAAGTAAACTTATCTTTATTGTGCTCCTTTAAATCCTTAGTCTCTTCTTGGTGTTTTTGTAGCTAAACATTGACTTTCTTAAGTTTTGTTTTCATTTGTGTTGATATAGTTTAATTTCTTAAAAACAATTTATTTTATTTTATTTATTTATTTAAACTTTATTGCACAATACAAATATCAAGTACAAATGGCGAACTTAATGCCAAAATGCATGCTCTACCAGTCAACTATCGGGATAAACAGAAATGGTTGTATACGTAGGTGCAGGCAATTAAAAAAAAACAGAAAAAGGGTCACTTAAACGAACACTACTAATGGTGGCCGAAATATATACGCTAATATATTTACATATACTTACATACATACATTATAACATAATAAACTTACATAAAATTTACTTAAATAGTCATGCCGCAATACTCCCACAAATAAAATACCCCCCAACAATTAACCAATTTGTACGTGTTTCCGTAAATAAACAGCGAGTGAAGCACGCCGTCTGCAATTACCGTCCGATTCAAATTGATTGCGATATAAATTAGCACCAAAAAAGGTGCGCGGGCGCCGGTGCTGCCTATTACTGGATTTGCATTCCGTAAAGTTGGGTTTCTTTGGCCCTGGAGGGTTACTTTAGCCTCAGAGGGTAAGTTTAACCTTAGCGATTTACTGGGTCCAGGTTTCATATATGCATTAAAATAGCGCATTGCCTTGAGGTTGTTGTTGTTGGCTAACCATTTGCTTTTTTACGATTTTTATTAACCTTCAATAAGTGATTTTTATATGGGTCATAGTTACCCTCCTTTTTGTCAAATCAAAGTAACCCGACTTCAAAGTATGGCTTAATGAGTGTTGCCATTGCCAGTGCTTCTGAAGATATCTTCGACGTGATGAGTAAAGATTGTCCATTTTATTTTGGTTATATTCTTAATTAATCTTAGCACACCCGATTCGAATTGATTGCGATATAAATTAGCACCAAAAAAGGTGCGCGTATTACTAGATTTGCATACAGCTTTATGAAGGTTGCCAGTGCTTCTGAAGAATCTTACTTTGGCGAGTAAAGTCTGGCCAACAATGTCTGTTACTTCTGTTCTTCGGTGTCGCTGTCGTTTCCTCATTACTGAAGTTTGTGACCACTTAGTTTGCAGCTTTGGTGATTTGTCTCTATTGGTGTCAATCTCTCGTAGCCCTCATCGCTTGATGGAGTTTGCCTGTCACTTAAAAAGGCGACATTTGATGATGTGAGCGGGGAGTAATTGTAAACTTCGCAGCTTTTAATGGACGGTTGGCTTAACTATACTCTCGATTAGAATAATAACAATTATAAAGACTACGATATTTGTTTAATAGAACTGTAACAATCTTCTAAGTTATATAATGTGATGTTGATGAATTTTTAACGTGCACAGACAATAAAACGTAAACTGGTTCGCTACCTACCTTAACTTGAATTGTATACCTACTTTCTTTGACATACATAATTATTAAATCTGCTATTAACAACAATTGTAATGATGTATTGTAATATGTAAACCTATGATTAGATATACCTAGATGAATTTTGTTACCCATTGACATTGTATATACTATTATATTGACATGTAAAACTATGTTAATAAATTATAAATTATAAAGGAATAAATGAAATAAATGAAATGAAATGTTATTGAAACCGTATTTTAAATGCGTTTTTAAATAGCTCAGCAGATCAATCCTCAAACAGTTGGCAAGGTCGATTTAAATAAAATAAGGATATTCCCAAAACTGGCAACATCACGCTTCACATGCTCTTGCGCATATTCGCTCAGGAATTTGTCGCTCATTCACTTTCGTTCCATGATATATCGCGCGGTTTAATTGCAGCATCTGCTCGTAGATGGCGGTCATCAAATTATGCAAATTCGTTGTTTTGAATGAGGTGGCGTTTCTATTTCGCGTTATTAATTTGCGCAATTAATTTATTGGCGGCGAAACACTTTTGCCGTTATTTTGTAATATGTCGAACGAATATTTAAATTGAGATTATTTAATTATTTAGATTAATTGGAGAGCAATAATGATATTACAACTTGATTTTAACGTCGTTCAGTGAAAACTGACTTATTAGTCGTCAGTACTGTCGTAATTTGACGATACATCCTACGGGGTTACGGTAGTACTAAAGGGGAGGGCTTAAGTAGGTACTTCCGTTCAACCTTTCAACCTCTATTTCATCCCTTCAAAGGATAATTTCTGTAATAACTCTTTTTACATATCCCAACCTAAGCTATCGAAATGCCAAAAGCCGTTTTTGTGTGATTGGGAAACACAAACTCAAATTCTTATTTTTTCAGCACATGTCGTCGAAATGTCTTAACTTTGCATTCCTCTTACTATTTAAGGATCGCTGCCATCCAGAGTAGTCTACATCAGCCCAACTTAACTGAGAATTCGTAAACCTTATCAGAACGTCATAAGGTCGAGTATCGATCAGTTAAGAGTGTTGTTGTACTCACGCATACCCTCACGCCGCATACACAAATCGAGCAAAAATGGTTACGCAACTCTTGGGGCTGATCCTTGGAACTTTTTTTACAACGTACTGAGCTGCGGTCACGAGGATCGAGTTGCCGGACGGAGCCTTTTAGGGATCCTTTAGAGCCCCTTTTATATTACATTTCTGGGTACTATCAAAATATTGTACCTATAAACTAACTGTGAATCTATGATCTCAGAAGTCTTAACGGATTAAATAAACCAAAAAAATAGACATGATACTCAGTTGTGATTTTTTTTTGTGTGGTGACGGGACTTAGAGAGGGGCCTCTATTTGCCCATGTAGGGAACATCCGAAGGGCCACCCCGTGGGATAGAAGGTGCCTGAGGCCAGAAGGGCCAACAGGTCTTTAGACCTTTAAGAGGTGTCGTGTAGTCAATGTTTTCGTTTTGTTGTGAACCGTGCGCCATCCTGATCGCATTTCTTTAGCTTATTGGGGGCTTGTTAATTTTGGTTTACATTTTGAAGTCGTGCTGCAGAAGATAAATATTGCGAACAAGAGTAATAGAAGCTCTCAATACATAAAAATGAAAAAAGATACCATTAAAAGAAAAAAAAATTGAATCCCGAGAGGAGGAGAGGGCTTTTATAAGTCGAGTTTGCATTGTCATACCTTCGGAATCACAATGTTTTTCATCACACTCTTGTGAATAAAAAATAACGTTTTAAGATAATAAATTGTTGAAAAAGGTAACAAAACTTCATGTCTCTCTTGGGAATAAGCAATTGCTATAGCTATAACTCCCGCCTGTATGGAATACATAAACGTATAAGCAAATGTGTTGAAAACGTCTTATTAACTGCTGTAAAACTTACTAGAGTTGAAGGGACTAAGACAAAAACGCGTCTTAAGCGGGAAAGGGTAAAGGGTCTAAGAGCTGGCTACGTCAGATATGACACAATAATGAGGGCAACAAAACCCATTTGATTAGATTGCTATGCTATTCTTATTGCTACATCCGGGCATCTGACAGCTTTTAATGGGTGGAGGTCAGAGTGGCAGACTAGCAAATTTTTTAAATTGGAAAATAGTAATACTAAAACTGGTAAAAACTGCCGAAGTTGTCTCAGTTATGTAGGACAGGGCCTATATTTTAACATTAGGACAAAATAAAAATTGCGTATTCTTTCGGAAACAAAAACAGTTGGCGACAAACTATGAATTAAATTATACGTCGTTTGACACTACTTTCCCCCAACAGAAACTTTTGGCAATGATATAATCTAATTATTTATACAATTTCTCATAATATTGCATCAAACCCAAAACTCTAGCTCTAGGGTTGGTTTTCTTGAAGTGGTTTGCATTATTTGACCTCTACCACTTTACAGCTGCCAGATGTCCAGATCTAGAAATAAGCATAATAGCATAGTACACTGACTAGAGGGGTTTCGTTGCTCTCCGTCTATAAGCTAAGGGACCTCAGTTGCAAGAACTAATATAAAATGGCGTATTTTGCGAAAAAAAATGTATTAAACGTGATCATATTAAGCTGGTTCTTCTGTACCAAGTTCGCACTTGCCATTGCGTTTTAAAACCCCCGTCTTGCGGTGAGCAAGGGAAGCGAGTATCATAACTTCGGTCTCCTAGTCGTTGTGGTCGGGTATGTATTACCGTTCCCATGTGTCGTTAGACGTCTTTTTGTGACGGACCATGTTAGTGGTCCTTCTGGGAAGCTCGTTAGCATGTAATAAGTGTGGGACATATGAAATAATGTGAGGAAATTGCGGGTGATTTGAGTGCGAAAAAAGGTGCTGCTATGAAAACAGATTCTCGTTTCTTGTTGATTTTTGTTGTTGAAGCTCAAACTGCTAAACGGGTTTGTATTTGAAACATGGATAGCTAGTTATACAAAGAAGTAAAATTCGTTAGAACTTTATTTATCAGTAACTCACTTAAACAAATATACAGTGTGGAAAGATAAGTCGGGCCCTGGAGGGAAACTACCTTAAAACGTTGAGATAGCTCAATTCGCTGAAAGGAAACATTCTTTTATTTTTCATAAAAACTAAAATTTAAAATAATTTTCACTTTTTTCCATACTAATTGTATGAAATTTTTTTTTACTATTATTTATTGGTTCTCTTGTGCCCTGAACTTGGTTGGTATTAAGAAGTTTTTATCCTTGTTGGAAATATGATCGATTGGCATCAATTGTCATAAAAATTGTTTATGGCAAAAATTACAAAATAAATAGTTTTTTTTGGAAACTGTATTATTTTCCAAAAACTTGTAAATGCAGTTATGTCCCTTTAAAAAAATTAAAGAATGTTTCCTTTCAGTGAATTGAGCTATCTCAACGTTTTAAGGTAGTTTCCCTCCAGGGCCCGACTTATCTTTCCACACTGTATATGGTAAATATTATTTGAAACAGGGTATTTACCATATCTATTAACGTTTTTTTGTTTTACATCCCGAAAATATAATTAAATAAGTAAATTTGCGGTATTTAATGACAACATCCGCTACTACTGCAATACCTCTACCGTTTACAAGTCACAATAGCAACGCAACGATCCTCCGATAACCCGGCGCGTGCGACGCAGTCACGCACCGATCGACATCTTATTAGTTCCTGATTCGGATCGGATCGGGCCGGATCGGGAGCGACGTATGCGCACGAGTACATATTGTCTCGGTGAAGAGGCTGACAACACCCGATGACCTTCAAATTGACTTTACTCAAACAGTGTTTCAGCTATAACTACTTGTTTTGAGAAAGTAAAAAAAATGTATGTTAATATTCGTTATATTTGGAAGAACTTCGTTGCGTCCGATACACGATTGGACGAAATCGGCTCGATAGAAAATAATTCCAAAGTTACATCTTAAAATTAGCTTTAAACAGTTGTATGTCTTTAGTTTCTTGGCTTATACGTCTGTAACTAAGGACAAAATTCCACCACACTAATACTAAAAACTTCGTTGCCTTATATTTCTCAATTAATGCGTCGTTTTTTTTTAATTCATTATTTTGTAAAATTTGCAATGAGCTCCCATACTAATCGTAACACAGTGTTTCTCCTTCACTCGCGCTGAATAAGATAGGGAGGGAATTTAGCTGTTGTCAGCCCCTTAAGGACATAAGTATGATGCTGTACTTAGTTAGCTCCAGTTGTTTCACGCTAAATTCTATTGAGACACGCTAACTCTGTTGACATTGAGAGTGTATCTCAATTAAAGATAGAGCTAATCGAATAGATGTGTAAATTTTTTGTGGACCAATCGTACTGAAGCGTTCCTGAACGAAAGCCTGAGTTTTCATGTATGGGTGCACTTAATTTTCACACGTTTTTCTAGGTTCGACTATATTGTTATCTCATTGCTTATATTAAGCTAAAATTACCAATCATTGGTTGGTTGCCGACAATATACAGAATGCTTTTTCAACTCTTAGCCATATTGAGCGAAGTCATTAGGAAGGCCATACTGGACAACTTTTACTATGGGACCAACCTTCCCTCCCTGTATAAAACGTCGACATCTGATCTGATCGACCAAAATCAAATATCTGAAACAGCCAATAAAATTTCCAAAGTACAAGTTCTTCAGTATGACCTTCCTACGAGTTGAAAAAACATCCTGTATACTTATCCTATGTGTTCCGAATTTTAACAGTTATACAAATAACAACAGAGAACAATATCCATAATATTTCTTACAATAGGATAATAATTTCATCACATCGTCAACTTCACCTTGCAAGCGAATCGTGCGTCAGTTGTCTAAGTAATCGGAGCAAATGCGACATTTATTAGGTTAACTATACTTTACTACTATATCGTGTGTTCTATTACCTTGTAATAAGGCTTAGAATAGCTTGTATTTTAGAGTGTTAGTAACTGGAGCATTAAGTTATGATATTAAGGAGTTAATGGTAGTTTTTGTCGTGAATATGGTATTATGTCGTGAGGACTGAGTCCGGTTCAAATGTTCGCTCCCATTGCTCCATTGGCCGTAACTTATGGGTTGTTGAGTAAGTATATACATATGTAGATATAAACATCTTTTTGAGTCATAATTTGAAGAAACACATTATGTTTTTCTGCTTCGTGCGGCTCAAAAGTTGTTCTCTACAAAATATCGTCATACAGGGTGTAATAAAAGTGCTGGTGATCCGTTAAAGGGTAATATTGGTATCGTATTCTAATAACGAAAAAATAAGAAAAAAAATCACGCGAGAAAAAAAATTGTGTCCCATAAAAAATAAATTTTTTTTCGCCTCCAAAATTTTTTTTTAGGCGTAATACGATACCAATTGCCCTTAAACGGATCACCACTATTTTTGTAACACCCTGTATGTGTCACTATTTTGGCGCTTAGGTCGGACGTTGTACGGATTCTATTCTATTCTTTTCAAGCAATAAAATCTTAAACTCTGACCGCCAAATGGTACGAGTACCTTTACCAAAATACTGTCACATATTCTTGTTAGAACACTTAAATAATACACGTCACAGAAATATGTTTTACTTTCGTGATGCCCGTCTGTCCGCCCAGGAAACTTATTTTTGAAATTCACCATTTATTTTTTAATTTTAATTGTAAGTATTAATTCGGTTCATAAAAATAAGAAATTAAAACTACAGTCTACAAAGCCTTACAAAACACCGACTGCGCAAAAATTAAGTACATTTAAGAGCGTGTCCCGACGTTTTGCAATATGATTACGCGATGCGTGCGCGCAGTCCAATTATCAGGCTACTTTTGCAAATTCCCTCGCATTTTTACCGAAACCTCAACATGTTTTTCAATGCAACATCGCAGGCTGGTTTAAATGCGTACGTTTTTTACATACCTATATAATAAACGCATGCACGTGCTGTGGGCTGTTAATTGTATACCACAGATCACCCCAACTACAAGAGCTTTCAAGGCTCGAGCAACTCGAGGTCATCAGTGTCATCACATAACATAAGAGTATGTATATGTAAATATTTGTATAAGGTGCTCCCGTACCAATTTAGTATACAAGGTGTAACGAAATGTATCGTATTCTAATTATGAAATAGTAAGAAAAAAAATTGGTTTTGAGGGTTGCCGGCTCGGATGACATGTCCCATACAATTTTTTTTTCGGGCTAAAAAAAATTTTATGTCCCATACAATTTTTTTTTCGGGCCAAAAAAAATTTTCTCCTACTTTTTTGTAGTCGCAATACGATACCAATTACGTCCTCAAACGGATTACCACTATTTTTGTTACACCTTGTAGGAGCGCGACTGCTTATTGTAGTTGCATCCACATGTTCGTCTTATACACGACGAATCTGAGTAACCCGACAGATTTGAACCATAAATTCCTGATCATAATTGGAGACTAAAATGTCGTATTAACTACATAAAAAAACATTTTTTATTGTGACTCAGTGCAAAACGCTGTTTTGATGGCGATTTCACCCTTTATGGGGTCTAGTCTAGACATTCTTATTGACAGATATCAAAGTGCCAAGGATTACTTTACGTAAACTATTTTTTACGAAAAAAATGTACAAATTTATTTTAATCGACAGTTTTAACAATAACATTTATGTTTTTGTGTTCAAAAGCATTTAAAAAATCGAAAAAAAGAAAAAAAAAATTTTTTTTTGGCGAAATTGACCTAAATTCATATAACATTTATTACTCCTTATGACCTCAGGAATTTATGGTTAAAATCTTTCGGGTTACTCAGATTCACCGTGTATACTAGTATAGATGCAATTCTGCGTAGTAACAGTAGAATCGCTAAAACACATGTTGCGCCACAGCGCCACTCATCTCGGTTAGTACTCTCGTATTTTAATCCTTACTTCACCTTCATTGGAAGTAAGTTCAGGGATGAAAGATATCTTATGTGCTGTTCCAAAATATCATCCAAATCTAATGATTTCTTTAATTTATCTACACATAAAAATTTCGAATGTTTGATAAATCTTAGGTACATAAACCAAATAAGGACAACCTATTCAGCCAAAAATTTGTAACAAACGATTCCTTACGTCTTACAAACATACCCTAATCTTACTTGCCGCTATACAGGATAATAACCCTTTCGATAAAAAAGGACTTTTGGGAGTTCACGAGGCACGAACCCGCCTAATGGGCATTCCAAAGGGTCCGGAGACTCCGGATGCACCAAAATGCGTGACCAGTCGTAATGAGAGTGATAGGACTGTAATGATACGTTGCATGCATGTATCCTTGTCGGAGATATCTCTTTTCTTTTGCTGTAATTTTGGTTTTGTTGCTTTTTGTTTGGATCTTAGATTGGTCTTGTAACCTACATTCCCATGTGAAGATGTCTTTGTAAACTTGTATAATTGTGATAATAATGTTTGTAATCTATGGAATCAATGAGTTTTCGGAGTCTGAATGAGAATACATAGTTCATTTTAGTTTATATTACTAAAGTCTAGGATAGTCAGAATATTTTTTGCTTTGAATTATTATTGTCAGAAATGTATACGAGATATACGAGTGCAATGTTGACGAAAGGAAATAACACACCAAAGTTTTGTCTTCCTAGTTACTAATTACGCCTAAGTAGTATCCTGATTATAATCAACAAAAAAACATACGACATGCGTCAAAGCACTCCTGCTGGCCAAAACCACTTCTTACAGCTACTTAGCACAAACTCGTGCTGTCCAAAATTGGTGGTCATCAATAAGCGTACAACCCAAGTCTGTAAAATGTTTAATTCATTTCGTCCCGTCTGAGAGCCTCATTTATTCCCAGATATCAATTTCTCCAAAAGGAATTCTCCCTTAATTTGTCCTCTCAAATCTTTCTTGATGTAAATCCAGTTGGTCCTCTTTTAAATTTCTATTATTATCAGCGCTGGACAGTCATTAGTGAAAGTAAAAAATGACCGTAAGAAATGGGCCAGGTAAAAAACGTAAGCCAGTTTAGACATGCTCCTGGGTTCGAAATTTGACGCGTTATCCTTTTCACTCTTAAGTTACAGGGTATTGTTGAAGAGAGATAGAATTTCAAATTTAGTTTTTCGAAGGTGCCTCAGGCGAGCACTTTTGTAAATTGATCCTGAACTGAACGCATCATTGTCGTATAAAGCGTTCCTCAAGAGAATATTAAAAGAAATATTAACATTGATAGCATAAGATTAACAAAAACTAGATAACAGAATCAATGGTAGTTTGTTTGCAAAGTAATGTAATACATTGCTGCAGTAAAACCGGTTCTACAGAACAGCAATCGATCCCTGGACCATAATCATGCCTAACTACTGAGCTATTCGATCGGTTAATCGTTAGTGTAGATCCTAATCAAACCCGTGTTGCAGTCACGTTTGCGAACTATCTACTTTAATTTTAGGTCCAATTAACCATGGCTGACATTGCGGACGTGTCGGAACGAATTGCCAGTGGTTGACAGGCCGCTGCGAATGTTTGACAGACGGCTAAGGATAATAATGGCGATTATGCAAATGGGGCGTGTTTGTTGACGATTACCGTGACACGTCGTTGTGGGATCTCTTGAGTTGTTTTCAAGATCTAAGTGTGATAAGTTTTTCGGCGCTGTTATCCTAATTTGTTTGAAGTATCTGTTTGGAGGATATATTTTGATTTTCATTAGAGCAAGCACAAGTCTAGACCTTTAGTTTATTGTGTGAGACAAGAATAAGACTAATAACGGAATATCTTTGTGGAATTTTTATGTAACGTTTAAGTTAAGTCAGTAATTACATCTTTTCGAAAATACCTCTCTGTCCTTTTTGTTATTCTTAATGCTTTTTTGGACATTGAGTAATTTTATTGCGCCAACCCTACGTTTGTGGTGACTAATGTCAAATCCCTTATTTGCTTCTCACAAAGGCATTGAAAGGAAGACACAAAAAAGAACTCGAATCTCAAAGGCAACATTGTTTCAATATCTGGAGATAAAAGTACTCCTTAATTTTAAAGAAGATTACAAATTGAATCATTTTTCAACCCTGTTTGGGTTCCGTTGCATTAAGGAACAATGAACCTTATATTAAGCCTGTACCTTGACTTTTAACTTTCTACAGTTTATCTTAAAAAGTGGCTGGAGTAACGTCTGAGTGCTCGTCACTGCCCCGGTACATGTCATCTTTAAACTTATCTCATTCGCAATAAAGGTGACAGCAGGTTGTCAACTATTGGGCAATTGAGTGTGGAGCACTAGGATGTTTACCTTATTCTTTGTCTTGAGTGTGTAAATATGCGTAACAACTCATATTTCTCAACTGAGTCTGATGATGTCTCTATTTACAAGTAATTTGTCTAATTTCGTACGTTTTGGTCTTGTTTTTATCTAGTAAAGTAACGTCTCACTATTATCTTTACGAATCTAACTAGGTTTCGTAAAATTGGAACCTGCTTTACTGCAAGCAGTTTTTTTTAAAGCCGTTTTTTTTAAAAACAGTTTCATTTTATGATTTCGACCATGTTCACAATAAATATTGTGTTCACATACCGGTTCAACTAACCTCGCCGAAACTGCTACTACGACTAAATAAATGCGAGTGAACCAGTAATCTTTTATAATTTTAGAATAATTGACACGGAATTCTTCTCCGACTTCAGAATCCCACTTGCCCATCGTATGTATGCTTATATCGTATCTTAGTCTTGCTTGATTGATGGCCTTGGTCTGCCGGCCTCTTAATGGACGGCTGACGTTGATTTAATAAAAACCCTTCATTACGGCATCAGGGTCAGGACCAGGCGGACATTAGATTTGATACTCCGTAATTATGGTACCGAATGTACTGTGATAGTTTAGAAAGCATTGACGAATCGTAATTTTGAATTGTCAATGTGTACTTGTGGTAACCTATCTGAAGTTCAAAAACTGTGCTGTCCGATGTTTCTTTTACCAAATTTACATTTAAATTTAAATATTTTTTTTAGCTTGGATGTCGAGACGCTTCTAGAAATCTGTTTTTAAAACCGCGTTTGGCAAATGAAACATTTGGAGTTAAATGATTCGATTTTAAAGAACCAGACCTATACTAGTGAAAAAATCAAAATTTCGGACAACAAGGTAAAAACCGTATGGAATATTATAAATAAGGAAGCTGGTAAATGTAAATCACGCGATTCTCAAGTCAACATTGTCTCAGAGGAACAGCAGGTCTTGTCAAATGACGATATTGCCTCGGCATTCGAAGATTATTTTTCTAACATAGCATTAAATACCACAAAATGTCTAAAATCATCTTCGTCTCAAGCTCATTCCTTACTTTGCACTAATATTAAGAAATGTCAGATGATATTTGAATTTGACCTTGTAGATTCGGAAAAAATTGTAAAAATATTCAATTCTCTGAATTTAAAGAAAACGGAAGACTTATGGGGTACATCAGTTGTAGTCATCAGTCATATCATAGACGTCATAGCTTACTTAGCCTTAATTTATAATAATTCAGTTTCACAAGGCGTTTTTCCAGATCTTATGAAATGTAGTAAAGTCATACCTCTTTTTAAATCGGGTGATTCTAGTGATCTGAATAACTTCCGGCCGATATCAATACTTCCTGTACTAAGTAAAGTCTTTGAAAAGCTAATGTTAAATGATCTACTGGGCCACTTCAACAAACATGGATTGCTTACAAGCAATCAGTTTGGTTTCACAAAGGGACGTTCCACAACCGACGCTGCTGCGGTACTCATCAAACATATTTTCATTGCCTGGGAAAAACATTACGATGCAATTGGTATATTCTGTGATCTTTCTAAAGCGTTTGATTGTGTAGATCATACAACCCTCATTCGTAAATTAGAACATTCTGGTTTGTCAGAAAATGCCTTGAATCTCATGTCTTCATATCTTAGCAACAGAACACAAACAGTTGTTGCAAATAAAACCCAGTCTAAAGGGACTTTAGTAAAATTAGGAGTGCCACAGGGTTCTATTTTGGGCCCATTCCTGTTCTTGGTTTATATAAATGATTTACCTTGCGTAGTACAAAACCTTTGTGATATCGTTCTGTTTGCCGATGATACATCTTTAATTTTCAAAGTTGACCGGCAATCTACCGATTTTACTGTAATCAATAACACACCAGCTGCTGTACTGAACTGGTTTACTATTAACAATTTGCTACTTAATGCTAAGAAAACCAAATGTATTAGATTTGTTTTGCCAAACGTTGCACCGGTGGACACTAAGATTCTCCTAAATGGTGAATGTTTAGAGATAGTAGATAAAGCAGTGTTCCTTGGTTCGACGTTGGACAAAAATCTACAATGGAGTCCTCATATAAGAAAACTCGCTCTTCGATAAAGCTCGGCCGCTCATGCCGTTAGGAGAATTAGACAATTAACGAATATTGACACAGCTCGCTTAGTTTATCACAGTTATTTTCATAGTGTAATGTCATATGGTATTCTGGTTTGGGGCAAAGCAGCTGACATACAGGCTATATTTGTTTTACAAAAAAGAGCCATCCGCTTTCTGTATAACTTAAAGGCAGGTGCATCAGTTAGAGAACTATTTAAAGAAATTAATATTTTAACTGTTGCTTCCCAATATATATATGACAATATTATTTATGTTGTAAAGAATATACATACATTCAAAAAAATTTCTGACATCCACAGCTATAACACTAGAAATAAAAACAAGCTTGCTATCAGAAGTACTCGTATCCGCAAGGCATATAAGTCATTTTTTGTCAAGGTATTCACATTTATAACAAGTTACCCGTCGATGCTTTAAATTTATCATTTCCCGCTCTTAAGAAATATTTGAAAAAAAGTTTAATGTCAAAGGGTTATTACAGGGTCGAGGACTATATGACGGACAAACATGCATGGTCCAAACCAGAAACTACTACAAAATCATCTAACATTTAGAGGACACAGTTCAGATAGGAAAGCATATCAAACGTTTTGTGAAGCAATCAGATTTGGATTTTATTATTATTACTATTTTATTTTAATTAAACAATACGTACATTGTATATCTCTCAAGCTGTTTTGATATGTCTTCTTATAGAACTACGCATTATTGTGTATCTTTAAGATATAATATTACTGTATTACTGTTTTGAAAAAATAAGTCCCGCCGAGTTTCTTGCCGGTCATAAATAATACTTCTCGGGTCAGAGGTGTAGGGTTAGAACCGGTGGTAGTTTTTCTTTTTCTCTCTGACGTTCATTAGTGCATTGTACTGTGCCTAAATTGAAGAATAAATATCTTTTATCTTTTTTATCTTTTATCAGTAATGCTACCGTTTCCAGAAATATGTACGACATAATCTGATAGCGGCTTGCGTTTCATTAATGTTTTCTTGGCTTTTGTTTTAAACTTGACCCGTCAACGTTCCAAGAAAATTTATCTAATTAAACGAATTGCGCTTTAAGTTGTTCTTTTTACGAAAATATTTGGACAGGTAAGTGTGGACTTTGCCGGCCCATTATTTGGTAAACACGTTGAGTTAGAATCAACAAGCCGTTGTTTCTTTAAGCGGGACCTTTGTTTTCTGGCCTGAAAATTGGTCAAATGTCAATATTGATACGAATTCCTTTTAAGTTTTTGAGTAAAGTATAATTTTTTTGTCGTTACTTACGGTATCAGGTTCCGGCATAGTCAAAACAAAGAAGCTGTTTACAAAAGTAAAATCCCGCGTTAGGCCTGAGTCAATTTCCCTTGTTTCCCCACATCATTCTGGTCGTCGAACCTCACTCCGGGCTTCAATAGGGAAGTTATACCTACCTACGTCATGTCTCTAGGATTTAAGGCTTCTGGATGCTAAAATTTGGGTGTTGCGAAAGGCTACACACACCAGGATAGAGGTCCTTAGAATTGATACCTCATAATAGGTTTCACTTTCTTAGTGGAGTTTCCCTTTCAGTTTTCCGAATTTCAAGGTTCTACGTTTGACGGTTTAGGCATTGTCTTTCGGACTCTATGTAACGCGACTGATTTATTAATTTCACCATCGGTACCACCTTATTAATGTCTCTGCTTTAGGGTTCACTGGCACGGCAATGTCCCCAGTTTTTTGGTGTAGTTTATTGTCTAGGTCGGTGATTACCCATCATTGTACCGGGGTCATTGTAATCACGACTAATAAATGAAATACACTGTTTTATTCTAGGATTTGCGATGACGGGACAGTGGCATCTTAATATTCATTAGAAAATGTGTATATCTTAACGGGTTACATCAATACAATTTCAATACTATTTAAATTTGCTTTCACTCCTTGATGGTAATTTCGAGCAACCGGGTAATATATTTATTTATTTAAATACACCAAATATATAAATTTAATTTTTTTGTCCACAGTAAAATTGTGTCTTGTAATTCTTAAGTGTTTTTTTTCTAATCGCCATCACTATTTTGTCTAGGTATAGGTAGCCATACCCACATTTAGTTGTAGAAAGTTAAAGTATTGTTTATAATACGTGCACTGTGCTCCTGCCCCGGGTTTATCTCTAATTGCCAAGCAATTGCTTTCTATTATAATGTAATGAAATTGTTATCTTGAATTATGTTATTTCGTATAACGTAATATCGGAGGCAATATGGTTTCCGTTTCCGCGGTGAATTATAACTGTGAAGATACCGATTTCTGTAATTAACCAACTTTTCTTAGTAAATAGTAGATGAATATTTCGTGGTGCTACTTCCATTAGTAATTTATCTAATTGTAAAATTTGTGCTTGTAACTGTATGAGGTGTGCAATAAAGAGTATTTATTATTATTTCTCTTTATTTATTTTCCTTCTTAGGATTAGGTTTTTACAATATTTTTATAAAAGTAAAATATAAAAATACATCTAAAACATAGAAAAACAATAAAAACATTGTAAAAAACCTATCCTAGGGTGCCGCCGGCAACGGAGCAAGGCCCAGGCTGCCGATGGTCAGGGCCGCAGAGAGAGGAACCTTCGGACTATGCGCGCCGTGTCCAGGATAACCGCCTTCTGAATCTGACCCTTGATCCAACCACAACCCCGTAGCGAAAGTCTCTCTAGGTGTTGGTCGAGACTCTTCGCTATGAGACCGTTCGCAGAAACAACTATCGGCACAATGATCGCCGAATCAACCTCCCACATGGCGGTTACCTCGTGAGCCAAGTCTAGGTACTTGCTGGACTTGTCCTTCTCGGCCTTCACGAGGTTCTCGTCACATGGGACGGTGATGTCGACGAGCATGGCCCGGCGTTGCGGTCGATCTATTACCACGATATCAGGCTTATTGGCTACAATAGTCCTGTCCGTGATAATAGATCGATCCCAATAGAGCGTGGCACGACCATTTTCGAGAACTGGCGCAGGTGTGTACTTGTAGTACGGCACTTCGTGGTCCACAAGACCGTATAGAAGAGCAAGCTGCTGGTGTATAATCCTAGCTACGAGGTTATGTCTGTGCAAGTACTCGCCGTTAGCAAGATGAGAACAACCGGAGATGATATGCCTGAGTGACTCTCCGGGACGGCGGCATGCCCGACAAATGTCGACCGTACCGTCCTTCAGGATATACCTCCGGTAGTTATTCGTCATGATAACTTCGTCCGCAATTGCACAGGCAAAACCTTCGGTTTCTCCGAAGAGGTCCCCGAATCGTAACCAGTTCACCGACGCGAGCAGGTCTACGTCGGGTCCCGTGAGGGCCCTGTAGAACCGCCCGTGTAGCTCCTTGCTCTTCCATACCGCCTTGCGATCCTCGGCGCTTAGCACCACATGTTTGCGCCAGTTCTCGTTTGCCAAGGAGAGCGGCGTGAGGCCTTTATCTACTGCCACCACATCACGATGCATCCCACACTCGTTGTTAAGGAAATAATTCCTGAGATTGTACACCTCACGGTTGTGGAGATTTTTGGCGTTTAAAAAGCCGCGACCTCCACACTTCCGTGGGATGTACAATCTCATAACAGACGAGCGTGGGTGAAGCATACGGTGTGTGGTGAGCAATAGACGGACCCTCCGATCCAGGGCATCCAGCTCGGTCTGTGTCCACCTTAGTATGCCAAAGGAGTATGTGAGTAGGGGCATCACCCAGGCGTTGAAGGCGCGCACTTTGTTGCCACCTGACAAAAGACTATTGAGTACTTTTGTCAGCCGACCGAAGAAGCGCTCCTTCAACGCCTGTTTAATACCCGCATCCTCAATACCCAAGGACTGTGACATACCAAGGTATTTGTAGGTTTCTGATTCAGAGATAGATCTGAACGTCATGGTCTCAGAAAGCTGTAAATTTGCTGAATTTACTACTTTCCCCCGCTGTACATGCATAACCGCACATTTATCAATACCAAACTCCATCTTGATGGAACTACTGAAGACTTCAGTGGTATTCAGTAGCTCCAACAAGTCTCGGTTATTTGGTGCAAATAATTTGAGATCGTCCATGTACAGAAGGTGAGATATAATTTCACCCTCTCTCCGAAGCCGGCAACCTAGCCCCGAATCCTTCAGCAGAGTGCTGAGCGGATTTAGAGCTAGGCAGAACCACAGGGGACTCAGACTGTCGCCCTGAAATATTCCTCGCTCGATCCTTATAAAATCCTGCGGGCCAGAGGGGTAATCCCCACCTCCTGGTTGACGAAGAACTGTGGTCCACTGCCTCATACACGCGCCAAGGAAGGATTTTAAAGCTGTATCAATTTATTATTATTATTATTATTATTGGTAATTCCCCTTACGATTTTAATTTACTTATAGCGATAGTTTTAGGTAGATTTTTAATTCTATAGATAACGCTGTTATGATTTTGTCAGGAGTTCTTAATTTTGTGGGTATTCACTCTAATAAATAGGACGGGTGAGGATGTATTTCAGACCAGAGGTCATACCGCGATCGTTGAAAATGGAAATTTCGCAGCATAGGGCAAGTGGGATAGGGACATCACGACACATCGACTTCCGATGTCGCGGTGGGCTCAGTTCAATTAATCCGATACTAAATTACATAATGAATCGCAAATTTATTCATTATTGTAATTGCTGAGGAAGCTGTAATTGTTTCCTCTCATTCACATGCGCGTGCGCTGCGGTCCCCCACGATACGATCTATGCGTTTGTATATGAGAAAGCGCTAATGATATGAATATTGGAAAATTGGAATTAAGTAAAAAAAGGTTTGCTATGAGAGGAGGTTTACTAAGTTTGGATACTTGATGTCTTTTTAAACTGGTGCTCGTGGGGGTTGAATTCTGGCCTCCATCGATGAACTGCTGCCAGGATCGAGTAATAAAAAAAAATGGCAAGCTAGCTGGGTTTCGTAGACATGAATTAAAACTTTTTTCCAGGGAAGATTAGGTCAAAACTTGTAGCTTTCCTAGCAGATGTTAGGTTTTCATTATTTCTATGTAATTCATTAATGTTTAAATTATTGTCAATCTTCAGAACCCACACCGCTCATTGTAAAGATAATCAAAAAATAGATCAGTAAAACAAAGCACTATTACACCCACACTACAATTAGGTAGGTACTTGTTACATAAAAAAAAACCGCAAACTAATTCGACGCATGCGCGCAATATGGCGGCTCATTTGTCAAACTGTTCCGATAGCATACTCACTCACTATACTCAGTCTAGCTAATAATAGGACCTAGAGATCTGCAAAGTATATCTAATATACAATAGTAGCAAAAAAGTGAAGTTATCATTATCATGCAATAAAACAATCGCATTACCTAGAAATTTTAAAATTTCTATATTTTTTAAACGGTTTGTTCAGTTTGTTTGTTTAATTCAGCCTCTAAAGAAATTGATTTTCAAAACAAATAACAGTGGCAATAATTGTAAATTAAAATGTTAGGAAAGGTCTTCTAAGACCATTTTTGCGTAGCGACACGGGATCAAGTAGCTGCCCTACAAACTGGTTAAAAATATCCCCTCAATTTATATCCCTTAATGTACCTAATTATGACATACAGGAGAAAACTATTATCTTCACATGAAACCTGACTATATGTCCCTTCAGATCATGCCATATCCACGCTCCCAAGTGCTTTGATTTCATCACAAAACTTGCACAAAAACACTTCAATTTTACGTGTTTGCGACGTGTTCCCGTCACCTTCACAGGCGGGACCTTTCATGCAGGACCTTTTATACTATCCAGTATAAATATGCGAATTGCGAAAGTATATAATATGGACACACTGGGACCAACGGGGATCTTTGATATAATTTCCCCCCTATTGCACCTCATATTTATAGTTCTGTTCTGTATGCCGGGGAGTAAGGTTGCCAGAGCTGAGAGGATGCAGTGTGTGTGTGTGTTGACGACGGGGGGGCCTTCTTGTCCCTTCATCTGTCAACACATGAATCCTCATATCTAAAGGATCGGCTACGATAGCTGCTTCTCATCAGGCGGCCCGGATGCTTGTTTGCCACCCCCGTATCAAAAATCAAGAGCTTGCTCAACCATTTTCATGTGTTGTACGGTTTGGTTACTCTGGTTATTATGAAACAAGTGCTCTTTAACAGATGGGAATAACATGCGCGCGCGCCGACAAGACAATCGCTTGCGCAAACCCTAAACCAACAGACAGCGGTGATTGATTAAAAAGTTTATTCTTTGTTGATGTACAACCGGTGCAATTAGGGGGCAAAGGTTGCGGCAGAAATATCTACACATGATGACGACACTAAATTTACAACTAAATACACTTTTGAACAAGGGCAAAGGGAGTTGTAAATGTTATTTACTCGTATTTGTGGTCAGTGGGATCAATAAAGATGATAACCGTTGAAATAGAAACAGTACCTAATAACTATCAATAAAGACATACATGGACATTAACCCAGCGTGATAGGGAAATATTAAGCGCATTTGAAATGTGGATATGGAGAAGAATGGAAGGAATAAGCTGGAGAGAGAGAAGAACGAACGAAGAAGTGCTGAATTTGGTAGGAGAGAACAGATACCTGCTTAAAACGATTGAAAACAGAAGGGGAAATATGTTGGGGCACCTGATTACGTCATGACGATTACATAAAAACTATTATTGAAGGGAGAATACCAAAACAGAGAGACCGAGGAAGACCAAGACGTGCGTTTCTAGATCAGGCCAAATAAAAAGCCAACGTCTTGACGTATCAAGAGCTAAAAGAATTAGCGGAGAACAGAAAGGAATGGCGATTACTCCACCGACAAGAGCAAGGCCCTTAAAATTATGATGATGAAATACATTCCAATCCAATTCATCTAAAATTATAAATTGACGGTCTTATATGGCCGCGAATATCGACGTGATAAAGACGTGATTAGTTCAAGCGTCACTTGTAACTTCCTGGGCGGTAATCATTCCTTTCGGCCTATTTAGTGAGGCCGAATTATGGACAACCTTATAATTTTATTTAAAAAATCCTCGTCATGTAGCACACCTTGACGACATTTTTTTTTCTCACTTTGATGTCCCCCGATAAACAGCGACCAGGCGTCCGGATCTATAATGGTATTACTGAATCGCGATTAGAATAGGATTAGAATTGACAGATCTGCCATATACTTACGTCAAAATTAGTATAGATTGTCAGCTATCTCAATCGTATTCTCATCGCGGTAGAGTAAAAATAATAGCAAACTGAGTGCGAGGTTTCGTAGCTCTCAAAATCTGGGGCTAGCTCTCCGGCTCTAGCGGACCCACCGCATAGACAACAAAATTAATAACAAATTCACCACCCGATCAATCATCCGCACATGCCAACATTTGCCGTTGCGTCACTCGCGTCACGTTGCGTCACGCGTGACGTGACGAAAACGTGTAGTTCCGCACAACACGGCTCTCGTGTTCGCCAAATGATAGATAATGCGCCGGCGCTTGTGAAATGGTTTGGTTTAAGCGAAATTGTTGGGGAGCCGAGAGGTCGATTTTTGCAATGTTCTTGTTGAAGTTATGAAATATAAATAACTAGCTGCGCTCGAAGCTCCGCCTCTCAGGAAGTAGCCTATGAACCATAAACTTTCGACATGTTTTTTCGGGTTCCGTACCCAAAAGGTAAAAACGGGACCATATTACTAAGACTCCGCTGTCTGTCTGTCACCAGGCTGTATCTCATGAACCGTGATAGTTAGACAGTTGCAATTTTCACAGAATGATGAATATCTGTTGCCGCTATAAAACAATAAAATAAATATTTGAGGGGGCTCCCATACAACAGACATGATTTATTTGCGGTTTTTATAGATGATACGGAACCCTTCGTATGCGAGTCCGACTCGCACTTGGCCGGTTTTTTTTAAATTCTGTTTAATAGTTCAGCAGAGCCGACAAAAGGTACTTATTATGTTATTCAATCAAATACAAACACTGAAAACATTGAAAAAATAATCAACCCAGCAGGATTTGAACCTCGCATCGATACGCCTTACCGGGGCTCGATCGCTTTACCAATTAAGCTATGGGTTCAGTTACTGAGTTGACGAAATTCTCAATGTCTTCAATCATCTTTTTGCATTTATTTTTACATCGACTTTATAGCAGCCGTAAGCGACATCTAGCCCACTTTAAAAAAACATGTAAAATAATTATGAGTTGATAGCAGCGCCATCTATTATTTCCGTTGTGACACTTGTAAAAGGGTCGGCGGGAAGGGTATCTAACTCTAGTAGTTAGCACCTAGATGTCGCTTACGGCTGCTATAAAGTCGATGTAAAAATAAATGCAAAAAGATGATTGAAGGCATTGAGAATTTCGTCAACTCAGTAACTGAACCCATAGCTTAATTGGTAAAGCGATCGAGCCCCGGTAAGGCGTATCGATGCGAGGTTCAAATCCTGCTGGGTTGATTATTATTTTTTCAATGTTTTCAGTGTTTGTATTTGATTGAATAACATACTATTGTATGAGTGGAATGCCCCACTTTAAAAAAACATGTAAAATAATTATAGGTACTTATTAGTTAAACAGTTTTTTATCTATATTTTTAATAAAATTAATGTCTGCTCTGAAAAATTCAGTTGTCATACCCGTTTCTGCTTGCCTATCAGTTACATCTTATACCACTTTACTGCTGTAATCTACTCACAAAAACAACATACAAACATACCTACATAAATATGTAGATACTCAAAATACACATTCAAATCTCTAAATTTCACGATACACAACAATTTCTCCAAAAGATTTACGCAAGCAGCCATACTTAACGGCTATAAAGACCGTAATAAACCAAAACTTTACACGACAACGTTTAAAGACGTTGACGACGCGATCAGGCTTTTAGATAACGCATAACTAAACTGGTAGCTATAGAAACCATAGATTATATCTAATAACACATATATTTCTTTTTTAAATAGGTACCTAAACAAGATTAAATAAAAATGTCGCCCGTTTACGTAGCGTGTCGCAATTAAAAAATTACGGCAATTACACGAGTGTCGAAAGTGTTCTTAAACGCATGGGGGCAACGTACGGGCACTTTGATTAATTAAGTGTGAGCGAGATGCGAGGCGAGAGAGTATAAAAACGTTTGGCGATTGTTTTTGGACACGTGTGTTTGGCTGGAACGATTAGGATATTTTAAGAGTTGTTCATTTCGTATTTTGTCACTTGTGATCATTACAAGATACATGGAAGAATATTTAACTGACACTTATTTACTTATCGTCATATAGTTATCTACTTAGGCTGACATATTAGCCCGAGATATGTCCAATTTCTATATTTGACAATGCATTAAAACTATTGTTATGTTTTAGCTAAAACCGTTAAACTAAGTTTGTATGTTGTATAAAATGGTTATTTTTAAACGCGTTTGCTGTTGTAAACAGTTAGTTTGGCTCGCTTAATATTGCCTAATATTTATAAAATAACAATATGTCCCGACAGAAGATTTTTATTCAACAAACTGGCTTAAATACATGTAAGGATAATTGACACTTACTTATTTACTAACCGTCACATAGTTATCTACTTAGGCTGACATAATATCACGAGATATGTCCAATGTCTATATTTGACAATGCATTAAAACTTTTGCTATGTTTTAGCTGAAACCGTTAAACTAAGTTTGTTTATTGTTTAAAATGGTTATTTTTAAATGCGCTTGCTGTTGTAAACAGTTGGCTTGACTCGCTTAATATTGCTTAATATTTATAAAAAAGAAAATGTTCCGACAGGCCATCTCTGTGAAGATTTTGATTCAACAAACGTACCTTAACAAAAAAAAATACTTATTTTTTTGTATGGGATAAGCTCGGATCAGCACTATTTTTGTTACATTCTGTGTAACATTAACAGAAAAATAACATACACATGCAGCATAAGTAGCTATGTATTAACCAAATGGCCACTAAGTCGCCGTCTGTCTCGATGCAGAACCGTGCTAATGGCATTTTAATTTGCTCGGACATTTAAATATTGTTTTTGTCTAAACGTTTCATTTCTTTGTTCGCAGGTTCGTCTCGCTCTGTGGCCGCATGCGATAAGTATTAGCATAGTTATTAGAAAGTATATATACTATGTATTATGTATGTGAGAGAACATTTAATTTTGATGATGCTGGTAGTGTAGTGTAAGTTAAATGTATAATTACGAATACGTGTAGATTGTGAAAATTGCAGTGGAGACTAGAGATGCGCAAAGCGCTTCACTCAATTGAAAAGATTGATTCATACCTTTCACTCGCGGAGATATGTATCACTCATTTCGCTCAATTCGCTCAGTGGATCTGTTCGCATATACGCATCGTCTCACTCGTTTGACTCGGCCGGCTCGTTCGAATCATAAGTAGGAAAGAGCGAGCAAGTAATACTGTAAACACTGAGATAAATGAGTTACCGAGCGAGTTCAATCTTCAGTGGGTGAGTTGGATTAAAAGATAAAGTTCATTTAAATCACTCACTCGTGAAGTCGTGAACTACCCATAACTAGTAGAGACCTTGTGTTTGCGAGTGCAAAAACATGAGAGCACTGTATCAAGAAATAAAATAATTCCAACGAGCAATTAACAGAACGTTTGACTTCTCTGCTTTTTTTAAATACACTAAAATCTTGTGATACCTTAACCGAAAAGTAAACATTTAAAGCTTAGAGTAAGAATATAGTAGAGGTACAGTTTCAAACAAGAGTTACCTAAAATATGGCTCGTAAAAATTTGTAACCGGCTTGACTTATACCGTAATAAGACTGTCAGAGAAACTGCTGTACGAGTCCTTCTTACAGCACTATTGTGGGGCCACTTTTTTGGGCTGATTCTGTATCCCGTTCTTTATTATATATCGGTGTTTTAAAGGGATATCGCAGAAAGTTCATCTCAAATCATTTTAACCACACTCCAGGGATGTAGAAGGATCATTTACCTGCCAAACGTCAACGCGAACGTTTGACGTTTCATCTCTCCCGCTCGTAATTGCATGCTATCACGCTCACATGTACACCGTTATTAGTTTTGATAGCCCCCGGGTAAGTTCCAATTGAAATATGGAACGCTTTATGAAATTAAGTGTTTTTATTTATTGTACTATGTTCCGTTACTTCGTCCTGTGTCCGTTTAATTGTAGGAATATCGGTAGAAATAGTTGCCGTGCTCCATTGTTTAAATATTCTCTGTTAATCTGAAGAACAAATCAAATTATTTTTAACAAATATTTTGATTTGTTTATTTTTAAGTAGACACACTACTATATAATATGCGCCTTAGCATTTACAAAGATTGCGTAATACACGGGAAAATTCGACCGGTGCTGCTGTGACCCGCGTGGCCAAGTGGTTAAGGCGTCTGCCGCGATTGCAGAAAAGTTCGATCTGGTTCGATCCCAGCCCTGGGCACCGGAGGCCTAGGTCACTTTTTTATTTGTATATGACATCTATAAAAGTTTATACTCTGTTAACTCAGTATTATGCTGGTACTAAAATAACTACTGGGAATCAATTATTGACTTGTGTCAATAATCTCTCAATCAACTATTGACTTGTGCTCGGTTGTCCGAGATCTATGTTATAATAATCGAATTGTTATCATTCCGTTTTCTCAAATTATAATGGCATGAATACTACGACGAAAACAACCAAATTTCAACTTTAAATACTTTGATATAACGTTCAAATCGCTATGAGTTGTGTTGGACTAAGAAGACTGAAATGAATGAAGGATGGGTAGTACTCGTATGTCAAATGATCGATTCCAACTTTAAGATACATTGTGGACAAGGGTTCACACGATACAATGTCGCTAATTAATTCTGATCGATGTTTGGATGCTTAGGGTTGTCAGATAGATAAGTAGTAGGTATGTTTAACCACTCACATGCTTTGGATAGCTCTAGGCCGCGATTCGAAAAATAAACACACACACTGGACAGACACAGCTCCAACCCAACTCAACTCAACGCTATAACGACATTGACATTTGCTATTCGAACAGATTTTCATTCAACATTGGTCTCACATTTGGTTACACATTGGTCTCACATTGGTCTCACATTGGTCCAATGTGAGACCAATGGAAGAATGGAGAGATATAGCGTTGAGTTGAGTTGGGTTGAGTTGGGTTGGAGCTGTGTCTGTCCAGTGTGTGTGTTTATTTTTCGAATCGCGGCCCTAGCTAGCCGTCACCCTTATTACCTAGGCAATAGAGTCCACTGAAAAAATTAAAGCAAGCGAGTGGTTATGAGTTTTTTTTAGAAATAGCGTATAATAATGATAGCATGCAAAATACACGTACAAATTTTAATTTATCTCTATTAAAAAAAATTAAACGACTAGAGAACAAATCAAATTATTTTAATAAATATTTTGATTTGTTACTTGAAGTAAGAGCTCAAAGAGGACCCAGAAGGTCAACATTCTGGATCCTCTCTCTCTCTCTTGTTCCTTAAGCTGTCAACACAGTATCCTCTTTTTTGTAAAGTATCGGCAACGCGCCTCCTCTGTGTGTGACACCTTGCTGGAGTTGCAGGCGTATAGGCTACGGTAGCTGCTTACCATCAGGCGGGCCGTATGCTTGTTTGCCACCGCCGTGGTATAAAAAAAAGTAAAAAGGCACCGGAGATCACTTTTTCCGTCAGTATATGACGTTTATTTAAGTTTACAAATTAAACAAATATTTAGGTACTTAATCATTTTGGATAATACGCTGGCTTTTAGATTCTTGCTGCGACTACTCAACAAATTACTTGGGAAATGATGTCGGCGATTTTTTAAATTTAAACTAGTCAACTTGCATTGATATCACAGACATGCTCTAAGATTGTGCTTTTCAGTATCGAAACAGGATATGTGTTACAGATATGCATTTAAGTTTATAAAAGCTTCCGATAAATCAGGAGAGTTTAGCTAAAAGTAGGTTTTCACGCTTAAAATCCCTTTACGATGTTCAAAGAATTTTATTGAGATTTTTCCATATGGTAATTTCACAAATTAAAAAACCATCGGTAGGCAATTGCACATGAGTAGCGGCAACCCTAGCTTACGAGTAACAATGTATGCGCAGAGTACGCACACGCATCGATCTTACAAATCGTCCGGCGCGTGAGTATTGAATACTATCGATACTGAGCGCTGCGAATTGACTGTTGTAATGGGACTAAGAGCTGGCCACGTCAGATATGACACAATAATGAGAGCAATGAAACCTGACTAGTTAGATTGCTTTACCATCCTTGTTGATAGATCCGGGCATCTGGCAGCTTTTAATGGGAGGTCAGAGTGACAGGCCAACAAACATTTTCAGTTGGAAAAAAGTAATACTAAAATAGGTAAAAACCGCCGAAGTTGTGTTATTTGTAGAGGGCCCGGATATGTCCTAAAACTACGGCCAAGACCACCGGAGAATGGGCAGCAGCATCCTTGGAGTACGGTGGAGATACTGCGATCGCCAACCCGCATGCCAAGCGTGGCGATTATGGCATTCACCCCCCATGGAATACACACAAAAACCACGGCCCCGAGTGTCCGGCGACCCCCGGTGCCCCGGTCATGGTAGCGGCCAGGGTACTAACGGGGTCAGGGGTGCTGCGTAGCGTCGGTAGACCCCCCACAAGGTGGACTGAGGACCTGGTAAACTTCGCGGGAGTCCGCTGGATGCGGGTGGCGCAGGACCGGTCATTGTGGCACTCTTTTGGGGGAGGCCTATGTTCAGCAGTGGACGTCTTTCGGCTGATATGATGATGATGAGGGCTTATATTTTAAAATGAAAACAAAAAATATATAGTATTGGGGAAACAAAACAGGATTTTTTTTCTTGAAGTGGTGTGCATTCAATGACCTCACCACTTTACAGCGGTCAGATGTCCGAATCTAGAAACAAGCATATTATAGTAAACTAACTAGAGGGGTTTCGTTGCTCTCATTATTGTATCATATCTGACGTGGCCAGCTCTCCGTCTATAAAATTTTATCGCATGCAGCAGACTTGCAACTGAAATGTGCAAAATAAGTCAAAAAAGTCACAAGAAACTTTTCATACACTAAAGAAAAAAAAGATATTTTCATATCTGATTGATGTATATTTCTGATATTTTCTCCGCGAAAAGCGAATCATTTTCGGCGGCACATGAACTTAATGCCAACCCTAGTGTATCAATGTTATTCACAATCGATCTGACAAATCGCGCGCCTTGTGACTATCGAATACTATCGATACTGAGCGATGCGAATCGATGAGTGTAGTATAATCGTATTGCATGCAACAGATATTTATTAAAATGTGCATGTGTCAATGTTGTATAAAGATATTTATTATGAATATGATTAAAAAATGAGGGCTGAATATGATAAAAATCTTATTTTGGAGGAAACTTGTGTTTTTTTAAGAGTACGAAAGTTAAAGGCGCAATCACTAGTCTATTTGTTTGCATATAAACAATAGTCTATTTAATAAAGACATTTACCATTTATTATACAAGGATTAACTACATAAATTCCCTTGAATCCCAATTTAATTACAAATAAGTTTAATATTAGAGCCTGAAATATACTCAACATAAATAAGAAAGACGTGTCTCTATTAAAAAGGTATAACAAGATAAATGTTCGAAGATTAATAACACATAATTTTTCATTGAACAAAGCTGTAATGTGGCCGTTTTGTAACGCTGAATGTCAATGCTAAATATCGCAATATAGCATAACGAGCTAATGGTACATCGTTTATTTAAAAACGTGGTTTTAAACCGCCTTGAAGGTGCATTCAAAGATGACATACAATGACTGTATGAACTTATATTATGCCACATGCCTTTATTTGGATTCATATTCAATTCAGTTTAATATAACTTCTAAACGTGTCATTAGCGTGGTAAGCTCTTTATGCGATACATTGGATAATATATTAAATCCTGTTATTTATAATTGACTAGCTTTTGCCCGTGACTTCGTCTACATGAAATTAGTGATTCCCCATGCTTCCATCAGTGTTTACTTTCTTAAAGGATGATTTGTTAAATTAAAATATTCTGTGGCCTGGCCCGGCACTCAAACTATCTGTTCACCAAATTTCATCTTAATGGTATTATTAATATTGCATATTATGAAATTAAATTAAATTGTTTTATTCCAGAAATGTTTTACGGGTGTATATGTACAACAGTAATTAAAATTAAATTAAAATACATAATACAAAATAAATAGTAAAAAATAAAAGTATAGATAGATTATAAGTATGTACTTTCAGAATGTGAGTAGTATTATTTCTAGATGATAAATTTTGTTACTTTGAGCTTGTACTTGCCTAAACCGAGAAGACCACAGCTCTTATATGAGGCTTGAGAAAGACTTATCGTACTTACATCTGGCATTCATGGCTCCTCTTATAAACAAAAATATATAATATTTCTCAAAGAACGATAGAAGCAAATTTAACACCTTTAATCAAGTGTGTAATCCGTTCGTCGTGTAGTCCATTCGTCGTGCGTAAAGCATCAAAAAACTTTACATTTAATGCGTTTTAAGCAAAATTTCGTTATATCATTTGAACTCGTGACGAATCGCTCGCTTCACTACCAAAGGCGAACCAAGTTCAAGTTTGCAAATTAATCATCGCCAAACCCCCGTGATGAATGCCACTCAACATCAAGTCATTTTTTGCCCGAGTTCATTGAACCAGTGCCTAAGAAACGTTTTAAGCGGAGCCAAAAAGCATACACGGACATACATTCTTAAAGCTATGTTTGTGGTCTATTATTACAAGAGATTTGCTATTTTGCACCATGCCACCGACCTCTCATTTGTCCGGTTGACACTTCTGATAGTTACATAAGGTACGTAACCGCCGGTTATGCATATACGGTAATATCAAAGTTTAACGCTACGTAAGATCCTGCATGGCGACGGAAGACCACTCAAACCTGTCATTAACTAATAACATTTCACATTTGATATAAATCACTTTCACTTCCAGTTCTGCCAACATCACCATTTAAAACTAGTGTGAATGTGAACATAACGACAATGGCCAATAACTATAAAAGGCGTTGAGATAATATATTATGGACTTTTGTTTCCCGTCGCTCCTACTCCAAGAGCCGTTAAATCCGAGATAATTATTTTACGCACAAGAATAGCAACACTTTCACTTGAATTTTTCGCTGCGGTCGTAGATTGCGCGGGTTTTTGCAATGCTCAAACAATGCGAACAATGGGTTGCCACACACAAATAAACTTGTCGCTGAAACCGTTTCAGACAAATAAACACCCATTATGTAAACTCATCTCATTTTTTGCTCAATGAAAATACTTACACAATAAGAATCATGTTTTTTAATAGCTTAACAATTGGTTTCTAGATGATCTAATAAGATTGCCGAATACACAAATAAATCTGTATCATTGCTAGTAATTGGTATAAAATGCCGCTCAAAAAAACAAATAGGACTGCGGCGGAAACGTCTATGTACGCATTCAGGCAAGATAAACGTAGAAGAATTCGATCGTGATACGATTTCGGAACGTACTTTGAATCGGCGCGAAACTCGCGTGATGTGATTGGTCGATATCGTCACATGCATTCTGAACATCCGCTTCGATTTATTCGTAGTATTTAGCCGAACGGAATTTCTGGGATGCAATCTAGGTAATAAATTAGAGATGACACACCGTCGGTCTACTTTCTCGTTTCGATTTGGACTTAAAAGCAACATTCTTTGAATAAAATCGAGAGAAGTAGATTCAACGAGATATTTCAACGAATAATGAACAAGTCTGATAATTACATTATAAATAAATATTATATATATTATAGGACAATCTTACCCAAATCAACCTAGTCCCACAGTAATCTCAATGAGGCTTGTGTTATGGGTACTAGGTGACTATATATATCGGGGGGACGTCCTGGTAGAATAATTTTGATCCCATGGCGTCCCCCGATAACGGCAGAGCGGGTAACACCGGTGTGTTTTTAGTGGGTATGCTCCTCCCATCACCATCACTAGAATGGCGGCCGGAGGAGAGAGTCCCACATAACCCTCCAAATGGCCTCCCCGGGCCGGAGGGTCGGAATCGCCTTATCGAGGCGTATCGATGTTGGTTCAAGTCGAACTGGGTTGATTATTTTTTCAATGTTTTCAATGTTTGTATTTGATTGAATAACATACTAATGTATGAGTGGAATACCCACTTTAAAAAATGTAAAATAATTATGAGTTGATAGCAGGCGCCATCTGTTATTTCCGTTGTGACACTTGTAAAAGGGTCGGCGGGAAGGGTATCTAACTCTAGTGGTTCGCACCTAGATGTCGCTTACGGCTGCTATAAAGTCAATGTAAAAATAAATGCAAAAAGATGATTGAAGGCATTGAGAATTTCGTCAGCTCGGTAACTGAACCCATAGCTTAATTGGTAAAGCGATATCGAGCCCCGGTTTAGGCGTATCGATGTTGGTTCAAGTCCAACTGGGTTGATAATTTTTCAATGTTTTCAGTGTTTGTATTTGATTGAATAACATACTAATGTATGAGTGGAATACCCACTTTAAAAAATGTAAAATAATTATAACTTATTGTTTGTCTCGGCTATCAATTCACCTGTTATCGCTCATCGTTCGCTGTTCGTTCCTTTTTGCCGGAAAAATACAGTTTTGTGTGGCTGTGTTTCTGGATCGTAGATATTTTAACAAAGAGAACAAATACCTACGTAAAAGCTGTTCGGCAAATTTCGTCTTTTGAAAATTATGTTTTCCGATGATTAACATAGTTAACAGAAAGTAAGCGATATCATGTAGATACTGTAGAGGTTGGACAGAAACCTCTTCATTACTGGTCGTTTTATGTCAAATATTCTTTATTCAAATTAAAAGTCATGTATTCAAATTAAATGTAAATAATAAATCCAATATGAAAATCAGTCGCCATCGAGGCTCCCAGCCTCAGGCCACGGGCGCTTGTTCCTTAAAATAAAATCGAAATAAATCAAGATTATCAAGCTCTACCCCTGTGTTTTTCTGGAGCTACACCACCCCTCACAATATACCTACTTAACACGAGTATATAACATAATTTTAACCGCCTCCTATGAAGCAGGAGGTTCCGGGTTCGAATCCTGGTTAGGGCATTTATTTGTTTGTTTATCACAGATATTTGTTCCTGAGTTATGGATGTTTTCTATGTATTTAAATATTTATCTATATCTATCTATTATATATATATCGTCGTTTAATAGGTACCCACAACACAAGCCTCAATTGAGCTTACTGTGGGACTAGGTCGATTTGTGTAAGATTGTCCCATAATATTTATTTATTTATGAATGTAAAGTTGATGTAGAAAAATGTTGATAGCTTCCGAAATACCAGGTGGTGTTCCTTATTCGTGGATTTCAGCCGTTTAGCAACAACATTCCATTGAAATATATATATTTAATACCTCTAGAAATGCATGCTTGGAACGCCTTTTAAATCGCTAACCTGTGGAGGTAGTGTAAAAAATATCGACGAATCACTACGGCTTTAACACATCGGTGGCAAACAAGCTACAGCCTGTCTGATGGTAAGCGGTTACCGTTAGCCTATAAACGCCTGCCACTGCCGGAGCATGAGGCCTTTTTATATTTATTAGGAAAGTCTAACGAATAGCGTTTGCAAGCGACACTGATCAAATGCTTCTCCACCAAGCAAAGGAAACAGCAGATAATAGGTATCTTATCGACGTATCAGCCCAGCCCTGGCCCATTAGCGGCGACCGACTTTCCCCGGCAATTGTTGACGGAACTTAGAAGCTACTGTGTCCCTTGATTTAGGGCTCTGTAGGGCCGCGATTCTTAGTGAGCTGTGGCCCCTAGTAAGGGATGCTCTAATTTGCTGAATTAGCTCTACATACTTTTTAAATCGCATAGGCATAAATAATAAGACAGAGGGGGCTGTATTAAGATTAATTTTGGAAAAAGGGTCCTATTTTTAAACTTAAAAATTTAAACAATTTATATTAATCTAATACATAAGTATTTGCTATTCTCCTAGCAAAGCATCTCCACCATCAGAATTTAGTGTTTTATAATATTGTGCTTTTCATAAATTACTAATTAGGTGCCCATTTTTTTAAATCGTTAACCCTTTAAGATCTATTTTCGTGAATAGTGTCATATCCTAGTGGGATCGACGAAGTTTTAAATGTATTACACATTTACAGAACATACTTAAATTACCTACTTAACATTTTGGGTTTTTCTAAAGCGATTTCGGATGTTTTTTATACGATACCCGTCTGCACAGTTGCATGCCTACTATTGACCCCCTATTCCTGCCTCGGCCTCCAGCCTACACTTTCCAACGACACTTGCGCTGGCGCAGCCATACGATCTATTAAGATACAGTCGTTCACACGTTCCTATTGCTCTTGTAGTAATTCTTATAAAACGTACGTCAATTGTTGTTATTGGATCAATCGGTAATTGATGTTCTTTTTGCGTATTGGCAATGTCTGATTTGCTACGAGAATGCTTCGATAGTCACCTGGATCAAGATCTTATTAATATTGGCTTATGCGCGGTTGTTTCGCTTTTTTTACGGTTATCGGATGCAATCAAATTTTGCCAGTTGACAAAAGTAAGATGATAATTTAAGGTCACAACGTCGCATGTGTATACGTTTTGGTCACTATTAGTGTATTATTCTAAGAGTTAACATTTGAAACATCGGCAATGATGGGACGGGTTTAGAGATGTGGCTTATACACGGTGCCCACGAGGAAAGGGAAAGATTTTAACAGTATATTCTAGATCCTATTTAGAGACAAAAATGTCATATAAACTTTTTTGAAATTCGCCTAGTTTCAGAGTTAATAACAATTTATAAAAAATACACTTTTTATTATAACTCAGCACAAAATGCCTTTCTGATGGCGTTGTTGCCACTATTGGGCATAGTTTACACGTCTTTATTGACACATATCAAAGTGACAAGGAAAACTATGCAGAAACTAAATTTTTCCAAAAAAAATGTACCAATTTCTTTTAGACGATAATTTTATTAATAACATTTACTTTTCATGTGCAAGAAACATTCAAAAAATAGAAAAAAAAGAAAAAAATTTTTTTGGCGAAATTGACCTAAAGTCACATAATATTTTTTCCTTCTTTTGGTCTCAGGAATGCGTGGTTAATTTTTTTCCCTTTCCTCGCGGGCACCTTGTATAAATCGGATGGTCATGAAAAGCGATTATGATTGATGACGACTATAATAGAGGGAATCGATGGTATACGTACCACCTATGCTACAATTATTAAATTGAAATTACATATTAAAAAAATACTTCTCGTCTGTTACCTAGGGACAGGGTTCATTAACTATACCATAAAACCTAGTCATACTCATAACCAGAGCTCGGATTTTTCACGGCAAAACAAAACACTAGCGTAATTTAGCCAGTGCTTGAAATATTATTTTATCGACACCTATCGAGTCTTACTAGAGTATATGACAGGTATTGCTTCAGTACATTTTTTCTTTTTTTATTCGATGGTACACCTATCAGTGTGAATGTCAAAATTTAAAAACTAACAAACGTGCGAAAATTTCGAAAAACAGGAGACTTACTAGAGCTCAAAATCAATATTTTTGACCAGTCTAAGGTGACCTACTGGGGGTTAGAAGGTTGTGCATTAATTACCGGACATCCTGTATAAGTAATAAAATAACTTTTCATTTTAGCTTTGCCATAGTCGAGCAACAAAGAGGTAGGTCTGCATGTACAACTTAGAACGAAGTAACTATACCACCTCATTTAAAATGATAGAAACGACTGCAAATTTCATCTCACATGACATATGACATTCACACTTTAACTGTCATTTCATTACGTATAAAACGTAAATTGCATCTAGGTATTATTTATTTCTCAACGCATTGAATCCGACGTGTTGGATATACGTATAATAACTTAATGTTGCAAGGTATCAATTAATACAAAAATGAGTAATGTACAAGATCGGATCAAAACGTGGATTGAACATCACCCTGAGTTAGTCTATAATGAAGTGACCTCCACTATATACTGCTCTATGTGCGATATGCATCTAAAACTGAAGAAATGCAATATTGAGAATCATGTGAAAAGCAACCGCCACAATTACCGTTCGGGGCAACCAAATAGGAAACATCAATTTTATTTCGATTTAATTATTTTTCTTATTTCATGCAACATACCATGGGCAACAGTCAACAACAATAATTTTCGTCATTTTTTTAACAAGTATTTATGTTGCGACTGCTCTATGACTTCTTTACCGGACGAATCGACCCTGCGAAAAATTTATTTAAATCTCGTGTACAAAAAAACTATACAGGGTATAAGAGAGGTAAACAAAACCAATTATTTGTGGATCTATAGACGAAACACCAGATTTCATGGGAAAATGTGTGACAAACGTGGTGATTCGGTCTTTGCAAAAAAATTGTTCTAAGCAATTTTATCTTTTGGGGTCGAAGGTTTTAGAGAAGGTAAATGGGGAAACAATAGCAAACCTAATAATAAACCAATTAAAATTTTTGTTTCAAAATTCTTTCAATGATAACGTAAACAATTTGCTTTTACTTTGCACAGATAGTGCCGCATATATGCTTAAAGCCGGTCGTATTTTAAAAGCAACGTTTCCTCGTATGAAACACATTACGTGTTTAGCTCATGGTCTGCACCGGGTTGCCGAAGAAGTGCGAGATAATTTCAAAGGTGTGGATGGGTTGATATCGAATGTCAAAAAGATATTCCTAAAATCTCCAGAGCGTGTACGCCTTTTTAAGGCAAAATATCCGTCCATTCCCCTACCTCCCGAGCCAATTATCACCAGATGGGGAACTTGGATATCTGCTGCGGTATATTACGCTGAATACTATGAGCAAATACGTGATGTCGTCTCCATACTTGCTAATGACTCGGCAGCTATAAGAGCTGCAAAAAAATGTTTTCAAACACGCAAACTACGACCGGAGTTAAATTTCATTCGCGACAACTACGAAGTAATAGCCTCTTCAATAGAACAATTGCAATGTTCGACTTTATCCATTGCGGAATCCTTCCTCATTCTGGATACTGTTCGTTGCTACGTAAACTGGAGTAAACTTTTACCAGTGATACGTAAATTTGAAGCCGTGCTCGAACGAAATCCTGATTACGAAATTTTAAGAGACATATCTGAAAATATTACCCGAACTGATAATGAATTCTATAAATTTGCTCCCTTGACGTCAACTGAAGTTGAACGTACATTTAGTGTACATAAATGGATTTATAGTGATAAACGCAACTGTTTACTCCCAGAGAATGTTGAAAAGATAATGATCATCTACTCCTATCACTATTACCCAAATAAAATGTCTTGTGCTGCTGTGTGTACTGACGTAGATTTTGAAGAAGAAATTGCGTCTATTTCTAATATATAGTAACTTTATACTAATGTTTTTATTAGTTTTGTTACATATTAATTTTATTTGGTGACTTTTATTTCTTCTAGTTCTGAATTATCGATATCGATAAAATAATATTTCAAGCACTGGCTAAATTACGCTAGTGTTTTGTTTTGCCGTGAAAAATCCGAGCTCTGCTCATAACATCACACAGTAGCGTAACTAACCAACATCTGTATGCAGCTGTTAAATACAGATCCAAACAGCAGTGGGCGATTTATGCAGAACAGATCATAAGCTCTAATCTAAAATCTCGCATATATTTGCGTAAGAATGAGGTAAAACAATGACTGACATTATTCTGCTGATCATTATGATCGCTGACGTGTGCTTTGTTTACTAGGCTAGCTAATGAATATGGATACATGGGAGATTGTATTGGTGAAAATAGTATATGGGGCACACTACATTGATCACTCTTGTTGGGCCGCGATTCGAAAAATAAACACACACTAGACAGACATAGCTCCAACCCAACTCAACTCAACGCTATAACGACATTGACATTTGCTATTCGAACAGATTTTCATTCAACGGTCTCACATTGGTCACACATTGGTCTCACATTGGTACAACATTGGTACAATGTGTGACCAATGCGAGACCAATGTTGAATGAAAATCTGTTCGAATAGCAAATGTCAATGTCGTTATAGCGTTGAGTTGAGTTGGGTTGGAGCTATGTCTGTCTAATGTGTGTTTATTTTTCGAATCGCGGCCTTGCTATAAGATTTATAAATGTGTGTCAACGATCAAACATGAATACAAAGATTTAAACACAAAAGAAGGTGGTAATATAACAGCCTGAGAATAAAACTTTTTTCGGTCTAGTTAGTTAAACATTTTACCACTGTTTTGGATACTGCTGTGCTTGCAAAGCAACATTGTTTTTTTTTTTGCGCAAAAGGTTTTTATTACCTTACCTAATCATTCTTGTCCATTCGTGGTAGCAGTATCCGCTATTTGGTCATCATCTCGCGAGTAGGGTTGCCATGTGGAAGAATGAAATGTCCTGACACTATTTTAAAACAGAGATTTGGCGTAACTTAAACAACGTGCTGGCAGCTGCGGCGTACTGTGTCGTCTGTATCGTTGATATCGAATGCCTTAACCTATATTTATCTTTCCATTAATTAAAACTTTTTAATAAATGCGTAATAAAAACACATATTTTATTTTAATTAATGAGGTAAATTCTAAACTTGCTAACTCCGCCCGCAATCCGGACAAACGGTCACAAATCCGGACATGTCCGGACAAATCCTGACATGGCAACCCTACTCGCGAGTCTTGCTACCATCGACATTGTGTCATATCACTATTCAATTCGTAACATTTGCAGTAGTCAAAAACAAAACGCATATAATTAGTCTAAGATACCAAACAAAAGAACGTCCCAGTTTCCAAACCTCGTGTGAAACGGTCTAATTGTCGACTATTAGACGAAACAACTATTGAGTTTGTTTCATTCGGTTCTGCAATCCCAACTTTTGTCGAAACCCGAAACTGATGAGTCCTCATACTATTGTTGACACTTATTTTGAACATTCATAGGCCCTATCGCTACGTGATAAGAACTACCAATAATCAGTAGTAATGTGTTTGATAACAACGGGAAAAGTAACATTGTGCGTGACGGCGAAGGGTACAAATAAAGAAAAATAATACTATGTTGTGTCGATTTGTAGAAGGTCGAAATATCAATCCATGGCCGCGATTCGAAAAATAAACACACACACTGGACAGACAAAGCTCCAACCCAACTCAACCCAACTCAACTCAACGCTATAACGACATTGACATTTGCTATTCGAACAGATTTTCATTCAACATTGGTCTCACATTGGTCTCACATTGGTCACACATTGGTCTCACATTGGTCTCACATTGGTCACACATTGGTCACACATTGGTACAACATTGGTACAATGTGTGACCAATGTGTGACCAATGTGAGACCAATGTTGAATGAAAATCTGTTCAAATAGCAAATGTCAATGTCGTTATAGCGTTGAGTTGAGTTGGGTTGGAGCTGTGTCTGTCCAGTGTGTGTGTTTATTTTTCGAATCGCGGCCTATCTTAAAATTAATTTATTTTCTCACAGATATTACGCAGAAACACTTTCAAAATCTTTTGTTACATAATATATTCGAATTCGCCTAAGATTTTACTACAAGAAAATCTGCTGTATAATTTAACTGTATTTTTAAATAGCAGTACCATAAGTTGCTTTATTTAAGTAAATACACCACCAGCACCAGCATTCGGAACAGATTTCGGGGACTTTTTTTGTTAGTTTTTATTTCATTTATTGTAACCTATTTTATAAGTAAACATTTTAGAGTTTAAGATATTGTTTGGTTGAGTTATTATTTACAAACTTATCATCAGATATTAATTGTAACTGAAATTAGTTTTTTGTGTAACTGTAATGGAATAAAGTTGTGGACTGGCATTATATTTGAATGTCCCATCACCAAATTTAGTGGGAAACCGGCGGATCTCAAATTAATTTAAAATTTTAAGTAGAGAACATATTTATACCATACGATAAATAAATAAATAAAGTGTTTACTGCAATATACAGTAAACACATAAAAATACGCAAATCACTTAAACAGTTACGTGCATGTGTAATTGTGTATTTAATTTAGATTTTACGAAAGGATTTTTTAAATCTAAGAAGCTTTACAGTAGCAACTCAATTTAGGGTAAATTGCCCAATACTTGACTACTAGTTACCAGTCAATCGTGCCCATTGTCACGTACGAGGCAAGTTGCCAGAATTGTCCGCTATCTGCACAGGAGTGGCGCGCCTAATTATGTCGATGCTTGCTTGATATGGCCTGGCATTTGCGCGCCGTAAACTATAAGACTAGCTATTGTTACTGAGTTTGCTTGTAGTCTTCACTTTTCATTTGGGTTAAATCACGAGAGTTAATTATAGATTTAACTTTGCAACGGTCGTTCATCTGAGATGGAGCAGTCAGCGAAAAAGTCGTTAAATTTAAAGCCACGACTCTTTTAAAACATGTATAATCTTGGATACATGTTTTAGTCACATTAATTGTATCCATATTTTCAGACGTGACCGTGCCAATGAGTTTTCCTACTTATGTACGAAATAGCATTTGATATTAACCAGCCTATTTTCAGTGAAGGAAAATATCGTGTGAAAACTTGCCATCCATGAAGAAATTCAAAGGTGTCTGTAAAGTCCATAACGCGCTTTAGGCCATCGCGGACATTTGTTGACCCTTTTAGTGCAAAAATGAAACCTGTGCTTAGCAGTGGGACGTATATGCTAACATATTTTACTAACTGTATGAATCAATGCCATGATAGGTATATAATATCTGCAGATGACAGAGAATAATGTTATAATATTATGCAAATATCTGATATAGAATTATGGCGTAATTAAAGTATTCGTCCATGGTAAACAAATAGTACATATGTACTACCTATAACTAAATGATTTGTGGATATTAATCCACGATTTTACCATATTCATTTTCCTTTTCCTACTAACCTTATTTGCGGTTTGTAATGTTAATTTTCTGCATATCTTTCCATACGGTCGTACTCATTTATCTACTTAATAATACTACTAACTTAATAATAGGAAAGGATCGGAAACAATAGATTACTGAGCACCTTAAGCCAATCCATTAAGAATTAAATTAGAATGGCAGATATAAACTGTATAATAACGTAGATGTTGGCAGCTGGCATTTAGGGCTTGTAACACGAGAAGATGTAATTAACATAGGGTTTTAGGTTTGGTTGGCATTTGATTGATATTATACGAGTGTCGAAAAGCAACACAGGTAACTGGTATTTACTGTATTTAGTTTAGTATTTGTGTTTTCGAATGCTTACTTACTTGAACTGGTAGATAGATAAGTAGAAATCAAGCAGTTCTATAAAGAAATTAGTTAATTATTGTCAATATAAATATATAAGTTAATGTTAACAATTATTCCTTGGTTAGGTTAGGTTAGATTAGATAAAACAGATTGAACTCGGTGATCCGTTTTATAAAGCTTGAATTTGCAATTTGACTTGTATATAAAACGCAACTTTAGGTAGATTTATTTATGATTATTACTGTAAATATTTTTGATTAAAAGAAACGAACTGATGAGTTCAAATTCGAACCTTTTTACGCATATGACTGTATTTTTAGCTGGCAGTGCTTTGGTGACACTGGTTAAAAATAATGGCTAAATACATTTTTTAACATACAGCCTATAAAAAATATCTTTAATACGTAATTAAATAAACTAGTGCATAGACCCGAAAAAAACACAAAAGACTACTAAAAGCCCTTTTAAGCCATATTTGCAATTGACAGACTACCAAATTATCATATTCATCCTATCTCTGTTTTGATGCACATATGTATATCTCTTACACTCCTGTAAGCTGTATTAATGGAAGGATAAGCCATTATTCGAACACAATCCAACACGCTTTGCGATTTATACCGCTATCCAACTTACATTATCAGTTAGGTCCTAATAGGTTAATTGAGGCCCCATTAATTGTATCCCAACCGCGAAATTATCAAACAGCTTAAGTCCTATCTAATTACAAGCACTTACGCCTTTTTAGAATGATTAAAACAGTCGCTTAAACAAAAATAAAAGAGCTTAAGCGGTATCTGGTGTCAAAGTTACTTGTGATGTTTTTAAAGATTATAATGCCATTGTAGGTGCCAAGCGGCGAGTCGACACGACGCCGATAGGCATCGTTCGCTCGAGTGTCATGTATAGGCGCGTTTACCTTGTAACTGCGTAAAGCATTGTCTGAATGATTTACTAATTAATTATGGTTTGCGGTTTAAAGCCGGAGATAACGTTTGTCCTTGTCTGATGTATAATTTTCAGTATTTTAGCTCCTTTTCTCTCGTGCAATTAACGACGTAATAAGAGGGTAGGGGTGATGTTGTAGAGATAGTAATTATTTGTAACATTGATGTAAAGATCATGGGGTGTCCACCCACTGTTCGATATACGGCAATTTTTAGGGTTCCGTAGTCAACTAGGAACCCAAAGTTTCGCCCTGTCCGTCCGTCCGTCTGTCCGCGGTCTAGCTCAGTGATCGTTAGTACTAGAGAACTGAAATTTGGTATGAGTATGTGTATTAATAGCGCCGACAAAGTGGTAAAATTAAAAAAATATTCCTTTTTAGGCTACCTCCCGTACACATGAAGTGGGGGGGGGGGGGTAATTTTTTTTTTTTCGCACCAACCCTATTGTGTGGGGTGTCGTTGGATAGGTCTTTTAAAAAGAATAGGGGTCTTCTAAACATTTTTTGGATAAATTAAGTTTAAATAATAGCTTCGAAAGTTTGAAAAAGTGCGTCTCCCCCTGTAACTTAGGAAAAATTCATAAAAGTGAGGCCTAATAAGACTTTATTGAATAAAATCAGTTAAATCGTTTTTGAGTTATAACTCAAAAACGCCTAGCAAAAAGGACGTAAGTGCCGTATGGTAAAATGACGTAAATATCGTATAAAAAACAACTTTTTGAGTGGGTGTATTGTGCCGGGCCAGTAACTACGGAACCCTACGTTGAGCATGGCCGGACGTGCTCTTGGCCGGTTTTTTTATATAGTACGGTCAGCATAATACATAGCTAAGCGGATGAAGGTCAAAGCTTGACATGGCTTTATGTCAAGAGAAAAATATTATGTCAAGACCATTTTAACACCTCACTGACTGTAATATTGGCTAGCCTCAACATCTTGATATGTGACAGACTATATCAAAAGGTACCACTTGGCTGCCGGCGCTTACGCTTTTATTGCGCGAATACAATATTGATTTATACAACGTACGACGCGCTTCCGCCACATGGTATGGGTCCGTTTCATTTATACCCTCACATATTTTCATGTGTCATTCTCCACATTGTTAATTCGTAAACGCACTGTTTATACAGGGTGTATCAAAAATGCTGGTATTCTAATTATGAAAAACTAAGAAAAAAAAATTCTAGCAAAAAAAAATGGTCTTGTATGGAGTTTTGTATTTTTTTTTTTGTTCATTGTTTATTAATAAATATACTCTTTTGTTGCAGAGATGGCAGCGGAGGTGGTTCGTTTTATACGACGACGGAGAGTTGACATACTCGCTTGATGAACACGTAAGTGGATTTTTTAAATTCTGAGGTAGTCTTTTAAAACAGTAGAATCCCGAAATTGTGTTGATAAAGAAAATTGTAATCACCCTAATTTGCAGGTCGTTTATCGTCTGTCGTCATGGCCGTCCATGTTACATTCTAATAAGTAGGTATGGTGCGATAGTGACACATGACACGATAAATGATTAAAGTGCAATCATCCTATGCGTATAGATAGATAAGATAAGATAAACACTGATGGGGACACGAAACGAAATGATATGATAATTCATGTGTATACAGTGTGTTTTTTTTAAGTGGGACAGTATGGGGAAATCCTAAAGTATAAGAGATACAGGGAAACTGTCTTAGGAAACATTAAGTACTTTTTTGTGAAAAAAAAATTGGTATAGTCAAAATTTTGGTCAAGTGTGAGTTGTCCCTAAAAATGATTAATTTTGATGAAATTTTTTTTTGATGCATATCTACTCAGTTTCATGAGGGGATCATTTTATTGTATGGGAAGAAAAAAATCGGGACAGCAGAAGTTAGGTAAATTTAATAAAATAATTTTACATTAAAGTAAATGTTCAAAGTGGCCTCCCTCTTGTCGAATGCAGGCACGAGCGCGTTTCAGAACACCTCTGGTTGCTTTAGACAAGGCGTTGTGATGTATGTTGTTCAAATGATAATGCACTGCGTCTTTTAACTCTTGTACCGAGTTGTAAGTATCTGCATAAATTCGACCTTTAAGGTACCCCCAAATGAAAAAATCCAACGGTGTTAAATCTGGTGAACGTGGTGGCCATTTAATAGGGCCATTTGTGCCCATCCAGCAATCAAGAAAATGTTCATTTAAAAACTGTTTAGTATCGATACTATTGTGGGCAGGGGCGCCGTCTTGTTGGTAGATGATATTATTCAAATTATTTAATGGAATTGCCATATCTACTAAATCCACAGCCATGTTTAATATTTCCTGATATTTTTGACTATTCAATGTTCCATGGTAAATTTTAATGGCAAAGATTTTATTATCTAATATTGCACACCAACAATTAAAGGAAAAGCGGACCTGGTTATGGGTTGCCGTAGTTCGGAAGGGGTTTGTACGTGCCCAAAAATGATTATTTTTTCTATTGTACATGCCATTGTTTGAAAAATTGCATTCATCTGTCCAAATAATCCGGCTTGGAAAAGATGGGTTTCTAATCGAGCATGCTACAAACCACTGGCAAAATGCTAATCTCCGGTCAGTGTCTCCTGGAAGCAATGCTTGTACAAGATGACCTTCTATGTAACACTTGTACTTGTAAGCCTTCAATACCTTTCGTACTGTAGATTTATGCACACCGATATTGTTAGCAGCTTCCCTCAATGAGGCTTTTGGGTAGGCTTCAAAATATCCTAAGATTGCGATAGTTGTAAATTCATTTATTACTGTGGCTCGTCTCTTCCGTTTTGGTGTAAAACAGCCTTCCTTTCTTAAATTTTTCACCAGTTTGTCAAAAATTTTGCGGTCCGGTTGATCGCGGTCCGGATAACGTTCCCGATACCACTGTAACGCATTCACAGAGCTACGATAATTTACAAAATACGCTTCAATTAAATCTACTTTATGCGAGTTTGGTAATTCCATGACGAAAACTTAACATAATGTAAACTTTAAACAATGAAATATCAAGTAAAATACTGTTTGTTTCAAGAAGTTCCAAATTTAAAATTTGTTTTTTTTTAAATTAGATTTGTAAGGTAAGGTGCTCGCGTAAAAATACCTTAAAGTATTTTAATCCTTTTTAAACCAAATAAAGTGTTCCAAATTCAAATGTAAAACTGGAATAGGCAATTTTTTTTTTAATAAAAACCTTGCAGTGGGCAGTGGTAGGCAATATACACGGGTTGTAATAATGAAAACGATTTTCTTAAATTTGACTAACTTCTGCTGTCCCGATTTTTTTCTTCCCATACAATAAAATGATCCCCTCATGAAACTGAGTAGATGTGCGTCAAAAAATAATTTCATCAAAATTAATCATTTTTAGGGACAACTCACACTTGACCAAAACTTTGACTATACCAATTTTTTTTTCACAAAAAAGTACTTAATGTTTCCTAAGACAGTTTCCCTGTATCTCTTATACTTTAGGATTTCCCCATACTGTCCCACTTAAAAAAAACACACTATAGTTTTTAAAGTTTAAAATATTATTACCATAATGCACTTGCTCGAGAGGGGCGAAAGAAATAAAAAAATAAACAGAAAATCCGCAAAATAAATTTCCGCAACTGAGCAATCCTTTTACCCCCAGATAGCCCAGATCAAAGCAAACTCAATCCCATAGACATCTCACTCGCCATTAGCGCGTACAAATTCAGCCGTCGCCTTACGCGGTCCATAATTGACTCGTTAGCGCGGGTGTCCGCTAACAGGCGCATTCACCCTAATAAATGGAGTGCGGGAGCGTGTGAACTATTCATCGGTACAAGTATTTTGATGAGGGCTTTTCAGGAAGATTTAGATTCGGTGATGTAGATCTAGATTCCGGCTTAAATCATTTTTCTTTAAAAAAAATTGTTCGTATCCGGAAAATAATCGAATGAGCGAGCGAAGCGATGTGAGTTATTACATTTAACTTGTCATTTGGTTTAGCTAGCGGCACGTCTAAGCGTTTCGATTTTTTTAATTCTTGATATATTATATTTGTTTCGCAATAACTAACTTTATCATAGTTATTCAGAATTAATTAGATTTGGTAAATACATTTTTTAATTCAAATATGCGCAGAAATTGCAGAATCGATCAAGATTTCGGAGCCCAAAAGAGATTTTTATTTACATATGGCGATTTCTTAGTTCGAGGTCGACTACTAGTTTACATTTTGGTTTTCTTTATCTGGACTCTTAGAGGAAGAAAGTATATACCAATAAGTTTTTGTCTGTCTGTAATTCTTTGTACTTATTTGTGGATATATTGACTCGCCCAGGCACTTCTCAATCGGGCCGATACCAGTTTTTAATGAAGCAGGTCACTTCCAAGGAAACCGCAATGATACCGATCTCCAGAAAAACAGCAAAAACTGACCTTTGTTTTACCAAACGATTTTATTTAGCGAACGTGACGATCACGTCATTTTCTTACCTCTTTTCTTCAGTTTTAATTGTAACGTAGATGACAATTAACTGGAGACGAGTTTAGTGAACTTTGTCGGTTTAAGATAAGAAGACTAACACATAGACTTATTATTACAAAAACTATTTAAAACGGGGTATTTACCATGTGTATTTGGTTTTCCGAGTTCCCGATATTTGGGCACAGCTGCATGCGCCATTATCACGGAGTAACTGAAGTTTCTGCGAGTGTTAGTTGTGCCCGTTTTAAATAGTTTTTGTAATTTTTCACTTCTCATGCTCGTAAAGTTCGACTTTAAGTCGTGTGTGGACGACATAAAATCGAATTTTAAGCTCTAGGGCATAAAGTAAAATTTTCTTCTAAGACTAAGAATGTGGCTCAACAGCCAAACAGAGTCCAAATATATTGCACAATTTAATTGAGCAGTAAAATTTCGTAGAATACTGAAACTTGTTCTTTTATTATATATTCTTGCTATAATTGTTTAAATTGCGTGTTTTCTATAATTAAATAAATTAAATCAAATAAAATAGGAGTTGATAATAGTTTAGAAATGCCCCGAAATGTTTTTATGACTTGGCAGAAAACAAGTATCTATGTCTAAATTAACATGTTGAAAATTAAAAAAAAAACATTAAAAAATTAATTGGTGGGAACCATATTTGTTTTCATTGTAATATTTTTGTTACAACTTGAAATTGTTTTACGATTACCGATAAATAATTTCCTCGCAATTAAAGTGAAAATTAGAATGTAACCCTCGTCCATAAAACCCATTTTACACTCGACTTTATATCAATCCTCGCTCGCATGCTCGCTCGGATGGATAAACGCCTCGCGTAAAATCGTACGTTTTATGCACTTGTTGTACAATCTACTATTAATGGCTATGTTAGCTTAAAATCGTAGACTTATTATTGGATTCGTATCTAAAAAAATTATAGTATCCTTAAGACAGAGCACTACGCTCCGTATTCCTAGCCAACATTGCGCCTGACCAAAGAACCGCCGATGAGTATCAAATATCGTGCATTTTCCTGGCACTATAAATATTCATAATAGTTGACATCGTAAGGATCGCGTACATGAATTTTAATACAGGCCGTATATAGGTGTCGCTCGCGCAAAAACCAGACGCGCTGCGCTGACCTGCGCGGGCGCCTAGCATGATTCGCGAGGTTAAACTGTCTTTATATATTTACCATATTTAATTGTGCTCTACGATGCTATAATAATGACAATTTCTTTATAAATTTTCGTTAATAAATATGAAGCTATCATTTTGGGACATGTTTTCTTAGAGAACTTCTCCCCTTTGTGAGCAATGTATATTCCAATAAACAATATCATTTCTTTCCCTATTTACAAAATTTAGATTCAGTGAGCCGGCAAGTTTTGTTAAGTACCATGTTTTATGGCAATGTTGGTCAGATAACATATGGCTTTAACACTTTACAATCAGTACCTCTAAGAGTTTATAATTCATCTCAGTCTCTTGTTAGAGGTGAAAATATCACTAGATTCTATTTCATAAATGTATGTACAGTCATGAACCCGGATTGTTGAGCCACTTGCCATTGTTTGTAATGTAGCCGTGTTATGAATGACCGATGTTACCGAGTAGCTGTCAACTGTCAGTTACATTGGTCCTTTATTACACAGCTAAATTACGAATAATGGCAAGTGGCTCAACAATCCGGGTTCGTGAGTGTACAATGTCCATAGATGAAAACGATACCTTAATAGTCGTAGTATGTACTAAACTAGCAACATTTTCATAGACATTCTGTGCCAGATCTGATAAATTGATCAATTTATTAGAATAATGTATTACTTGTGTATATCTAGCTAGAAAAGAAATACAATACTTTAACCTGTTATTACAGTGAATACTTGCATGTTAAAAAGGTCGGTAAAGCGTATGTGACTTCACTATGTAGTAGGAATAAATTTCAATTATTTGTAATTCGATCATCTTATTTTAGACACTTCATTTTGACAGATGACAGGCATAAGAGAGAGACAGACAGACAGAAATACTTATCAAATAATAATCCTCTTATTGATGAACGATCATGCTAGCGACAAACAAACAGGAAGAGTTCAGCTATCCCACCAGAAAAACTAGAAGGAGCTCCACCGACACAATTCTGGCCGTCTGCCTCGCTCCCATAATGTTACACACATTGCATGACCATATCGGTCTGGATGCGAGAATAGTGGGCATTTCATCCGGACTTTCTGTGTGGTGTAATGGGAAAAGTAGTTATACTTTTATAAAAAAATATTATTTCTTTCCCTCCAAACTTATACCTACTTTAACCTTACCCTATCTACCATAATTTCACCCTACTTTCATTTAATTTTAAATCTGTTTTGCCGCTAACTTGGATTAATTGTTGCCAAAATTTCGTTTGTGAGGTTTGACGCTTAAACGATTTATTTTATCTTTATATTATGATTTTAGAGATATAGAAAATCTAATCTCAATTACAAATCTAAGGTTTTTTTATGAAACTAAAACAAAAATAGGTACTTTACTTAGATAAAATTAACCGTTATTTTGGTAAAGATATCTATTGGCGAATGGAACTTAAGCCCGCTCCACATTCTCGGCTAAACTACACAAGACATTTGATGTACCGGCACGAAACGGAGACAACACGAATATAAGCGAGACAATACGAACATAGACGAATACTCACTCTACACTCTCGTAGGAGAGTGTGGGCTTTAACGTCATAAGTACAGATTAAATATAATAAATATTATATTTGAGCTATAAAGGCATGAGCGCTGGCCGCCAAGTATGTAGTAGGTACATTTACTAAAATAATGACACAGCACGGTTAGCATATGTATGAGTGACGCGACAGTATCTCGCGCGCGAGATAAACTACCCGTTGATACAGTCAGAAAAGGACGGGTAGACTATCTCGCGCGCGAGATACTGTCCTATCACTTATGTTTATGTGGTGTCAAACCTTGTAAACAAAACCTCCTAAATCCATTGTCTGTATTCATAATTGAACCAAAATGGTGAAAGCATTGAAAATAACGACATAACCCAGTATATTTACTATTCAGGTCGCAATTTACGACGTGTAAGATTGTATTGAATCGTACTATTGTACTGTCCACAACGGACCGACACACTAGGCCACACATTAACCCTACCTTAATGACACAAGGTCCTATCTAAATATAACACTAGAAGGAATTAAACCTTTGTTTTACTCAGTTACGCGATCTTAAAAGGCTCATGTTTTATAAGGTTTTCTCGGCGGTTAAAGCGTTTTAGAACAGAGAAGAGACCTAATTTATAGGGCCCTTTCACACTTAGCTCGTTATCGGAACAGGAGCCATAGACGCGGAAGTGTGGTTCTAGATTATGGTGTACAGTCAGAGGCAATTATCTGTTCGTATCGGCTTTAAAATCACAGAATACGTATTAAAAAATCAGTTGATTTTTTTGTCTACCAGACTGCGATTTAAGAAGCATGCGTGAACTGTAAAGTACAGATTAGCTAGACTTAAAGCTGTAGAATAAAATACAATTCATTTTAATAAGGTCATACTTCAAGGAAGGATACTTCAAGATTTTTTTGCGTCACAAAGCTGGGAAAATCCACAAGTCGACGAAAACGAATATACGAACATACCGACGAGAAGTTGCTTTAATTTTTCATTTAGACCGTAAGAAGGTAAATCCTTCAACGCGATTTTACGAAAAATTGCTCTCTCTCTCTCTTTGCCTAGCCATATCCCATGTCATTTGAAGTCGGCTCTCCTCGTCAATCTTCGCCATTCTCGTCGGTTCTGAGTCGTTGAATTGTTGACTTGGGTTTTCTTCAGGTCATTATTTATTACTGACATCCAAGTTTGAAGGAGTTGCCGCTGTCTATGTTGAGCACCTGTCTGGTCATGTGCTCCTCGGGTCTTCTTATGACGTGTCACGTGTTTTACGATAAATTGCTATCATCAAAAAGACTATGAAAACTCACAGATACAAGAGTCGACTATTTCTACCAATACTTTCTCTTTTATTATTACCAATATTTAATCTTACAAAACATGATAGTTATATTATGTTACATAACATCTACAGTGACAAATGAGAAGAGATATATAAGTGTAAAGTAAACTGACCACAATTTATAAACACACTATGTACACGGAATAGTTTAATAGTTTATGACCTTTTTTTGTCGGAGTGGGAAATGCGTTACGCATTCCCCTGAAAGGCCTGGGGAAGCTATCATAGTTGATATGTGGGGCTCCCTCCTATCACCACACCTCTGAGAACTAGAGGGGGGAAGGATATACCCACTCCAGCGCTCGCCCTGCTTTCCGTTACTGAAGATGCCTCGGGATGCCGAGGATTCGGACGCGACAATAATTTATGACCTACTGTAGATATGGTTTAACATATATGCACAATTACACAGAATATGAAATGCACTTACCTAAAAGAATCTCTTACTTTTCGGAAATGGTTGAAAATGTTGTGAAAACAGCAGGGACTCAGAAACCTTTCAAATATTATTACTTTTACAGGTTTTTTGAGTGTTTATGAACGTTTATGATTATGACATTAACGTATCGAGTTTCGCGTTACTAAAAATATTGACAACATAATATTATATTATTTACTTACATTCACGTTAACAGCGGGAAACTGGTAGTTTAAATGTTATTTGGCCAATAATTTACCCGCAAACATGCCTCTTAGCCAGACAAGCAATTTGCTTGTCCCAATCTTTGGCCAATCTGCATATTTCAAAGCGTTATTGCATTTAACTGCTTATTTAAACAAATGCATTTCCGTTCGAAATCGGTTGCGTTCGAATTATCGTGTCAATACTGTTTTCTTTATTCGTTCAAATACTTAATGGGAATTGGGAATTCGAATATATTTTAACGAGGTATTTTAAAAACCACTTTCTTTTACTCTTGTTGACATTTTGTTGGTCATTTCCGACCCTTATAATGTCCAAGGTATAAGTCTTAACAAGATCTGGGCAATACACTCAGGGGAGTCTCGACAGTAAAAAAATGTGAAATCAAATTGTTATTGTAATCTTTTGGATAAACAAACTATTATAGTTGTATGGTAACGTAATACATCCTAACTAACAGTGGCGGAGCTTAAAAATATTATGATTTTGTAGGGAAGCCGGAGCTAGTTTGGCTTTCCTTTTCTTAAAGAGCTGTAATAAAAGTATTCAACCGGCTAGCAATTAGGTAAATCAACGATCGGCCACTGCTAGCTACATCTGCATACATCGATTCTGATTACGCTACTTACTTTCCTGCCGATTTCCACGTCAGCCATTAAACACAATCTCGACTTGTTAGGCGTCACGTGGCCATTAATCATAAGCCGGCGAAGGTTGGCACCCACACTGGTCCGAGCATTCCTGATTGCAAAAGAGTCGAAACTCAAGTGCACCAATGTAACGGCCAAGCCATACGTTTTAGTAAAGTCAGGGCTTCTGATATAGTTTATGTAACTTCTACATAATGCCTACTTACGTACAGTTACATACACTACTTTATCTGCACATATAATAAAATAAATAAAAAAGCCCTTTATTCTAACATAATTTTACAATATAATTTGCATGGTTAATAAACGCTACGCGTTAATTATTAGCGTGGGTCACTGTAGTATGGGAAATTTTTTTTTTTTTGTTTTGACTTCTAATAGCAATTTAAATGTGTCTTATCATTATATGAGGTAAAATTAAAAGTTTCATTGTAATTGAATAATATCTTTTGCCTCCGGATTCACTTTGAAATTTGAAAAAAGTAATAAAATATTACTTTCCCAAAAATAGATCAATATTGTTTTATTTGGTGTAAATATGAATGAAAGTAATAAATCGTAAAACAAGAAACCAATGTTTAAATAATATACACATTTATAGACATTAATTGTATGTTTATTTTAGGTAGATAACTTCAATCCACGCGAAAATCTTTTTTACTGTCAAACTTCGGCATGAGTTTACGAGACTCGATACGATTACGACTCGATTTTCGCCTTAATAAAGCCTTCACGTGCTGCTTTTGAACACAAAGTAGCTGAAGCTTCAGTAACAGTTTTAACTGATCTCTCAACTGCTTGGGTATGGGAAGGTAATCGCAAAAAAACTATTTTATTGTCCTCATCTTGATTGATATAAGACTCAAGCTCTTGATCAGACACTTGTGCCAGGATTGGTGGTTCTGTTACCTGAATCTGCCAGTCAATAAGATCATAATAAACTTTAGCATCTATATCAATGTCAGGAACCTGAAATTGTCTTAATATTTGTAGTTTTTGTGTTCGTGCTTTTAGAATTCTACGCAGAGCCAATTCTCTTATATGCTTCTCAGAGTCTGATAACATTGTTAGTAATAGGTTTTCAGGATGGGCAAAGAAGCTGTTGCGTCTTATTACCGGGTCAATGACAGTTTTTAATTCTGTCGGTAAGTACCGAGATCTAGATATTAACTCAAATAAATGTCTTGCACCATCTTTGCAACTTGGATGGCTTTTAATATGAAACCAAGTCGGAGCATATACTTTAACCACATACGTAGCTAAAGTAACAAGTTTATCGGATGGGTTTGAAGTTCCTACATAAAGCCGAAGAACCCTATTTGCTCGTGTGAGCCACCTTGCATGAGATAGTTTTCCAGGTGATTTGTACGCTAAATCTTCAGGGCATTCACCTTTTATAACGGCTGATACCATTCTGTACAAATACAATTGGTCAGAACTAAGGTCTTTGGTGTCTATCAGTGGAATTTCACTAGGGATGTTTCGAAATGTGGTAACATCTGTTTCTTCGCAATTTTCCAAGGCTTTTCCGATCTACCCTTTAAATGTTCTTGGGCCAGATGTCATACCATCAATGAAAGAAAACAAATGTCGAAAAGGTAATTCATTCATGTGTAGCAAACAAATGATCCACTGTAAAGGTCTCTGTAATGATTTTTCCAGTAATTTTATAATTCCACCAAACCTTCCAACGTTAACATTCGTTCCGTCACATCCGATAGCCAGTAAATGATCCAATGACAAATTTTCAGTCAAAAAAAAATGTTGAATAGCTTTTTCTATAAACTTTGCTGTACCCGCCTTTGGGGTGATATAACCTAGGTATTTACTATCTGGCTCTTTGATTAATGAAATATGTTCTTCAACTATTAGTTCTCTATAATATTTTCCGCTCCTCTTTTGTGTAACCAATGTTTTATCTTTTCTACCGTCGAAGTACAGAGCAGGTATCACGGAAACTTTCTGCTTCTCGGCGATGTGTTTTCGAGTTATGTTTCTTTCTCTCCTCAGTTTATTTTTATCTATAATTGGCAAGTTCGCTTCATGTAAAACAACGGAGGCTATGGCGGCAGCTGCTCGGTCAGATACTCCGTATCGGTCGCAAGTTTGAGATAATGTGGAATAATTCATAGACGCTTTAGATTCTTGCTTCAGTTTTTTTACTTTTTTTGGTTGAAAATCTTCGCAGTTACTTGATGGATCATATTCTGAGGATGAGGAACTATTAATGGTAGAGGATGTAGTAGGTATGGCAACATTGCTCGTTTGCTCTTGAAAATATTTTGAATTTTGTTGCTTGAGTTTGCGTTTGAAACTTTTTATATTTTTTCTTGTTGTAGCGATGTCAGTGTTACCTATAACCATTTTTCTTAAGGATCTTTGGTCAGTAAGAAAGCTTTGTTCATCAGGTGAAACTTTATATTCCCTCGGGCAATTACATTTGGTAAAATCAAGGCACTTGCAGACAGAAATATCAAATAACATTTTGCTGTTGGCGAGGAAGTCTTCCAGACGCTTTTTAGGAACTTTTGGATGAGATTTTATTTATTTATTTAATCTTTATTGCACAATACAAGATGGTACAAAAGGCGGACTTAATGCCATAAGGCATTCTCTACCAGTCAACCAATGGGCTAAACAGAAAGGTTAAGTAGGTGCAGGGTCCATTAAATATGACAGAATTAAAAGAGAAAAAAAAAAAACTAACAATAGATACATATAAGCTATATTCATAAACTTACACAAATACATATAATAATAAACATACATACATATATTTTATATACCTTAGATATATACCATATACACACATATATTTTATATACCATAGATTTTAATATATTTTTAAATTTAAGGTGATAAGCTTTAAGTATTTGTTGCACTCTTACATGTGACACAGTCGGCAACGATGGTTTTTTCCATATATTCACAATTTTTTCGACGACAATATCAGCGATTTCTTGAAAATAAGGTTCTTTTTTAGTATTCTTGGCCATTTTTATGTTAAATCTTGTCCACTCGTAACATTTAATAATTTCTTCATAAGTTGGATTATCTCTCAGATCACTTGTTTTGCCAAATATAGGGCATTGCCACGCTTTACGAGTACGATTCATTTTTAAATTACAGTAAAACACTTGATATTCTAACTGCCAATAGCGCAACTAAACGACTGAACTAATCGAGTTACGGGGGTAGTTGAAAAATAAATACTTACCTCAAATACTTTGTTTACATAACCAATGTTTTTTTTTCATGATATTTTATGATCCTAATATAAATATAAGTGGGTTTAAAGGTATATATAGGCTTCCCAAGCATCTCGGCAATTTTTTTTAAATAAGCAAAATTATTAAAATTTTCGAAATTTCAAACCAAATCCGGAGGCAGTTCTACTAAACACAGTCCAATAAAATTTTACACACGGTATACTAATACTATTTAGCACTATATTTTGACTATTAGAATTCAAAATTCAAAAAAAAAATTTTTTGACCCACCCTATTAATTATGGAAGTCGCCTCTTTGGCGTGGGCCTCCCCCAATGTTTCCTAAGTTGTTTCTGTTTTTTGCTATATACACCCACAAGGCTCCGCAGCGTTTTCTAAGTACATCCTCCATCGTTTCTTTGGATGACATATTTTTCGGGAGCCATCCCGTGGCAACCATTTCACATTTCTGCACACATGTGTAATTGTGTATTATAAATCCTCAATGACGTTTCGGGAACCATTAGAGTTATCGGCATTGTACCGCCATTGCCAATTGGATTGTGCTGGTGCTCGGGAAGGTCACAATATGACCAACTAGGTTTTCATAACAATACCGATTACCTGTATAGTTATGAATTTTATTACATTATTACAACACTGGCACAGATAAATACTGATGTTTCATTACTGGTTGCAATAATGGTGGTCATTATATACGGCTACCGAACGCAAAATAGAGGATTTATGATATGGGTGTAGTAAAACTTTTTTTACAGCTAAAGTGTTACGAGCTAATGAGTCTTGGCCGCAAATTTTGCTGGGATAAGTTTTCGCTAAGCGTTCGACTCACCTAAGCTCGATGAGTGATTATTATAATGTCCCCTGTCCTAGGTTCCGCATATCATAACTCACGCAACCTCCTAACTAAAACTATGCATTTTGAAATGAACTTTATTTTGTAGGAGCTACAGTTTATTACAAAGCGGTGTTTAACAGATACGAGGTTGGGAGATTAGGTGTTTCTCATTCATTAGCTCTCACATTAATTTATAACCTGGGTTTACATATGCATGGGCTTGCGCTTGACTCGACGGCTTCGGGAGGAGTAGGGATGGGGCTGTTCCAACTGCAAGATTCAAACTATTATTTTAACAGTCTAAATTGGCTAATCCACGTAATACCGTTATAACTTAAAAAAAAAAACTAACTTAATGGCGCACCGACCCAAAATGAGTCCTGGCCTCCGAAACAAGTTTACGCCAGTTGTCTCGGTCTCGCGCATTCTCCCCCCAGTTAACGGCTTGGAGATCCCGCAGGTCCGATTCCACACCGTCGCCCCAGCGTTACCTGGGACGACCTATTGGCCTTCGTCCTGCTACGCGACCCAAGTAAGCCAACTTAGCACCGCGATCCTCCTCCATTCTGACAACGTAGCCGAGCCGATGGAGCCGGTGTGCTTTCGCCTCGCTTGCTTTCTCTACTCTTTATACGTTCCCTAAATTTTATTGCATGGGAAGTTTCATAAATCATAATTCACTGCTTAGTTATAGATCAGTCCATCAGTTGCGGGACTTGCGGGGCTGCGGCCGGAGCAATTGGTCAAAACTCTTTAGCAGTTCAATCATCATAAGTTTACTGGTCGTTGTTTAGAAATATTTTCTTAACACTTAGCTTTGTCGATAACGATATACAATGTATGTATAATGTACGTGTACAAAGTGATAATGATAACCCAATGATTGTTCCTGACTAGGGCCACAATTCGCCTCTTAATATCTGCTCACTGCTATCCAATTCTTTTGTATTAAAATATACGATAGGAATCGGATCCCATTCCTTTTGAACTTGGATTCAGATTCGGAAGCTGAGCTAAACAATCGTGGAACAACACTACCCTGTAGGTGCTATGATCGAATCGTCAACACTCTTAACTAACTATTCTAGAACCTTATTACCACAACATAAGGTCTAAAATTTGTCGGTTAAGAGTGTCGTATGAGGCGATAACTCAGTGTTCGTTCCTGATTGCGGCCACATTTCACCTCTTAATGTCCGCTGTCCTATTTAATTTGTATTTCCGAGCTTTATATAATTAATTTATACTGAGCTATTAACCGATTCAGTGCGGATGGCACGACAGGCGTGTCATCAATGTTTTTAACGTGTGGCGTATGACACGAGAGGAGTGTCATTTTAAAATCGAATAAAACTTCTTCAAATTAAGTTTCAGAAGGGTTCACCCCGAACAAAATTATTATTGTTTGTCACGTAGAGCAAGCTTGTACCCTTCGTTTCTGGAATATTCTAAATATTGATAAAAAATTTCAAAATCAGTTGTTCACAACCTTTTCAAGTTGCACTATTTTTACGACTTAAACATTACTTACCGATTGGGTGCGGATGACACGACAGGCGTGTCATCAATGTTTTTAACGTGTGGCGTATGACACGAGATTAAAACTTCTTCAAATTACATTTCAGAAGGGTTCACCCCGAACAAAATTATTATTGTTTGTCACGTAGAACAAGCTTGTAGCCTTCGTTTCTGGAATATTCTAGATATTGTTTGAATTTTTCAAAATCAGTTGTTAACAACCTTTTCAAGATGCATTATTTTTACGGCCTAAACATTACTTATTAAATATTATTATTCATTGAATAACTAATCATAATAACATCTTACAACAAAATTTAAATTTAACTTCAAATTATATGATTTTCAAAAACTCTTTATCTATACTTATTTCAAATTAGTTAAATTAATAAAAACGTAACAATCATTTTGCGTGCTTTATCCGTTAACAATTACTTCGAGACGTAAATTATAAACAAATAGACGGAAATGACAGAATAAACTCCTTATTTTATCTCGTTTCGGTAGTATTCTTAGACCAAGGCAAGGATACAAACAGCCAAAATACATAATATACGTTAATGAAATAAAATTATATTTTTTTCTCGAGTATGCTCGGAAATGTTTGCCGTACTGTAGCAAACTCCATACGTGAAGTTCCACACTATCGACAAACTTCAGAACACAAATTTTTAAAAATCGGGCAAGTACGAGTCTGACTCGCGCACCGAGGGTTCCGTACGAACGTTTCATAAACGCTTGCAAGTATTCGCTGGTATTCTTCATATACATCGTTTTTTCTCCCATTATTCCAGGAAAAATCTTAACACCGCGAAGTAGAAAACGAACGTAGGGGAGAGTGGGGTTGGAAGTGCCGGGGGTTTATTGTGCCGACCTCAATAACTTTTTAAATAATGATAGCGATACGGTCAAAATGCGCAATTATAGCCTCAGATAACACGCCATATTGGCAACAATTTTATTTCCACCAATCCTGACGGTTGAGTGGATGGGTGCGCAAACATTCAGAAGCTATCAAAATACACTTGTACATTTTTTCGTGCTTGACCTATTTGGCCTGTATCTGCGCACTTTGAATCGATTCAAGCGTTGTTTTCCTAAATTATAATGATATTTTTTGGGTATCTTCTTGTTTAGTTATTTTTTAAATTGATCGACACGGTACCCAGTACGCCAGCGTTAGTCCGTATCCCCAACTTGGGGCTCAATGTTCCCTTTTGAAAGGGCAAGTTTTTCCCAAAAACAGCTCACCTCGATCGACCTCAATTGTACAAAAAAAAATTTTTGGTCGATCATTAGATACGATGCGAAACTACTAAAATAGGACTAAAAGATGTAAAATATTTAAAAAAATTAGCTAAAGGATTAGAATCAAATGAAAACGGGTGACTAGAAAAAATATTATTTTTAACATGACGCCCGAAAAAGCATAGGTAGCACTTTGTGGTGTAGAGCATAGACATTTATGACAATCTTTTAGCATAATCTATCCGGAATAATTTGCCCCACTGGTGGCACAACTTGCCCCAAAGGGGGCTAAAATTTCCGCTCCGAAATTGGTCGCATAAATGCTTGTATAAAAAAAACTACTGCATTACTGCGTTGTTTTAAAGAAAAATAAACATTCTTATAAAACTAATTTTTTTATGACAATCTTATGATATTTGAAAATCCGCACGTCGAACACCACCCTCCCGTACAGGGTGCATCATCATCTTTTGGAAAGTTGTGTCACTAGTTTTTACTACCTAACGTACGAAAGTTGGTATTTGACGGATACTTATTTATCACATCAACCGATTTTTAATAGATTGTGTGAAAAAAGACGGTTTCAGCATGATTTCATGAGAATTTTATAGGGTGGCCGAGTGCGAGTCGGACTCGCGCCTTGATTTTTTTTCTTAAGTCCGACTCACGGTGTAGAATCCTATTATTTTTCCTGTAATCTGTATCTGTAATACGTAAATAACGAATGTCAGTATTTTCTTTTTCAAAATTTTCGGTCCAGCAGTTTCAGATATAAGGGGGGACGGGGTCGGTCAATTTTACAGTTTCGTCATCTCCGTCTGTCCTTCCGTCCGTATGTCACAGCCTTTATACTCTGAAACTATAAGACGTATCTTAATGAAATTTAGACATAAGGTGTCTTTTGTATGCCGCTATTTAGTTATGTAGATAAATTGCAGAAAAAAAAATTGGGAGGGCGCCCAACGCTCAGTATCAACATGTTGCACATCAAACGATAGGTCTTTAAAAATGACATCGAGGTTTAACATTTTGTGATTAAGTGAATATTTTCAGAAATAATCGCTTCGAAAGTCAGAAAAATTGTGTCCTCCCCCCTGTAACTTTTGAACCGTAAATCCATAAAATATGAAAAAAATGGAAAATGATGCGTCTTTTCACATACTTTCTACAAAAAATATTTTGAACATAATAGGTTCAGGTACTTTTGAGTTATCTTCAAAAAACTTCTTCCATAGGCATCAGATACGACCTTTTGGTATTCGTTTGGTTTTTATTCCATTGAAGGTACGGAACTCCCCATTATGCGTAGTCCGACACGCACTTGGCCGGTTTTTTTTTAATTACTTCAAAACTACATACGTTAAAATTATACAACAAATATATTTGAGATCCTCATATTAAGCCGTTTTATTTGATATGTCATACACTATAGTTTTGCAAATTTTTATTTATTTCTCATTTACCCCACAAATGCCCCCCCCCCCCCCCCCCCCCCATATTTAATATTTATAGACTGGCGTTGGTAACCCATACATAATGTACGCAAAAAAATTTGTACACATATGTAAGTGAAGTCAGGTTGCTGACTTACATATGTGTACAAAATTTTTGCTCAATCGGTCTAGTAGTTTCTGAGAAAATTGGCTTTGTGGCAGGCAGACAGACAGAGTTCGTTATTTACCGATTTGGTACGGAACCCTTAAAATGATTTTCATTGTTGTACCATTTTAACGGACGCAAAGTTGAAATCTATGCGGAAAGGGAAGTGACATAGTTCGTATGAATTCTCATATAAACCATAACACTTCTTTTTACGCACAAACTGTACTACAATCCATTAATGTATTGTTTTTTACCTTTTAAATATTCCTTTTGACTACGAAATATCAATGCAAACAGCCAATGGCAATTATTAAAGCCGCGTGTACATTGTCCGATATGGAATGGTCATTCTAAACTGTAGGGCAAACGGAGATATAAACATTGGTTGTGTGTATCATTCTATCTCTTAGCTTGCGAATACGGCCTAATGTCATAGACACCAGAACTATTTACCTATTTACCGTCTTTAAATATTTTATTATAAAATAAAAATGTATGCCTAGTATACTCCTCACAGCACGAGATTTTTTTTTTGGATTTTTGGTTTGAAGTTGCATTTTTCGGTGCATTTAAGGCCCATAAAAAGACAAAAAAATACAAAAAAAAATCTCCCCCCAAAAATTTTGTGAAAACCCACTCGCACTATCGTTTCATTTCGTAGCGACCCCTAGTAAAGTTTTTTTTTTTTTTTGAAATATAAGGGTAAATTACAGTTTTTTTTATACCACGACGGTGGCAAACAAGCATACGGCCCGCCTGATGGTAAGCAGTTACCGTAGCCTATGGACGCCTGCAACTCCAGAGGATTCACATGCGCGTTGCCTACCCTAGAGTTCAAAGGAGTTAATAAATATTTATTAATAAAATTTTAGATTTCCAACTGAACCCGATAGTACCTGCTTGACGCTCACCGCGCCGACGACTGGCCCCCTAACTAAACGCACGCGGGTTTAAAATGAATAATAATCGAATGCATTATTATGATGATGATTATTTTTCAAACTAGATTTTTTTAAAGTTGAACGCACGATCGTATCAGCCGGTGCTGTAAGGGATATATCAAAAATACTAGAATGAAGATTTTACTTTTTGTGAATCAAGACAAATTATTTGTTATCTATATGGCTCGAATAAATAATTCAAAGAGAAATCATGAAAATATTGAATGCATAGTTTTAAATCGCGTCGCACTGTAAAAATTTTATATTTACCCATTCCGTTAGCCGGGCTAACTTAGCCTACTATACATATATGTATAAAAATTGTACATAGTAGAAAATGTTTGTGATACCTGAATCTTTAAAGTCACTTACCATCCATTTCAAGTAAAACAGGTAGTTTAAATGCTACTAAAAATTTAAAACAACGTTTTAATCAGTTTACTTCCTTGGTTTGATTTGGAATGAACTCAATCAAGTCTAAATCAGTGAAAAAAACCAAAAAAGTAAATATTTTTTACGCATGGCTGATGACACGATAGGCGTGCCATCATATTCTATGGCGTATGGCACGCCTGTCGTGTCATGAAATAATTGTTCGCCGCCACAGCCAAAAGTTTTCGAAAATGGAAGACGCAACTAATCGGTTAAGTGTAAATATCATACAAGTCAACGTTAATTAAAATAAAGGTTTAAGTGACGCATAAAGGTAGGAACTAAACAGAATTTTTCTAAATAGTTTTTTTTATAAATGACTGCATCAAAAACACCGAACTGCGTTGCGAACGTATCGTTGATGTGGGCATGAAGGCCGCCAAGCTAAAGTGGGACTGGGAAGGGCATGGGGCACCTCTGCCGGATGCATTCGGAACGGCTACACTAGTCACTGAATGGGTTCCACGTCCCACAGGATGGACATGGAGGCAGAGGAAGATCAAGACGGACATGGTGGCATGATCTGGATACGTATAGTAAAGAATGGCGGGAGTGGGCGATGGACAGGAAAACATGGTGGGACCTATCAAATTGTTATAATCACGAGAGTATTGAATCGAATCTAAGAAATCTCATAAATAAATAAATAAATAAAGTATTAAATTTAAACTTTCGTGAGACATACTATCACTATAAAATATAACGGTTACACTCACGTCACTTTAGTCACTTCACGCGACATGTTTCGGAGAGCTTAGGTCTCCATCTTCAAGCACTAAGAGTGCTATTTTGAACCGGCCCGTAGCCGTGACTAAAGTGACGTGAGTGTAACCGTTATACATATTTTATAGCAATAAATAAAGTATTCTGTGAACAATAACACCTTTTTAGGGTTCCGTAGTCAACTAGGAACCCTTATAGTTTCGCCATGTCTGCCCGTCCGTCCGTCCGTCCGTCCGCGGATAATCTCAGTGACCGTTAGCACTAGAAAGCTGAAATTTGGTACTAATATGTATATCAATCACGCCGACAAAATGGTAAAATAAAAAGTGGATTTTTTTTATTTATTAGGGTACCTCCCCTATACGTAAAGTGGGGAGTGATTTTTTTTTTTCATTTCAACCCTAACGTGTGATATATTGTTGGATAGGTATTTAAAAATGAATAGGGGTTAACTAAAATCATTTTTCGATAATGTAAATATTTTCGGAAATAATCGCTCCAGAAGTAAAAAAATATGCGTCCCCCCCCCCTCTAGCTTTTGAACCATAAGTTTTAAAAATATGAAAAAAATCCTCATCCTCAAAAGTAGAATTTTATAAAAACTTTCTAGGAAAATTATTTTGAACTTGATAGGATGAATAGTTTTTGAAAAAAAATTACAAAATAATTTCTGAACTAAGTTTGTAATTTAACCGTATAAGCAGGTGTTTATTGTACCTGTAATTTCTACAAAATTACAATGAAATGACGTGCTTTCAAATAAAGTAAAAACGGTGAAAATCGGTTCACGCAATAAAGAATTATTCCATAAAAATCATCTTCCATACTTTAAGCTCGCGCGCAATAGTTTACTTAATTTGCCGATAGATGTCGCTGTACGTGGAACTCTCATATCATATCCTACATGGCGGTGTTATTAACTCTTAAGTGGGGACGCTTACTGTGACGGACGGAAAACTACGGAACCCTACACTGAGCGTGGCCCGACACGCTCTTGGCCGGTTTTTTAAATTGTGGTTACGACGAGTAGTTCACATTCACACTTACCTATCTGTTGTCATTTGTCAATGTAGATGTTATGTAATGTAATACTGATAAATATTTTGTAGGATGAAATATTTGTAGTAATAATAATGTAAGTATTGGTAGAAATATTAAACCCTTGTGTAGATCAGAACAAGGGTTTAATATTTCTAAACTCAAAGAAGTTTCATCGTTTTTGTTTTAGATTATACCTACCTATTCGTAATAACATTCTCCGAATTATATTAAATACGAAAAACACAGGTAAAGATACCTTGCTTTCATTCCTATTACCATTTTGTTTAGGTTTTTTTATCCAGATATTGAAATTTCAGAATGATTGTACAATATCTAACTATTCTATCTAGCTCAATATAAAAATAGCATGCGCAGTACGTGCTTGCACCTCCTATCCGAATCTCTTACGTGATTCTGGTATAGCGAGAGAGATGGTGCTGCCATCTATGAATCTTGAAGCAAATCAAATTATTTTGTTCAATATTTTTTGATTTGCAATTTTTTAAGTAGTTACACTACTATATATAAATTGAAAATAGATGTCTCGGTCTCGTGTCGGAGGGTTTGGTCACTTTTTCTGAAGTATATGACATCTATTTTCAATTTATATATAGTAGTGTAACTACTTAAAAAATTGCAAATCAATAAAAATAGCAGTTGGATAAGGCAGATTAGGTCATAAATTGTATCTAGTAAAAATGTCATTTGGACTGAATCAGATTGAGGCAGGTCATGCAGTCATTTTAGTATGTATTTAAGGAAAAATAACTAAGTTTTAAAAGGTGTCTAAAAAGAAGATTTTAGTTGTGATTACCTAAGACAACAATACAAGCAGTAGTGAGGGCGATGTATGACTCATACGAAGCCCCTACATTATTGGCAATGCCGGCATTATTGGCTTAAGAGGAGACCGTACAAGTCACTCATCGTCGCTGACCCGTAATTCGCGGCGACATTACGGTTCGGCCACAAGGTCAGGCGGCAGCGGCAGCGGCGAGTCGCTACGAGTGTGGTGTGATCAAAGGGACCTAAACCGGACTCCGCCTCAATATTCTAGTGGTAGTAACCCTGTCTAAGAAGCTGGAGGCCCTGGGATAAAATCCCGTTTGGGTATTTATTTGTTTTTATCACGATCAGTTATTGGGTTATCGTTGTCTAGTACAGTCGAGGACAAAGAGATGTATACACTTTTGGACCTTAATGCGTTGTAATAAGGTCCAAAAGTGTATACATCTCTTTGTCCTCGACTGTACCTACCAATCGTACCAGCGTTACTTAGTTTGTAACTAGGTCGATTTGTGTAAGATTTTCAAAGAAACATTTCGAGGAAATTAGTTTTCATTGCGATAGAAATCTTGATTTAGCCTTGAAGCCTCAATACTCTATGAATTAAGCCTCAGAATGAGGACTGAGATCGTCTCTGGGTGTTGTCGCTCGCCGCTGCCGCGCGATGTCGTAACCGAGCCCTAAAGCATGGACTAACATACAAAATATACTACGTAAGTATGATTGATTGTATATAGCAATTATTTGGACTCTACAATGTGAGCTGTGAAAACATTTATCTAGCACAAAAGTGGTCACCTTCACACACCATGTTATTACAGTAAATGTTTGCATTGCCATTTTTGACATAATAATCAAGAGAGAAAGTCTATTTAAAATATGCAATACTGGTATTTCGTATTCGCACGTGCAATCATTCGTTTTGGAACGCTACCCCCGAACACGCCCGAAGCGCGCACTTAATTGCTGCGCGAGGGCTAATTACTAACTTTATCTCAATTCGGCATGACATCTCGCTCTTGCCTGTTGCTATCTCGCTCTAATGGCTGCTCTAGTTATTACTAAATATATTTTTGTTATTGTAACATATTGGTTTTGCATGACTGAATTTTATTAGGTGATTAAAATTAATGACAATAATTCACTCGGCGAAATGTGTTCGTTTGCAGTTAAAATGGCGTTAAAGACCGACAGGTGAAAACAGATAAAACTATTATTTTAACTGAAATTGCATCTGCAACCTACTTAAGGTCCAACGAAAATGCACTTAGCATTTTTGTAAGTCACACTTGGCTCAGCTGCCAAATATCTGTTTTGTGTGTCAGACAAAAAGGAATCGATAATACGGAATACTGATGAAGCCTGCGTTGTGAATGAGGTTTGTATTTTTACTTAATACGAACAAGTTATGTCTATAATGTTTAGTTAAATAGGTGACATAATACAAGCACATTACGCACGAGTAGGTTAGAAAATAAAAATACTTTTTTGTTTCGTTTTGTACAGCACATATTCTACCATCTCTAATTCTTTCTACTCTCAATGGGTAGCTGGAAGAGATCCTTTAAAGTGTAGGTGCATGTTACTTTCCATTTTTATACAATCGGGTGTTAAGATATTTTTAATTACCTTGGATATAGTACGTCTGACTATATAGACTTCTACAACGTACGAGTATAATCTTCATTTCAAGGATTAGAATAAGTATGCAATACATATTTCAATAATGTCCCGACATTAAATCCGTAATTTTAACCGCAAATACATTTTTTATCAAATTCGCTTGTTTTGTACAGTTTTCCTTAATTTTGAACCCAATGTGCGGTGTTGGCAATATGCACGCGGAAGCGGGTGCGCGCGCAGGTGAGCGGGCGCTGCGCCGGCGCATCGCTTGCACAACGCGGCCGCATTCCGCGCACACTCGCCCATGCCCAGGCGCAGCGTACGACGCAGGACTTTTTTACTACTGACTATCCTAAATTACAGACTATTTTCGCTCAGCGATCCAAAGATATTGACTTCCGAAACGAGAGCACGCCACCTGTCTTGATAATAAATAAATAAATATTATGGGCAAATCATACACAAATCAACCTAAGGTAGAATTAATAATTCAGTGGAGTGATTTGACAGCTCTCGGCATACAAAGCGGTTGTCAAATGTATGTAAAGTTCTGTCCAATCAGTCCGCTGAATTATGGACCTTAGTCCCACGGTAGGCGCAATAAAGTTTGTGTAAGATAGATAACAACTTAAATACATAGAAAACATCCATAACTCGGGAACAAATATCCGTGATAAACACACAAATAAATACCCTGACCAGGATTCGAACCCGGACCTCCTGTTTCATAAGCAGGGTCACTACCCACTAGGCTAGGAGGCCGATAAATCCTCCTTCATCCTGTGCAACCTCAATTACAAATACAAATAAATATTCTGGGATGGATGCCACTTGTGAATAAATCAGTGACCACATGAATGGTTAGGTAGTTAATATCAATGTGGGCATTTCTGTAGTTTGATTTGTTTCTATGTATGTATGATGTATCAAAAAAAGTAACAATACAAACATGATAAAAGAAAAATACAAAGTACAACAAAGAAAAAACAAACTATTACGCTACTGTAGTAAGACTCCGCAATATCGATTATATCACTTAATTTTTTCCTTTTACAGCAAAGTTGGAGCTGTTAAAGCTTGTAAACAGTGCTAAAGATGTATTAATATACTTCAATCGTGTATCAATATATAGTTATATTAACATAACTAGAGCTACAATTCGAGTGAGATAGCGCCGCCCACGACTGAAGTAATTGCGGCAAGCCAAATTAAGATTAAAGTGTGTAATTAGCGCGAACGCAGCGATTAAACACGAGCTTTGGGCGCGTTCGTGGGTATCGTTCCAAAACGAGTCGCGCGAAATATTTTAAACAATCCTTTAATATAAAAATGTCACATCACTATTAGCAGTCTATTTTAGTTTTATGGTTAGTGGTTGCTAATTGACAAGAATGTCAAACCGGCTGATCATTTTGGACTTGACGACATCGTGTATTAAAAAAACACATAAGTTACTATACCGGGTTGAAACTTCTAATATCACGATCATTCTTCTGAAGTGACCGAAACCCCCTTACTTCTTCATTTCATAACCCCAAAGTGTAGTAAAAAAATCTACGACACGAGCGTAAGTTGCTTGATTGTAATAAGGACACGGAACAGACCCTATCTAAAATATCTCCTTTCAAACGCCATGACGAAAGCAAACAATAGCTTCCAACATAATCACAGGCTAATAACGACAATAAATTGTATTTATCTAGCCGTCTGTCTGTGATCGCGTATCTCCTGAACTGTGGCCTGTGGGGTAACGATACGGATCGTGCTGATTTGCTCAGCAAAATTGCCGAGAAAAATGTCGATGCGATCGTCGATCGTGACTTTTACCTGACACGTATGGTTTAGCAACATACGGTTAGTTTACCACCAAATTGGCATTTTTTTTGGCAAGATTCAATGTTTCGCAAATGTGTTTTTGGCACATAACGTTTTTCTGACGTATCAAAATATTTGAGTTATTACTGAGTTATACTGAGGCTTTTTTAAAAGTATTATTGACAAAACTAGGATCATGACTGCACACAAAATAATGCTAGATTTTTAGACAAACAAGGACAAAAAAGCTAGTTGCGCAATTTTTTGAACTTACTTAAAAGAACATGTAATTTTTATAAATAATTTAAATATAATTAGTCATGTTAATTTTGCATTAAACAGTGTACACTGTACGTACCGTTAACTGCTACAACTTTGCTTACGATGCTCAACTTTTCCTTGCTTGAAAAACATGGTTTCCACTTCCAATCAAAAAGTTTAATTATCATAAATATAAATCATTATTTTAATAATATTCATCTCAATTATTTTTATTATTCAAACAGATTTTAGAGATGGGAGAAAGGCGGTCATCTCAGGAATAAGATATAAATAGCTGTTTGGTGGCTAACTATATTTTTCAAGCCAGGCAAAGTTGAGCATCGTAGGCAAAGTTGTAGCAGTTGACAGTAGTCTTTAATTCCAGTTCACGAAATGGTCCTTCGAACCGGATCTAAATTCTCAGCGAAAACCTCGGCGCGAATTGAAGAAATAGCTGGCGGCGATGTTTTTAACCCTTATTAGCCAACGCTAACTGGCAGGCAATTAGAGCAGCGACACAACACTTGCGCAAGCGCATCCTGCGCGTTCCCAGCGCTTACAGAGCACGAGCGAATCGAACTAGCAAGCCCGTTTTCAATTTCGTTTCAATACCTTAATTTAAAAATGTACCGACCTAATTTTACCTCTACTTAATCTCAGTTATTGTAATGCTTTTTATATTGAAAAGAAAATATTCCTCCTTTTTTTGCCTTTTATAATAAAATATTCTTATTCTTATTTATTGCATTGCAAGTGACACAATAGTGCTTTTTGCAGCTTCAAATTAATCTTCATTATTTATCTTATTTTGGCTGCATTTAGAGCACACTCTGTGAAGCTGGTATGTGTCACAGTTTCAATAAGATCATCCTTTCTAACTAGGAATGAATACAGGCCTAAATCTAATTTACCAGATAATTTTCCACATTATACTTACTGTAACTAAAATATATGGCAACATTTCCAATTTCCAAACGTTACGCAACTACCAACAAACAATTTGAAAATAGAACTCGTTCGATTCCGTTCGCGTTTGAACGGGTGACCGTTAAAATGACGTTAACCGTTTTTACGCAATGCTCATAACATACTTATATGTGTAGTTATTGGTTGTGTTACATCAAAGACCAGTAACAATAAAGACTTCTTACTGCCTACGTGGTTACCACCCCTTGTACAATCACTGGCAATACAAATAAGAGCGTGTCACATATTTTTGCGGCCTTCATGTAGGAAGATACTATTGCCGCTAACTGTACGTCTTGTCCTCAAAGATTTAATTCATTTCTCTGTTTTAGCCTCTTCATTTGGGAGTTTTCCTAGCCTTTTGTTTTATTTTGTACTTATTTGTTTGTGAGGTGAAAGCTTCGAGCAACAGTTAGTCTCTTTGTTTTTGCGATAGCTTTGTTTAGACTTGTTAAAAATACCTATCCACCATTTTAACTTTTCTGTACTGTATGATTGTTTACATACAATGTGTATCAAAAATGCTGGTGATCCGTTTAAGTGCATAATGGGTATCGCATTCTTATTATGAAAAACTAAATATAACATTTTCGAAAGATTAAATTTAAAAAAAAATATTCGCGTCCAAAAAATTTTTCTCCTTTTTCTTAGTCGCAATAACATACCAATTCTGCTCATAAACGGATCACCACTATATTTGTTACATCCTGTATGTTTGAGTAAAGTTTAAAAAAATAGTCAAATAAATAAGTAACTGGATGGCGTAACGTCGTCTAAAACAACGACGTACAAATCTGTATAATCTTTATAATTTATTGGTCTCTGGTTGCATGTTGGGTCGCGGCACCGTTGAGATTGGATGTTGCAATACACCATGAGGTGTGAATTATACGAGTATGTTGGCAAATTTAGATTAACTTCGTGAGTATTGCCTCTAGTATACACTGAAGAGAAATGAAAACGATACACTTTTTATGAAAATTATGGTAAATACACAGCGCTGTTTTTCGTTCCGCGTCACGCAGTATCAAAATCTAAATCACTACATAGTATAAAACAAAGTCACTTTCCGCTGTCTGTCCCTATGTATGCTTAGATCTTAAAAACTACGCAACGGATTTTGAGTGATTCAAAAGGAAGGTTTATATGTATAATACATACATAATATAGTAGACAAACACTGATAATTTTTGAGGTTTCTAATGTGATGTCGTAAATAAACACATTTTTTTGCGCTTACATTGCAAACGCTGGCTGAACCCTACGAGATAGATTAAAATAATGTAAGTACTACAGCATTGTACGCCTTAACACCTTAACCCGTGCGAAGCCGGGGCGTGTCGCTAGTATAAGTATACACGGTGCCCATGAGTATTGCGAGAGATTTTAACCACGCATTTCTGAGGTCAAAAGAATGAAAAAACATTATATGACTTTTGTTGTAAAACGCCAAAAAAATTTTTTTTTTTTTATTTATTTTTTTTCAGTTTTTTGGAATGCTGTTCTACATAAAAAGTAAATGTCATTAGAAAAAAGTAACGGAAAAAGTAAATTGCTACATTTTTTCTCGTAAAAACTAGTCCATGAAAAGTGTTTCTTAGGTCTTTGATATCAGTCAATAAGAGATGTCTAGACTATGCCCCATACCGGTGAGATCGCCATCAAAAAATCATTTTACACTGAGAAACAATTCAAAATGCAATTTTTTGTAAGTAGTATTTACTCTGAAACTATGGCGAATTTCGGAAAAGTTTAAAGGACATTTTGTTCTCTAAATATGATCATGAATACACTGTTAAAGTCTCTCGCAATGCTCACGGGCACGTTGTATAAAACTGTATCTAGCGTCACTGCTTCTGCCTCACGCATAAATATATTCCATTATAAATTGGCGTGTGACCCTCGCAGCTTATTGAAGAGCGGAGCCTTCTGGCACAAGTAAATATCTTACTTAAAAGAAGACTTCTGGTTTGTTTCTAGTAATGTGTTAAAGTGTAAGTAGTGTAACCAATAAATTATTTTCATTTTTCATGTTTTTTTCATTTTTCATAAATATAAATATATTCTTCAAATGTCATTGAGCTCCACAAGGAAAGGGTTTTTGGGATTTAAACCATAAAAAACCGGCCAAGTGCAAGTCGGACTCGCGAACCGGGGGTTCCGTACAAACCTGTAAGTATGTAAGTAAAATTTCACCCATCACGACAATCGAGTCATACTCGTAGCTACGCGTTCATGAGGAAAGGGGTAGTAACTCTAAAATTATTAAAAATATTTTTATTGTATGATGTAACAAAAAAAATACGATTTCCGCAATTTTTCTTTATCTGTGCTATAAGACTGTTGCTTCGTACCAAATTTCAAGATTCTGAGTTCACGGGAAGTACTCTGTAGGTTTTGATTCCCTTGCGAGTTTCGAAAATTTGCAGAAATTTGCGGCATAAACGGTTGTATCTTTTGATTGCGTTGGCTTAGAAGTTTGATTTTTTCACAGCTCCAAGGGACAGTAGACTTGAGTATTTGATATAAATTTCAGCTTGATACCTTCACACGTTCCTGAGAAAGAGGGTCTTGACAGACGGACGGACGGACGGACGGACAACAAAGTGATCCTATAAGGGTTCCGTTTTTTCTTTCGAGGTACGGAACCCTAAAAAGAGGTAAAAAGTTTATAATCCGTCTATTTAGACGAAGTCACGGGCAGATGCTAGTTAAACGGTCTTAACATTGTCATAGAAATAATGCAAAACATAGGAATCGGGCCATTTAACACAAACTTGCTTTAAAAGGCAATATTGGTCAAGAAACCTCTATAAAAGTGATTAGTTTCAGAAAAAATGTACTTATAGAGCAATAATAGTCCACGGTCCATAGGCACCGATTATCAGGTCGGAACGAACACCCGTGAGACGTCTCACTTGCGCCTGCGCCGTTATTCTACTACTTTAATGTTTATCTAGTTACGATAACTGAATTAACCATATTCCAAGTTTTCACTTCACGCCTAAAGCAGGTGCTGCCTACAGTTTACTTAGGCACCGTTGATCGAACTAAGATTTGCCATCTAGAAGACTAATTTGTTTACTTAAACATGACAATAGCATTTGGCGTCAAGAGATAGAGTATGTCCTGCCCCCTATAAATATAGGCGACAAAATACATACCCACTTAGAGGGTATAAGGTTTATCTGTGTAAGATTGTCTCCAAATATTTTTATTTATTTCTTTATGACAATTTGTTGGCAGAAGAAGATCAAACACTTTACCTAGTAATAGTTTTTATATTTGAACATTCATAATTGACATATTTTGTGATTGTTCGGCATAATACAATGTAAAATATTGTGGTACCATAAGTTTGGAGTCAGTTGTAAAACACTCACTATTCTCGACCTTTAAATTAGTGTTGCTTGTTAAAAGTTAATCCTTCCACATCTTCCACACCTGTGGTAAATATTATTTTTTATGTAAAAGATAATCAACATTGAAATATGTTAAATACCGCTAAAGCAATTAAAACAAAATCAAGATAAGAATCGTTTAAAAGCGGTTCAGACACAAGTCGTATTGAAGTAAATCACTTTCCATGTGCCAGAGGTCAGCTGGTAAATTAGTGTACTTTCTCGGAACCTTTTTTAATTTCATAAATATCAAATTTTGATTATTGGAAAGTAGGAAGCGGACGTATCGATCGTATGATATTTTCGATTAACGCTTTGTCAGGGTTTCACTATGTCTCTCCATTGTACCCGTTTTACCCGATACCCGTTTTACCCGATACCCGTTTTACCCGATACCCGTTTTACCCAATACCTGTTTTTCCCGATGCGCTTACCGCATAATGAGGGCTAATTAGGGAAGGGTTGGCACATCGCTAATCACCTTATGGGTGCGTTCGAGAATATGTGACGTTTTCAAGTCATAGCTACATCATTGTGAGTTTGAGTTGTTAATAGAGTTTATTTCTAAATATTTTTTTATTGCAGTTAACGTCTTATATTGACAACCGACAATGATTTGTACCTTTGATTGAAAACGCCAGCGTCACATATTATAATTTCAGCCAGTGTTTATGACATGTCACAAACCGACACGGATATATGAAAACCCTATTTTATTTTTTTAAGAGCGCATGACAGCTGACGTTTTCATCTCTGTAGCTAAATGTCAAATTCAGGAAGGAGAATCTTCTGTGCTTGTACTAAAGGGTGAACACTATTAAATTGTCGCAGGTCGAACATGCTACAGAAGAGACAATAAAAATCCAAAGTGCTTAAAACTGTTTATATGACTAATTTTATATAAAGTAAAATCAATAAAAAAATATTATGGCTATTTTAACGAACGACGAGAAAATTCCCGGACTTTACTTTTGATGTGATTCATCGAACTTTGCACGTAATCATCGGTCAATAATTTTGTACATTTAACCCATTTTCGTTGAAAATCTGGCAATGAAGTGGCAGGTTGGCAAGTTTTACGCAGTTTAGTTTTTATATTAGCCCAATATTTTTCGATGGGGCGAAGTTCGGGACAGTTTAGTGGGTTACTCTCCTTAGGCACTACCTCGACTGAATTCGCCGTATACCATTCCAAAGTTCGAGACGAATAATGGCAACTTGCTAAATCTGGCCAAAACAATGTTGAGGAAGTGTGCTTCTTCATGAATGGTAACAGTCTTTTTTTCAAGCATTCTGATATATAAATATCGGTGTTAATTGTCCCGGTAGTGATAAATGGTGAGCTCCTCATGCCGCACTGGCATATAGCTTGCCAAACAAGGTATTTCTTAGCAAATTTTTCTACTGGGATTACCTTTTCCGATTCATCGAGATTCGAAATGTCACGAGAGGAATAGTACTGGTTACCTGGTAAAGACTTGAAAGTCTGCCTTGACGTAGGTTTCGTCGTCAATAATTAGGCAACATTTTTTTCTTAATTAACAAGGAATACAATAACCTGGAACGTCTAACAGCAAGATTATATTGATCCACAGTTCTCTTCGGAGCTTTTTGCTTCTTGTATGTTGTAATGCCGCATTCTTTTTTAATTTTTTGGACATTTGCTTGACTTGTTTCTACTTTTTTCGCCACATCCCGGGAAGAGATGCTCGGATTCTTATCAAATAGCTTGCACACCTTTGATTGTAACTTAACATTATATTTTCTGGTGGGTTGACCCTCACGACGCTTTCTATCTATAGTTTCTCCTTGTTTAATTTTTTTTAGGGTCCGTTGAACCGTCCTCCGCGTAGTTTGACAAGATTTTGCGAGATCTAAAGTTGATAAATGAGGATTTTTACTAAATTCTTGCAAAATTAATTCACGAACATTTTTTTCGTGTAACGCCATTTTCATAGATAAAAAACAAACGTTTTATGGTTGTCTAATATTTCACGATCCTTATAAATTTAAAATCTCAAAAGAATATTAAAAAAGGTTCGATGCAACACGCTAGCAAAGTAAAAATGTAGGCGACAATTTAATAGTGTTCACCCTTTATTACATATTCTGTGGCTTTGTGATGATGAGGATGAGAGGTAACTCTTTGACACGATATGTCAAAAACTGTCTGTTATTTTATTGATAGGCTACTTACAGAGGTACATGTCAGCAGCAGAAGAAACTATACGGGTCAGGTGAGCAAAATCTTGATTCGCCTAAAGTTACAATAATGTATGAAAATAGTACGAACACTTTTCGAGTATCCACAAATGATTGACAATGTCATAGACATATGAAATAAGGAGACGTAACGCCAAAACGCCGTGAAGACAAAACTAATAAGCCGATTTCTTCGTGTTTATGCGCGACATGCACACATCTAAAACTCGTGGACGAGCGGTGATCGGTTCAAACGCAAACGTGAGTGTGTGTGCACGAAACCGCGGCTTATTATGGAATCACAATTTTATTTTTGTGGGATTACGTGTCCTTATTTTATATTTCTATGGTCAATGTCATCTTCGTCCACAGATAAAGTAATCTTCGTCGAATGCAATATAAAAGTCCCTAATAATCTTATAAACCATGTTTGTTACATTATGAAATTTAAAGCAGAAAACAATATTAGAAATATTTATAACGGGTTACTCACGTAATTTAAGTCGATTTTTGCTCGACATGTTTCAGAAAACAATGATTTTACTTGCTTCAATATGTACCTAAACTAAATGGACGTACTTACCTCAAAACTTTAAGGCCATGGTCACTACCTGAAGTCATCCGCAGTGCACAGCGTTACATACTACGTGACACAAGCAGCATCACACAGCATACTGTGTGTCTTGTCATAACAAGACCGAAATTTCTACAGAACATGTGACGCGGCGCGCCGCATGAACTGAAATACGGCCTATTTTACTGCAAATCAGGTTGAGATTTCGATCACAGCTTCGCGAAGGAAGCAGAAAGCAAACATTGTCATTACCTCGGCTGGGTATGTCATAATGCCATGTTTTTTCCCGTGAAGATTAACCCAGAACGGGGCATTTACATACAAAACAGGCTGCATACATGTCGCGAGTTGCCACTAGCCCTAATGATTGTTGTGTGGTGTTATTTATAAGAGGTAGAGGTTACGGAAATAGCTAGGTGCCGTATTCTAATTTTAAAATACAACAACAATACATTAAAAACACAATCTATTTAATACATGGAGTTATGTACACACAACAAGTAATCAACCAATATTAAAGTTTTATTGGAGTTGCATCAGAATAATTTTCAAGCAAATTTGTATATCTCTGATTCAGACGTTTAGGCGCTAGCGGTATTGCGTAGTTAATGCATTGGAGTTGTATTGAAGTTGGATTGTGTCTAAAAGTTAGAATACGGCCCTAGGTTACGTTTCCTTCCGACTGAACGAAAACGGTTTATGCATTTAGCGTGAGAGCCTGAGAGGCGGTTTGTTATTATGTGTGTTAGTGCATACAAACGAATGTTCCTGTCAAAATTGATTTTTCGACCGGGAATGTTTTTTAAATAGGATTTAACTCGATAGATGGCGCTATAACTTTGTGGGTTTTTTTTTTTTTTTTTTATATAATATTTTGTCTTAGTAAGCAATATCTTTATTTTATAGAAATGTATTTGTGTCTTTACACAAACGGCTGCTGGGAAAGACCAAGTGCATAAGTAATTCAACACAACTGTACTATTCGTTTAGTATGTCTGGTATTCTAATTAAGTAAGTGATTTTCAGCTGATTTATAATCTGCTTGCCTTTTATATTTACATCCCTGTACAACAGCTCTTTCTTTTCATATGGCTCTTTTCTTCTCTTTTCATAAAGGCTCTGCTTATGGTGGCGTTGTTGATCGGGTCGCCACTTTCCCGAAGAAAGGTTGAGGGAGGCGATGGCTGAGATATGCGTCATACTCGTGAACGGGTGCTGTTTGTGGAGACCGGTCTGTTTAGGCTAACTGGGGCCACACAATTACGTAACTTTTTATTAATCATATTTAATTTTAGTTTAATTGGCTTTAGACACAACATTCGGTGCTTGATTATCCATATTTTTTTATTATATAGAATATATAGATCAAGACACTTGGAGACCTTATACATCTCTAAGGATAATTGGAAATAGTATGTTTATTGTATACTAGAATCACTTACTTTTTTTTTATTTAAATTCAAAATTTGTTTCTAACTGTTGATGATGGATTATTATAATTTGGAAATTTATGTAGAAGACACAATTCAGGTAAGAAAGTATATCAAACTTGTATGTAATTCATTTTCAAATAGTCAGATTTGGACTCATCTTTTTTCTTTGGTATTTTTCCTAAATTATACCTATTGTTGGTTAATCTAACTTGGTTTGATATGTTTTCTTATAGAACAACGCACTTATATGTATTGTTTAGTTTTGATGTACTTTTGTTTTGAAAAAATAAGTCCCGCCGAGTTTCTTGCCGGACATAATTCTTCTCGGGTCAGAGGTGTAGGGTTAGAACCGGTGTAGTTTGATTTTGTTTTTCTCTCTTTTACTTTGACGTGTAAAAGTGTCCTTGTGGCCTACTTACTGAATAAATGTTTGAGTTTGAGTTTGAGTTATGACGCAAAAAAAACGACAAATACGCCTACCATTGCATTGCATTTGTAATTTCCCGTTCCTGCTGCCGCTCGTAGCTTACGCCTCATGCGCCTGCGCCCCAGGGACCGCCTTTTGCCGTTTCCTCAACGCTTTTCAGATCGGACGTCGACGCAAATCACTATTTATTACCGCCACTGTTACTGCCGGGCGATTGAGACCAAATGACTGTGTTAGATGCCTATACTGTACTATGTTAGGTTGTCGACTTCGTACCAAGGAGTTATAACATAACATAAAACATAACATAATAGTAAGAATCTTGAAGCAAATCAAATTATTTTGTTCAATATTTTTTGATTTGCAATTTTTAAGTAGTTACACTACTATATATAAACTGAAAATAGATGTCATATACTTCAGAAAAAGTGACCAGACCCTCCGGTCTCTCTCGGTCGGTATCTGGCCTCGGACACCGGAGGGTTTGGTCAACTTTTCTGAAGTATATGACATCTATTTTCAGATAACATAATAGTAGTTTATGTAACTGTTACGTAATAAGGGTCCTTAAAATACGAGTGTGGTTTTATGAAGCGATCTCTTCCAGACAACCTTTGGGAAGCGGAAACCATTGAAAATAATCAGAAATACGTAGGTGTTGCAAATTCAAATCAACTAGCTAAACAATAATAAACTTACGCATATAGAATAAAAATAAACTATAATATAATAACTATTATAATGGAGTTTGCATCTCTCATCTGAAGAGTTAATTGACTATTCGTGCCTTGTCTCTTTCTAACTGCATGATTTTATCCTATACTTTTCATGATTTTTAAAAATCCTATAATAATCAAAAAGGCTCGTTATGCTAAGAACATATAACATAAAAAAAACCGGCCAAGTGCGAGTTCCTGTAAACCTGTAGGTATATAGGGGTAGTAACTTTAAAATTATTAAAAATATTTGTATTATATGATGTAACTAAAAATGTACGGTTTTCGCAATTTTTCCTTATGCTGTAAGTTTGATTGCGTATCTTTTGATTTTTTCATAGCTCCATGGGACAGTAGACCTGAGTAAATATTTGATATACATTTCAGATTGATACCTCCACACGTTCCTGAGAAAAAAGGTCTTGACAAATGGACGGACTGACAACAAAGGGATCCTATAAGGGTTCCGTTTTTTCCTTTCGAGGTACGGAACCCTAAAAATTACTAAAAATATTGCAATTTTAAGGTTGCAGTTAGTGCAGTTACCATAAAAACACTTACCAATCGCATCACTTGAACATCCAAACCTAGTTACATTTTTAATTTAAAAGATGTTCAACATTCATTAATTGTCGTCTCGTATAGAATGATGCAACATCAATTTCTTCGTCGCTATCACTTTCTATAATTACATTACTAATTATCTCTTTGTCCGTCTGTCACTCAACACTTTGATGGGAACCTTTATTGCATTAAGTAACAATTTTGTTTGAATGGATCGAAGTAAATGAATGAAGTTATTTGTGAATAGAGACCGTATGTCACTGAATATATGTAACTGTAAAAATATACCTATTATATAGCCTCACATACCCAGATATTAATTGTCACAAGGACGTCACTTGTGACGTTTAAGCCATTGATTTATACAAAGGGGAGATATGGTACCAGGCGCTCGATTGTATGCCATCAAATATAGGTTCCGGGACCTATTTTGAATTAGTCGTGTGGCAGGATCTCAGTCACACTTTGTGCAATGCGCAAAATATGGAGGTCTCCCTTGCATACCCGTGTTAACTATATAGTGTGTGTATTATCTCTTTTGCCTATGATGCACATACATTATAGCGGTGTGTAGCATTTTACAAGTGTGTAGGTGCTGGACCACATTTCAGTTTTGTTTACTATGAACGTCACTCATCTTCCTTTTTGTTTATGTCTATGGTTTAGGCTAGGTATATATAAAACTTAAATTAATCATTGTTAGTCCATAATTCCCTTGTGAAAAGTTATGTAGTTAAAGTGATCCTTTTATGAGTATTCTTATTATGCAAAAATTAAGACAAAAAATATTTTCATTCGAAAAAAAAAATATTTTCAACCGACTTCAAGATTTCGAAGGAGGAGGTTATCAATTCGTCGAGATCTTTGTTTTTGCTATTTTTTTTATGTAAAAAAAAAAAAAAGATAAAAGATATTTATTCTTCAATTTAGGCACATTACAATGCACTTATGAACGTCAGAGAGAAAAAAAAAACTACCTCCGGTTCTAACCCTACCTCTGACCCGAGAAGAATTATTCATGACCGGCAAGAAACTCGGCGGGACTTATTTTTTCAAAACAGTAATACAGTAATATTACATCTTAAAGATACACAATAATGCGTTCACTGATTATTCAAAGACGGCTGGACCGATTTGGAAAATTATTTTTTTGATTGAAAGAGTATACTTCACAGTTGGTCCCATTGTAACCAGGTCAGGATCTGATAATGGGATCCTGGAGAAATCGAGGGAACTCTTCAACTATTATAGGCACACCTATAGTGATTTAAGTATTTTTTACAGCAGCTCGACCATTTGCTTTTGGAAAGGTGGATGCTAAGTGAAGTCGGTTCTTTTTTATTTAAAATTATGTATGGAGGGGCCGGTTGAGATGTGTCCCATACAAAAAAAATACTTTTCCTTACTCGCAATGCGATACCAATCACGCCCTTAAATGGATTATCAGTATTTTTGTTCCAACCTGTATGTAGGTATATTACAGACGCCAGTATTTTTGTTCCATCCTGTATGTAGGTATATTACAGACGCCAGAATTTAAAATTTCAAAAATATATTAAAATATATTAATTATTTGAGCTTACTGTGGGACTAGGTCGGTTTGTGTAAGATCGTCCTATAATATTTATTTATTTATTTATTTATATACCCATAAATGAGGCGTATAATACAGTGTGTAAATTTTATACGGGCGTATATTGTACTGGCGATTAGTATTGGACCTAGGGAACCTATTTACATTTATTTCTTTATGAAAATAAGGATTTTTTTTCATACATAATAATTCAGCCCGTAATGTTTTGCATCCATGACAATTAACTTACCGATGCGTCATGTCAGTTATGTCAGTTTTAAATCAGTTGGATATCGTACATTGGTGTCCGGTAGGACTTTAAAAAATAGTTACACATAATTAATAACACTATTTAACAAAATGATTATACTATATGAGTCCTATTGCTGGATACTATAGGTGGATAAAGTATACGCCCGTATAAAATTTACAGGCTGTATAATACTTAATGATAATCTCTGAATTATCTAATTATGATATTTTATCTCGTGCTAAAAATTATAATTGAACTTAATTATTATTTTTGATAAATATCCCAACTCTTGCATCGCAAAAACCTCGTTAACAATTTTAAAATTAAATAAACGTAACTAGATACCCATCTCAAGTAATTAAAAGTTATTACGGCCATCAATTTGATCTGATCAAGTCATTTTTACCGTAAAAGCGACCTTATTGGTCCATGCTTAAAAAGAGTAAAAACCGTTGGAAAAGTCATTCAATTTTTAACCGTATCGTGGCGTAATAAAGTAATAATTCGAGTGTTTTTCAATGACAAATACGTCTACTGGGTTGGCCACGGTTCCGGTCCTGACATTTCGGGTGTGGCAACTAAGTTGTCCTGGGTTTTATGAGCCGGAACGTGGAGTCCCGGCTCGAGAACCTGGGACGCTTGGCGCCAAGATTTTAAGAATTTATGGAGGTAAAACAAGTTTTAATTATCATTTTTGAATTTGCGTGTGTTTTTAGTTGGGGTTCCTTAATCGAAGAAGAAATGCTTAAAAGATTTTGGGAATAAATGGGATGATTTACAAAGCTCTAGTCTTTCAACGCATTAAAAAAAACTTTAAATCTGTGTCATTTATAATTATAAGGTATTACCTTCTTATTTTATTTATTTATTTTAACTCCGCACTTTAAGGTTTACAAGATCGTTGAAATCATTTCTAATTAACTATATTTATAAAGGGTTTCCGTATTTTTTTTAATACCACGACGGTGGCAAACAAGCATACGGATCGACTGATGTTAAGCAGCTACCGTAGCCTATGGACGCCTGCAACTCCAGAGGTGTTACATGCGCGTTTCTGACCCTTTGTAAAAAGGGGGGATTCACTGTGTTGACAGCTAAAGGAACAAGAGGGTCTCTCATTGTCAACACACTGGGTCCTCTTTGAGCTTTGAAATTAAACTAGGCATGTTTCATGAATGTGTTATCTACCTATTAATAATTATCCAAGTGTCTATATTGACACCTTCACGCAATACCTGATTTTCTATGCATATATCAATAGATCAAGAGAACGCGTGCGCAACCGGTACCATAATGTAATTAATCAATTAAACTTACGTCATTATGAATAGAGGTTAGCACGACTTAGGTTAGGTTTGTTACTTTTATAGGAACATTTTATACTTAAGAGCAATGGCAACGGGTTTTACACTCAAACTAGAGCTGAGCGTTTTTTTTCTATAACCGTTTCGAAAAACACTTTCTCGTACAGTACAGAGGGTTGTAAAAACGATCCTCTATACAGTTGCATGTAAGTCGCACGCAACGACGTAACGGCCGCAATGCAAAACCACCTTACACTGAAATTAAAACTCAAAAACTAACCTATAACTATTTTATTCGTTTTGGTGGATACGGGATAGACGTTTCGCTCGGTGACGCACTGGGAAACTAGTTATTTTTGAAACTGTTTTGAGGTAGAAAAAAACAGCTACGTTTCGTTTCGTCTAAAACTCTTAACGTCCCAGCTCTCTCAAACACTATGTACCCACTCAAAAATCTTACGAAACAACCCAAGCTGGTTAAAATGTGATTAAAAGATATTTATTTTTCAATTTAGGCACATTACAATGCACTTATGACCGTCAGAGAAAAAAAAACTACCACCGGTTCTAACCCTACACCTCTGACCCGAGAAGTATCATGACCGGCAAGAAACTCGGCGGGACTTCTTTTTTCAAAACAGTAATACATTAGATCTAAAAACTTTTAACGGCCTCCTAGCATAGTCGGTAGTGACCCTGCCTATGAAGCAGGAGGTGCCGGGTTCGACTCCTGGTCAGGGCATTTATTTTTGTGTTTATCACGGATATTTGTTCCTGAGTTATGGATGTTTTTTATGTATTTAAGTATTTATATACACCGTGGGCTGGAATAACCCGACAGATCTTAACCACGAATTTCTAAGACCAAAAGAAGGAAAAAATATTATGTGACTTTAGGTCAATTTCGCCAAAAAAAAATTTTTTTTTTCGTTTTTTTTTTCCAGTTTTTGAATGTTTATTGCACATGAAAAGCCAATGTTATTAATAAAATTATCGCCTAAAACAAATTGGTACATTTTTTTTTGAAAAAATTTAGTTACTGCAAAGTTTTCCTTGTCACTGTGATATCTGTCAATAAGGACGTGTAAACTATGTGCAATAGTGGCAACAACGCCATTAGAAAGGCGTTTTGTGATGAGTTATGATAAAAAGTGTATTTTTTTTAAATTGGTAATAACTCTGAAACTAGGCGTATTCCAAAAAAGTTTATAGGACATTTTAGTATCTAAATATGGTCAGGAATACACTGTTAAAATCTGTCTAGTTTTATGGGCCCACGGTGTATATACTCGTACATATAAATACTTAAATATCTATTACATACACGGTGCTCGTGAGGATTGCGAGAGATTTTGACAGTGTATTCCTGATCATAATTGGAGACTAAAATATCGTATAAACTTTTCTGGAATTCGCCTAGTTTCAGAGTTACTACCAATTAAATAAAAAACATTTTTTATTGTGACTCAGCGCAAAACGCTTTTTTGATGGCGATTTCATCTTTTATGGGGTCTAGTCTAGACATTCTTATTGACATATATCAAAGTGCCAAGGAATACTTTACGTAAACTATTGTTTACGAAAAAGAATGTACTAATTTATATTTTAATCGATAGTTTTACCAATAACATTTATGTTTTCATGTTCAAAAGCATTTAAAAAATCGAAAAAAAACAAAAAAAAAATTTTTTTTGGCGAAATTTACCTAAATTCATATAACATTTATTACTCCTTATGACCTCAGGAATTCGTGATTAAAATCCCTCGCAATGCTCACGAGCACCGTGTATATCGTCGTCTAGTACCCACAACACAAGCCTTATTGAGCTTACTGTGGGACTAGGTTGATTTGTGTAAGATTGTCCCATAATATTTATATTTTATATTATATTTAAAGATACACAATAATTCGTAGTTCTATAAGAAGACATATCAAAACAGCTTTAGATTGAAGGTTTTTTACAACTTCCACATGAATAAAATCGCGGGAAGAGTCAGTAGATAAAGAAAAATTGTTCAAACTTCAAAACAATATACAGTTAGGTGCAAAACTGTCCCAATAGTAGCATCTTAGTAGAATGTGGAGAAGTGGATGTCGATCGAGGAGAGGGGCACATGATTAATACATACCAGTACTATTTAAAATTTCCTACAAATCAGCCTTACATATGATATACTTAGAATTTACGGTTATTTTGTAATTTAGAATCGGAAAGTAGAAAAAAACACATTTTTATTTTTTCGAATATATCTAGTTCCTCTTATGGAAACTCCAAATAGGGAACCATACGTAATTAAGAAATTCAGCCTCTATAAAATAAGGTATCAACTGTTTAAATCACAAACATAGTTTTGTAGTTATGGCAGAGTAAAAGTCGTCTTGAACATTGAACTAACAAACACTTTCTATGGCTGTTTTTAATGGTACACTTTTGCACCGAACTATAAGCCACCTAAAAGTAACTTGAAAAATATGCCCCATTAAAGCAATTGCATGATGATTTTATAGAGGCAGAATTTCTTAATTATGTATGGTTCCCTATTTGGAGTTTCCATAAGAGGAACTAGAAATATTCGAAAAAATAAAAATGTGTTTTTTTCTACTTTTCGATTCTAAATTACAAAATAACCGTAAATTCTAAGTATATCATATGTGAGGCTGATTTGTAGGAAATTTTAAATAGTACTGGTATGTATTAATCATGTGCCCCTCTCCTCGATCGACATCCACTTCTCCACATTCTACTAAGATGCTACTATTGGGACAGTTTTGCATCTAACTGTATCTAGAGGTACAGCCTACGCTAACTTGGGCAGTTTAACCCAAAACTGGTAAAAACGTATATGGTAAAACAGCAGGCCGGTTCTGGAATGTTTTTAAAAGATAAGATAAGGAAAAGCGGTTAACGTTAGGCGTGTGGCGTATGTCACTCGGTAATGTGTGCTACATTCGACAAATGGCAGCCTGCGTAGGGTTGTGCCCTGTCCAGAGAAGACACCGAAATGGTATGAAAATTGAACACTGGTAAAAATGTGGACGAGTTTAGTGAAAGGGCTCACTCTGTCGATTTGCATGGACACTTAATTATTGTGTAGTTTTAGGAAGTACTAATAACTCGCATCGTCCAAGTGGAACCTCTTTTCCTGAATTGACACCGACTGACTGACCTAGTCCTCACTAGGCTCATACGTGAATACATTCGGCAAACTGTTTATTTATTCATGTTATTAACACTTGCCCACGCCCGACGTAAGCGTTATGTTATGTTCCTGTATTCCATTTTTTATATCATGTAGCCGATATCTTCATTGAATATAAAAAATAATTAACAAGCGCTGGTGGCCTGGCGGTAAGACGTCAGACTTTCAATCCCGAGGTCTCGAGTTCAAACCCCGGCTCGTACAACTTTGTATGCAGCGTGGGCTTTTTTCTCTGCAGCTGACCGTACCACTGAGTTTTTCGGAACTTGTGTACGAAATATCATTTGATATTTACCAGTCGCTTTTCGGTGAAGGAAACCTTCGTGAGGAAACCGGACCTAATCCCAACAAGGCCTAGTTTTCCCTCTGGGTTGGAAGGTCAGACGGCAGTCGCTTTCGTAAAAACTAGTGCCTACGCCAATTCCTGGGAAACGTTGCCGAGCGGACCCCAACAGAGCTCAACAGAGCCGTGGCTACAAGCCGGGACAAACGCTAGGAAGATGATGAGTCGCTTTTGTGAAGTTTGGTAGAAAATGTTAAATAAAGTTCCGGGCAGCCCTGCGCGCGCGCATGCCCAGTGACACGAGCATCTTATTAACACCGCACCATTGAGGCCTCGCTAGATGGCAGTGTTCCCGACGCTGGCCAGGGCAGATAGATAGCTCCATGACACTATTTATTTAAAAGGCGGGTGAATACTCAACGCTTCTCGGTATACTTCGTACCGAGTCGAATCCCCCTCAACATTACACTCCACACCTAATTTTTTCAAACACTTAAAAGTAATTATTCATACACTCACACCAAACCACTGCCTCTATCATTGAGGATGCACCCACGCTCATAGAGTGCCCGCGTCAAAACCATATCTAGCCTTCGAGAAGCCCTAAAAGGATCGCCCAAAGCCCATCGCAAGCCAGGACTCCCAGCCAAATTCCTAGTAGTGCTGTAGGAACATAACAAAAAAACAGGTGAGTTTCGCAAGCGTTTCAACCGCTATAACGCGTTTCATCGCGCATTCGCTCAAAGTTCGTCCGAGCAAAACCGTCGCCCGCGTATCGGAACCACACGTGAGACCCAATTATAGGTCTCGCAGATTGAGACCCTCATATAGATAGGCGTGGAGGATGCGCTGAATGATGCCAAGCATGCTCCAGTTATTGACAATATGGTACACGCATGCGGATTAACGGTAAATGTCCCAGTGCTTGACACTTTAATATTAATTCATAGTGATAAGATGATGTTACGGTGCGACCTGGAATTAGGCTGTTAAGCATTAGAGCGTTTACCTGAAACAAATTAGGATGTGACAAAACATGCTGTGTGTCCACTCAATTGGTCAAGTAGTTTCGGAGCGATTGCTGTGGCAGTCGGACAGACAGACAAGTGATCTTGTAGGTATTCTGTATTTTTCCCCTTTTGGGGTACCGAACTCTAAAAACGATTAAATATTCTTAAGATTTTCTTATTTTATATTACATTCTGATGAGTGGAGCCGTTAACTTTGTAAACAAATAAAAAAAACCGGCCAAGTGCGTGTCGGACCACGCATAGGAGGGTCCCGTACCTTCAATGTAATAAGAACCAAACTAATACCAAAAGGTCGTATCTGATGCCTATAGAAGAAGTTTTTTGGAGATAACTCAAAAATGGCTGAACCGATAATGTTCAAAATAATTTTCGTAGAAAGTATATGATAAGGCACATCGTCTCAAATTTTTTCATAGTTTTTGGACTTACGGTTCAAAAGTTACAGGGGCCCCCCTGACACAATTTTTCTGATTTTCGAAGCGATTAATTCAGAAAATATTCACTTAATCACAAAATGGTCAAAAAACCTCAATGTTATTTTTAAAGACCTATCGATTGATGTGTTACATGTTGATATTTGGTTAAAAAACATTTTTTGAAATTTAGTTACATCTATGGAGCGCCCCCTAAAATGTTTGTTTTTTTCAAATTTAACTCCATAACTAAGTAGCGGCATACAAAACACACCTTATGTGTAAATTTTATTCAGATACGTCGTATAGTTTCCGAGTAAAATGGCTGTGACATACGGACGGACAGACAGACAGACAGACAGACAGACAGACAGACAGACAGACATGACGAATCCATAAGGGTTCCGTTTTTTGCCATTTGGCTACGGAACCCTAAAAATTACGTTATTATATACCGATTCAGGCTTCAGTTCAGCACATCAGTTGCAACATATATGTAGCTGTGCAAAATGTGGGCGCGCTTGCCGGTCCCGTATTGGTTTGTACATCCACCAAAGGAAGTGTCTAAGTTGATTTTGGACATTGCATCTCATCGTCTGCTATAGACGTTACAGGCCAATGATGATAAAATTGCATAGAAAGGCGGACACCGTTTTTAGATCGTACCGCGCGAAGTAGGTGGTAAACAAAACAGCAGTCGGCTGACCGCAGCGCGAGCTAAATCGATGCCCGGGGCCGCTATTCGATACAAAAACCATCAATACTCGCAATATAGTAGTAATGCAAACAAAGCCGCAGGTAGGAAATGTTACTTGACATCAATGGTCCAAGATTCACGAATATTTATAGCAATTTCTAGATTTTGAATGTTAAAATGCACTGTTGCTGGCTGGATTGTTAGGGGAGACCGGGGACAATTGAAACAATTTGCCTTTAACCTCCTGTGACCGTCATATTTTTATGAGTAGAGAGGTGTACGCTCAAAATATTTCAAGGTTAGTTATCTGGTTACTAAATAAAATGTATTTGGATGGTCTATAATCCATAGTTTTTTGACAATAATGTAATAAAGATCATGGGGCAGTATGGTTCAATTGACCTCACATGAGTGTCAATTGAAACACTATGTGAGGTCAATTGAAACACTCAAATATCTTCGGGACAATAAAAGTACTTATATCTGTTTCAATCTTTTTCATCCCTACCTCGGCATACAATGAGCTCATCAAAAGTTTGCAAGCATAACATAAATATTTCTCAATTTATGAGCATCTGAACATCTCGATAAAAAAACTTGGTAAAAAAAAGAGTATACGACTTCTAGTTTTCTGCTACCTTATACATTTACCTTAACCAAAGTAGTTTTAATGCAATTCTAAGATATAACGATAAAGAATCGCAAAAAACAAGCATTATTATGTTTCATACAAAAGTGCTTGTTTCAACTATAACAATGTTCCAATCATAACCTTTCCCGTACACCCTGTGACGAGTGTTGCAGACGTCGGAATGTAAAATGAAATAATAGGTGCAATAAAATAATCAGTTTAAATTATTTTATTATGTAAACAAAAATATAGCGATATGCCAATTAAAACAAAAATTGTTAAACTTTTCTGATATACATTTTAGCAGAGGCCGACCTCTTTAATCAGCCGGTTGGCAGCAGTCGGTTGTTGCTAAAACGTATTATTATTATATATCAAACATATCAAATCAACATATGGGTCAAACTGAGAACCTCCTTTTTTATGAAGTCGGTTAAAAACAAATGTTCACATAACCTCGAATAAAAAAACTGCAGATTTAAAAAAACTTTGTATATCCATAATTTATCAACTAGGTCAAAAAGTACACAAATAAATGTGAACAATTATGGAACAAACATGTGCATCGAATACAGAACCTTATATTTTGAAGTTTGTTACTTTTGGGGACGATTAAAACGCGAGGACGATTGAAACGTTTCAATCGTCCACAAGCAAGTTGTTTCTATCGTCCCCATACCACGTTTTTCACTTCAAGGTCAAATATTATACATAAAAAAGGCTCAAACGCTGATCAACGGCCATTAAAAACATTCGTTTATTCCTAACTATAACACCAAAATGGTTTGATTAGTCAAAATACAAGAGTAAACAAAGTTATAAGAAAATATACGAGAGCCCAAATACTTACTTTTTACCGCGAAAAACTGGTTTGGCTCGTGGACAATCCCGTATTGCACCGGCGCTCGAGCGCTCCTGGCCAAGGATTCAAACATGGCCGACCACGTGTTCCGAGTGTTGCGCCAGACGCGTAGGTATTATAGTTATCGAGAAATTTGACTTGTTTCAATCATGACGTCTTTCTATTGTCTCCGGTCTACCCTACTTGTGACTCCAAGAAAAAAATCGACGTTTCAAAATTTATTGGGTTGAGAAACATAATTTCATAAGCCTCAACGCCTGCCTAAAACTAATAAGTACATAGAGCAAATTCTGGTTAAGAAAGCACAAAAAAATGTAGTCAGAACTCAAACAAATTGACAGAAAAAATGCCCAATGGGCATTGCCCATATGTAGTCTGGTGGACTACATGGTTCAAGCTGCCGGCAGCCGACCGACCTCTTCACAAAACATTTAGCTGATTTTCCATTTCAAGCGTTGACGACCTCATCAATCTCATAATGTGTCCCAATCTGTGAGCACAAATCATAGACAAAACATTTTTTGTACAAAATAAATGAAAGTCTAGAAACGCTGCCGCTCGTGTCTTCCTTTGAAGTCCAGCATCAATTCCGTCACAGCCACTGATTCCGGGCCCGTTATCATAGATTTTGCCCCCCAACGTATTTATTTCCTCCGTTTATATTCATCTTACTATCAAATCAATCCGTTATCCGTTTTTTATTGATGATCTAGTCTAGACGTACCACAGATAAGATAAGGAGACGTGCACATCGCGATAGTGAATCGAAAAGGAAAACCAACTTCAAAAAAGGTAGAAGGAGATTCATTAGACTTCATGGTGTTTTTAGAATTTTAATTGTTTACCTATTAATCCTAAGTACGAAAATAAGTAAATGTTGATTTCATTGAAAGTCGAATAGATGACACCTAAAAGTTAGCTTCGTAAAAACAACAATTGAGTCCATTACTGACAAAAATAATGATGCCTATTAAATTAAGAATTATAAAGACAGAAAATAAAAATTAAAAAAGCTACCTCGTTCAGCAGGATTTGAACTGCAATAATTCTGCTTATTACAAAATGGACAAAGAAATTGCTCACTTTAATACCGTTTGTAATAACGAAAATTATGACGTTTCTCCATACGATGATAAGCTACTGGCACAATTTAAATGATAACCATAAATTTTCATTGGTGCACCCAGACTTCAGTGTAAATAAAACAACGAACTTTATTGATACAGTATAATTACCAACCTTCCTTCCGAAGAAAGAACCAGAGCGCAATAAATAGCAAAAGTTAATTAAAACAATCGATTTAAAACTATAAAGAATCATGGAAGTAAAGGTTAAACACACGCGCGTTTATCACCGAGTCGATAAACATTTCGATGTCGAAAACGAGAACTGATCAATTAAAATCGATATTCGTAATCGATTCCCATTATAAATGGGCGATGATTGCAGCTCAGTCGATTCCAATTTATTGTGTCGATCCATATTTTAAAGTTTGCAATTGTTCCGAATACTTTCACCCGGCTTTAAAAATGGAGTTGTCTTTTGTTTTAATGATTAATAAACCTTCTGGTTATTGCATAAAAATGTCTCAATTTTGAAATAAAAGGAGAAATTTCGTGTTTTCTGCACGTGTTTATAGTGTTTCCGCGTTAAGAGGTAATTTCGTTTAGTTATAAGGTACCTATTTTATAAATTTACGATTGCCTTAAGAGCGCAATAACCTTAAACCTACGCGAACTATAAACTGTAAAATAAATTTTATTGACATTCGCATTTGATACTGTGACATAATAAAAATGCTGCTCCCATGGTATCGCAAAAATGAGAGAATCATAAATAAGATACCAACTTGATTACAGGGAATATGACGGGGATGAACTGCTCTTCTGCCCCACGATCAATAATACCCGTTGAAACCCCAGTTTTAAATTGGAATTGTTGCAGAAAAGTACGGTAATAATTGATGAAATTTGCAATGGTTAACTGCTGTTAAGCGAAGTATTGAAATCAGACCGATACCATATTTATTTCTAAATATGCTCACCTTTCACAATACTTTACGGCACACATATGTATCCAGGGCAGTCGCGCTTGATCACTCATGGAACCATATTTATGGATGCATTGTGTTGCAACGGCGAAGGAAAGCAAGGGTGACACACAGTGAAACGTTCTTAGCCTATTTCTTTCTTTCTTGGCCTATTTGGTCGATAAAGGTTACGGAAGACGTGATATGGGAACAATTGAGGCACTTTCGAGAACCAGGGGCAGCTTTTCTGCGCACAGTGTAACGACTTTTCAAACAAAATTTGGCTTTGCGTCACATACGAGCTCATCAGAGGAGTGGTCACCGTTGTCGAATACGACATGGAGGTCATGGAGAACTGTTTATAAATAATCGAGGATCATAGATTTAAATTTGTCTTTCAATATGTTATGCGATTTTCAGACTCTATTATGAGAGTCTTGGTCCTTTTAAAAGTAAAGCTTTAAAAAAGAGGAGTGTTATGTAATTGCCATAGAACTTCCAGACTCTACTGCAAAGATCAATATTTTAAAACAATTACGTACTTCGCATTGACAACCGCAAGTGTATATGCGACCTAACGTAGGGCTGTGACCACGTTGTGACGTACATCCGGTCCACAATGGCGCATTGTGCCACTTCCGGCGCCACGCTCCACGGCACTGTTTGATGTGGAGACAAAGCGGAAGTGTTCGAAGGACAATGTGGTTTTGGTTTAAAATTGGTGATATATTACGAACTAGCTAGCGCCCGCCACTTCGTCTCACCAACTACTCGTCCTGCTTCTTTCGCTTCGTAATCTCGTATTTTGATTACTTGAGTTAATTCCGGGTTAAAAACTATATTGTGTGCCTTTCTTCCAAACCCTTAAGCCGTTTTAGGTTAAGGAGGAACAAACAAAGATATAATATTAAATGTCTAAACAAACAATGTTTCCCATTTACAATATAAGTATGGTAGTAATGGCCAGCACAAGTAGTAAATAATTTTAAACAAAAAAGAACCGACATCACTTAGCCTCCACCTTTCCAAAAGCAAATGCTCGAGCTGCTGTAAAAAATACTCAAATCACTACAGGTGTGCCTATAATAGTTGAAGAGTTCCCTCCATTTCTCCGGGATCCCATCATCAGATCCTGACCTGGTCACAATGGTACCACCTGTGACGAATACTCTTTCAAACAAAAAAAGAATTTTCCAAATCGGTCCAGCCGTCTTTGAATAAATTGAGAACCTCCTCCTTCGAAATCTTGAAGTTGGTTGATAAACTTAGCGTCTTAGCTTTTTGCACCATCTCTGTCACACTGATCTGAACCACTGGTACAGAGAATGATCTCTGATAATGAGATGCAAGTAACCAGTCCCTATCATCATAAATATAATCAAAAACTACTGAAATGTCTGGCTCTATCCTAGACCTTCTTTATTAGACTGTTCCCTACAAACCTGCATGCATCATATGTCCTGGCAAGTATCAGTTGTATACAAACGTCTCTCTTCGTGTACGCACAAGTGGCGGTCACGGCACGCCGGTCTTGTGCCAATTTCATCCAGAAGTGTCCCGCAACCTTCCGAACGTCGTCTACCCAACGCTGGCGTCTGTTCTTCTTTCATCTGAAAGAGGCCACCACTCCGTCAACATTTTAGTCCACCTAGGGTTACCAGGCCCAAAAATGAAAAGGCCGGACTCTGCGCTTAATTTAGCCGAACATTTGATCCCAAAAGCCGGACATGCCTTTTTAATAGCTAAATATAGCTTTTTGAAAAGCCGGACTGCTGTCCAAAAAGCCAGACAATATTCTATAATAAAAACACAATCATTTCTTTTTTTTTAATTATGCACTTACTGCGTGCGGCGCGTCATTTGCGGTGTTGCATACGCTACGCTGGTCTTTCGAATCGTGCCATTGGCGTGACTGGCGCGTGGCGTAAGTCAGACAAAAGCCTAACAAAAGCCGGACAGGCCGGACGAGGAATTATTTGGCCGGACACACCCGTAAAAAGCCAAACATGTCCGGCTAAAGCCGGACACCTGGCAACCCTGAGTCCACCTGCCATCACTCTGCCTAGAAACGTATCCTGCCCAACTCCATTTAAGCTTGGTAATGAAATAACGTATCCCACGTCTTGCACCTTAGTAAGTAAGACCTCTACATATTTAGTAAGATCTAAGTATCTGCAGTACTATTGTTACCATTATTGCAAACCAAAATGACTAGCCACTTCTCCCGTGCCCCACCCTCGTATCGCACGTTTCCGCTACCAAAACGGGACCATGTTACATTGACAAGGTACTACTACTATTGCTAATCAAATTGTAAGCCGCAAAGCGAGCTTTAATTGGACAAGCTAAGAATTGTCCCCGTCACGGTGCCGGCTCACTCAGCGACATGATGTGGAATTGACTAGTATGGTGGGGCTAAGCTAGGGTTGGCAGTAGGGTTTGAATTTAAAAATCTACGGCTTTCTGAAAAAAAAATCGGAAACTGTTCTGTAGCCACTGCGCTGCGTGACCAATCATATTGTAGGTATTTGTGTGTTGATGGTGACGGTGTGAAAAGTTTGACTTACATAAGTATTCTAATGTATTTTTTTATATTATACTTTAAAAAGCCATGTAAAATGTAACCACTTGCGGAAGGGCGGTAAAGTACTATCAATACTTAATAATAATTTTAAACAAAAAAGAACCGACTTCACTTAGCATCCACCTTTCCAAAAGCAAATGCTCGAGCTGCTGTAAAAAATACTCAAATCACTATACGTGTGCCTATAATAGTTGAAGAGTTCCCTCGATTTCTCCAGGATCCCATCATCAGATCCTGACCTGGTTACAATGGGACCAACTGTGAAGTATACTCTTTCAATCAAAAAAAGAATTTTCCAAATTGGTCCAGCCGTCTTCGAATAATCGGTGAACATACATTTAAAAAAAAATAGCAAAAACAAAGATCCCGACGAAATGATAACCTCCTCCTTCGAAATCTTGAAGTCAGTTGAAAAGAGGTACCAGCCTGGATGTTTTAAAGTAATACTGAATAACTTTTATTTTATTTTATACTTACGTACCTGTAGATTACGATCTTCATATTATTTTGTAAACGGGAGAATCAATATCATGCTCGAATGATATTTTTTTTATTTCTGATACTTGTTTAAATCTTATTTACTTTCTTCGGGTCTTAAGTTTAACACTCCTTGTACCTATTGAAGTCACAACGACAACTAAATTAAACCGTGTTGAAATTACCAACGTGTCTGGTGCTTGGTTTGCTATGTAAATAAAGCTTGTCCCAGAAAAAAATGTCGTTTATTAGTTAGTATGAAATAATGTAAGCAATAAAAAGTTACCAAATTTTTGACAACAGTTTATTAGAAATGTAGTAAACAAAACGTATTTTTGTTATGTTTTTGTTCTATTGTTTATTCATCCAGAAACTTCGTAATTTTCTTTTGATACCTGCCATCAGGTTTTGTACATCAGTGTCTGTGATTAGTTTTGAAGCTGCATTCCATTTTCGCTTGAAGTTTTCAACTGATGTGGCGTTAGTTTTATGTTTTAAGAGCTTCTGCTTCATACGAGCCCAATATTTTTCTATAGGTCGTACTTCAGGACAGTTAGGAGGATTTTGGTATTTTTCCACAAATTCGACATCATTGGCTTTGTACCATTTTATCACATTTTTAAAATAGTGGCACGTGGCCAGATCAGGCCAAACCAGAACTGGCTTCTTGTGTCGCTTAAAAAACGGCAATAATCGCTTTTCCATGCTCTCTTTAAGGTATATATCGCCTTTCATAGTTCCTTTAGCAAAGTATGGAGTGCTGCGTTTGCCGCAAGAACAGATCGCTTGCCACACAAGAACCTTCTTCGCAAATTTATCCGTTTTTATGACATTGTACTCGTCATTGATAGTTTTTCTATCGGTCCCCGAATAAAAATGATGTCCCGGCAGTGATTTAAAATCAAGCTTGCAATATGTTTCGTCGTCCATCACAATACAGTATTTTTTTGTCGTTAATTTTGAATACAGTTTTCTGGATCTCGTTTTAGCGTCAGTTTCTTGTTTCGAATTTCTATTAGGCACTTTAGTTTATTTGAAAGTCTTTATAGAATTATTTTTCTTTACTCGTTGCACAGTGGATTTAGACGTTTTAAACTTTTTAGCTAAATCTCTTACAGATGATGTAGGTTTTTTCAGCAAAGCAGCTATGATACTCTTCTCAATATTTTTCTTAACAAACCCGGTCTTCCGACCACTTCCAGGACGCCGTCGAATACCGCCAGTCTCTCTGAATTGTTTTAGGACCCTTTGCACAGTTCTAACAGACGTGTTTAGCTCCATTGCCACTTTTTTCGTGAAAATGCCTTAATATTGGACATATTTGTACAATATTTTCTCATGAAGTTTTTCTTTTGGAGACGAGATTTTTGAAAATGTGACTGTGACAGATTTTTTTCTAATATTAAATAAAGAACCGAGATGCATTTAACATATAACCAGCCAGTTACAACCATTTTCATTGAAACCTGATATACCAACGCTGCGTAAACTAACGACATTTTTTACTGGGACAAGCTTTATATTGTGGGTTTTAAATCAATATGATGTAAGTAGAAGTACTATTTTTTCAGGGAAAGGATAAATCTTGATAGGTTGGCAAACACCGTAAAATAATCATAAAGTGGCAGCCCTACGTTAAGGGTCGGTCAGCTATCAGCTGATCTGCTAATCGGCTTAGCAGATAAGTGTGTCGGCCCTTAAGGTCCCGTTCTCATGACAAACGAGCGATCGCCTTCTTTCCGATAACGCGGTTTTTGGGTTAGCTCCGATTAGAGAAATTATCCGGTTTGGCAATGTGGACATAGTCTGTCAGCAGTTGTTAAACGGGTAAGGGGTACAAAATGATGTTGACACGACTTTTTTATACGACGGCTTCAGTTAAGCATACGGCTCGCTGATGGGAAGCAGCTACCGTAGCCTATGAGCGCCTGCAACTCCAGCGGTGTCACATGCGCGTTTCCGACCCTGTAATATAAATGAGGATTCACTGTGTAGACGGCTAAGGGTACAAGAGGGTCGCCCGTCGGCAACACATAGCATCCTCTTTGAGCTCTTAATCTTACTCACCGCACCTTCACAGACCTTCACATATACCTACTAAAAACATGTTAATTAGTGAGCGGAAACTACTAAATGGGCCAATTTCTTTGTCCCCGATAAAAAAAAATCGTTTTTTCAAAAACCGAATATTGTAATTGCGCTTTTTTAGTTTAATGACATTTTTAGAACTATAAATATTTAATCAAGATATGAAAATTTGCAATTTGATCAGATTTTTGTCAAATTTGTACGGTAACGCAGCAGAAGAAAATTTACTCCCATACAAAAAGTGTGTGTCCCCAAGGACAGGTATCGTCACTCAATAGTAATTTCTAAGTTTATACATAAGGTGACCTATTTTTATTATATAATTAAAAGAATCAGGATAAAATAGTACATTTAATCCATCCCATGCCAACATGATTTAAGTTTTATAAAATTTTCAAGAATTTTTCAAATTGTTGTCCCTAAGTTAGCGTCAAATTTCGATTCTCCCGCGTTACTATAGAAGGTTGCTAAAAATTTTAAAGAGATGGCGTTGGTCGTAGCTCATGCGCTGGCGAAATATGCCAAAGTTTTTGAAAACCCGCGTTGTCAAGGTAAAATCCCTGGCGGGGAGACGTCAGTCAGCGACGAGCAGCCGACGAGTGTGCGTGACTTAATTGCTGCTCCCCTAAGTTACGTTACGTGTTTCGTTAAGTTTTTATCCTTATGTTTGAAAACTAATGAAATTGAAATGTTGTGTGTTTGGTGTCTTATATGAACGCGATATATATGCAAATGTAATTGTATCAATAGCTAAAGTGATAATTTACTATTTAGTTTAAAAAAATCCCCTTCGTTGCCGGTAACGCCGGAGACACTTCTCTTGTGTTACCGGTAACACCAGAGAAAGTACGACTTATCTATTTAACTCGCCATCGAACTTATTTGACCTATTACTTTTAAATGTATATTAATAATAAATACTTTGTTTAACTTGGAGTATAAGAGTAACACTGCCAATAAGTGTCTCATAAAAAAATCGTCCCAAAGTAAAGGACTTTATGACTAAAGTTTAAGTATTAAATAATTATTTACTTTGCAACTTAGCGACATTGTTTTTATTTTTTCAGCATTTAATGGTGGACACCTATGGCTTCCAAATATTCGATTCTTTCAGAGATTATTTAAAATAAACATATATTTGGATATAGTTGGATTTCTGCGTTTTTAGTTTTTTAATAAAAAAAATGTTATATAATTAACAAAATCGTCAATTTACTCATGATATACGTGAAAAAAAACTAAAAAAAACATATACCATGTTGGATGCGTAAGCAAATAAACAAAATAAAACAATCATCAATAATTCTTAAGTACTAAAAACTATCTCAATTGTCAAATTCTTGAATAACAGGCAGGTTTTGTGAGAGGGAGAGATATCTGGGAATAATCCCGTAAAATTTACCAGATCACCGAGAAGAGTCGAGAGTACGAGTACTACACCCCTATCGTATGTGTTTTATTGATTACACCAAAGCCTTTGACTGTGTAAGGTAGGTAGGTGTAAGGCACATTACCGAATATCAACCTGTTCATATGTCCGGGTAGACGAAAGCTGCTCAAAAGAGTTTCAGACCAAGGAAGCTGTTGTACCTACGACACTTCTGTTTAATATATATGGAGAATATACTATCCGGAAAGCAACAGAAGGCTGGAACAGAGGTTTTAAGGTTGGTGACAAAAGAATTTCGGACGTACGATACGTCCACGATACCACTTTACTGGCAAACCCAATGGCGGAGATGGAAGTTTTGTTACAGCACCTTATCAGGGAAAGCGAAGCTAGGGCTAGCTGTCAATATTTACAATAGTAAACTTATGATAGCAGACCGAGCTGGAAATCAAAGTAGACCATTTGCATGTAAGGGTATCGATTTGGTGATTAATACTTCATATTCCTCGGTTCCTACATCTCCAACAAGGCCAGCTGTGCCCCAGAAATAAAACGTCGGGTAGTCATGGGAAGAAACGCAAAAGCACATCTAGAAGGTATACTGAAAAAGCAGAGAATTACGATCAAAATGGAGATGAGGCTGGTTCGAGCGCTCGTATTCCCCGTTTCTGGTATTGTAGAGATGTGAACTATCCTGGCAAAAGATGCATTCACAAATTGGTGCTGGAGGCGACTGTTACATATATCGTGGACGGCCAGGCGAACCAATGATTCGATCCCTACTCAACTCTACGTCAAAACCCGCCTATCCGCTATCTGATACCGCCGCATTCTGTCATACTTTGGCCACATTGCTAGACGCGGGGATAAAAACCTTGAGAAAGTAGTCATGGTGTGGAAGGTGGAAGGAAAAAGGGAACGTAAACCTCCGACGCGGTGGAGTGACCAGGTCAAGACGAAAAACAAGTGATGTGATACGGTACAAAACAAATGACCATGAACAGGAGTCGATAAAAGCAAGTTATAGGTACGATCCAGAAAGACGCCAAATGATCACGATCTTCAGATATGAAGGAGCGACTACAGAGAGAGATATACGTAGATATTCAATACTAAAAAATACTCGGAAATTAAATTGCGTATATTAACGATTACTGGATGGAAATACTGTGCTAATGGGCGCTGTGAAGGGACCGAAACGTCACGGATATAGTAATCGTTAAAATATGCTATTTAAACCATTTAAAAATTGTTTTTTTTTTTAATAAAATATTAAATGCTGCAACGAAAAAAAAATTCGAATAATCACACAGCATTATTCGAATATCAAAATAGGGCGAATATTCGAATAGTTCGAATATTCGAATTGGAAGCCCTAGTTGCATTATAGTATTGTTTGAATTAGTAATAAAATATTTTTTGATTGCTTCATTTCATGAGTGTATGAAAAAAGGTCAGTAACCATATACAAGATATACTCCGCTTAGCGCGTTATTTCTTTGAAACCTAAGCTGCCAAAAAGAAGGGGCGCGGGAGGGGAACTAGCAATGTTAGACAAGGAACGCGCGATTCTTCCGTGGGGCGTAAGAGAGAGTCAGACATTAATGGTTGCCATGGAGACGTACTATGTTTACTGTCACTTCCAATAATTAGTGTCTCACAATAGAGTGAAATTACTTCGAGCCTGGTAGCGGGGGACGCCCGGCTATGCGGGGTCTTGGGTTAATTAGTCTATGGTAACACCAGAGAAACGTATTGCCCATTCTCTTGCGTTACCAATTATTTTTCTCTTGCGTTACTGGATGTCCCCAAATAATTCTACAATATTTTGATTTTTATGGTTACCTGGATCGTTTTTGATGGATATGATTCAGTGAGTTATAATCTTATTAACTTTCCTCTGCTATAGATATAAAAATTGTAAGCCAAATCCTAACGAAAGAAGAAATATTCGAAAAATACGACTTCTGAAAATACTATAGTAACGCAGCGGATTTTCAAAGTCCAGTTATTACCGTAATAATATGATTTTTGTTTAAAAAATCGCTCATATATGAGCTCCTTAACTGTGAAAATTATCTATAACGATTTCATTGGGCTTTCAGATTTTTATTCCTATGTTATGATTAAATCTAGATGACGTAACGCAAGGGAATTTCAGACTGTATGATGAACAAAATGTGATTAGAACTCACATATTAGCATCCTGATCTCGCTGCTGATATTAAAATAAGTTAATTTAATAAATTATCCGTACGCCAATGTTATTAATTATCAGTAACTTAACAAAAAATAATTTTAAAAACTTTTTGAAACCTCTCTCAAATTGGCCTCGTAAAAGTTGATTCGCCCAAATGTGAGATTAATTAATCCTTAGAACTCGGTGTTTATTTATTCATTTTCTCTATTTGCCTTTTTTGTATGAACAACAATGTTGCATAGGTTCATTAGGTTTCCACATAGTATCGATACTTGCTGCATCTGGCTCGGCTATCGTTGCGGGGTGTCATTTAGAGCATGAAAAGGCTAAGTTACAAGCTGAAAGCGTTTCTTATCGCTGGTACCAGGCCTGTAACCGCGAACCACTTCATTCGTTCATTCCTTCGTCTATTTGCATCACTCTTTCGAATATGCAAGAGCGATAGAGAGAGAGACACCGAAATTTTGATTTTCAACATTCTCGGTAGCCCCGCAGATTTCGTGATTACTGCGTGATTTCGTCGGAATTATGGGCTCGTTTAGTTATACATGATGTAATTTAAATTATGTAGTTTAAATTACTTATTGTGTAGTTTAAATTATGTAACTGTTACGTAATACGTACAGTTGCATACACTGCTTTATCTACACACATGTTATAAATCCTAAATGATGTGTTCGGAAACCAGTAGAATGACCGCCATTGCATCGCCATGACCAACTCGATTGTGTCGGCGGTCGCGCGGGCGCGTGTCGGCGCTCGGGGAGAGCGCGGATCTTCGTTACGTTACCGTAGGTAATGAAGTTTCATACGTTTTTACCACACTGTCAGAGATGTTATGTTACTGGTTGCAATAATGGTGGTAGTGACATACGGTTTCCGAGCGCGGAATAGAGGATTTATGATATTGGTGTAGATAAAGAAATATAACCACGCTTAGGCATAATTGGCATTGTGGCATACCTAAGGCTGCCTTTGCACTGAGGCGGAGATGAGAGACGAGAATCAACCAATAGCATCATCTCCGCCTCAGCGGAAAGGCAGCCTTGATGGTTGTCCCGCACGTCCCTCTCAACTTTAAACAGAGAGGTGGCGCTGCGGCACCTAATACCGAAAACAGTTTTTAAGGAAAGCGATTTTGTATAGATATTGTCAATCCAGGCTTAGAAATGGCGAAATCGTCAGTAACTGGCCCTGTTTATTTAGTTACTGACTTATAATTATATGTAGTTCTTGTCCATGTAATTAAGTTTGAATCTAAAGATTTCATCTAGATCCTTGCCTTATAACTTAGTTTTAAGATTTTGACAGTAACTTGCCTTATAACTCAGTTTTAAGATTTTGACAGTAACTGGAGCGGCTAGTTATTGACGATTTACCCTCTATCATCCTTGCCGCTTTTAGCAAAACGCTCCGCCTTTCGCTCGACCTTATTGATTGGACTACCGGGCACCTCCGGTTGAAGGCGTCGTCGGCCCTGATTTACAGCTGGCCGTAATTGAGCCAGGAGTTGACTGGACTACACTCATGCCCTGCCAGCCTGAAGCGGAACTGTGGATTCACTAATCTAGAAGTCCGGTCAATTTGTAATAATACTGTAGAATATTACAGATACAAGAGAAACATTGGTTATATTATAAATAATTTTTTTAATGACTAATAGCCATATTGTGCGAGGTGATTTGATAGACAACAAAAAACAGTTGGCTGTGTCATATATACATTTCTAGCTGCATCAGACGTTTTCTATGGGGTACCAAACAATTTTTTTGGGATTTCGGGGTTGGTCCCATAGAAAAAGTTGTTCATCGTGACTTACTTAATCATCTTTCACAATTTGGCTAAATATTGAAAAAGCAACTCCAAAGTTATAAAATTCTCACAGAAATAAATACGTTTCTGTGAGAATTTTATAACTTTGGAGTTAACATTAAATCGATGGTCTGGCGGGAAGACATACGACTTTCAATCCGGAGGTCTCAGGTTCAAACCACGTACGTACCACTGGGTATTTACCAGACAATTATACTTATAGGGGAAAACACGGAAAATTGTAACTCAGTAAGATTCCCTCGAAAAGCTTTTACTAAAACTAGAACCACAGAAAATAGTACGATAAAAAGCCATAGTATAAGATAATGTTATCAGTCTTGGGTGGTCCCTAAAAGCGTGTGTATGTAAGCTCGTAAACCAATGGGTTAGTCGGCTAAACGGGGATTTACTGACGTCAATCCTCTCATCAGTATTACTGATAACAACTCGATACATAGTATAAGGCTCTATCGGACTATGGACAATTTATTTGTAAGGCGATTGTAATAGGCATGCGAAACTCTTGTTGTTGCAATGCAAGCCATCACTGGGCTTCGATAACCGCTTACCATCATAATTAGACATAAAGGAGACATACCTCATAAGTAGAAAAATCCACTGCCTCAGGCGAGAGTAGAATTTAAACACACTTTAAAAGGTTGGTCGGTGTAAATAGATTTTTATCGTATGTAAATGCAATGATAATCCAATAATAAGTGGCTATCGTTTAACCGCGATACTGGAACCGTCCCACATTTACTACAAGCTTTTTATTGTTAAATACCTATTACCTACCCACCGTTCAACATTTGCAAAACTTTTATAGGAACAAACCAAAAGATTATCATATATGCCTTTAGGCATTAAGTCCGCCATTTGTACATGTTTATGTTGTGTGCAATAAAGTTTAAATATATAAATGAATATATAACATTCTTTCATTCTTTCAAGAAACAGGTGGGTGACTTTTGAGACTCGAGCGCTCGAATTCAAGGAAATTAAACTCGAAAATAATCGCACAGAAACATTTGTCGCCATTATTTTCCCATGAAATGAACAGTTTAATTAATCATTATTTGAAATTACTATCACTGTTATTTTTAAACTACCATTTCATGGCTTTAGTAGAGTTTAAATGTCAGACTCGAGCGCTCAAATCCAAAAAATCGCCCTCCTGGCTTAATCAAAACAACGCTTTCACATTTCTAATACCAACAATAAAGGATCAACGGTATCCTTTATTAAATATAATGTCTTATATAACAAGGTCTTACCCGCCATGGTTTTTGTTTGAAAGCATGTCCTTTGAAACAATGTGTGTGGTCTGAGAAGACTGCGTTGGGTCAGACGGGTTGGGGACTTAAGACTTGACTATTTAATCGGGTTTATTATGAGATTGTCGTGACTATGGGTAATAGAATATGGGTCAATGGGTCAGTTTATTAAATATACAGCGTGCGTTTTAAGTAGTGACTAGCATATAATAGATACTTTCGATCATTTTAAACTGTAAAAATAACTATATTCCGGTACTTGCTTTTAATATAATAAATAAAAAAATCTATTTAATTCAATTAAGCATAACTGTTAGGTCATATAATTATTATATTAGACTAAGCACTAGACCGGACTACCACTTGTCCAAGCAGAATCTCCGCTGGCAATCTACTAGCAGTAGACCTGAACTACATGGAGGCGATCAGTTGAGATAAGAAGGAGGCTAGCTGAATTGGTCTCGGCTGGAAAGAGCTGGAAGTAGCCGCTCAAGGTCGCGACAAATGGTCTCTTCTGCGAGCCCAATGTCCCTAATGACTCCTAATGAGGGATATCAGGAACAAATCAATCAAGCGCTGACCCCGAAAATGGTACATAATTTAGTGAGCAATGAAACCTCGGAGAGATCCGTCTCTTATTTTATTACAATTAGCGGATTAAGCAACCGTTAGGTAAACGGGGCGCATGCTTGTTTGCCACCGTCTAGGTATAAAAAAAGTGTATACTAAAATCCATATTCACCTATTGGTTAAATGGACGTAATAAAACTTAATAAGCAAAACCTAATTGACATAAAGCCTGTCGCAGATAGCTTAAAATTGCCATTGTTTGTGTATAACTAGATCTAAGTCAATCATTTTCTCGGTTTATACCAATTTGTTTGTGTTAATAACGTGTATAAATATTGTGTTTCTATGTCTAGTTGCTAAGTCTTATCTGTGTCTAATTTTATTGATATCATGTCATAATACGCAAAATGTCTAGATTATAAGAATTTTGTACTAATTTACGAAGAAATGTCCTATATAAATATCAATTTTAACCCTCCTACAAATATGTAATACTGTAAGCTTATTAGCCAATAAATGTCTCACATACACGGCACATACCAGCCACTAGTACGAGCACGCTAAAAAACCCATAAAAGAGGCCAGCACTCGTACTCGTTGCTCACTTCAACCTCACTTCTACAACAATTCCCAGCGGGGAAACACCTGCAACTACACTGCTCAAATGTTTTACAATTTTAAATAAGCGTTATTATTCATCTCCCTACATGACCTGGTAAATGGTACAGCGGGTCAGCGCTGCTTGGTTCAACGTGGTAATCCGGTCTGCACACAACAGCTGGTCCTTCGAGCTCCGGATATCAGAAAACTGCGGCCAATTGAAGAAAGAAACAAGTACGCGCTGAGCTGGATTAATTTCGCTCAGAATCTTCATACGGTGTCCGGCCTAACCGCTGATACACCTGCCCGCTTTCGCGGAAGAGCCCTGTGCTATTTACCAGCTTGCTGGACGGACCGCTCGTGTAGAGGCCATACTCCACGTTCGTGTCCTGGCAACTTTCGTTGCAACGTCACATGGTTGACGTCTTCACACTGCTTTCGGACGCTCTGGCACTTGCACTTAGCCTTTGCGCGAGATTCAGTGCATCAGGGATTAACGCCCACGAGTAAGTAAAGTGAACGTAGGGCCGCTTTCACTGCACTAGGCAGTGTCAGCCATTAGGTTTTAGGTAGGTAAGGTTAGGGAACCCCACGTGCGTCAAGAAGCAAGAAGAAAGAAGAAGATGTCCGATCATACGCTCAAGATGTCTCTTCGCTCACACAAGGGACAACCCTCCAGAGCCGTTACCCCGCCGTCTGGTGAAACAGCCTCCGGCGATACCAATACATGGGACAAAGGCACCACCAGCACTCTTGGCGATGGTCCTAGTGTCGAACCGCGTCTACAGCCGCCGCCGGCAAGAGCGCCGGCGCCCGCTTATTCGGAAATATCGGAAGACGACGCGGAAAAAACGTTAGTTAAAAGTCCACCGGGGACATTGTGTAAACCTAACACGTCCGCCGGGGAAAAAGACCGCTTTTCGCAGTGCGGCGACCGCGGTAGTAAAAAAGTGCGCGAAAATCGAAGTGTGTATACACTGCGACGAAAAGTTAGCTCTGTTGCTAGCGGAACTCGAGGTTCATAAAGCCGCCCTCGCCGTTGCTAATAAAGAGACGGAAACTGCCAAGTTAAGGCTACAGATTGCCCAGCATGAGGCGCAATCTGTTAGCGGTAAGTCCGAACCTCTTGTCGAAAAAGACGAGCAACGCGTGAGGAATTGGGTAGAACGACAGTCCCAGCTAGATCAGAGCAATTACGTAACTAAAAATGAAGCGTCCGCGTTACACACAATACGTAATTTCGCCTCTAGCGCGCCGGCGCCCAGCGCCCCCGCGCCCCGCGAGCCGCATATGAGTACTCATCGCCCGCCGCGAGATGTGTCTAGTCAGTATGCGCCCATTATGCATAGGCCACCCGAATTACCCGCTTTCGACGGTAATATCACAGAATGGATCGCATTCCGTGCCGAATTTAACGATACCGCGCCCATGTTTAGTTACGTAAATAACGTCAGTCGAATTAGGCGCGCGTTGAAAGGTGAAGCGCGTACCGCGGTGAAATCCATAATGTATACCGTCCAGGATCCATACGAGATAATGGAGGCCTTAGAGAGGCAGTTCGGGGACCCTGAAGAGATCGTGTTGACTGAGCTACATAATGTTAAACGCATGCCGCGCCTAGCCGAAGATAACAGTAATATCGTGTCTTTTGCCGCGCACGTCGCAAATGCAGTAGCGACAATAAAATCATTAAAGCAAGAAAAATACTTGTACGTGCCAGAGCTAGTCAACAAGATCGTCGATAAGTTGAACCTTATTGTTAGGTACGAATGGGGCAAGTTCAAACAAGCTAATTTGAACTCGCCCGATTTAGTCGCGATATCAGAATTTCTGCTAGAAATTAGTTCCGCGGCTAAAAGAACGAGTCGTCATCGAGGTCCGAAGCCGAAAAATGCCGTGAACACGGTTTCCTTTGAGCTGGACAATAGGTCAGGGCGTCATACCGCCCCCACCCGTACTCCCGCCCCCGTGTTCTCCCGCGACTATTCGAGCGACTCCAACGACAGCTACCAGAGCACTCGCCCGCGAAATAGAGTAGATAGAGCTCACACGGGGGAGTATAGGTCGCCGACGGTAGCTCAAACGAAGCCCCGCGAGGCTAAAAGGCCCGCGTATACGGGGACCAAGCCCAAACAACATTCGGTACCAGCACGATTTACGTCACGTGATAAGTGTTTAATATGTCATAATCATGAACACAAAGTGGAAGCGTGTACTAAATTTTTGAATGCATCGGTATCCGAACGTTGGGATTGGGCGAAAAACGAAAAGCTGTGCTATAAATGTCTAGGCGCGGCGCACCGTGGTCGCTTCAAATGCAGGTATGTGGCTTGCGGAGTGCAACAGTGCGAAGCCGGGCATCACAGGTTACTACACGGTTTGAACGCATCTAAAGCGCCCGTGGAAGACAAAAAAGTCAGTAACGTTCACGCGATTAGAATAGCGCCCACGTTTTTGAAAATGATGCCCGTAGAGGTTACGGGCCCACTAGGTACTACGCAAGCCTTAGCCCTGTTAGATGAAGGGGCGGCCCTTAGTTTGATTTCACACGAAACAGCCGATCGTATAATGCCCCGAGAGCGGGGAGAAACGCTCGACATAGAAGGTATAGGTGGGAGCGTGAGCGATCCGGACTCTTGTAACGTGCGATTCGCAATCCGCGGCTTTTGCAGTAGGCATCTAGAAATGATGGAAGCGCTTACCATCAATCGATTGAACGTAGGAGCGCAAGGCGTCTCCAAAAACATAGTCGCGCAGTGCGACCATTTAGCCGACATAGCCGAGGAGCTGTGTTACGATTCTGCCGCGCCTTCAATAATTATAGGTCAAGATAATTGGCATTTGATAGTGACGCGCCAAATTATCAGCGGTAAATCGCACCTCCCGGTAGCTAGTTTGACGCGGCTAGGATGGTCACTGCACGGACCGCATAGGTCATCGGAGGCAACCGTAGCGTTTGTAGGCCACATGGGGCCACAAACGGCCGACGATGAAGCTTTAGCTCTCATGAAGGAACATTTCGATATCGAGTCACTAGGGGTAGTTAAAAAGTTACCTCGGGCCGATCCCGATCAAAGAGCAATAGATTTACTAGAAGCGACATGTGAAAAAATCCCCGGGGAAGATAGGTTCCGAGCGGGTTTGTTATGGCGTACCGATAACGAAGAATTGCCAAATAATAAAGCGCACGCGTTACGGCGGCTGTACAGCCTGGAAAATAAGTTAGATCGCGACCCTATTCTGAAAATCGAGTATACTAAGCACAAAAATAACCTGTTAGACAAAGGTTACGCGGAAAAAGTAGACTCGCCGCCCCCGCAGGACGCGCCTAGGGCATGGTACTTGGCGCATTTCGCAACGTTTCATCCGCAGCGCGGAAAAATGCGCGTAGTTTGGGACGCAGCCGCTACCGCGTACGGTAAGGTCGCTAAATAGTGCTCTTCTAGCGGGTCCTGATCTGTTAGAATCCTTATTCGGCGTGTTAGTCCGTTTTAGGGAAGGCAGGACCGCGGTAATAGCCGACATTAAGGAAATGTTCCTGCAGATAGAGATTGTAGAACGCGATCGAGATTCGTTACGTTTTGTTTGGCGGGGGGAGGACCGCTCAGCCTCACCGCAAGAATATAGGATGAAAAGACTGATATTCGGGTCCGCGGCTTCGCCGACGACGGCATTGTACGTCAAAAACAAAAACGCATACGAACATGCGAAAGAATTTCCGATCGCCGCTGAGAAAACTATAAAAAGCACGTATATGGACGACTTAGTCGTAGCTTTTGACCAGTGTGAGAGCGACGTTAGGCGCATAGTAAACGAAATTTACGCGCTTAATTTACGCGCGTCGTTCGAGCTCCGCGGGTTCGCCTCTAACAACCCAAACGTAATTTCTGACGTAGTTCCTAGCAAAGAGGATACGTCCCTCATCGGGGGAGGCGAAAGCGAGCGCACATTAGGTTTAAAATGGAACCATAAACGCGACACGTTAGGGTTTAACGTAAATTTACGCAACACGCCCGAAGACGTGCTCAACGGTACGAAATTACCCACTAAACGACAGGTGACGAGTAGCGCGATGTCGATATTCGATCCCATAGGCTACGTAAGCCCGATCTCTGTCTTAGGGAAGGCATTGATGCAGGAAGTCTGGCGTACAGGGATAGGCTGGGATACCGTTATACCCACCTCGCTCGCACCCGCGTGGAATTCATTCGTGAGTAATATTCAGCAACTTAGGGAGTTAGAAATACCGCGATACGTACCCGCGAGAAATAGAGAGGCCGACATGCACGTTTTTTGCGACGCTAGTGAAAAGATATACGCCGCCGCGATATACTTAGTTAGCGAAGGCCCGGACGGACAAAAGTCCGCAGCCTTAGTAGCCGCCAAGGCGCGAGTCGCACCGTTGCGTATTGTCAGCATTCCTAGGTTAGAATTGCAAGGTTGTGTACTAGCGACACGACTAGCCGACACAGTAGTGAAGGAGTCCAATTATGTCATTAAACATAGGTATTTTTGGAGCGACGCTCGGACAGCGTTATCCTGGATAAGGTCGGATCCACGTCGGTACAAAAGCTTTGTCGCACATAGAGTAGCCGAAATAGAAAACACAACTAAACCTACCGATTGGCGTTGGGTACCTAGCGCGTTAAACGTCGCCGACGACGCTACTAAGGGCGTCCCGGCCCAGTTCGGAGCTAACCACCGGTGGTTTATAGGGCCTGATTTTATACGGCAAGCGGAGGAGCATTGGCCGCGCGAGAAAACAATAGAGCCCGTCGTAGAAACGTGCGAAGAGCGCGTCATAAAACCGGTTTGCTCTGTAAATACCGTTCAAAACAAGTTCGCATACTTGCCCGAGATATGTAGGTTCTCGAAGTTCACTAGGCTGGTTCGCACTACGGCCAGAGTTTTGATTGCTGCCGAGGTATTCAAAGCCAGATTGTCTGTCAATAGAAATCCAGAAACAGAAATGAATAAAAGACACATAAGTCTAGCGGAGATACTGCTGATTAAACGGAGCCAAAATGAGTCGTATGCCGAAGAGATACGACTAATGGAAGCCGGGCGCGCGCTGCCGAGGAAGTCTGCATTACATCGAGTTGCTATGAAGCTTGATAAGAACGGAATAATTGTGCTAGATGCCCGAATAGACAGAGACGAAGCCCATATACCTGTCTTGCACGCTAAGGAGGCATTTACCAAGCTGTTGATCCATCATTTCCACGCACTTTTCAACCACGGAAATCATGCGACGGTGATCAACGAATTGAAGCAAAGATATTACATAGTCGGACTGCGCGGTACGATTCGTTATCTAACGAATAAGTGCCAATGGTGTCGGACCTATAAAGGAGCTACCCTCAAGGTTCCTGTAGGCGACCTACCGCCAGAGAGGCTCAAGGCGAATCAACCGCCATTTACCGCAGCAGCCGTAGATTTGTTCGGTCCTATGCAAATTGTTGTAGGCCGCCGCCGAGAAAAGCGATGGGGCGTCCTTTACACGTGCCTCACCACTAGAGCCGTGCACCTAGAGCTAGCCGCCTCCCTATCGGCAGCCTCTATGATCCTATCGCTACGAAGAATGATGTCTCGACGCGGCGCACCCACCGTTCTGTACTCAGATAACGCCACAAACTTTTACGGCGCAGAATGCGAGCTATCAGAGGCCAAAAACTCTCTGCCCGATAGTCTCAAACAATTTATGACCGAACGACGCATGATCTGGAAGAAGATCCCGCCTGGCAACCCCTCCGCCGGCGGGGCTTGGGAGCGTCTAGTCGGAAGCGTGAAAACAGCTCTGAAAGTCACGCTAAAAGACAGAGCACCCCATGAAGAAGTTCTCCATACGCTATTGCTGGAAGCTGAACACCTGGTAAACTCCAGACCGCTGACCCCAGTGAATCCTGACTTAGAGGCTGAAGCGCTCACGCCGAACCACTTTCTCATCGGCCGATCGAACGCTATGTTTCCGCTGGGAGTCTTCTCCGACGAAAATATGAGCCTTTCGTCCTGGAAAACAGCTCAAGCACTAGCTGACAACTTCTGGAAACGCTGGCTGAAAGAATATCGTCCAAACCTGATGCCACGATCCAGTGCACACCAGAACGCGACGAAACTACACGTAGGAGATGTAGTAATTATAGCCGACGGCACGATGCCACGAGGTACTTGGCCTAGAGGCGTGATCGCACAGCTCTTTCCAGGTCCTGATGGCCACATAAGAGTAGCCATTGTACGTACTCGCGCAGGAGAAGTTCGCCGCCCGGTTTCCAGACTCATTCTCATCTGCTCTGCACCAATCGACTGTGCTGACGCACGTGGGGGAGAATTGTCGCAGATAGCTTAAAATTGCCATTGTTTGTGTATAACTAGATCTAAGTCAATCATTTTCTCGGTTTATACCAATTTGTTTGTGTTAATAACGTGTATAAATATTGTGTTTCTATGTCTAGTTGCTAAGTCTTATCTGTGTCTAATTTTATTGATATCATGTCATAATACGCAAAATGTCTAGATTATAAGAATTTTGTACTAATTTACGAAGAAATGTCCTATATAAATATCAATTTTAACCCTCCTACAAATATGTAATACTGTAAGCTTATTAGCCAATAAATGTCTCACATACACGGCACATACCAGCCACTAGTACGAGCACGCTAAAAAACCCATAAAAGAGGCCAGCACTCGTACTCGTTGCTCACTTCAACCTCACTTCTACAACAACTCCCAGCGGGGAAACACCTGCAACTACACTGCTCAAATGTTTTACAATTTTAAATAAGCGTTATTATTCATCTCCCTACATGACCTGGTAAATGGTACAGCGGGTCAGCGCTGCTTGGTTCAACGTGGTAATCCGGTCTGCACACAACAAAGCCATAATAATTGACTAAAATCTCGTATTTCAAGTTATGATTTACGTCTCCCACTCAGATTGGGTTATTGAGATAGTTGAACCCTTACTGCAACAGATGGGAGTGATTAAACTAATGAATATTTATCGAAATAGTGACTGTAATGCCAAATTCTGTTTAGTTAGTAACTAAATAAATATAAAGACTACGTTTATTTGGTCGCAATAATTATTTAAATATGAACAATTAGAAAACATGAATAAATGGACTTTAAAATAATGTGTAAAATTAAACTAAATACGTCTAACATAGTTAACAGTAAGCTAGAATCTGGCAAAATGTGTGGTGTGAGAAAGATAATTTGGATCCATTTAAGTCAAATCCATAGGTACCTATACTTTGAAATTGGAAATTGAAAAAAAAAAGCTATGTAAACGTGTGTAACGTAACATGCATCCTAAACAAAAGACAATTAGAACCAATGGGGAAGGCAACTGTCAATTTGTATGTCTATGGTATATATAAAATCACATACAAAAAAGGACAATCGCACGCAGCGCCATCTATGATGACTTCACTGGCCTTCCCCATTATACTATGTAGATTTTTGACCCTATAGCCAGAATCTTGAAGACACTTCAAAAGACGTAAGCTTGTCCTAGTTACGAAATCTAAGTCAGCGTAACTACATTTTCCAGCTGTTTATTTACATGATCGATCACAAACATGTATACAGTCTTGCTGCTATCGGTTCCTGCATCTTCGGGGATATAACATGCGCGCAGCCGTTAAAAAATATACTTTTAAGAACCTCGTATGGGAAGGGACTTCCCTTCAAAATTATAGTTACTTAAAGTCATCATCATCATCATCATCATCATCAGCCCGTTGCAGTCCACTGCTGGACATAGGCCTCTCCCAAGGTACGCCACAGAGCCCGGTCTGCTGCTTTACGCATCCAGTCGCTACCGGCCCTCTTATGTAAGTCATCCCGCCATCTGGCCAGAGGGCGTCCAACGCTACGTTTGCCTAACCGTGGTCTCCACTCCAGAACACGCTTACTCCAGCGATTGTCGGTTCTGCGACATATGTGGCCAGCCCATTGCCACTTCAACGTCACCACTTCACTTAAAGTGAATATAAATAAATCCCGAAAAACAAATCCTGACCCTGGTCGAGGAAGCCATTTAAATGCGTGACGTCATAAATCAGCGCCTGCGCACCAAACAATTAGCCTTCCACCTCCAGTCTTCGCCAAATTAACTTGAGCCCTCGTCACTTCAAGTCCCAGTCGAGTAAAACGAAAACAGAAAATGTCAAGCATGCAATGGATTTATAGATTAACAACTAGTCTCTGATAATGGTGTGTTAATTTAAGAACAATGGAATCCGGGCACTAGGCACGGGATGGCTTTAATTAATGACCTAGCAACATTTCAGTTTGGAAAGAATAATGCCTTGTTTTGGAAAGAATAAGTAAAAAGTTTCAAAGTTGTGTCATTAATCTCGGTTATCAGGGTTTACGCGTTATGGTATTATTAATAATAATTACGATATAGGTATAACAAGAACTGCTGTCATTGTTAAATTTAAATTAAATACATAAATACGCGTAATCAGTAATCATCATCAGGTATAAACTTATACAAGATCTAACAAAAATGCTAGTGATCCGTTTTAGGGCACTATTGGTCGTATTGTGATTATGAAAAACGAACAAAATAGTATTTTATACAATCGTGACATAATTAAGAGCTTTTCAGTCGAGTACCGTGTTTAGGCCACGGAGCTTGCTGAGTGCCCTAAATAAGGTACGAGATTGAAAAGCTTGATTATGTCACTGTAGGCAAGCCGGTAAGAATAGAGTTCGACGAAAGACCTGCTGCCTCTATACAATTGAGTAAGTTCTATCTCCCGGTGGATTGTGCCGGGTCGGGAAGAAGGACACGGACGGTCGGGAAGGACAACAGTGTCACAATATTGTATGAAAATCCTTTGTACCATCGTTGGCGATGTCACAATATGCGACCATAAAAGCTCTATCGGAAAGTATGCGCTAGTAGTTCGGTCTACACAATCACAATTCAAGCATTACAGTCGACGAGTAGAAAAAATATGTTTTTGTATGGAGGGCTTGCCGCCTGCAAGGATGATTAAGACATGGATTGACAATGCCTATACAAAATCGCGTTCCCTTATTTCAGGCTAAAGCATTAGCGTCATCTATCGGTCACCACAAACACTAAATTCCTACTTAACCTTTCTGTTAAGCCCATTGGTTGACTGGTAGAGAATGCCTTATGTCATTAAGTCCGCCATTTGTACCATCTTATTTTGTGCAATTAAGATTAAATAAATAAATTCTAGTTTCTAATATTTTGTTCGGCGATTAACGCTGACAGAATAACTCGACTCCAGACTCAACAGATGGCGCTGTGGCACTCAGTACCGAAACAGACGTATAGCCTGAAGGTTCGAGGAACGCGATTTTGTATAGGCATTGATGGACATTTCTTAATTATCCTTGCCGCCTGGGACGACATGTCCCATACATTTTTTTTTGTTGAAAATTTTTCTCCTACCCTTTCTTATAGTCGCAATACGATACCAGTTATGCCCATAAAAGGATCATCAGTATTTTTTTTTACATCCTGTATGGAAAGTATGTACTCTTCAATAAATAAATAAATCAAATCCTTTCATAAATTATGGAGTTCAGAGGTAACAAACATAAAAAACACATACTAATTAAAAACCTCCTTTTAAAATTTTGAAGTCGGTTAAAAATACACTTCTGAATTATCTGGAAAGATGATTTTAATGAAAAAATAAGGCCTCTTACGCTATTTTCCCCGAGTAGCGGCGCCCGCGCAGGGTTCCCTCTCACTGGCCGCCAAAGTGGGCACATTACGAATTTGTCACGCGGCCCGTTTGGTGTCGCTGATGGGATATTTATGCCCAGCGCTGGGAACCGCTAGGATTTACTGGCATTTGGGTGTTCGAAGCCGTTAGTCTATCGACTGTTTAATTGTTTATCATCGTAAGTGTACAACCATCTTGGCTTGATGTGTTAAATTAAGTAGGTTTCACAATTTCAAAATGGAAGCATTAATCATGAATTAATGACTCTGCTATAACTTGGGGGACGGGACGTCCCTTGGACAACCAAATATTTTATATGGCATAGTATGAAGCATATGAAGATGTCCCTAGGACAACGGGGACAGAGTAAATTACTTTAAAAAGTTAATTCGTCCTTCTACATACGAAAACAACCATTTACTTATATTTATTAATATAGGTACATTCTGATTATTTTAGAAATGAATATAAACATTTTCAGCATCATCTAGGCAATTTGAACATTAAACACTAATCGTCAGAGATGTTAAATTGTATGAACTGTTAAGTAACCGGGCGCGATCAATAACGCTTGCATATTTACATGCGCGCGCGCCTTGAAACCTATTCGGTATTCAAAAATCGCAACTTGAATTGATATTGATAACATTACTTGTAATGCATCTCGCGCAGACTCGCACTCGCAGAGATACCAAATAATGTCATCATCAAATCAAATTCGATTATTTTAATCGAATAGGCCTCCAAGATGCAGATTGGTTGCTACGCGCTTGATAGCTCTGACAAGTAGTGTATTTACAGTTCAATATATATTTACGGTTAGTAATTATGACAGTTCTCAAGTTGTAAATGTCCTTCGGTTTTAAACTTCTACCGTAATTCTGTTCTTCTGTCATATTCCCGTGAAAGGTCATGATAATAACCTTGAACAACTAATGGTCAGTGGCAAAATGGCTGACCTAGAGAGATGGTCTGAAAGATCTGGAATCAAACACCATCAGTTGCGAATTGCGAGTCTTACTTCATGAAACTAACAACCGAAATCAAGGCAGCCCAGGTAAAAACTATGCATATAACGTCTTATGAATCTCTATGATTCATAAGGTCTGTTTAAGTACTGATCTAATATTATGATTCCAAACTTTATCCAAATAAACAATAGGGAAACAACGCACAAAGATAGTACTACTAGATATACGAATAGCGAAGATTTGTTTCAACAAGCCGTTATGTACAATTACAGCATACAATAAACTTTGTAAGTCCCAGCCCTAAATAAGGTCAGACGTCTATTATGTAAGCACAAATACGCAAACTACACCGAATACTAAACCACTGTCAATCGTACTACCATCTTGATTCACAACTCATTGTCATTCAACAGTACATTTCTTACTTCCGAGACTTCCTATCTCTTCTCAAACTCTATTGAACTATCAACTTTATGCTACAGGTCCAAGGTTGGTTTTAGAAATATTGCCTAAAGGAATGAAGTGGTCGAAAAGGTAAACAGAACGTTTGATTGGGCTGAAGTACGGGTGTAATGCGGCTAGGAATGCATTCATCGGGCTGTCTTGTACCGGTCCTGAAATTATGGGCGGGATAGAGGGAACCGTTGCGTAATCTTAAAGCCACGCTCACACTGAAGGCGGGAGTAATAAAGTTTTTGATAACGATGATTACAAAGGAAATACTCAAAATTTGCTATATGGAGCAGATCATAGAGAAAATTTATTAATTGGAGAAAATAGTGTGAATGGCAGGATAAGAAGAGAGATGGCACAAGCAGATGCAACTTTCAACCAGCAAAAAGCACCTCCATAACGAGGACAATTAGTAAAGGTTCTTTGTCAACTGTTTGCCTTTGATTGTAACTAGATTAAAGTAAAAAAAAACGCATCATTTAACTCTTATATATAATCCTTTAACCTACCAATACCTTAAATGTGCAAGACTCTGTTTTTGACCATTCTAATGAGATGGGAAAGAATGGCCTTCTATCTTCACCTTATACTTAGTTTCTGTTGTAGGTATTAACTATTACCGTACACCCAAATTTGACAGTGGTTAACAACGCTCGCATTCCTTGTGCGCACCCTTAGCCTGCGCGTACGACGAATACCTACGTCAAATTAGACCATTTTCGGACTGGAAAGTGCTGTTATAAATCCAATTGTCTCATTGTTTCTACGAGCCAGATCGCTTTTGTATCGGCACGTTTGTTCCGTGTTACTTGATAACATCTATTCGCTATTATTTATGAGCAAAGCTACTAGTAAAAACCCACATGGTCTCGAAGAGTTATATGCTGCACAGGCCAGCCAGAGAACTACCCACATTACTGGGACTAGATAATTGGAATCCCTGTGGGAAGAGTACGAATACTGCGAATTGACAGGCTGTTCTTGTGTCAAATAAGTAGTTCTTCCTAAATTTCTCAATCATTCTGAGAAAATAATTCTCAAAAACTGTTTTAAGTCTACTGTTTTAAAGCCTGCTGAAGAGAGTAGCTTCTCATAAATACAAATAAATCGTGCCATTTGTTATCATTTCTTGAACTACTAACTACATTAACATCTCTTGGACCAGTTGGAACTACTTAATAGCTAAATCATCTGCCTAGGTTGAGTAGGAAATGATGCATAATGACAACTAGTTCAATAAATGACGGTTTGCTGTCAACATTTTAACAAATACATAGCAGTAATTACTTACCGACATCAGGCCACCAGCAAATCTACTTACGGTCATTTATTACCGTATCAAAGTATGCTTGTTCCTTATCTCTTATTAATCAGAGCTCAGATGCCCCACCACGAATGTTTTTGCTGCACTGGGATGGGTGCGGAATCCCGTTGCAGTTCTATTTTCGAAACGTCGGCGCGCGGGCGACGGTCGTCAACCGCACTATTTCGAAGTCTTGCGTCGGCGCAAGATATGGACGAACAGGAATGTCATCAGCAGTTCCCAGTTGATGAGCTTTACTTATCGACTTCTGGAAAAATAATTCTTTAACCAATTTCATAAATCTGGAAAATGGGGGTTTTATTTAAATTATGCTAGCTTTTCATTGACCTGAGCTATGAACTGCAGTGTCATTTGTATTCTTGGCAACAGTCTGCTCTATTTATTAGCTTTTCTAGTTACATTTCGGCTGACCAAAAATTCTAAAGCGCACACAAAAGCATGCACAAACGCTAATACGGTCTTAACTTACAACTTACAAAACCTCTAACTTTAGTGTCAATTACTCAATAGCTTCGAAATCTATTCTATGAACTATAAATTTATATTTTCTTGATACAAACTTTGGATTTGGTGAGTCATATTCCGACTTCATCAACTGATGCTTCCCTGTAGTCTAAACTCTAAAGCTAACTAAGCTGACCAGTCGTCACAACGCTATAGATGCTATCATCTCATCACTTGCGCTTGCACCGTTGGACATTTGCATACCGCTAGGATAACCGGCAGGTCACAACGCGACGCGATAAATGCGCCCGGACAAGGTCACAGGTGTGCAATTAGTCGCTGTGATTGATGGCTGCTATCTGGCGCGGATCTCGATTGCTGTACAGGAACACAGGCCGCATGCAAATGATCTAGTGATCTGTAGGGGGACATCTCAAACTTTTCTCGGTTATATTAGAGAAGCCTTAGTCAAATATTCCTCTTGTCTCGTATCAACTGAAAAACGTCGATTTCCGGACATAGATTTCCTACAAGAATCCCTATAATAACGCCTTATGCGCTGTCGACATCCAGCGGTTCTAATCATCTACAATTCTACATCGTCGGACCGTCTTATTTTAAGGCATCCTGCTGCTTCCTTTGGTTCGCTTACGATTCGATTTGGCATAAGCACTAGATGAGAAGTTTTGTTAAATCAGAGATCAGAGCCAACATTAATTTAGTGACAGCAGACTTAATGAAAAGCCAAAGGAAATTTTGGCAAACCAGTAGACGATAGGTAGAATAGATCTCGCTAACTGAGGGAGGCTTTCTGAACTCACTAAAACCAGAACTGTCTTTTAGTATCAGGTGCAATCACGACTGTGTAAGTCCTAATGTATAACCAAAATATTGAAACTATTAACTTGCTTTACAAAAATGGACTTTACAAAAACTTACTATTAAACTTAAGAGGAGAATAGATGCAAAATTTTCCTTAAGAGTCGTCAAATATATGTTATTAACACCTTTACACCCACACACTTCATTGTGATAAGACGATAATTGTATATATATTTTTGAAGCTGACTCCACTGGAGCATTACGTCCATTACGCATGCTCCTGCGCACGTCATCCGGCGACTAATTGCCGGACCTGTGACCCCGCTCCGGTCCGGTCCCGACAGTTATCCTAGCGGTATGCTAATATGGGTTCTCTTGACGTACATTTAGTTGCAAGATGTCAACTTGACTCGTGCATCCAGGGAAAACGAGTCTTACACATTCAGATGAAGCAAATTGCAATTTTCCTGTTTATTACGATTTTCTAGCAGATCATTCATTACTCATTAGTTACTCTAAAACAAATTGCGTATTCCAGGAGCCTTTAAACGGCACTTAAGGTTAATGATACGATCAATAATACCTGTTAAAACATCTTACGGCCACTTAGACTCCTAGTCTTACCGATGTGACTGATAACGACAATCATTTCATCTCTGTCCCATCGCTAGCTGAGTCTGAGAAAAAACCCAGCATCTCCACCAACTCCACTTGTTCCCTTAAATAGACCTTAGTTGGATAAGTTCAGTGTTGATTTTTGATCGTAGGTTTATAGTAATGAAAAGGCCTGATTTAATTGCTAGTAATAATGAACTGTTAACTAATAGTGCGTGTCAGAGTGAGGTATGGCAGGGCTGATGAGAACAGGCCAGTGTTGGAATGGTGGAGAAATAGCCAAGAGCTATAGAACTTTATCAGAGCGCGGGAGCCATTTCTGCGGGTTAGCGGTGTAATTTATTTTAATTATGTGGAAATGATGTTATGGTATCTAAACTGTAGTCGGTTTGTTTAATTACGATCTTTAATTTTTAGCTTTACTTGACAATAGTTAAAATACGATAACAAGTTTAACGATCAGATTTTACCGAAAGGTAAAGTCTGTTTGTGTCGGTAAAAGCTACGTTGTAATTTGTAGGCATTGTTAAGATTTACACTAATATATTGGGAAACCTGCACTGCACGTTTCATTCAAATACTTATAATATACTTCTTATAATAGCGATCGATACATATCCGATTTCTTGCTTGCCACTCAAATTAGGTACCTACAAATCTTATACGAATCGATATAATTGTTACAAAGCATTAACCGTTAATTTTCTTCTTCCACAGCCAGACACAGTCCCGCAAGCCAGCATCGACATGACGACGGTCCTCGAGGTCAGCGAGGCGGACTCCGTCACAGGCCATGCGCACAGTCTGGCTGTGACGGCTCCTGAACGCGTCACCTTCGTCAAGGGCACCTGCAGGGAAGAGGCGAGGTGGTGGGCTGATGTGCTGAGCGTGTATCCTAGAAGCAAGGTAAGGGTCTTGACTTTAATACAGTTTCAATTGCTTGTAACATAGTGCTCTTAGCTTTAGCCAGCAAAGGCTCGAGGATCCTAGAAGTAAGCAATGCCGACTCAGTCACAGGCCATGCGCACAGCCTGGCTCTCTCCAGAACGAGTCACCTTCGTCAAGGACACCTGCAGGGAAGAGACGAGGTAGTGGGCTGATGTGCTGAGCGTGTATCCTAGGAAAGTAAGGGTCATGAGTTTAGTACAGTTTCAATTATTTGTAACATACCTACTCTTATATTTAGCCTGCAAAACCTTGAGAATCCTAATAATGGACTAATCTTATAGCCTGGAAGTAATCATACCATCTGTCACTGCACTGTGGGTCTTTGGTCAGTATAGAAATTAGGGTAAAGTTAACCTTAGTAGTTAATTAACACTTTAGTTATTCTCGTATGAATGTCAAAAATTTGCGAAGAATGTCAGATGAGAGAGTGTAATTAGCTATAGCTACTCAATATGTTTTAAAATGGTATTCCTTGTTGGATGTAAGTCAAAAACTTTAAAATATACTGACATAACTGTAATTTATAATAAACCCAGAGCGGCACTACAAAGGGTTAATTATGACAAACTGGACTATAAACTGAATTCCGAATAGCATTGTCGCAGATAGCTTAAAATTGCCATTGTTTGCGTATAACTAGATCTAAGTCAATCATTTTCTCGGTTTATACCAATTTGTTTGTGTTAATAACGTGTATAAATATTGTGTTTCTATGTCTAGTTGCTAAGTCTTATCTGTGTCTAATTTTATTGATATCATGTCATAATACGCAAAATGTCTAGATTATAAGAATTTTGTACTAATTTACGAAGAAATGTCCTATATAAATATCAATTTTAACCCTCCTACAAACATGTAATACTGTAAGCTTATTAGCCAATAAATGTCTCACATACACGGCACATACCAGCCACTAGTACGAGCACGCTAAAAAACCCATAAAAGAGGCCAGCACTCGTACTCGTGGCTCACTTCAACCTCACTTCTACAACAACTCCCAACGGGGAAACACCTGCAACTACACTGCTCAAATGTTTTACAATTTTAAATAAGCGTTATTATTCATCTCCCTACATGACCTGGTAAATGGTACAGCGGGTCAGCGCTGCTTGGTTCAACGTGGTAATCCGGTCTGCACACAACAGCTGGTCCTTCGAGCTCCGGATATCAGAAAACTGCGGCCAATTGAAGAAAGAAACAAGTACGCGCTGAGCTGGATTAATTTCGCTCAGAATCTTCATACGGTGTCCGGCCTAACCGCTGATACACCTGCCCGCTTTCGCGGAAGAGCCCTGTGCTATTTACCAGCTTGCTGGACGGACCGCTCGTGTAGAGGCCATACTCCACGTTCGTGTCCTGGCAACTTTCGTTGCAACGTCACATGGTTGACGTCTTCACACTGCTTTCGGACGCTCTGGCACTTGCACTTAGCCTTTGCGCGAGATTCAGTGCATCAGGGATTAACGCCCACGAGTAAGTAAAGTGAACGTAGGGCCGCTTTCACTGCACTAGGCAGTGTCAGCCATTAGGTTTTAGGTAGGTAAGGTTAGGGAACCCCACGTGCGTCAAGAAGAAAGAAGAAGATGTCCGATCATACGCTCAAGATGTCTCTTCGCTCACACAAGGGACAACCCTCCAGAGCCGTTACCCCGCCGTCTGGTGAAACAACCTCCGGCGATACCAATACATGGGACAAAGGCACCAGCAGCACTCTTGGCGATGGTCCTAGTGTCGAACCGCGTCTACAGCCGCCGCCGGCAAGAGCGCCGGCGCCCGCTTATTCGGAAATATCGGAAGACGACGCGGAAAAGACGTTAGTTAAAAGTCCACCGGGGACATCGTGTAAACCTAACACGTCCGCCGGGGAAAAAGACCGCTTTTCTCAGTGCGGCGACCGCGGTAGTAAAAAAGTGCGCGAAAATCGAAGTGTGTATAGTGAAAAGTGCGACGAAAAGTTAGCTCTGTTGCTAGCGGAACTCGAGGTTCATAAAGCCGCCCTCGCCGTTGCTAATAAAGAGACGGAAACTGCCAAGTTAAGGCTACAGATTGCCCAGCATGAGGCGCAATCTGTTAGCGGTAAGTCCGAACCTCTTGTCGAAAAAGACGAGCAACGCGTGAGGAATTGGGTAGAACGACAGTCCCAGCTAGATCAGAGCAATTACGTAACTAAAAATGAAGCGTCCGCGTTACACACAATACGTAATTTCGCCTCTAGCGCGCCGGCGCCCAGCGCCCCCGCGCCCCGCGAGCCGCATATGAGTACTCATCGCCCGCCGCGAGATGTGTCTAGTCAGTATGCGCCCATTATGCATAGGCCACCCGAATTACCCGCTTTCGACGGTAATATCACAGAATGGATCGCATTCCGTGCCGAATTTAACGATACCGCGCCCATGTTTAGTTACGTAAATAACGTCAGTCGAATTAGGCGCGCGTTGAAAGGTGAAGCGCGTACCGCGGTGAAATCCATAATGTATACCGTCCAGGATCCATACGAGATAATGGAGGCCTTAGAGAGGCAGTTCGGGGACCCTGAAGAGATCGTGTTGACTGAGCTACATAATGTTAAACGCATGCCGCGCCTAGCCGAAGATAACAGTAATATCGTGTCTTTTGCCGCGCACGTCGCAAATGCAGTAGCGACAATAAAATCATTAAAGCAAGAAAAATATCTGTATGCGCCAGAGCTAGTCAACAAGATCGTAGATAAATTGAACCTCATTGTTAGGTACGAATGGGGCAAGTTCAAACAAGCCAATTTGGACTCGCCCGATTTAGTCGCGATCTCAGAATTTCTGTTAGAGATCAGTTCCGCGGTTAAAAGAACGAATCGAAGTAGATATACGAAGTCGCGTGTAAACTCGATATCCTTTGAGCCGGAAAGCAGGTCAGGGCGTCGTGACGCCCCCGCCCACGCTCCCGCTCCCGTGTTTTCCCGCGATTCTTCGAGCGATTCGGACTCAAATTATAGCTACCAGAGCACTCGCCCGCGAAGCGATGAAGTCGAAGCTCGCGCGTCGGAGTATAGGTCACCGACGGTAGCTCAAACGAAGCCCCGCGAGGCTAAAGAGCCCGCGTATACGGGAACGAAGCCCAAACAACATTCGGTGCCAGCACGGTTTACGTCTCGCAATATGTGTTTAATTTGTCATAATCACGAACACAAAATAGATGCGTGTACTAAATTTTTGAATGCATCGGTAGCCGAACGTTGGGATTGGGTTAAAAATGAAAAGTTGTGTTACAAGTGTCTGGACGCGTCGCACTATGGTCGCTTCAAGTGCAAATACGTAGCTTGTGGCGTCAAGGGATGCGAAGCTGGGCACCATAAATTGCTACACGGTTTGAACGCAACTGCGCCCGTGGAAAATAGTACTAGCAATATTAACACAATTGCCATCCCGCCTACGTATTTGGGGGAAGTGTCCATAGATGCGACACGGCCGCTAGATACACCACATCAATCGTCGGATCCGACTGTAGCGTTCGTAGGCTACATGGTGCCGCGAACGACGGACGACGAAGTCCTAGCTCCCGTAAATGAGCAGGATATAAATTCAGTAGACGTTAGAAACGGATTCGCCTCCGACAACCCGAACGTAATCTCGGACGTAAGCTTAGTCCAGTGTAAAGAGGGAACGTCCCTCAGCGGGGGAGGCGAAAGCGAACGCACAATAGGTTTGCCGCCAGTAGAAACAGTAGAGCCCGTCGTAGAAACGTGCGAAGAGCGCGTCATAAAACCGGTTTGCTCCGTAAATACCGTTCAAAACGAGTTCGCATACTTGCCCGAGATATGTAGGTTCTCGAAGTTCACTAGGCTGGTTCGCACTACGGCCAGAGTTTTGGTTGCTGCCGAGGTATTCAAAGCCAGATTGTCTGTCAATAGAAATCCAGAAACAGAAATGAATAACAGACACATAAGTCTAGCGGAGATACTGCTGATTAAACGGAGCCAAAATGAGTCGTATGCCGAAGAGATACGACTACTGGAAGCCGGGCGCGCGCTGCCTGAGAAGTCTTCACTACATCGAGTCGACGTGAAATTGGACAGAAATGGCGTGATAGTGACAGACAGAGACGGAACACATATACCCGTCCTGCATGCTGAAGATGGATTCACAAAATTATTGATCCACCATTTCCACGAAGTGTCCAACCATGACGATCACGCGACCGTTTTCGACGAGTTGAAGCAAAAATACTGCATTTTCAGACTGCGCGGTAGCATTCGTTATCTGACGAATAAGTGCCAAAGGTGTCGGACCTGTAACGGGGCCAACCTCACGGTTCCCGTAGGCGACTTACCGCAAGAGAGGCTCATAGCGAATCAACCGCCGCTTACCGCCGCAGTTGAAAATTACGGCCACCGCAGAGAAAAGCGAGGGAACGTATTGTACACACGTCTCATCACACGAGCGATGTACTTAGAGCCCGCCGCCTCCTTATCGGCGCCCTCTACCTCCCTACCGCTACCCAGAATGATATCTCAAAGCGATGTGCCTTCCGTTCTGAACTCAGACGATGCCACGAACCTTTTTGGCACAGAACGTGAGCTATCCGAGGCAATTAACTCTCTGCCCGATAGTCTCAAACATCCCACGACAGAACGGCGCCTGATCCAGAAGAAGATCCCGCCTGACGACCACGTATGGAAGCGCTGGATACGAGAATATCGCCTCAACTTGATGCAGCGATCCAGTGTTCAACAAAGGTCTACGAAGCTACACATAGGCGACATAGCCGCCGGTACTACGCCACGAGTTACATGGTCTAGAGGCGAAATCGCACAACTCTTTCCCGGTCCCGATGACCAATAAGAGTAGCCATTGTATATATATAAACTCACGTAGAAAATATCCGCCGCCCGGCTTCCAGACTCATTCTCATCTGCTCCGCACCAATCGACTGTGCTGACGCACGTGGGGGAGAATTGTCGCAGATAGCTTAAAATTGCCATTGTTTGCGTATAACTAGATCTAAGTCAATCATTTTCTCGGTTTATACCAATTTGTTTGTGTTAATAACGTGTATAAATATTGTGTTTCTATGTCTAGTTGCTAAGTCTTATCTGTGTCTAATTTTATTGATATCATGTCATAATACGCAAAATGTCTAGATTATAAGAATTTTGTACTAATTTACGAAGAAATGTCCTATATAAATATCAATTTTAACCCTCCTACAAACATGTAATACTGTAAGCTTATTAGCCAATAAATGTCTCACATACACGGCACATACCAGCCACTAGTACGAGCACGCTAAAAAACCCATAAAAGAGGCCAGCACTCGTACTCGTGGCTCACTTCAACCTCACTTCTACAACAACTCCCAACGGGGAAACACCTGCAACTACACTGCTCAAATGTTTTACAATTTTAAATAAGCGTTATTATTCATCTCCCTACATGACCTGGTAAATGGTACAGCGGGTCAGCGCTGCTTGGTTCAACGTGGTAATCCGGTCTGCACACAACAAGCATTCTTATAATTGATCCGCCTACGGCTCTAACGGTTATTTACAGCTTAATATAGACGGCAAACAAACAAAACTAGCAGCTCCTAATATGGTCGGAGTAATATAGGGTACATGAGAGGGGTAGGAATTTAATCCTTGCGTCTGTTACTCTATCGTCAGCTGTCTAGTGGGTGGGGTTTATGATATACCGATACTTCTAGATGTCGAGCAAGCATTTCTTTAATTTTTTTAATGCTTTGCACAAACTGGGGTTATTTAAGAAGTAAGAGTATGGGGGCTCTCATAGGTCGGCAACGCTTTGACCGCATCTCATTAGGCTCGTCTGCTTGTTTGATCATTATTACATAAAGTAATAACCAAGACAGTGAATGCAAGCGAACAAGATGATCCTTTGTCTTTAAGATTCTGGTTAGGATAAAATGCAAAAAGAGCAAAATGTGGAATGAACACATGCGAAGAGAGAAATGCGAAAAGTTATGTGACTTATGTGGTTTCTGATCTATCTCTAATCAATGGGTACATGAGAGGGGTAGGAATTTAATCCTTGCGTCTGTTACTCTGTCGTCAGCTGTCTAGTGGGTGGGGTTTATGATATACCGATACTTCTAGATGTCGAGCAAGCATTTCTTTAATTTTTTTAATGCTTTGCACAAACTGGGGTTATTTAAGAAGTAAGAGTATGGGGGCTCTCATAGGTCGGCAACGCTTTGACCGCATCTCATTAGGCTCGTCTGCTTGTTTGATCATTATTACATAAAGTAATAACCATCAAGACAGTGAATGCAAGCGAACAAGATGATCTTTAAGATTCTGGTTAGGATAAAATGCAAAAAGAGCAAAATGTGGAATGAACACATGCGAAGAGAGAAATGCGAAAAGTTATGTGACATGTGGTTTCTGATCTATCTCTAATCAATAGTCAAGATGAAAAATACTGCGCAGTTTAGCTTGTTTTTGAAATTGATCTTAGTATTTCTATATACTGTTATTATATCTTAGTCTTAGGCCAGAATTTCCATCGATTTGTAAGAGAAATTGGTATGAACGATTTATTCAGCTTTAACTACATACAAATATACACTCGCAAAGTACGTCAAATAACGCGTAATGTAGTATAATAAAGACAAATCCTTCATTTAACTTTCTAAGAACCGAGTGGCAGACAGGTTTATGTAAACAATACACTGTGCTGCATTTGACGCACGCTGCACATTCGCCAACAATATCTGAGATTATATTATGTATCTTGTGATGTGTGTCGTAGGTACGTCATCTTTAATGTGCTGCTTGGTGGCGCATTGCGTCAGAGGACATTTGTTTTCTTACACATTGTTTTTCTAAACACAAAAGGTTCCTGATTTTTCAAATAAATATTACCTATTTTTAAGTGACGAAATTTATGACGCAAGTTGTGTAAACACAATCAATCAATCAAACAAACACTTAAGAGCCATGCTCTTGTCGGTGCAACTCAAAGTGGGCTCTCCATTTGCTGCGGTCCCAGGCCTCCTCTTTGATCTCTTGGTACGACCTGACCTTAACATTATTTTTAATTTGGTCTATATAATTAATTCTAGATCTTCCTTCCATTTTTCCTTCAACTATCTTCTGTATGAAGTTGTCATGTCGTCTCACTCTTCTCACTCAGTCATCAACTGCCTCTTTTCTTCCACTCTTTCCAGCACTTCTTCGTTCGTCACTCTCTCAGTCCAGCTAATCCTGTGTAAACACAACTTGCGTCATAAATTTCAATGTGGCTATGATGCATTTGTCATTACTGTGAATGAAATAATGTCACGCGGATCACGTGTGAGGGTAGTTAAAATTATCGTATGAACAATGAAAATAATGGCAAATGTCATTTTATGCATGCTCATGTCATGCTATCCACGCGATAACTGCAGCCATTGAACTGCTGGTATAGGTAGTTATTATAAGTGAGACGGCATTTCAACAAACACAAAATAAGTACCTATGATAAAATTAAACAATTCAATAGAAGTCTCAGATTACAGAACGTTCAAGCCCGCAGCTATCACCTCTCAGGTTGCAAATATAACAACATTAGCAACAATGTACGGAGCAAGCCCACGCTAAAATATCAGAATACCTCTTACTTATACTTTAAATTAATAGCAGTAGATATTTTATTAAAAGGTTTCTTTTGAGCTGTCTCATGTTTCTACCCACAACAGAGGTTACAGTTTTACGGAGGTAATTATGTCTATTTGTTTGGTGCACAGTTCAAACATATGATGATCTCTATTGTGTTTACAATATTGTAGCATGCCTCAAAAACTATGTGGCACAGTTTCTCCTTCCTTGACGTCTCTGGAATTATATTAAAACTGATTCCGCCGCGTGATGGTAGAGCATTAAGCTTAATTCTTTGAAGTCATCGCGCTAATTGCCAGGTCTACAAGGAAAGGATTAAGGGCTACGGCAGTATGACAATCACTCGTTATAATTACGTAATATTGTTGTTAATAACGTGTTTAATTTTATACAATTACCTAATTATAATGGAATCTTTTATAATCTGGTTATATGATTTGGAACCAGGAACGATTCCAACAACTCTAAGTGCTTGCACTTTCTTATTGTGTATTTGTACAACAAAGTTTAGTTTAAAACACTAGTACAAGGTACATAGGTACTAAGCTATTTAATAATCGAAAATATACCTTTTTTGTGGTGCTTTTGGACGTGGGTTCCTAACATAATAAACATGTTATAAAACAAAATCGCTTTCCGCTGTCTGTCCCTATTAGATCTTTAAAACTACGCAACGGATTTTGATGCGGTTTTTTTAAATAGATAGAGTGATTCGAGATGAACGTTATTTATTTATCGTATGGCTACATGTCACTGGATATAGATAGCCATTTATTCCCTGGGGTAGTAGTAGTGGGAAAGCAGATGAAGAAGAAAATCCAGTGAGTGCTGCGAGGTCCAGATGGGACAGTGCAGCTGCCAAGTTTGTTACTCTTTTAGCACCACCCAGGGATCACGTGTAGGGTTGTTTAAGGTGTTTCCTATGGACGCAGAGTAACATTGATCCCCAAAGATGAAGGTTTATATGTATACATACACGCATAAATCATAATATAGTAGAGAAACACTGATCATTTAAGAGATTCCTAATGTGATGTCGTAAATAAACAATTTTTTTGCGCTTACATTGCAATCGCTGTCTGAACTACTGGCTGACCACGAGATAGATCAAAAGAATGTACTACAGTATTGTACACCTTAACGGTACGGTCACTAGTTAAAAATATATTCTGTATACAAAGTACAATGACGAGTACCGCCTGTTATAATTTGATTTGTACAAATTATTTTCGATTTATGCATCGCGCGTTCAAGGAAGCTATTGATAGTATCAATAACTCCTAAGGGCTTTCTCACACTAACTCAACACTCACATGTAATGACTACCAAACGGGTATAATTTTAAACGTCTTAACTACCCTTATAATGTATTCCTGATAATGAACCATTCCGGTAAAGTATTAAAGTTGAATTTCGAGGGACGATTACGGAAAAGTATCCTTCAGTGAAAATGGTTTATTTATTAAAGCCATTTGCGACTTGCGACCATATTGGACGGAGCACAAAAACGCGTCCGTTTGAGTGCGGCTGTCATGCGCTGTTACACAGAGAGAGCAGATAAAAACCACAGATAATAAATAAACAACAATATTTTAAAATCTTCAATAGATACAAAGATAAATTCTGACCAAGATAACTCTGCATGGACTGCAGTGTTGGAACTGGACTGGACTGAAGGACAAGTTTATATGAAAAAATCACGTTTCTGGGCGCAGTTCCACATTTTGTTGCTGCAAATTATATGCAGACATAGCGTCGTCGGAATCTAGGTCCAAACGAAGATTGTGGTAGTTTCATGGCATTTGTTTAAAAATCTGTGTCCTTGCGTTCCTAACTCATACCTTTTTCTTGGTGTATTCGTAACGTATATTGCAGAGTTCTAGCATAACCAGATTTTAACATGTGTAGCCAGACCTGGTTAAACCAGTATTCTACAAATTATAATCAATGAAACCACTCGTGACGAAAACAAAACGAAGGGCACAAAACTAGTCCGACTATGTGCATTGACACCGCAAACATCAAGATTTGCTATGATCGTCGTCTTTTTTAAAACATGTTCAGCATGAGTGACTAAACGGAATGTCATTTCCTTAAAAGGTTTCATAGTGACTTACGGCGTTTTGTATATTCGTCAGAATAGACCAGTATTGTACGGATAGCAAAAAGCGGCGCTGGCTTCCTGTGGTCAATGAACAGACTCGTTTAATACGTGATCATGGGTTAGGTAATGAGTAAGCTTGATTGGGTTACATTTATCAGAGTGAAGACATCGAATGCATTTTTTGTTAGTTTTATGTAGCGAGATTAATAAAAATTTTTACTGAATAAAAAAGTACAGGATCCAGCTTTCTACAGCAGAAAGAGTGTTTTTAAAATTCTTTATTTCTGTGATACTTAAAAAAAAATCAATTATTGATTGCAACTTCAACTAGGCAAAGTTTAACTAACACCAACATTGTTAATTCTCATGGGGAACCATTTCTCACGGGATATATCAGATTCATTGTCTACCACCTATTTTGAAGTATCAAATATATTAACATTTTAGGGTTCCGTACCAAAATGGTAAAAAAGGAACCTTATGGTGAGACTCTGTCTGTCCATCCCCATATCCATCCCTCTGTCTTTCACAAAGCCAATTTACTCCGAAACTGCTGAACCGATTGTTTTTAATGTCCACAGGTTAATAAAGAGCTTTTTGTACCATTAAGCTAAAAAAAAAATCTTAGTTTAACTAAATGGTCAAATCAAATAAGATATTATATTTACATGTAGTTGGATATAATTATTATGTATTTGTACTTAAGAGCCCTTTCCGTAGCCATGATCGCAGAGTGTAACAATGACATAAAAACCGGTCATAAGACTTCCTTTTTTGAAGTCGTTCAAAGGATTTCAATCCAGCACATCAACCCGTCATCAAGTCATTGGCCTTAAGCCTCGATGACAGGTGTAGTGTAATTATAGAGCCGTCGCAAGCCAAATCCCGACCTAGCCCTGCACCGAAACTTTTCACCACTGGTAGCCCTTATTTCTTAGCCACTAAGGTTTAAATAAAGTCAGTAAAATGTGATGACGGTACTGAACCTGCTGGTTAATTGCTAGACGATTCATAAATATGCAACTCGATTGTGTACTCTACTTTATTGAAATAAGTACGTTCACAGTAAAAAAAAGTTGTATATAAGACTTGTAAGTGAACAATCAAGTCCACCATGTACTATCGCCTACAGCGTCGGTTGAACCCGTCATGGATTATTTTCGAATGCACCTCAGAAACGGTCCCTGTCCAGCAATAGAAACGGTGGGCGATTTTTTAACCAGTAACTTTCACTAATGGATATGAACTTAAACAGTCTTATCAATAGGGTACAAATTAGAGTAATTAGACGGACAAACGACATTATCTTGTAAAAACAGGGTCCCTAAAAACATCAAGATGGGCCGCCACGAAACATAGCCATATGTTTACTAAAAGTTTGCATTGTGATGGATGACTAAAATTACTTTCCTTGCAGTCGTTTAAACTAAAAGACTAATAGACCGACAACATGGTCAACAGATGTTTTGACTGGTCAAGCCTAAACCTAAAACAGTACCGAGGTTACATAGTTATACCTATTTCGTAACTCTAATTAATTGTCATAAAGGACGCGTAACCTTTAAAATTTTGGCTGCAAACGATTTAGTTGAGAAATTGTAAAAGCGACGCTGTCGGCGATAGTACAGTGGTGACAAAAACACGATTGTGATTCTCGACAGAAATTTCAAATACTTAATACACTATGTTTATATGGGTTGCGGTGTCCAACAAGTTCATTTCTTTTGCTGTGAAAGCCTTGAATTTTTTGTCGGCCAGGAAAAAATGTCAAATCACACTGGATCGCGTAAATATTTCCCATGCGCCGCTACTAATGTTTACATATAATCGAGTCAGAGCTTAGTTGCGTGTTTTTATAGAATATCACACGTTCAGTGCTATTAAGGTCCGGAAGCAGAGACAATTGGCGAGTGTGAACGCCCCGCCCTTGCACTTCGCACTCATCAGGTGCACGCTAGCCATAATCGCTGCTTAAGTACGCTGCACACTGGACGAGACAGACGATTAAAATACAGACAGATCATTTAGTAGAGCCTAGAGTTGTCCCATAATATTGTATTATTTGCGAAAGTCACCCTTTACAGTCTGGTCGATCTCATTCGATAATTTAGAAGTGTGTTTTTGTAGAATAATTATCACACTTTCAGTTATATTAAGGTCTGGAAGCAAAGATAATTAATTGACGAGTGTCAACTGCAAATTCAACACTTTTGTACTGGAGTATGTTGTCCAATTTTTTGTTGTCAGGTCGACTATCTCGTTTCTGGCCATGGCGTCAGTTCCCTGACTTATCTTCTTTTATTCCTCTCACCTCTTAAGGCCCATTTACACATTGATTAGTATTTAGTGCGAGTTCATACATTAATTACTAAACACAAGTAGAAAATTTATGGACTCGCACTAAACACTAATGAATGTGTAAACAGGGGTGTGGTTCACTCTCTAGCGATAAGACCGCCTGTTGACTGCCCCTACTTTTAATCTGTGTACTGTACTGTTCTATTTTAATTATTTTATTGAGGTGTGCAATAAAGTGTATTTGTATTGTATTGTATTTTAATGTGTAAATAGGCCGTTACTCTCCACCTATTTCTGTTTCTCTGCACCGGGTGTGTGTCGTACGTCACAGTGGCTACTTGGCTAGTACAGTCGAGTGTAATTTCTCCACATCCGTGCAACCATTACCCGCACTAAGGTAGAGCCCAAACACGGTGTTTACATTGGTAATGTGTTGAGTTGAGCGCTAGCATGTTCTGGCGTTTAGACTGAGTCAGCGAGTACACTAATAGTCGGTGGTGCACACGACAACAAAGGGCATTATACGGATTTTAGTGATGATGGGATCACCTTTTGCATAGTGAGACTTTAGGACCCACAGGCCATTTTAGGAAGCAGAGCCACCTAAATTTATGGTGCGGTGGGGTTAAAAAGGGGGGGATAAAATTTTCGCGACACATAGATTGAAAACTGTAAGTCTTAGCAACATACTTCAAAGGCAAGAATTGTAGAGAATTTCATGAAGAATATTTCCTTTATTAAAAGTTTTGTGGTAACTTCAACCGTTTTTGCAAAAAATATATGAATGTTCCTACTTTTGTGGGAAGTGGGGAAAACAATTGTTATCATTGTAAGACATTATAGTGAAGAGTTATCCAATAAAGATTAGGCTTGAAAGTCTCGTATCCAAGCCATAAATAAAATAAGTAAAATAATTATTTTCTGTTTTGACTAGATACTATTAAAATATTATTATTGGTATGGTATTTACCATGTATATTTGAGTTAGGTAAACAGCCCGTTTCTATTAGTAGTTAAATTAGTATTTTAAAAATCGTATATTAAACGGTTTAATTGAAAAAAAAATGATAATAATGATGCAGGTAATGTACTCAAAGCTAAAATAATCGATAGGTCCTAGGTACCACTCATCACACCACTAGCGTAGCGTACCTAACCTGAGTTCATATATATTAAAATGATATTAGGCGTTGTCCGTTGATAAGAGATTCAAGCGCCCCGCGATTTTAGTTTTTTGTCTTTTCAATGCTCTAGCTACATTGATGAAAAGAGTTGTGTGATGACTGGTACCTAGAACCTACCGAATTATTTTTATAGCTTTTTGTTCATTATCTATATCATTGTTTATTTTTAATAACAGCTTTTGAATTTACCTAAACACTTATTTTCTTTTCAAGTTGTTATGTTACTAAAACTGTCTAAACTCCGCTTACTTTATGATCCGCAATGCACTGTGTTCTACTAATAAATCCCTTCCATTTTATACTTGATTTAGAGGTTTGTTAAGAAATGTGTAATACGCGGCATTCTGTAGCGGCAGCTATCATGGATTTACAATGATACGGAATCTATTAAATTGTAATTGTCATCAGAACTTAAGGTGTGCACCAGATATTGGATCAATTTGTCAACAGAACGAGGGTATAATTTCAACCAAAAAATTATGGAGATGTGGGATGAAGCATGTAGCTGTAGATATGCAGACTTGCATTTAGTTATGTAAATATTAGTTATAATAAATAATAATAAATATTATAGGACAATCTTACACAAATCGACCTTGACCCATATAAGGCTTGTGTTATGGGCACTAGACGACGATATATATACTAGATAAATATGGATATATTAACAAATTTTCAAATAAGTTTGTGTAATGTCTAAGTAGGTATAAAACAGAATTGTTATTTTTATTTTAGAGTGCACTATTCGCCAAAAGACTGTCCTCAGTGGAAGATGTATACCTACCGCCATAGACATATAAAATAAGAAGACGTAGCGCCGTGAAGATAAAACTGTGATTCCATAATAAGCCGAGTTCTTCGTGTTTACGCGCGACACGCACACATATAAAACTCGTGGACGAGCGGTGATTGGTTCAAACGTCAAAAGTGAGTGTGTGTGCACGAGATCGCGGCTTATTATGGAATTACAGTTTTATCTTCGTGGGATTCCGTCTGCTTATTTTATATGTCTATGCCTACCGCTTATGTTTTCTCTAAAAAATGAACGGGCCCTTATTGATAACCCGCAATGATATACTGGAGAACCCCTCTATTTGATAACGCTATTATTTGTTTACAAAATTATATGGCCCTATATTCAATGTTATGTCTTAGCAATAGAGATGAAATTAGCTTGATAGGTAAACGTCATTTTGGATTTTCATTTCGGTAAGTGCTACATTATCATTATCAGCAGCAGCAGCAGCCAGTATCAGTCCACTGCTGGACATAGGCCTCTCCCATGGCACGCTGTGCTCGATCTTCTGCTCTCCTCCTCCAATCCGTACCCGCCAAGCGCTTACCTTTGGGTAACTCAATGATGTACTTACTAAATTGATAGTTTTAAAAAACTACCCTACCAAATACTTACTCGATCTAATACCCCTTTATTGGTAACCGGTTCCGGTATCTTCTAAACGAACTCTTTATTTCACTTACGGATTATATATAACAAGCATACAAAGGCAAGGTAAATAATAGCGTTTGAAATGGTTGACGTCCATTCAGTTGTGAAAGATATATTTAGGCAAGCATTAGAGCTCAAACCACATCGTTTTTCCTACATAATTAGATTGTGGTTGATAACAGGCCTATTATTATATTTTTTTTTTCGTTAAATATATTATAACAAATATAGGATTTATATACTTTTTATAAAGGGGAATAACAGGGCTTTATCATGAAAATATATTTTTTATATTACGACCATAAATAAAAAAATATATAGGCATTTATTCAAAAAAATATCAAACGTTGATTTCATATTTTTTATGTTTACTCAGTTTTCTTATATGGAAAGGTATAAATAAAATTACAAAAATGAATTCGGCATCCTTGCTTTACACGAAAATGATATCAAACTTGACTATATAGCTCTATTTTATTTTTAATTAATTATGGGGGGCACCCCCCACTTCGTCAAAAATTTGCATCAAAAATTTGGTTGGGTCCCCTTCTTAAATTAATCTTAGAGCCTAAAGGATTAGCTCTGCAAATGGAAATTCCATCATCATCATTTTCCGTATAAATAAGTGTACACCACCGACTATAAAACGTTGTATCTCTCTAAATTTTATTTTTTATTGATATCCGTGAAAGATACTCGTGAAGTGAGAGAGCTTGAAGTTTATGCATCTTTTAAAGTACCTTCTTTCAAAGTGTGCTGCTGTGGTATAAAAATACTAGAGGGTCAAATGGTGCGCTAATATATTAGATACAATAGTAAACATTTGGTGCCGATGTCGTTACGTATAAAGTGAATTATGCTTCTGTTGAGAAGCATCTCATTTAGAGGCCAAAGTACCTCACCTAATAGCATACCCTTCACAAAAGTAACTTCATACATACATAATGACGGCCTTCATAGATAAAGTTCTAAAAACAAGCAGTTATAGGTCTGTTTCATCTAAAGTCGTTTCCTGCCGCATGCTAGAGGCCTGCGCGCGCGCATTACCCTGTCGCTCTATGAACGTTTCAATTTATTGCCTCGATTAGCAAAGTGCTAAATAATGAGCGCTTTTCCTATGGAAAATTAGTTATTACGCTTTTTGCATAATGATGGTCTAACTACATGTTTATGCGAAATGGCGAGTCATTTGAATTGCATATTTCACACATTTCATGCGATAACAGTACGCTCTTCTCTTTATTTCTTGCTATTGGCAGGCAGACTATTAAGCCCAATAGCCTTTTTTTCTAAAGGGTACCGCAATATATCTATATAATTATATATTATATATATCGTCGTCTAGTATGGGTACTAGACACAAGCCTTATTGAGCTTACCACGGGCCTAGGTCGATTTGTGTAAGATTGTCCCATAATATTGATTTATTTATAAGAGGTTGCAAAGCTATAGCTTTTAATTTAAACTTTATTTACAAAACTAGCCTGCGACCGCGAATTTGTTCGCGTGGTAGTAATTTAAAATTTTCAATCCATTTTTACCCTTTTAAGGGTTAAATTGCTAAAAATATTTTCTTAAAGAATGAGATTCAAAGAAAATGAGTTCAAAATTTCAATGTGAGTTGTCCTTCAATCTCTAAGTCAACGTGGCTAGTTTTAAGCCTTACCGAATAATAAGAAAAGCCGCTTCTTAACTATCGCGTTTATTTCTATCAAGGAATTTTGACCAAATTCATAACATGTCGTTGATTAAAAAACTATCGTCTTTTACAAAACAGAATCGCTTACAAAATGTCTTCCACAACGCATTTCGTCGACGTTAAAGATATGTTTACAATTATAGTATTTTATGCAACAGTTGTATAAGAGGGGTCAAAAAAGGTGAATGGCGTGGGTAACAATTTAAGCCGTAGGCGCAGCCGGAGGCGAAAATTGTTAAGAAAAACGTTACGAACATTTTTTGACCCCTCTTATACGACGTTGCATACATTACTTTTTCTACGACTACACTTACTTTTACATAAAATGCGAAGTTCAAGAAAACTTCATGGATATCGCAGTTATTTTGTCAACATAATCAACAATCATTTAAGATTTACCTTTTAAAACACAATTTTTCAAGAATTCTAACATTACTAACACAAATACTTCATCGTTCATTCAATCGTTATTTGATCAATTATTAAAGAGCTACAGAGATTAGTAAATATACCTAAATTACTTTCAAAGTTTGCAATTTGCCCCAACAAACGAACGGGAAACGTAAAATACTACAAAGTAGGTCTGTGGTTCTTTTAATTATTTTCTTTTTTAAAGTTTTTTTTCTAAAAACGCTGCGTTTATTTAGGTTTCTTAGGTTGGCAGTAATTTATTTTATATTAATAGTCGTGTTTGCACGCGATTACGCGATACTATTTTGGCGCTTTTATAGAACAAGTGTTATTATGGGGAATAGACTAGATAGATTTTTCATCGAGTATATTACCTATGTTCTCATAAAGGTGTTAACGAATGTATAAATGACAGATAAAAAGTACAGGAGTAGAAAAAATACCTAACGTATTAAGGTGCAAATGTGTAAACATGTTTTTGATGTCGACTGTACATTTTGCGAACCACCACGATCCAGATACCGAGTCGTTTGAACTCTTGAATGGCTCAATTTGCCGTCAAACGGACATGTGGAGCATGTTAGACATGCTTTAACCTGATTGGACGAAATCGGACGCAATTCCAATTATCTTGCTTCTTAATCGTACTTTTAAATACGTTTGATTGTAGTAAAGTACTTTACTAAGTACCGACTCAGCTCAGCCGACATATTTTATAGCTATTTTGTTTCCTTTTTTATTGTTTTACAATGTGTCTATCGAATTTCTTTTGTAAAATCAATAAGCTTTTTGGACTTATCCTTTACATTTTGTTTACTTTCATTTTTAGGGTTCCGTACCAAGAAAGGAAAAAACGGAACCCTTATAGGATCGCTTTGTTGTCCGTCCGTCCGTCCGTGCGTCAGTCCGTCTGTCAAGACCCTTTTTCTCAGGAACGCGTGAAGGTATCAAGTTGAAATTTATATCAAATACTCAGGTCTACTGTCCCTTGGAGCTGTGAAAAAATCAAACTTCTAAGCCAACGCCATCAAAAGATACAGCCGTTTATGCCGCAAAGGAGATCGTCAATTTTTGTTAGGCGATTTGCCCCAGATCATAAAGATGCGTATAATTATGAAACAGATATCAAAACATTCGCTTTAATTTCTAGATCAGGGTGGTCATAAAATAATCATGAAATGTAACGGGAAAATTGAGAAATCGGGATGTAAAAACATGAATGTGATAAGGACAATATTTTAAAGCGTACATGTTTATGATTTAAAGTATAGCACAAAATAAATACCTGTTCTATAAAGAATTTCTACAAAATCTGACATGATAATGAAACGGAAATCATAATAAAATAATAAAAAGTCATATTTTGATCCTGCCGCAGATTTCTTGTATTTGGGTAAACAATGATAATGGCTGTCAAACCATCATTGCTACTATTAACTAAACAATCGTAGCACTTATTACAAAGAGATAAGGTTTATCACTGTTAGTGCGCTCCTACTAGTATCCATGAAGTTATAATTTTAAACCGGAGCACACTCTTGGGCCAAAAAGCAAGGCCGAAAGAGAGAGTAATTTAGGGAGCCGCGTCCCGCGTTGACTTAGGGAGTTTTGACGTCATTAGACAATAATGCCAGCATAACAACAAGTCAAAATGTCAATGTATGTATGTCAATTTTGTAACGAGTTCGAGTCAAACACCGCCCCCCATATTATGCCCTCTATCGGACCGTTTTTTCTAGTCACCTATGAACGTCTATTTTACAAGGTAATAAGGTTCATCAGATGAACCTTATAATCTGTGGTTAGGGAAAAAGTGCAACAATTACATCCACTTGTTAGAAATCCATGGTAGTATCAGACATTACTTAATAGAAAAATAGTCAAAACGAGACGCATCCACCCCCATACCACCAACTCCTTCGGCCCCACCTTGTGGCCGAAGAGCACACTCCAGTTTCAAATTATAACTTCATGCGGCAGACATGGATGACGGTTACGTCATACATTAATAGTGTCAAACTATAATCATAAACAAGATTAGCAAAATAAACGTAACTCCTTACTGAAAATGTCCGTTTCGTCTCGGCCCAGGAGAAGTTAACCTTATGTCAATGCTGTAAAGACGTTAACAAGTTATTTAGCACTATTTGGATGGCGGAAAGATCAACGAAATTACTTTTTATTTTTCATTTCTAATTCCCGTTTTATTTTCATGCAATATTTTGTCTAGTTTCGTAATAAAATGGGTATTTGCTTAAAATTAAAGACCAAACTTTATACGAGACCATATCGCAAGTGGGCCTAGAATTGACGATCTCCTTTCCGCAAATTTTCGAAACTCGCAAGGGAACCAAAACCTACAGGGTACTTCCCGTGAACTCAGAATCTTGAAATTTGGTACGAAGCAACGTCTTATAGCACAGATAAAGGAAAAATTGCGAAAACCGTAATTTTTGAGTTACATCATATAAAAAAAATATTTTTAATAATTTTAATGTTACTACCCCTATATACCTACAGGTTTGTACGGAACCCTCGGTGCGCGAGTCCGACTCGCACTTGGCCGGTTTTTTTATTAATAGGTTCGGTGTCTTTCTCCTGTTTTCACGGCTAAACTATTTAAATCGATTTTATAATTTTTTTATTTATAATTTAATGATATTTTAATGACGGAGATTTACCCCCATGAAAGATGAAGGAGAAATTACACAGATCAAATAAAGTTCAGTTAAAACTTAAATAAACGATGTAAATAACCTAAAATCACTTAAAAATACTAAAAACTTAAATTCTATCTCTAAAATTGGCCCTTGTAGCATAGTGCCGAGGGCGCTGGCAGCATTTCATCGCTGGATTGCAATACTTATGCATTGAGCGAGGAAACTGCCAGCTCGTTAGTCCGCTGTGACTTCGACCAGCCGTGTAGCTAACTGGCCGGTGTAACTGGCGGTAAAGCTTTTGAGCAGCTGAACCCCACGGACTGAGTCTCCACGCCAAAGGCAACTGTTTAATTGATCAGATAAAAAATATAGACTCAATGAAAGCATGCGTCATAGGTCATCCCCCTTTCAGCTTAATTGTCCAACGATTCCATTTCTGGCTGGATGACATCATGCGATAATGCACATCTGAACGCCGCGTGCGCATTAAAAAGTAACTGGGTCGCTCTGTTCAGGAACACGGCCCAGTTTAACTCAGTCTTCCAAACGCTACAAGATTTATAAAACAAGGGTTCTTTGCTGTTTAAAAATTGAGAAAAAATCGATTTTACTGCGAGCGTGGGATTAAATGACTTTGAAGTGACCTGCTAAATGTAGGCAAGGCATTTTAATTTGCTGCCACAGCTTGTGGAAGAAAACGGAGAGAGGATGACACCTAAAAGACCAAATAAAATCTTACGGCCATTTAAGGTATCGGATCAGTCTATCAAATAAACGAAAACATACTTCACTCTCTTACAATTGTCAAACTCCGACTCTGGCTAGAAGACATCATAGACGGAGAGCTAGCCACGACAGATATGACAGAATAATGAGAGCAACGAAACCCCTCTAGTCAGTTCTGGACATCTGGCAGCTGTAAAGTGGTGGAGGCCAAAGAATGCAAACCACTTCAAGAAAACAAATCCTAGAGTTCTGGGTTGATGCTATATTATGAGAATAAATAATTAGACTGTATAATTGCCAAAAGTTTCAGTTGGGGGAAAGTAGTGCCAAACGACGTATAACGTTATTCATAGTTTGTCGCCTACTGTTTTTGTTTCCGTAACTAATGTTAAAAATATAGGCTCTGTCCTTTATAACGGAAATAACTTCGGCAGTTTTTACCTATTTTGGTATTACTATTTACCAATTCCAAAATTTTGCTCATCTGTCACTCTGACCTCCACCCATTAAAATCTGCCAGATGCCCGGATCTAGCAATAAGGATATTATAGCAATCTAACCAGAAGGGTTTCGTTGCTCTCATTATTGTGTCATAGTTATATCTGAAGTGGCCAGCTCTTAGTCCACATCGTGTGACAGGATTACCCCCTGGCCCCTGATGATTGGGCCAATGATATAACTGTTTAATTGATCAGATCAGTATATAAAATAAATAAAAGCATGCGTCATAGGTCGTCGCTCTTGTAGCTTAAAATTGTCGAACGATTCCAACCCTGGCTGGATGACATCATGCGCTAACGCACATCTGATCGCCGCCTGCGCACCTCATTGTAACTGGGTCGCTCGGTTTCAGGAACCCGATCCAGTTTTAGCCGGGATCTGTATTCTGATTTTATAATCTTGATATGATATGATATGGTTGTGATCTTGAGTTGAGACGATCGCTTATGGACTCGCGCGATAGGTCCCGCCCGTCGTATCATTTGTAATATTATTCGCATTTATTTTATTGCAAAACCCGCAATCAAATGAGACAAACCGTTTTATAGGTAACTGGAAATGTATTACAAATATGCACAATTTGTACAAACACACTAACAAACAGCCTCTCACGCCAAATGTATATAGTATAAAGAAAAAAGAAATGTTATTATTTCTTCTCTGCTCATTCCAATTCGTGTCTGTAGGTTTGTACATGTACAGACAGTACTCCTTCCTCCTAGCGCTTGTCCCAGCTTTTTGGTCTATAGAGCCTGAGGTGGAATTGGTGTAGGCGCAAGTTTTTACGAAAGCGACTGCCAACTGACCTTCCAACCCAGAGGAGAAACTAGGCCCTGTTTCCTTCACCGAAAAGCAACTGGATCAAATGATATTTTGTACATAAGATCCGAAAAACTGTGGTACGAGCCGGGGTTTGAACCCGAGACCTTCGGATTGAAAGTTGGACAGTACAATTTTGATTATTTTAAAATAATAATAATTCTTACCACCAGCTCCCAGAATCAGGCGTTGTCCCGACTGAACGACCGAATGAGCTGAAACGACGACCGTTTGAGTTTTACGCCGAAATCGAGTTATGGCTCCACTGGACTGTTGCTCAGTTCAGTTTCTATTTTACTAGGCCAATAAACTTCATTTCATTCGTGTCTTCATTTGTTTAGCTAGTAAACTTCATTTAGCTTTGTCCTATTTTATAGAGCTGTAAGCTGACACTGGCTAGTGCATGAAAACTGTGGAATTAATGAATGGATGATTTATTCACATGAACATAACATACAAGACACATTTTGATAAGATACAAACAAAATTGAGTGGGTCCTAAAACATTACATCTGTAAGAATATGTCCAGTGTGTCCAATAAAGTCGTGAATTTGCCGAAACCCTCTCTTACCTCGCCCCTTTCGATTTAGTTTCTTGCTTTGGACTTTCATTTCAACTCTTTAGGGAATGAATCCCGGGAATTAAATTCCTATATCGCTTCCCAGTTATAATGTCATCTAATTCCATTCAGTTGTTTTGGCATTTAGGAAGAAAAGAGGTTTAGGAAAAAATCCCAACATCTATGCTTACAAACTTTGTCATTTATAATACCTACTAGCGACCCGCCCCGGCTTCGCACGGGACTTTTTTGTAAACCTTTGTGCGTGTTTCTACTATATTATGCATGTATTATACATATAAATCTTAAATCATCCTTAAAAAAAACCGCATTAAAATCCGTTGCGTAGTTTTAAAGATCTAAGCATACATAGGGACAGACAGCGGAAAGTGATTTTGTTTTATACTATGTAGTGATTTGTAGGATTATATATACGGTACAAGACCTACTGTACAGAGTACTGACTGTTACAGAAATCAGGTCCTAAATTGACACTTCGTACCTGGTCCCTCATAACCAGGCCAAACTGCCAATCATACCATTGTCCTAGTGTCGAGTGGCTGCCTCAAGTGATCGCCATCGCCACCACTTTACATTCCAAAAGACATACACTCTACGTGTCGTTTACTGACTTAAGACCTTTCCGTTTCAAGCGGCAGAATAATTGCCAACTGCTCAAACACAAAAGGGATTAAACAACGGAAGTTTGCCATCAAATTGCGTCGTTTTGGAACAGATAGTCAATCCATTTCAATGCAGAGTGGGTCCTCGTAGTAGCCGACATACTGACCTGAGTTAACCAGATAATTATATGGCAGAGTGCTAGGTTTTAATGGGCAATCGCACTTAAACAGTGATCGGAGAAACTGGGTGATTTTGCCACTTGCTAACGAGATAACGCCTCTGGCAAACCAGTAAAAGTATGCCGATATACATGGAATGATATGTTAGCCTATAAACGGCTCACTGCTGGACACAGGCCTACCTATAGAGAGTGGCTACCTATAGTCCCCACTCCCCAAGCTGGCCTAAAGTCGATCGGGGACTTCACATAAACCTATGAATGTCTGGGTTTGAGGGTCAGATGGCAATCGCTTTTGTAAAAACTAGTGTACACCAATTAATTAAGTTGCCGAACGAACCCGGACTTAATTGAAACGTGGCATAAAGACAGAACAACGCTAGAAGGATAGTATAGTTCAAAATCTGTAAGAATGAACTTTTGACCCATCGCAACGCCCGTAGAACGTAAACGCGCAAGACACTTTGAAATTCCCATAACGATTTTACAGCTTGTCATGTACGTAAACACAATATTTCACTTTTTATAAACATAACTTAATTAATGTAAATTTTTTTCATATCTTAGTTATTGAATATTTTACGATAACAATTTAGCATGCAAACAGTTACGGTCTAGGCCTCCTTTTTTTTTAAATTTAGTGTTGTGACCATGTCTGCTGTTCCGATTCATATAACATTTCCGTAAGTCGATAAAATCGATTATGTAATCAATAGACAATATAAGACTTTCTTATCATATTGTATTAATTATGGAATTATTATAATGCCATACATAATTAGTAGATAACAATTATTAAATGATCATTTCCTAAATAGTTATATGTTCTGCTTTGTTATAGTTAAGTTTTCCTTTTTTAATTTATTTTTGTATATTAGGCATAACTGCATACAACTCATCTCAACTCATATTCTCGGTGGAATCACTGACTTCCGAGTCACAGGCATCCGCCTAGTTCGGGAGACAGAGGCTCAGTTCCGGTGAAACCGTTTCAAACCTAATACATAAGTCTCTCTTAAACTATTAGCGTACTGTGCAAATATTACTTACACTTTTGTATTAGGTTTAAGTCAATAAACATTATTCAATCTCTCATTCTTATTGTTATAATTTGAGAAGATTTGTGATACAAAATATATAGGCATGTAACAAAAAAAAATCGGTTGTAGTAAAATCGATTCGAACAATTCATAAATAATCGCTAAATTTGACAAACGATACGTCTTAGCCCCATCACTAATGACGTCAATACTGAAGTGTCAAAAGTTCATTCTTACAGATTTTGAACTATAATGGTCATGATAAACATCGGTATCAACGTTCAAATTTCGTGGCACTTGGTAAGGGTCGCAAAAAAAGAAATACATAGGTATCATTGTTTTATTTATTAGTAATAAATAACATTTAATTTATTTTTATTCTTAATCGTACTTTGGTAAACTGTACATATATTTAAAGAGGTTTATATTCTTAATACGTCATAGAACCTCAATACTCATTTCATTATCCATTTGTAAAAAAAATTCTAAATGCCAAATAGGCAACAAATGTCAATTTAATTGTCATGCAAAATAATATGTGGTAAAATCTTCAACGATAATAGTTCTTAAAAACACTTACAACTACAATTTAGCATTGATGAATCTTTACCCAACTCCCTATCAGACTTGAGAAAATGGATTTGACGCAGTATACTGATTTTATATTCACTAACGAAGGTGCTTGCTGTACTATTTGCGAAATGAATATAAAAAAGAAAAGGTACAATATAGAGAAACATTTGAAATCAAAATCTCATCAAGATAAATTATCTGATTCACGCTGCCATTTACAGGATATAATACGAGATAATGCTGATTTCGAAATTAAAGACGATATCGTATATTGCAAATTGTGTAATTCGAAATTATTTCCCTCTAAATCTAGTATCGACCGCCATTTAAAAACAGATTTACACAACAAAATTCATAAAAATAATGCACAAGAAAAATTTAATAAAGATTTAAGAGAGAGAGAAAGAAATTTAATAAAGATTTAGCTTTTGCTTCATGACTCATGAAGCAAAAGCTCTTTAAGTGTTGTAAATAAAAGCTGTGGCTACCGTCGAAAGCTGCACTATTAAATGTAGCGTTTGATTCGATGTCGATGGCTTTTATACCCAATTAATAGTTACGGCGGTCCTTAAAAGATATTGCTAATGTTATTGCCGGATTGGTAGAATCAGTGTTAATTTTAACTAGAACAGAAAGTTTAAACTAAGTCTTGATATCACAGACATACTTACTTAGATTGGTACGTAAGTACTGTATGTAAGAAAAACGCTTTGCTATCTACCTGTAAGAAAATGTTTAGTTTGATTTAGTTAGTTTTGATTTTTAAATGTAATAGGTGACCGACATAGCTCTAAAAGTTAGTAGGTTGAAGTGGCATGGGCTGGCCACATATGTCGCAGAACCGATAATCGCTCGAGTACCTAAGCGTGTTCTGGAGTGGAGACCACGGTTGGGCAAACGTAGCGTTGGACGCCCTCTGGCCAGATGGCGGGATGACCTCCATAAGAGGGCCGGCAGCGGCTGGATGCGTAAAGCAGCAGACCGGGCTCTGCGGCGTACCTTGGGAGAGGCCTATGTCCAACAGTGGACAGCAACGAACTGATGATGAAATGTTATTTAAGAAATAAAAATAAACATGTAGGAGAATAAAATCTTAGCTGTTTTATTGCATTACGGTTAGTAAATAATTACACGCATATATTATTCATTTAAAACAAATTTATTTACAGTTCCTCTATGTTTTATTATTTCTCGAAAATGTCTAATATGGTCTTATAGAAATAAGTTGTCAGAGTCTAACCCGCTCCGTAGCGCAGTTTTTCCTGCGCGCGCGCACAGGGCAATTAAGGTACAGTCTTGGATGCCGCTAGGCTATAGAAACAGTGATAAACTATTATAGAAAGAAAAAGTATATTGCGGTAAAGGAACTATTTCATATGCCTTAGATTTACTAAAAATGTTAATAAAAAAAGTAATAATAATGTCTACTGTTTATAGTTTACGAATAAAATGCTATTTTACTTACGGCCTGTTTCACAATCTCCGGTTAAAGCATATCTGTCAGATAAATGTTTGCTGTCCCTTTTCTTTTATATGACTGGAGAAAAGGATAGCAATAATTTTAACTGGCAGATAAGTTTATCTGGAGATTGTGAAACAGGCCCTTACGTAACTAAATATAAACAAAACTGTAACTTGTATAAATAGGTACCTACGTTAAAAATAAAACGAATCACCCTTTTTATTTATATACAGAGTATAAACCGTTTAAATATTCTTTGAATTTAACCCTTTTACGGGATAACGGGCAAACTGAAAAAAACAAGCCTCATCGCCAATCAGTCCTAAAAATTTGTACAAGAATAAAATACAAAAAGATGATGTTACAAGTGGTATTTTTTGAGACCGTTGCCCTATAAAGGGTTAAGTTCATGGACACAATATTCTCAATTCCACCCGAACTTCCACATAACATTTAGATACTCGGAACTGTAACCAATCAGTGTATGAGCGCTTTAGTCTTCTCCGTTCCAAAATTAAGGCAGATATAAGTGATGCATACAAAAACTATATGAGGCATATTTCTGAAACGCTATCACACAAGCCAGCTAAGTTTTGGTCCCATGTCAATTCGCTTCGCTGTAAGGGGGGCGTAGAGCCAAAAGTAACACACAGGGATGTGGAACACTCTGGCGCTGCTGCGGCCGCTGCGTTTGCGGATCACTTCAGCTCTGTCTTTTTACCGGATGAGCCAGCACTTGACCCACAGACGGCCAGCGCAAGTCTTCCAGCCGACGCTAGGCATGTGGACATTAAACATTTCACTTCGGAAGGCATAAGGAAGGCGGTTAAGAAATTAAAGCCCTGCGCGGCACCTGGTCCTGACTCGATACCGGCGTTCGTAATTAAGGCATGCATTGATGACCTTATCAATCCGCTTAAGTTCATTTTTAACCTACTTTTGGATACCGGAATATACCCAGTTATCTGGAAAAGGTCGAGAGTAACACCTATTCCTAAAGCAGGGTCCAAAGTGAAGGTTGAAAACTACCGTCCAGTTGCCATATTATGCGTTTTGGCCAAAGTATTTGAGTCGACAATGCATAGTAGGCTGCTACCTCAATGTCAAGCGCACATCGCCAGCGTTCAACATGCATTTTTACCCAAGAGGTCTGTGGCAACTAACCTGCTTACGCTAACCCAGATCCTGTCACGTGAGCTAGACAGGAAGGTTCAGGTTGATGTCATCTACCTGGACTTCCAAAAAGCCTTCGACCGCGTTGACAACGATGTCCTTCTTTTAAAGCTAGGAGCAATGGGATTTACTCCCAGGCTTTTAAGGTTATTTGCGAGCTATCTCTTTGGTCGGTCGCAGTACGTGAAGCATGGCCCTTACATATCTGAAAGCTATCACACGCGTTCTGGTATTAGCCAAGGGTCCAATTTAGGGCCATTGCTTTTTGTGCTCCAAATAAATGACCTTTCCCTTGAAGTACATCATTCCACACTACTGCTGTTCGCCGATGATGTAAAACTGATCAAAACAGTTCACGGTCACAGGGATTGCTTGGAATTACAAATGGATATAGATGCGGTGTACCGCTGGAGCCTCCATAACAAGCTCTATTTCAATTCCAGAAAGTGCGAGATGATGAGTTTCACGCGATCCCACGGCCCTCACGTGTATCAATACAGTATCGGCGACGTCGCTATTACACGGTCTGAGCGAGTCCGAGATCTAGGTGTACTTTTTGACCCTACTATCACGTTTCGCGATCATATTCTGGCAGCGACTGATGCGGCATACAAAAGACTAGGATTTGTTTTGCGAAATACTAAATCTATGAGCATACAAGCCACTCGCGTGTTGTATGCGGCGCTCGTCCGGAGTTTGTTGGAATCGAGTTCATTGGTCTGGAGTCCGTATGAGAAAAAATATATTCTTATGCTGGAGCAAGTCCAGAAACAGTTTTTGAGAACATTATACAAGCGAATTTACTTATATTATCCGTTCCTGTATCCCACCTTATTCTTACAAGGTCAATTAGGGTACGATTCCTTGCAATTCCGCAGGTCCCTTTCCTTAGCCAAATTCACATTAGGCATTATCAGAAATAAAATTGATTGCATAACCCTGATGGAGACTTGTGTACGTCTGTTTGTACCTAATCAGTACACTCGTGCGAGGCGACACCCGCTGCTGGCGGAGTTCGCATCGCGCACGCAGGCACACGCGCAAGCGCCAGTCCCGCGTGCGCATGCGCTGCTCAATTCCGTACTCGAGGCTCAGCCTAGCTGTGATTTGTTTGCAAGCACGATTGGACGATTGATGACCGAGTGCAAGAGAGTGATCGAACGAGAGATGCCTGCGAGTAGTATTGAATAGTTTTTTGTAAATTTTAATATTAATTTATTCGTAATAAAATCATTACTGTCTGAAGTTGTGCCACTTTGGCGTTAGCTGTTAAGGTACAAATGTATTTATTTAACAATAAACAATAAACTGTACAATCATTTGCAAGCAGTTTATGTGGCAGCCGGCATTCCCTGCGATGCTCTCTCAGTTTTTGCTTCACGCGGAAGCGGATTCCCCGTCCATACTCGGCGTCCCTACAAACGCCAATTAATGCTACGAATCGATAGCAAACTAGCTTTTTACTAGCATTGTATGCTAAGCGAACAAGTTGTAGAAATTTGAAACACATGAAGTTGCTCTCGGCTTTCCAATACGTAAATGAATAAGTCGAGTTGTATTAGTTATTTGGTGTGGTAAAACCATAGACTAATAACCCAAGACCCCGCATTGCCGGGCGACCCCCGCTGTCACGCTCGAAGTAATTTCACCCTATAGTGAGACACTAATTTATTGTAATTGACAGTAAACTTAGTACGTCTCCATGGCAACCTGGCAACCATTAATGTCTGACTCTCTTTTACGCCCCACGGAACAATGGCGCGTTCCATTGCGAGTTCCCCTCCCGCACCCCTTCGTTTTGGCAGCTTAGGTTTCAAAGAAATAACGCGCTAAGCGGAGTATAGAGATATCTTGTATATGGGTAAAACAAAAAATGTACTAAAGTCTAAATTGGTGCTATGTTGATAGCAACATAGCACCAATACCTATATCTTACAGAAAAGTTTACTTAAAATAAAATATAAAATGTGTGTCTTCATTTTATCAGCAAATCAAAAATATCGTTTCAAACTAATAACAAAAACCGGCCAAGAGCGTGTCGGGCCACGCTCAGTGTAGGGTTCCGTAGTTTTCCGTCCGTCACAGTAAGTGTCCCCACTTAAGGGTTAAAATAACACCGCCACGTAGGATATGATATGAGCGTTCCACGTACAGCGACATCTATCGGCAAATTAAGTAAACTATTGCGCGCGAGCTTAAAGTATGGAAGATGATTTTTATGGGATAATTCTTTATTGCGTGAATCGATTTTCACCGTTTTTACTTTACTTGAAAGCACGTCATTTCATTGTCATTTTGTAGAAATTACAGGTACAATAAACACCTGCTTATATGGTTAAATTACAAACTTAATTCAGAAATTATTTTGTAATTTTTTTTCCAAAACTATTCAAGCTATCGAGTTCAAACTAATTTTCCTAAAAAGTTTTTATAAAGTTCTACTTTTGAGATTTTTTTCATATTTTTAAAACTTATGGTTCAAAAGTTAGAGGGGGGGGGACACATTTTTTTTTACTTTTGGAGCGATTATTTCCTAAAATATTTACATTATCAAAAAATGATTTTGGTAAACCCCTATTCATTTTTAAATACCTATCCAACAATATATCACACGTTAGGGTTGAAATGAAAAAAAAAATCACTCCCCACTTTACGTATAGGGGAGGTACCCTAATAAAACATTTTTTTCCACTTTTTATTTTACCACTTTGTCGGCGTGATTGATATACATATTAGTACCAAATTTCAGCTTTCTAGTGCTAACGGTCACTGAGATTATCCGCGGACGGACGGACGGACGGACGGACGGGCAGACATGGCGAAACTATAAGGGTTCCTAGTTGACTACGGAACCCTAAAAAGGTAATTTTTTGACTCCCCTATATAGAGATCCCTCTCAAAACGCAGCTTTCCATACATTTCGAGTCCAACACAAACTAGCTCCTAAGACTTATTGCGTAATATTGATTGTAACAAAAAAGACCTTACAGCTAGTTCAAAGGGCACACCAGAGCGTCTTTCTAACGACCTGCCGACTAACCACGGAAAACGAAATGAAGTCGTAAATGTTAGCAATGCCACTGATTGATTGATAGACACATAAACACAGTTAAACGTACGTTAACTCTTATTTTTTATACGCATTCTTTAACAGCTTTTAAAGCTGCGTAACACAAGTCAATAAGGTTCATATTACCAACAAACACTACGCTAAATTGACTCTTATTTCCTATGATTCTTGTCAGAGTGATAGATGGTCATTATAAACGTGATTTTCCAAAGAATTTAGTCAAATTAATGAATAATCGTACGTATTGTGAAATGCTGAATTGACGTTTTATTGATGAAATTAGAAACGGTTTTCTAATTGGCTTCTTATCTGATGTTTTGGAAAGGTGAAACTTGGTTATACTGCAAATTAGGAGGTTGTTTAAAATATAAATTTAAATTTGATATTCTTTAAAATTAATTAATTAAAAAAAATACTTTTATACGATTTGTTCGTGATACTTATAAACGAAAGGTGGTTTGTTCAAATCGGACAATTATCTATTTTTAAATAACGGCGACCAATTTAAAAAAAATGCTACTTATTTTAAAAATATTAATAGGACATTTAGTGTTTTCGTGGTAGGTATTAACGAGATGTCACAAAATTAAAAATGCTTTATCTACACTCATATTGTAAGTTCTCTAAAACGTGTTCGAAAACGGTAGGCAATGGCTAGCATTACCACGACCGATTTTTACTATGATAAGCTTTTTATCCGTAGCAGTAACGTAATTTTAACTTTTCATGCTCAATTATTGATGTGCTATGAGTTTTGATAACATAATGTACACCTGCACCCTCCCGGGGATCCGCCGACAGCCCGACACGCGCCCGCGCGACCGCCGGCACAATCGAGTTGGCCATGGTGGCGGTGCGATGGCGGCCATTCTATGGTTTCCAAATAAGGCATTTAGAATAAATAATATGAGTGTAGATAAAGCAGTGTATGCAACTGTACGTAATTAGGCCTTAAAACACTCGTGTGATCTTATTATGAAATTCACCTGCGGCTCATTTCATAAAACCACACTCATGTTTTAAGGACCCTTATTACGTAACAGTTACATAAACTACTATTACTGGCTACAAATCTGACCAAACCAATGTCATAACCAAATGCAATGCAGAATAAGAAAACAACAATATGTATTCTGTACAAAAAATAAATCTAACCGATCTTCGCCTCCTATGGAGCGTTCACACGATATCGATATTCAAATTAGAGCAGTATCGGCTTATACAGCTCCAATAAAACTATTACATCACATGCGCCGTAATGGCTATAGTAATAGCTATATGTGGCACTTAACGAAATATTCGTGTAAAAAACCTCGTGATCAAGGGGCGATGACCTCGGATCTCGCGGAGGTGCACTCCACTCCACTTTTACCTCAGAGGATGCACCCTAAATATTAATTAACAATTGTAAATCTAATACACTAAATGCAAACAAGTCACTTTGTAAGGAAATTTCTACACCTAACCGTTTAGTCTTCACTACCCTTGACTGCCTATACTTATATAAAACAGTTACCTGATTGACCTGACTGATAACGCACATATGTTCTTCAAATGTCATGAAGCTCTACTGTGGATAGGATTTTTGGAAATTATACCCCTGAGGGATATCATAGTTTAAAGCTTTTAAATACTTCTACGTGGACCTATCCTTGCAAAAAGCACAGAAACAGAAGCACAGAAAGACCGGTTTGCTCCGCAATTTACTAAAAAAACGAACTGTACATCGGTTCCTGAAAGTTCACCATAAAAGGGCCGAACACACCAGCGGTGCCATGTAGAGCGCAACAGGGCGAGAGTTGATACAGATACTGCGTGCGCGCACTGACAGGACAGCGACGTGTGACTCATGTGGACTATTAAACATAACCCATAAGCTTACATGGTGATAGTCAATATTGTTTTGTAATGAAGAATTTGACAGTAAAGAAACAAGTTTTTAAAGTAAATTTATTATAAATACATGTATCAAATTCTTTTTTTAACTCTCACTTTTTCCGGTATTTAAGTATATGTATTTACTAAATAACAGTGCTAATTTGGTACGTATATCATACACCTGCATTATAAATAGGTCCTGTATATAGTAGACCCGACTTTTTACAACGAGGTTAAAGTATTTGCCATTATTTTCTTTAAGAAGATTAACAAAAATGATAATCAAAATACCTATACATCTTCCCAGCAGGTTTGTTGCAAAAATGGGTTCCTGCATGACAATTCGTACTATCATGACCAATAAACACTTGGGTCAAACCAGTGAGGAACGCGCGTGTGCGAAGTGTGAAGAGAAATGTACCCTTCAGCAGCTTTATAGCTTGGTTGGATTGAAGCTCAAAGAGTACATTTCATATTACTCGAAATTGGAAGCGATTTCAATAAGGCTCCCCTATTGTATGGGACTTGTGCCTGAAATAAATAATTTCATTCATTCATTCAAGAGCAGTGTGGAGCAAACCCCCTGCACTTGCACATAAAAGGGTTCGATTTACCATAAAAATGAGGCTGTTGCGTCTTTTATTCCCAGGACGAATTGGTTCTGTCTTAGTGCTCTTCGACATGACGTAGCTATGGATGTACAATAGGGAGCGTGACGGCTCCAAGGGGAGCCTTATCATCGGACAACTCGTACAAACTTGTAAAGTCGAAAGTCGTCAGTAAGGCTGCTGCTACACCTGTACCGGGGTAAAATCAAATCAATTAGTTCACAGGCAATTATCATAAGTCATAATATGTTATCTTTATTTTTGATTAATTCTAGGTAAGAGGAAACAGCAGTGTACAGTTTGTCATGCAATGAGTTATTAAGTATTAACATGGATGTCTGTGCTGTTTTTGCTGTTGCTTTTTTGATACTTTTATTTTGAAGGCCTCTTAAAAGTTCCTAAAATGAAATTGAACGTCCGCCATGATCTAGTTGGTACCCTGCCTATGAAGGTGGGGGGTCATGCATTCAAATCCTGGCAAGGGCATTTATTTAGGTACCTTATGAATATTTGTGTATAAGTTATCAAATATGCATTATCGTCTTCTAGTACCCATAGTACCTTCAAGCTTTGGTCAGTTTGGGGCTAGATTGTCCTATGTAAGATAGTTCAGAAATATTCATCTATTGATTTATTATCCTCTATGTACACCCAGACCATTCCATAAATTCCTTTAATAGCACACTCAATTGCTAATGTATTGAGCTCTGATTTAATTGACAATGACTATGCCAAGCAAGTCAGCCGGCGTCATCAGTTCTAGTGAAACTGAAAGCACAGGCTATTCTTGAGAGGTAATTATACCGTGTAGTGATCCTTGGAACTAAGGCCTTTTGTGCATTAAACATCTGGCTTTACAAAGGTAAATGAAGCTGATACTGTGCAATAACTGAGTAGCAAGATGTGGGTTCGGCGACAGCCAGCGATAGGATGAGGTAGCGCTCGCCCTCGCAACGGCGATGGTGTTATTTGATAAATCATCTCAATGCAACCCGGAGTCCACTTGGCAACTGTCAAATTTAAATATTATACTTGCAATTTGACTTTTACAATTCCACTTAAAGATACCAAGGCACTGACGTTCTGCAACTATGTACTATCAGCTGCAGAAATGCGTATGCAGCCTTAGGCTCAAGTTCGCTTGACAGCAGATACGCACGTAGCAACGGAGTTCATAAAAAATATACTAGATGGCGTTACTGGCGAAGCTAGTTAATTTAAGTTCGAATTCGAATATATACATTTAACAATAGAACAAAGGTCAATGACACATTTAGGTTGATACCTCTAGTCTCTAGAAATTATTTTTTATAAAATATTAACTACTTAGCAACTCCTATTTAACTTACTTCTTCCTCCAAATATGGATCAAAATTTCAACGGTTGGTATAACGGAACAGGTGGCTCAGTCGGTAGACACCTTGCTTAAAACAAAAGTAAGTCCATGATGGACCCGAGATCGAGTCTGGGGTCGTGTTTCTTTTGATTTTTTTCTAAAAGTTAAATATCCGTATTTTTATAACAATACTTTCGTTTACTTTCAAAAATAAATGTATTTTAATATCATAGTTATAGTGGGAAATAAGACACTATTCAATTTTTTTTATTTTATTTTATTATCAGATCTATTTAAATTACAGTCAAACCTAAAAACAAACAGGTAATACAACTTTAAATAATAATATTACACAATTTATACTAGCAAAGTCAGAACGCGTGGATATTGTATGATAATACACTACGAGTATTACTACTTCAGTTTCTATTGCATGAGTGTAATGGCCAACTCTTACTTAAAGAAAATACCTGTTTCGCTCTTATGATTTAAAATATTACAATTACACAGTTTTGAGAAGGGGGTTACTAAACTTTTAAATATTGAGGTTAATGAAGGCTTAAATTACATTTCTGGCAACACAGAAAATTATTGAAACCTTCACCTCAATAAAGATAGCAGATTATTAATATTTCACTTTTTATAGAATGTCTACATAATATATTTGAACATTTATAGATAACTGTTATTGTAAACCTTTTCTTTGTCAAAAACGTAATAATTTTACAATCACAAAATAAATGTGAGTAAAGGATAAATATTTGATTATTATTGTAACCCGCCCAGAGACAAGAATACGTAATTAAGACTGTTAATCTTGATATAAAGTCACGTGCCTCATCAATCTCATCATTGTTATGAATTTTAAAAAGTTGGCCAATTGAAATTTAAAATAACGAATTATTTTATCACTCCTCCTAGAGAGCTTATTAGATGACATTGCAATTTAATTATAGGCTGTTGTCTTATCTACTATCTTTTTAGATAGACTAATGAGTTGCATGACTTTGTGGAGTTTAACAATCTATGTTATTTACTTACTTTTGTCTTTTCTCAGCCGACAGCGATATACTTAACCCGACACAGTGGATATTTAGTGTTTAACTATCCTAATATTTAGTATAACCCCCTTCCTTATCAATTACAGCTTACAAGCGAGAACGCATTGATTTAATAAGATTTTGACATAAACTACTTCCTCGAATTTCATTCCAAATTTTCAAACAATGCGCTTCCAATAATTCTGGAGTTCGCTCGTTGCAATTATCCCAACGCTGGACGATAACACCCCATAAGTTTTCAATAGGGTTTAGATCCGGTGACTTAGCGGGCCAAGGAATGACTTTTATGTCATTTTTATGTTGGTCTAACCACTCCTTCACATTACGCGAACGGTGTATAGGACAATTATCTTGAATAAATCTTAAAAACGGCATTTCTTCTTTCGGATACACATTCCGAACTGTGGGTAACATTATTTCGTTAAGCACATTCACATAATCATCACTGTTGGCTCGGCTAGGAATTCTGATGAGCTCTCCCGGACCGGCTTCGGACATCCAGCCCCACATGTTCACTGATATGCGACCTGACTCCATATTTGGCACTAAGTGGTTGCTGTCGTATCGCGTATTATTTCGACGCCATAAATGAAGACGTCCATGCTGACAAGATTTAAAAGTCTTTTCGTCCGTAAAAATTACATTACTCCAGTCGTCGTTTAAATGTTTACGGGCAAAGTTCAATCTTGTAGTTTTATGATCTGCTGTTAGCAGAGGTTTAACAGCAGGCCTCCGATGATGTAACCCTTCACTATGAAGCACTCTTCGAACAGTATCCACACTCGTGCCAAATAAACCGGCGTAGTGGCGTGTTGGCTTGAACCCATCCTCTTCGTACTCCTTAACCATGAGCTGACGTTGCGGTATGTCTATAAGACTAGGCCTACCGGTCCTTTGTCGGTTGAGCAATGACCTTTCCTCTTCGTAACGTTTCACCCATAAACCAACCGTTTTCCTCTGTAACAATATTCAGTTATGTGTTTAACGTATAAATAAATTATTCACATATACACCCACAAAAGGACACACTTCGGTAATACGTATCCAAAACTAAAAAAAATACTTACAGTAACACCGGTTTCTCAGGCAATCTCAGACTTATTTAATCCTTTATGATGCAAATTAATTATTCCCGACTTTTTAATTAAGTCGATATTGCAATTAGAACTCATTGTTGCTTATAAAGTAACAATAAAAGGTCGCAATCATAAACAGGCAATAACAAAGTAAAGAACGGAGAAACTAAGAACGGCAAAAGAACAGAATGACAAAGAAATCTGTAAGCAATAAAAACTTAAATAGTAAGGTATACCATAAAACTTTAGTCTACCCTCCTAAGTTTTTATATTAAAAGCGTTTCTTGTAAAAACTGTCAAACTCGGTGAATTGTTGTAGGTATACCGATATGAAATTTATTACAATCTGATAAAGCACAAATTCTTTTAACACTATGCATAACTCACCCAACATAAATCTAAAATATTACATCTCGTTCACACTAACGGCGTTCACATATACGCCGCCTTGTTGCATATTATGCTCGATGCAGCTAATGATAAATTTCGATACCACGATTAATTGATCATTTGGTCTAGCGGCTCAATGAGGCGACTGAGGCGAGGCTTGCTTAGATGATCCTGGGATCAAATCCAGGCGGTGTATCATTGGAATGTATATTTTGAAGAAAAAAAAACTGTGGAGTTTATGGTGGTGAGTTTGGTTAAAGTGAACGAAGCAGTTCAGCTGAGAATGCTGACAAAATAATTTAAGTGAATATATTCCAGAAATCTCTCACTGTGACCGAACCGAAACTGGAAGGGGACGATATATGTATTTATATATGATTCATGAATTTAAATACAAACGGTTGTGGTTGGTATTATGTTGGTAATTAATTGATAGAACAATCAACAATATTATTCCATGGAAGTTGTGACAGATTGCTACTACTGAAACTCCAACTACTGTTTTTTTATTTAGTAAATTTGACTGTTATAAACGCCATCTAGTGAGATCTAGGTAAACTAGTAAGGTGTCTTGGCTGGTAGTAAAAGAATGTTAACATGTCAGAGATTCAGATGGCGTTCATTCTTCATGCACGCCATTATTTTCTCAGGGTGGGTACGCATTTTTGCAGCTGATAGTACATTTTAAATGAGTGGAGTGTCTCATTGGTAATTTTTGGGTTGATCTGAGTAAAAAATCTCGCAAAGCACATTTTTTTTAATATCACATGCAGGCAGATAAATACGACTTATACGACACAAAAATATAATTAAAAAAAAAACACGAAAACCGGCTGAACAGAAGTCGATGTTTTGTATGTGACTGCCGAATTTTTTTTGCGTTTTCGGGTAAAAGTTCTTATTTTTGTACAATATGCCTAAGCGTTGAGTGAGTTCTTTCAACCCTTATGCATAGGAAAAAAAAATACATACTTAATCCTTAACTGCATTGAAATAATGCAAGCTATTTGTCTCTGCTGATTGTCTCTCTACAAATACAGTTTTTCACTTGCAATCCGAATATTACGAATAGTAATTTGTATGGAAATTATTCTAAATATTCGTATTATCCGGGTAATATTCGAATAATTGCAAGCCTTATTCCCAATCACAGTCGCTTAGAGGTAACTTCGAAAAAAAAGTGCCTCGGCCAATAGAATACCTCTGGTCAGTGAAAAACACAGCATTGTATTCAAGGGTCCCATCTCTCCCATGGCGAGAACACGCCCGCACTGCCCCTTCCCACGTAATTAACATTCTCCGGAAACTGGACCTCTGATGGAGAAGTGCTAAGTAATATGGCAATTAGATTGACTACCTTCTGTACGGATCCCCTTATTCTGTTATGAATCATTAGGTCGATTGCTGATCTTTAGTATCCCGCACAAAAATACGAAATAAGTTTTAGCGTCCTCTTAGCCTAGTCCCAAAGCGGAGGCCCGGAGTTAGAATCCTGGTAAGGGCATTTATTTGTCTGTTCATCACGGATATTTATTATTAAGTTGATTTCTATGAATTTTAAAAGACTTATTGAGGAATAATATTTTCCCATTTAATTAAGTTAGCTAGTTTGATTTATATTTAAAGTCGGGATCATTTCCCTTCCTTCAGTAAGACGCCTAATCGAACAAATTGTCATATTCTATAAGGGTAAACAACCTCTACATTCCAATGAACAATCCAGGCAAAATTTGACATTAATAAAAATGCCTCTGCCCAAACCTGCCTCTAATTGGGCATTAAAATGAGCTGTGGACGAAGGACCATGTAATACTTGGACTGACGATATCTAAATAAAATCGCGCTTATTCAAAATTCTAACTATATCTGTTTTCGATATCAGGTGCCACACCACCGACTATTGAAAAGAGTCGAGTTTTTGACCAGCGTCAAATCGCGGAACAAATGTAGAGAACTGAAACCTGCTGCTGCTGCGTCGCGGCGTCTATTGAGCATCAACGTCTCGCCAGCGCCCTCGCAGCGCAACTTGACGTCTCTTAGGGTCCGTCCACATGTCGGCGGTGCGGCGCCGCCGCCGCAAAGCGGTGCGGTGCCGCAGAAAATTGCGACGCGGCGCCGCTCTGGCGGCGCCGCAACGTAGCACCGCAAATTTCCGCGGTGCGGCGCCGCACCGCGTTCACGGCGCCGCAAAAGATCCGCGGCGCGACGCCGCACCGCCCACGCGGTGCCGCAAAAGGACAGTGCGGCGCCGCGCCGCAGCGGCAACACCTTATAGATAGCTCTAACGCCTCGAGAAAAACAGTGTTGAACCAATAGACATGGACACCTTCACACGTATTTCTACTTATGTTGTTCTTGAGAAGGCGGAGAAAAAAAATCAAACCAATAGAAAATTTTGGTTGAGCCCATATCTTTCTATCATGAATGAAGATGGAGGTCATTTCAAAAGAAAATGTGAGGTGTTGAAAATAGGTAACACAAGACTATTTTCGAATGTCTGTACCATGTTTTGAAGCACTGTTGATCAAAATATCTCCTCGAATAAATAAACAACACATATTTAGGAGACCGATTGGACCTCTGGAGATGTGTTGAGCCGCACTGTCCTTTTGCGGCACCGCGCGAGCGGTGCGGCGCCGCGCCGCGGATCCTTTGCGGCGCCGTGAACTTTGGGTGCGAATTTGGGTGGAAATTTGCGGTGCCGCGTTGCGGCGCCGCCAGAGCGGCGCGGCGTCGTAATTTTCTGCGGCACCGCACCGCTTTGCGGCGACGGCGCCGCACCGCCGAAATGTGGACGGGCCCTTAGTCTTAGATATTAGTGAGGTCGCGTCGACGCTGCAATAACTCAATACGAGTATATGGCGTTAACCATTATCCTCCTAGAGTTTGCCCCGGCTTTATGCGTCGGCTCTATTAATGAGCCTGAGGTCCGCTCTGCAACCTAATCCTAGAAGTTGACGTAGGCACTAGTTTTTACGAAAGTGACTGCCATCTGACCTTTCAACCCTGAGGGGAAACTGGGCTTTATTGGGATTAAATCCAGTTTCGTACTAGCGCTTCTACTCGTTAGATGGCGATAGAGCGTTTTTCTGAATTATAGGATAGCGATTTTGTATAGACATTTCAGTCCAGGTATATGGTCTTTGGTATGGGTAAAGGCATAAAGCTGCGCCGGCGCCACGGCCCGTTACGGGTCACTGCACTACGTTGCAATCAATCAATATAACAATCTGTCGATGATTTTATTTTAGGCACTTTATTTGCCATTCGAAATTTTCTTTGCACAATAATTTCTGTACATATAGTTAGAGTACAACTCTAAACAAGATAGAAGGGACGCAAGTAGTACTGAAGGTCATGAGTTGGGTGTCAAGTATCCGAAGAAGGCAACGGAGATAGGGTGAATTGGAGAAGTAAGGTACAGGACACGTAGCTTGGAAGAGAGAGAGACAGAATCTCTTATCGACATTGTCCCTGTGGTCCCGAAGAAAAATTCTTCCTCGTCGTCCTAGAAACGTCGAAAGTAAATTTTAAAATTATATAAGCTGTTAACCCAAGTAACACATCAAAGCAGTATAACGGCCGTCTTACAGCATATCTGTATGCTTTTAGCATTTTCAGTTCGTTTTATAGTAGCATTATAAACGTTTATAGTGCTGATATAGGTCTTAAATGGGCACGAATTACCCAGCTTGAGATCCTATACAGGTCATTTAATATAATTACAGGCGCAATATGTCTGCGCTATTAGCATTATCGTTGTCACGGAAAGTGCCAATCGCATTAAAGAATCATTAGTACGCTCTATTAAGTTGCCAACTGCATTAAAGAAGCATTAATACGGCCAAAAAACTTGCTAATCGCAGTAAAGAAGCATAAGTACTCTCGATTAACTTGTTAACCCAAGTAACACATCAAAGCAGTATAACGGCCGTCTTACAGCATATCTGTATGCTTTTAGCATTTTCAGTTCGTTTTATAGTAGCATTATAAACGTTTATAGTGCTGATATAGGTCTTAAATGGGCACGAATTACCCAGCTTGAGATCCTATACAGGTCATTTAATATCATTACAGGCGCAATATGTCTGCGCTATTAGCATTATCGTTGTCACGGAAAGTGCCAATCGCATTAAAGAATCATTAGTACGCTCTATTAAGTTGCCAACTGCATTAAAGAAGCATTAATACGGCCAAAAAACTTGCTAATCGCAGTAAAGAAGCATAAGTACTCTCGATTAACTTGCCAATCGCAATAAAAAAGCATTATACTAGCATAAGAGTGTAGTAAAATAAACCTTACGTCAATGCAAAAACGTCTCTAACACCGACGGAACAAATGTTATAATACAATGAACGTTGTGATTTAATTTAACTACTTTGTCTCGCAATATAAAATGGACGACGACGGTACAAAAAACTGAATGAGTGACACGTCATATTTGTTTGCATCCTAACAAAATTTATAAAAGTTTTTGACTCTTTTACGTTATTATATCCTTCAAATATTACTGCGCAATGTAGTTTACTGTAAATGTGTATATAAGTTTCATTGAAAATTTTCACGCGCCTTTGATTTATTGTGGTTTTGCTATAAAATATTATAAAAAGATATGCGTCAAATAAACAAAACAATTGTGTAATCCTCGTATAGAACGAGTTTTGCATTATTAACATAATAGTGTTGGTTGAGCAGTCTTAAATTAAGTAATTTCATTATTATATAGGTATTTTCCTTGTATAAATAGGTCCGCATGATTTTATTTTTAGGTTATAAATTATTTACAAAATGGCGTTGGTCTATATAGACGGAGAGCTAGCCACGTCGGATATGACACAATAATGAGAGCAACCAAAACCCTCTAGTCAGTTTGGTATACTATGCTTATTTCTAGATCTGGACATCTGACAGCTTTAAAGTGGTGGAGGTCAAAGAATGCAAACCATTTCAAGAAAATAAATCCTAGAGATCTGGGTTTGATGCAATATTATGAGAAATTATACAAATACTATACAATATTAAGAGAAATTATACAAAAGTTTATGTTGGGAGAAAGTAGTGCCAAACGATGTATAATAAAATATAGTTCAAAGTTTGTCGCCTACTGTTTTTGTTTCCGTAATAATCATACATCGGGGTTTTCGGTGCGGGAACGATTTGAGAAAGAGTAGAGATAAACAGATAGGTTGAGAGTTAGTCTGAGAAAATATCATATTATGCCTAATGAATAACTACCTCTCTGCGAATAGCTTACACAGTTGCATGTTGTTCGCTGCACTAAAACTAATGGCTAAACAAAAGCATTTACATATGCCATTATACAACCGTTATACAGCGTAAAGCATCATAAAATGCTATTGTAGAACCTAAAGCACTAAAAACAGCTGAAAGCTGTATACCGGATTTACGTGGCATTATAATGGCTAATATTCATGCTCATAAACAGCATTAAGCATTTATTTATGCTATTGTAGAACCTAAGGCACTAAACCGCACCGAAGCATTAGTGTAGCAAATCAAAACGCAACTGTACAGCATTCAGCTGCACAGTTGCATTTTGGTTCGCTGCTCTAAAACTAAAGGCTTTAAAAAGGAATTTATACATGCCATTATACAACCGTTATACAGCTTAATGCATTATATAATGCTATTGTAGAACCTAAAGCACTTAAGTGCTTTTAAACAGTCGAAAGCTGTACAGTTGCGTTGTGGTTTGCTGCACTAAAGCTAAAGGCTTTACAAAAGCATTTAGATATGCCATTATACAACCGTTATACAGCTCAAAGCATCATATAATGCGACAAGTTGCTCGGTGAACGTATATAAGAGTTTATACGGTCCATAAGGTCTAAATAAGTTAACTACTCATATGTTATAATGCTTCCTGTGTTACTTGGGAAGACTACAAATAGGTAGATATGTGTAAAAACCGTGAAAGTTTAATCCAGTGACATTCAGCGAGCCCAGCATCTTACTTTTCTATCATCAATTCAAGTCTATGGTACCAAAATATTGCTGCAGTGGTACCAAATATATACCATGTACAAATCTAATAGGTAACGAATGAATATAGACAAGTCATTAAGAACTTGCGATTGCGAAAAATAATTCTATCATAAGTTGTATCATGTCACTAAAAGCATTAGCTCTGAGATACATAGCTGGAATTCTAAATGATTAATTCATGAAATAGTTAATATGGGTCTTAATTGTCTATCTGTACCATTGAGTAACAGGAGATGACATCCCTAAGAAATTCTTTGTCCCAAAAGTTGTAGTGAAAATCACTACAAGTCTACTCTTTGATTCTGTCATAGTTGTCAACCGCAAAACATGACGCACAAAATTTATTCTAAATATCACATCTAGTAGAATCCGTAATAAATCAATGATCTGTACCAATTTTTTCTCGAACACACTAAACACTACGAGATTACCTACCATAATAGGCCAGTGAAAACATTGCTACTAGTTATTAAAGCATCCGCTAACAGTTGTCATCTGAATGTCGTTTCCGATCCAGGTTTCACGATAATTAGCCTGCTCTCTCGCAATTACCGATTTCCAACGTTTCACCGATAGGGCTCTGACTGCACTTTTGTTACCGTAAGTGGATCTTATAACGTTGAAATAAGGTTTAATAATGGTTAGCTGTTAGTCGAGGAGAATGTTCACATTTCGAGTAGATAAGGATCGATTTGTTTTGTACCACCTGCTCTAAGTGTTTGAAGTGTTTCTAGTTTTCCGCTTTACTAAGTTAGCGTATATGTAGTTAGACTCTAGAGATAGCTGTGTATTATGTACATACATAGATACAAACAGCTGCATTTACTGGAATACGAGTTCGATTTTGATTTAGGTACTGAAGAAGTTACTTACTTACTAGTTAGTTACCTAAAATATTGAATTTAAGTTTCAATTAGTTCTGCCAAAATCATTTTGGACACCTACTACTACTGACTTACTTACTGACGTACTTAAATGAAATATGGAGATAGTTTGAGTCCCATAGTTAGAGTACATTTTAATCACGGAAATCATCAGCGTTGAAGAGTGGGAGTATTTGAAGTGCCGTTATTGAATGTTGCCATTACATTCCATTTAGACGCTGTACGAAGTAAAACAAAGCTACATCAAACACTACACTATGTCCCTCGTCAGCTTGTCTTGTCTTTCGACAGACATTAACTGCCCAGTAGAAAATAGCAAAGGCACATTAAGGTGACAATAAAACTATTCCAGGCTAGGTTTCTAACATTTCCGACATCCTGCCGCCGGCCCTAATGACTAGATGATCTAACGTGTGAACTGACATTTGTGTGGGCGACCGGTGAATGAATGAATGGGTGAACTGGTGAATGGCTATTGTGTTGGTAAGCTAGTAATAGTAGTTTATGTAACTGTTACGTAATAAGGGTCCTTAAAACATGAGTGTGGTTTTATGAAACGAGCCGCAGGTGAGTTTCATAATAAGATCACACGAGTGTTTTAAGGCCTAATTACGTACAGTTGCATACACTGCTTTATCTACACTCATATTATTTATCCTAAATGCCGTATTCGGAAACCATAGAATGGCCGCCATTGCACTGCCATAGCCAACTCGACTGTGCCGGCGGTCGGGGAGGCGCGTGTCGGCGGCCGCGCGGGAGCGTGCAGGTGTACATTATGTTATCAAAACTCATAACACATCAATACTTGAGCATGTAAAGTTAAAATTACGTTACTGCCACAGATAAAAAGCTTATCATAGTAAAATCGGTTGTGGTAATGCTAGCCATTGCCTACCATTTTCGAACACGTTTTAGAGAACTTACAATGTGAGTGTAGATAAAGATGTTTATACAGCTCCGAAGGGTAGTGATATCTCGTTTAGGTTGTTTAATGATGTGATATAATAAAAATCACTTTTTTACGAGTAATGAGACTTGTCGAAATATGATGTAAAAGGTTAAATTGTGCTTGTAACTTGTAGTCACGCTATTACATAGTTTATGCAAATTGGTTCGAGTTATATGTACTTATATCAGCTAAAGCTTAATGTGTCTGATTTTATAACTAAATATTTACGTTTGTCTACGGTAGCATCCAATTCTTTAATCAGAAATTTTGTTTTGTCAACAGGGCCGACACAAACGAAACGCGACTTTTCCCGGGGGCCAGACTGCGAGCCTGCTGCAATCTTCAACTACAAGAAGTAAGTCAACGTCAACTGTCTTACTTCTTACTTATCTAACAAATATAAATAGGTGACTTGAAGGAATGATAGTAGAATATTTTTTATTTAAGTTGCCTTAGTTATAAGGGGCAAATAAATCTATGCAATTTTTAGTATCTGTATCTAATATATTAATAGCTTTAAATCAGCAGTTTGTTTTGTTCAGTTCAGTGCCTTTCTTAACCTTTAATCGTCATTATCTTTATAATTTTACGAACCTAGCTCTTGTCGGTGGAGTAATCGCCATTGCGTTATTTTCTCAGCTAATGTTTTAATTATTCTACGGTCTATTAGAATTAAATGCCATTAATCCTAACAAGAATAACCAAACTACCGAGATGACTCCCAATAGACCATTTAACCGCTGTTCCAGAGTACTCCGCAGACGCATCAACCCTGCGTGATGCAGCAGACGGATGCACAGCAGCCCGGCCACGGTACTGCGGAGCAGGGACCACCACCTGGCCGGGGCCGAGGGTCCAGCCCCCGCAGCCTGAGATCCCGAGCTTAGCGCCACCACAGCCCATCGACACCAAAGGTCAGTCTCTAAACCTTCCAGAATATTCCGCGGATGACCAACACCTGGCTGGGGCCGAGGGTTTAGCCTCCGCAGCATGAGATCCTAAGCTTGGTGCCGCCGCAGCCCATAGACACCAAGGGTCAGTCTCTAAACCTTGTAATGGATACTTGCGACCATCAGAAAATTCTACGGGGACGGTAGGTATATATCTTTTAAGCGGTTAAGGTGAAGAAAATGATAGAAGAACTTCAAAATACACAACTCATTTATAGCGACACAGGAAGTGATCTTACGATCTAGTATCGATTAAAAATTAACCAATGCAAGAAGTGGTATCATAGCAAACACTAACAATTTACTGCCATACCTAATGGCCGGATGAAAAGTTTTACTTTCCTTAGTTTTTTGCTGCACCATATCTCTAACTTCATTGCTCCAGAACGTATAGACAACTTCCTTGATTGATTGACCTATATTACTAATACTAATAGCCTTTATTTGTATAAGCAACTATAGGTTAGGTAAAAATTCACAAGTTTTCTAACCACGACAAATCTTATTTAAGTTCCGCATTTTGACAATTCATTATATCGTACAACAAATTGAAGCCGACATTAGACCTTTCGAGATCGCGTCAGTCAGACTGTCGAGATCTAAATTTGTAAAAATTGGCTGAGCATTGAACTCTGCAATACTTTTCTTACATTATACAGTTGTAGTAAAAGGATGGTATACTATTAGGAATCACAAGATTGGATTGTAGATTTTATCTTTTGCCTATTTGGCATATGCATTTAGGACGAAGCAAGGGACAACGCGCTCGAAATCAGCACATCTGCATAGGTTACTAACATGCTCGTTTGTGATAAACAAAACTAACGCAATGTGAACTTTAACTTAATGAGATCCTTGACTTTTAGGTATCTAGGCATTGAATTAAGCACTAACCAAGTTAGCTCATTTTTTTTAAATTAGACGTTGCTAAATATCCTGTCAGACGAAAATCGGTTTCAGCTTGACAAATGAAAGCTCATGGGAAATTGTAACTAATTTAAAAAATCATGCCGACTAACACCCACGTTGTTTGTATGACAAAATCGAACGATCTGTTGTCATAAAAGTCTCGAAATTCAACTTTATTGCATTGGTAATAAGATACTTTCCACGAGGATATGAATAACCAAATTTTTCTTTTTCTTTACACTTATATCGTGCAGATTGCAACTCTAAAATGTGAGCAGTAAGTGCGTCAATAAGTGCATTGTCGATAGAATTATTTAAGACGGTATTATGCAAGATACCCGCCATTCACAAAACCGAATTGAATGTATCGCAAATTATACCTGAGCGTAATAATCGGGTGTGAATTATTTATGATTCGGCGATACGGAGAACCGAATCTGTATCGCCTTTATCGGTTCGCCGAATTCGGTCATTACGGCAAATTTGATTTAAAACGGCCTTTTAGTACATTTGACACGCTTTCGGTAACAAATTACAAGCACAATTTTAAGCAAGATTTAAGAAGAACACAATTTTTTTAAGCAGAAGCTTTGAAATTTGCATGAAAAATATGTCATAATTTTAGGTTTTTAGGCTTTTTTTGCTTATTTGTCAAAAATCGGGATCGTTCGGCGATTAAATCAAAAGGAATTTAAGTAAAATGTCAATTCTGCTAGAAGACTCTTCGAAAAGAGAAGTCTTGAAGGATTTTTGAACTCCCATATAAACCACGACACTTCTCTTTCCGAACAACTATAGCTACTTACTTGAAAGAACTCTTTTTAAATGTATGAAGAATATAACAAAGTTGACTGAAACGAAAGATTTTCATTACCTAGGGAGATCCTTAGTAATTGGGAATCCGTGATATTCACTTGCACTTAGAAAACAGTCGCAAATTTTATATTTTGTATTACATTTAATATGTATGGTCCTTCGACCCGGATAACTATTTCCTATCTTAGCGTTTCCATCATAAATACAAAGAAGATCTCGTTCACAGCGCAATAAATACAAAACCGATGGAAGCGACTATCTACTGTCAGTCCCGAGGCTAGGTTTCTAAGTATTGTGCACAACATTGCTTGCCACGCTCAACATTGCCTGGCTTATAAACCAGTGAAAATGTACCATGTAGCTTTCAATATGTAATTCCTAATAATGGTTACCTTTTCCTTACATTCAAGAAATAAAATACATGGGTATAAGTACAAGGTGCAACAAAAAATTTTCACCCGAAAAAAGAATTGGTTTTGTATGGAAGGTCGGCCGGCTGAAATGACGTGTCCTATCTTATACAAAAAAAAAATGTTTGTGTCCAAAAATTTTTTCTCCTAATTTTTCTTAGTCGCCATACCGATAATGCCCTTAAACGGATCATCACTATTTTTGTTACACCCTGTATACAGCTGTTTGGTGAAGATCATCTATTTTTCAAACCTGGCAATGTTGGAAAGCGGACAATGTTGTGTATTTAGATTTTCTAGACTCACTTGCAGTTTCTGCCGCTCCCTATTTTGGCTGTCCGTGGATCTGATACCGCTTGCGACAGACAGATTGGCCCATTCCAATCGCTCACCAAGTTGGAGCTTTTTCAATGTTGAGTTATGCACATGAGTTCTTTGTTTGTCCTTAAACTACATTCAACCGCAAAGAGCTCAAAGAGTAGAGTTGGTAGGGAACAACACAGCGAATATCATCTCGCACAAATCTGGAGCAGAGCCCGACTGGGGAAGTACCTCCATCTTACAGAAAACCACAGCCAAATAGCACTAGACTCTACTCATAGTTGTGTTCGTGCTGGTAAGGTTGCCAAAGAGCTCAAAGAGTACCCAGTGTGTTCACGATGAGGGACTCTCTTGTTTCTTTAACCGTTAACATAGTGAATCCTCCTTTTTGTAAAGGGTCCGCAACGCACATGGCTCGAGTTGCAGGCGTCCATAGGCTACGGTAGCTGCTTACCATCAGGCGGACCGTACGCTTGTTTGCCACCGTCGTGGTATAAAAATAATAGAGGTAGGACACAGCGAATTGTTATCTCATAGACCATACTCTTACAGCAAGTCATTGTTAAGTTTACTCTGTAAGCCCCCGTCAAAGGAAGTAACTTTAAAATGCAGGGGCGATTTTTTTAAATCAATTTATATGCAGATATATATTTTTTGAACCATATTTTAAAATAATACGTAACGTTTATATGATTGTAGCCATTTACCAAAAGAGATGACGTGAATTAAAAATAATGACAGTTTGAAATTAAGCAAAGTTTTATTTCAAACTAAGTGGCTCTAATTTTTCCTGGTCACGCCGTTTGACTGAATTTAGTGTGTTCTTGATGATTGATAAGGTTTAAAAGATTATGATTGCATTTTAAAAAATTGCAACGGATTCAGGAATCATGTTACATTGGCGCCCAATTCGCCCGAACACGACTGACTAGCGCTCGCGTATACAAAAGAGAATAGATTGACAGGCTACAGTCATCAATTTCGTCCACAACCATATATGGCGCTAGCTTCGATCGCAATGTAGTTAGAATAACACAACTCGCAGAAAAGGTCAATTCTTACTACGGGAGCTTGAGTACTTAGTTCCTTTTGGTATGGATAGAAAGTTTCGGTAATAGGGAATGTGCAAATGGCGAAACTGTATCGCTTGGTTTGGTTACTGAAGGGTCCGTGTAAGCAATTTCCCACGTTTTGCCTATTTGTAGTATTAGACGGAGAGCTAGCCACGTCAGATATGATATGACACAATAATGAGAGCAACGAAACCCCTGTAGTCAGTTTGCTATACTATGCTTATTTATAGATCTGGACATCTGGCAGCTGTAAAGTGGTGGAGGTCAAAGAATGCAAACCACTTCAAGAAAACCAATCCTAGAGTTCTGAGTTCGATGCAATATTATGAGAAATTATATAAATAATTAGATTATATCATTGCCAAAAGTTTCTGTTGGGGGAAATCAGTGCCAAACGACGTATAATGTAATTCATAGTTTGTCGCCTACTGTTTTTGTTTCCATAATAATATGCAATGTTTTTTGTTCTTGTGTTAAAATATACTCCTTTATAACTGAGACAACTTCGGCAGTTTTTACTCATTTTGGTATTACTATTTTCCAATTCTAAAATTTTGCTAGTCTGTCACTTTGACCTCCACCCATTAAAAGAGCGCTGCCAGATGCCCGGATCTAGCAATAAGGATAGTATAGCAGTCTAACCAGTCAGGTTTTGTTGCTCTCATTATTGTGTCATATCTGACGTGGCCATGCAGCTCTTAGTCCATATGGTTAGTAGTATAAGTAGCTTAGCGGGTGAGGTGTTCAAAATTACCTGTACACGCTCTTATTGTCTTAGCAATAAAGTCGTGTCTAGATCATTTTGTACACGTCACACGGCTAGGTTTCTGCAGGGTGTCTATTCGACATGGCATAACTGACAGTAGGTAGCGAGACAACTATGAGATCACACTTTTGTGACAATTTAAATTTAGGGTGGAATCACTCAAGAGTGACATCTAAAATGGTGGCCATAGCCATAGACAAAACGCTCTAGCGAGACCTACTGACAGATTGATAGTTAGGTGTGGACACGTGTGGACAGATGGATTTCACTCTATCACCTAGCGAGATATAAAATGAAGTCGTGTCGGTTACACCATTTATAACTCAAGAATGGCTGAATCGATTTTAAATGAATGATGTTTGATTTTTTTGGATTTATCTCTGCCGCGAATAGCAGAATAACTAGTAAAATATGGGAGATATTAAAACAAAAATTGTAGTTGGCAATATGAAGCTCGCCAGGTCGCTTAGTTTAAAATAAAATAAAATTTTAAGCGGCATTATTGATTTTAAGTATATTGAAATGGATATTAAATTTTAGATTTTTACAAGTAGACGGGGGCCAAAAAATTTTACCTTGCATTAAATCCTACACTTTTGGAAGCTTTTTCTAGTTATTAAGTAGGATAGTCAGATTCCCACTACACATTTTTCCCCAGTGACGTGATTGTGCATTTCAGGAAATCGAAAACATTCTAGACAACGCCTGGAACACTACATTGACTAAATCCTACACTGGAGATCTAGCACTATTGTATTTGTTTAAATAAGTGATGACTAACTTAAAGATTTCCCGAATTGTTTCTCTGAGCATTCGTCTATAAGCTTCATTAAGTGATATTTTTTCTTTATATTTATAAAAAAGTGACTTAGAAATTCGAACACAATTCGAAAATTTGGTAGTATGGTACTAATACAGATCTAAGTGTTACAGTAATTTTTCACCACGGTGACACGTTTACATCTATTTATTATGACATTTTTTTAGTTTTTTTTGGCGAATATGATCACTTTATACGAACCTACACTTGTGAACATTTTTTCCTTAAATTGTCTATTTATTAAATACATAATCAAAAAAATATCGCAAATATACTAAGTGCTTTACGAGCAATCGAAATAAACAACTTATAATTTAAGGTTCATATTTTAAAACTCCCGCCTCCGCGGCAAGGTTACGTAGCACAGATTACTTACCTACTTGTATTAGATAGAGCAAATCAGAAGACTCGCAAGTACAAGTGCGAGTGACGCCATTCTCAGCTCTGAATTTAGTGGTCACGTCATGAGAAACTTCATAATGCGTATTGAACACACTTATTTATTTATTTATCATTCAAAACAGTTACACAGCATTACAGTAAATCCAAGGCACTGCGAACTTCAAATTAAACATATAAAATAACTTAATGCTAGGTCGATTTAGGCTTCATAATGCTTAGTCTTGTGACCAGTAATCTGTTCGCAAACTTCATGTGACTTGCTTGTAAGCTATGAATGAATAGGAGACCTATACCTGCTATTTATAGCTTCTTTGCTAGGATACCCATCGGATAATACCGTTTGTTTTGATGTTTTCGGTTTATTGCGTTTGTTTTTTTGGTGGTTACGGCGCTGAAAGACTAATAATAAAACCGGCCAAGTGCGTGTCGGACCACGCATAATGGAGGGTTCCGTAGCTTTAATGGAATAAGAACCAGACTAATGCCAAAAGGTCGTATCTGATGCCTATGGAAGAAGTTTTTTTGGAAATAACTCAAAAATGGCTAAACCGATAATGTTCAAAACAATTTTCTTAGAAAGTATATGCTAACGCGCATCTTCTTATAATTTTTTTCATATTTTTGAACTTACGGTTCAAAAGTTACAGGGGGGGACGCTATTTTTTGAGTTTCGAAGCGATTATTTCTGAAACTTTTCACTTAATCATAAAATATTCAAAGAAACCTCAATGTTAGTTTTAAAGACCTATCGATTGATGTGCAATATGTTGTTTTTTTTTTTGGTACATGTATGAAGACAAAAAAAATATGGGGGGGCGCCATAATTTTTTTTTTCTGCAATTTAACTACAGAACTATATAGCGGCATACAAAATACACCTTATGTCTGAATTTTATTAAGATACGTCTTATAGTTTCCGAGTAAAACGGCTGTGACATACGGACGGACAGACGGACATGACGAAACTATAAGGGTTCCGTTTTTGCCATTTTGGCTACGGAACCCTAAAAATGGATTGTACAGTCGACTACAAAGAGCTAAGCTGTATCTACTTTTTCACCTTAATCCGTTGTAATAAGGTTCAAAAGTAGATACATATCTTATTAGTCGACTGTATAATATCACAGCTGTCACTTAATAAAAATGGATGTGAATAGTTTACATATCAATTATATAATCTAAACAGTCATCTAACTTCATAGAATCTATTTGTTTCTCGTCTTTGTCGAAGGTTCAGGGTTGTAAAAAAATTTGACAAGTTTTATTTATTCTTTTTCTTATTTGGTTTTGAAATTGACATACAATTAATAGAATAATTTTGTGCAGGGTTTGAATTCGAAAAAGTAGCGCCATCCTGAAATTATGTGATTATCATCAATACAAAAGGCCGTAATGTTATTTTGTTCTGTTTATTTTTGATCACTTTGAAAATCGATATCTGAGGATCCGCACGGCTAATACGAATCTAACATCAAAATTGTAAAACGGCGACCATTTTAAATTTTGCACAATTTAATCCGATCATGTCGAAAATCGATTTCTGAGAATCTAAGAGACCTTTTAATGCATGCTTTATATAAGCAGCTTTTGCTGCATTAAATAAGCAGACAAACTACGAAGTGTCCAATCTGCAAATTACTACTTTCTAGCTTCAGTAGTTTCGGCCTCGCTTTAATAAAAAGTATTCAACGCCGTTTCAACTCCTCTAGGGTTGAAAAGTTTGTAGTACTATCCACTTAAAAGAAAAAAACTTTAAAGGATGTTTTTTTAATAACTAGCCATATTGTGAGAGGTGATTAAGTAAGTCTTACTAAACAACTTTTGCTATAGGACCGACCCTAAAATCCAAAAAAAAATTTGGCGTCCCCATAGAAAACGTCAACGTCGGATCAGCCGAAATGTATGAAACAGCCAAAAAAATTTAGATTTCGGAGTTGACCCAATAGTAAAAGTTGTTTAGTATGGCCTACCAAATCACCTCGCACAATATGGCTAGTTCTTAAAAAAATACCCTTAAAAGTTTTTTTTTCTTTTAAGTCCACAAACTTCGTTTTAAGTCTTTCACAAAATATCTATACATACTTGCAACCCATTTTTAACCCCGGTAGGAGTTGAATTGAAAGAAACGCTAAAATCACTTTTATTATTTTAAATTAGCAGTAAACTTACGCAGTCTCGAACTTAAAATTATAAACACCACACAAATAAGTTTTCAACGCGCTACTTATTACTTGTATAGATTATAAATATAACCCGCTCTGCAAATTACAACTTCCTAGCTTCCGTTGTTCTAGCCTCTTTCTAATACAAACTTTTCAACCCCGTTTAAACTGGAGTGGTATTTTTAAAAACGCTTAAAAGACTTTTTTGGTTTTAAGTGAGTAGCTTACAAACGAACTTTCAAGTCCGTCTTTCAAAACTTGTTATCTCTATATAAACTTTCAACATCAATGCGATTGAAAGCTTCCACCCCGTTCTAACTCCATTAGACCTCTTTTTAACCCCATTTAACCTCTTTTGAACTTCAAAAACTGCTAAATTATTTTTTATTATTTTTTAATGATCAGCAAATATACGAAGTTTGAAGATTCTAACTTAAAATTTTAAATTCTACCCATACTAACTTTGAACCCCCTTTTTGAATTTTTCAAAATTGCTTCCTATTACTTGTACATATTATAAATATACCCCACCCGCAAATTACAACTTTGTAGCTTCCGATGTAACGGCCTCGCTTTAATACAAACTTTTCAACCCCGTTTTAACTCCTCTGGGATGCAATTTTGAAAAACACTAAAATTACTTTTTTTTTACTTTTAAGCGTAGTTAAGTATTAGCCTACAAACGAACATTTAAGTCAGTCACGAAAAAAGCTACAGATTTTCAACCCATTTTTAACACTGTAGGGGTTGCATTTCAAAAAACTGATAATTCTTTTATTATTTTTAATCATCAGCGACCGTACGAATTTTTAAGTCTCTATATAAAAAAAAATCCTACCCATGCAAACTTTTAACCCACTTTTTACCCCCTTAGCCATTGATTTATTCGAAATCACCTCTTAGTACATACAAATTATACATGTAACCTGGTCTAACATTTTCAACTCTTTAGCTGCAGTGGTTTCGGTGTTTACGTTGATGTGTCAGTCAGGACAAAAGCATTTAAAGATAGACTAGCTTTCCGCCCGCGACTTCGCCCACTTAATTATAAGTGCTTAATTATAAGTTAGCGTATTAACGCTACTCATACACAGTTTCATCTTTATAAAATGTGTGGTTTGGTATTAGAATATTTTTTTTTGTTTATAATAATTATCATACAACTCACTTTTAAGCCATATACATACATTCTTCATACAAATCGTCAACGTTTTTTAACCCCCTTAAGGGATGAACATCAAAACACGCTGAAATTGCTTTTGTTATTTTTTAATATGTAGATAAAATAGGTACAAAGTAGCCAATCTGCAAATTACAACTTTCTAGCTTCAGCAGTTTCGGCCTCGTTTTAGTACAAACTTTTCAACCTTGTTTTAACTCATCTAGGGTGGAATTTTGAAAAAACACTGTAATTAGTTTTTTTTTGTTTTGAAGTGCTTACAAATGAACTTTCGAGTCTGTCACAAAAAAGTAGGTATCTATATCAACTTTCAACCCCTTTTTAACCCCGTTTGCGGGATTAAATGAAAAAAAAAACGCTAAAATTACTTTCATTATTTTTAATGTATTAAATGTACGAAGTTGCATGCCTCGAACTTAAAATTTTAATCCCTACCCATACAAATTTTTAACTCTTCGTTTTTACTCCCTTAGGGGTTTAATTTTTCAAATTTGTTTCGTATTACTTGTATACATTATAAATGAAAATGATAACTTTCTAGCTTCAGTAGTTTCGGCCTGGCTACAATCCAACTTTTCAACCCCGTTTCAACTCCTTTGGGGTGGAATTTTGAAAAACGCTGAAATTATTTTTTTGTTTGGAGCTGAGTAGCCTACAAACGAACTTTCAAGTCTGTCACAATTTTTTTTTAAATATTTCGTTACAAATTGTCAACCCCTTTTTGACCCCGTTAGAGGTTATATACCAGAAAACGCTGAAATGACTTTTATTATTTTTTAATTAGCAACAAACGTACGAAGTTTCAAGTTTCTAACTTAAAATTTTAAATCCTAACCATACAAACGCTTAACCCCGTTTATACCCCCTTAGGGCTTGAATTTTTCAAAATCGATCCTTATTACTTGTACAAATTAAAAATGTAACCTTATCTGCAAATTTCAACTTTCCAGCTTCAGTAGTTTCGGCTCTGCGTGGATCATTCAGTCAGTCAGTCAGGACATAGGCATTTATATAAATATACATTAAAATAATATTAAGTATTATATTTTATCAGTGTTATTTAAAAAATAGTGTAATACTAATAAATAAAATGTGCCCATTATTTATTCCACCCTGATTATTACTCCTAAGTAAGCAACTACGCACCATACGCTATGCCCTTCTGCGCTTCTTAGATACCTACTCGGTCAATGACCTTAGGTGCACTAATCGTATCGGCCGCCGCACGTCTTATGTGTTGTAGTTTCCGCCCCGCGCCCCGCTCCGCTTATGTTTATTTTTTGATTACTAATTTTACAATTCCTGAAAATGCTCACTATATCTACTGGTGAAATTTTGATATTATGTAACATATTATTAAAGCTAAAAGGAGCATCAAAATCATGAGTGTAGAATTAATGCGCGTGTTCGAAAATCATTTAAAATCATTTAAGAGATAGTAATAATACAGTCACCGCAGTAAAATTTTTTTTAATCGAAGCGTAATAATTGTCTCGACAATATAGTGAAAAATCACCATTTGTATAATTAGTGTTTGATTATTATTGAATTTTTTAAACATTTTTATTATTTCAAATGTATTCTCAACTTGACAGGTGGTGAATATTTCAAATACTGTTCTAAATATTCAGGTAGTCCCTTGGATTAAAAATCTCTAGTGTAGGATTTAATGTTTGTGGTAAATAAACATTAAAAATTTCAAAAAAAATTTTTAAAGAAAGCACAATGTATTTTTTGGGAAAAACTTAATACATCTTTTCAATAAATGTTGTTTTACCTGATTCCAAGGACAAAATAGTGTAGGATTAAATGTGACCTCCTCGAACAACTTAAAGTTTAGTGACGGGACTAAAGGCCACCAGACTCTGTCAGTAATAATGTCATTATGTCTCTACTCATCCTCGATATATATAGAAAAGGACGAGATGAGAAAGAAAATCATTATTATTGACAATGTCTGTGGAATGCGATGAATTTGAATTTAAGTACCTAAGTCATCGACATATAATATCAAGACGAGTAAAGGCAAGCAAAGTTCATGTGAAAACACGACCCATTTTCACGTTTACAAAACTAAAATGTCTTATGTGTTACTAACCAATCAAGTACTCATTCTTTAAGCATAATTTTTTGTGTTAACCTTAATTCCGCAAAGGTTTCATGCCATTTCAACAATAAGAAAAGTTGCCGTGTTGTGAGTGGTCAAAATTCATTGACAATGAAGTTTAATTGGACAGTAGATACTCAAATGAAATAACTGAAATGTCAAGTTAACGTATAATAAATACGCCTAAGTTTGACGTGGATGGGTTCACTTAATAAATAATAATGCAATCAATTAACAATTTATTTTTTAGTGCATTTTCCATTACTTATGTACGAGTAATATACGTATAAATCGTTCTTGGAATAAGGAATAATATGAAAGCCTTCTATTCATCTTTCATTTATTTAATAAAAGTGCTTAATTACAATATAGGGACTTACATACTACATAATTTTTAAGAAAAAAAAACCGACTTCAATGGGGGTAGCCGGTGAAGGATTATTGTAGATGGTGCACTTAGATTCCATACAATGAAATAACTTGCTTAAAAAACGCAGCGGAGAGGACAAATCGCCAAACGTGAACTATGCGTCGTTGAAGTGTTCCGTTCTGATTATCATCAGCAGTTCTACTTCATCAAATGTCACTCTTGTGAATGAAAATGCTTGATTTGTTGATAAAAATACAAAAGTCACTTTATGTATGCCTTTAAGATTTGAGGAATTCCCTCGATTCCTCGTGGAACTCATCATCAGAACTTGAGCTTGCCGAAAATTGGTCCTGACAATCTAACTTGCTTAACAAACATAGCGAAGAGGAAGAATCGCCAAACATGAACTATGCGTCGTTGAAGAGTTCCGTTCTGTTCATCATCAGCAGTTCCACTTCATCAAATGTCACTCTTTTGAATGAAAATGCTTGATTTGTTGATAAAAATACAAAAATCACTATGTGTAAGCCCTTAAGATTTGAGGAGTTCCCTCGATTCTTCATGGATCCCATCATCAGAACTTGAGCTTGACGAACATTTGTTCTGACAATTAAACTTGCTAAACAAACACAGCGAAGAGGACGAATCGCCAAACGTGAACTATGCGTCGTTGAAGAGTTCCGTTCTGATCATCATCAGCAGTTCTACTTCATCAAATGTCACTGTTTTGAATGAAAATGATGGTTTTGTTGATAAAAATATAAAAATCACTATATGTATGCCTTTAAGATTTGAGGAGTTCCCTCGATTCCTCATGGATCCCATCATCAGAACTGCGTTTTGACAAAAACGGGACCAATCTGTATATATATACTTACAATCAAAAAAAGAATTTTCAAAATCGGTTCAGACATGACGGAGTTATGGAGTAACAAACATAAAAAAAAAAAACAAAAACAAAAAAAAAAAAAAAAAAAAAAACATACACGCCGAATTGAGAACCTCCTCTTTTCAAATCTTGAAGTCGGTTAAAAATAAGCATAAATTAACATAAAATAGTAAAGATTTTGAACTTTTTTTCAATTTTATAAATCCGTTACATTAGGGAGACCCTCTTGGTCTCAACATAATGTTAAGCAATTAAGGTTGATTATGGCAAAAAAAAACCGATATTTTTTTTTTACTTTATTTACGACCAGATTTATGTCCAGACTAGAAAATAATAGCATACCATCAATATAAATAGTTAAAATTCTCTTTGCTTCCTCGTTTTTTAGAACTAAATAAATAACGGATGAGTTCGTTTATGTGTACTATTTATTTTAGCAGGCTTAGGGAAATACAAAGATAAATTTACATTTTGTATCCATTTTTTTATACTACAACGGTAGCAAACAGGCATACAGCTCTCCTGATGGCAAGCAGCTACCGTAGCCTATGGACGCCTGTAATTCCAGATGTGTCTCATGTGCGTTGCCGACGCTTTCATATAAAAGAGGATTCACTGTGTTGACAGCTAAAGGGACAACCTCTTGTCCCCCATCCCCCGTCGTCAACACACTGCATCCTCTGAGCTCTCTGGCAACCTTACTCACCGGCAGGAACACAACACTATGAGTAGGGTCTAGTGCTAATTGGCTGTGGTTTTCTGTAAGGTAGAGGTAGTTCCCCAGTCGGGCTCTGCTCTAGATTTGATAATTAAAGACTATGCTATGAAGTTATAGCATTTATTATTAATGAAAAATAAGAGTCATACCTATTAGTCAGTTGTACTAGAAATGGCACGGCCAGATGATTTTACCAGAGTAAGTATAGTAGGTACTAATTCCAAGGGTTTTGTTTTGTCGATCTATTCCTACTAGGTAATACTTATAAATGAACATTCATTATACTTTTCCTCAAATGAGTTCTTTACTTTTCCTAAACTTATCTTGAATAACATCGACCAAGTCCGTAATGTATGAGAATATCTATGCGTGATTTACTTACCGATGAAAAGAAATACCACCATCTTTGGCGCCTGTGTGGCTCCTGCACCAATGCACGGCACAAGCCGGCATTTTAATACCGATATATTAACGAAATTTCATGGACCGAAAAAACCAATATATTGACGACATGACAATATCAAAATGTTTGACATGACATTAGGGCACCGCTGTCACAAGCTCCGCCCACTTTGGCACCAGGAAAGTGGAGCAGATTTTGAGCGTTGATTACGCTTCCTTACTTATTATTCTTCCAAGACCTAAGTATATAAAAGTTATTCGGCTCCTTTGGACTCTTGGCCCGTTGTAAAGCCTTGGAAAGGCTTTGCTCTTTGGGCCAGTGGAAGGCGATCGAAAGCGGGGAAGGATACCCACCCGCTGGTTCTCTGCCATTGAAGAGGTTACACGCGTCGGACTCCAGGGTTCCTTTAAGAAGGCTAGGAATCGGCCAAGATGGAGAGCATTACAACGTAGAGCGACTTATGGTGGTCACAACCCAAAGACATAAAGATTAGCCTTAGAAGACGATAAAAGTTATCAAAACCTACTAAGGCGTGTGTAACAGTAAACAGTATCATTCTTACGTAAAACAACTTCTTTCCATAAAGACAATAGTATACCTAAGTGAAACAACACTACAACAATATATTTATGTAGATACAGGGTTTAATTATCAAGTCTACTTTACTATATTTATGCATTTACGAACGATCTAATCACTAAATTAAGATATGCCATACTTCAATACCGCAATGCGTATAAATACAGCTGACCCATTTAACCTGCGTGTTCCTATCTGTCCATTAGCGTTTTTTAATCGCATAGACAAGGGCTGGCCATAAATCGCTGCGACAGTACAGTCGCACCTAATTACACTCCGTTAGTCGTGGATGTAACCTTTGAGGCGCAGGAGCGGAGCGGATAGCGGATATGATTGTATGGGAAATTAGTGTTTTTCTGTTGAAGAAAAACTGGTGTGACGAGACTGGGAGAGAAATAATGAAACGAAGTGTTCGTTCTCGATATTTTAACTAAGTATTATATATCAGAACGCATAGTTAGGTAAGTGCCGTATAAAAATTGATAATTTCACGGCCGAATAATTTCAAATTATATGAAATTATGTGCGGAGTATATAAAATACATATAATGCAGATTTACAGAATAATAAATTTCCTCCTTATTTTTCTATGCTTCAGCAAAATCTCCTGAGGTTTCCAGTAAATCATTCGGTAATAGATTGATTTAAGAAATTTTACCTAAGGCTCTAGTCCTAGTGCTCGCCACGCTAATCTAAATATATAAAAGAAGAAAGTGACTGACTGACTGACTGACTGACTGATTGACTGACTGACTGACTGACTGACTGACATATCAACGCACAGCCCAAACCGTTGGTTCTAGAGATTCCAAATTTGGCACGTAGGTTCCTTATAAGGTCTAAGGATGCACTAAGAAAGGATTTTTCAAAATTCACCCCCTAAGGGGGTAAAATGGGGGTCCAAAGTTTGTATTCCTAGCGATAAATGTGGTCACAGGAGTATTCCTAGCGTTAAATGAGTAAACACGTGTTTCAGGTTTTTTGAAAATTCAAGCCCTGAAAGGGGCAAATGTGGTCACAAAGTCTGAAAATCAACATGGGTATCGTATCCTTTTTGAGTACTTATAGTACGCGGGCGAAGCCGCGGGAAAAGGCTGGTACCCTATAAGCAGGTGACACTTTTATTGCTAAAGACTTAAGTTTAAAGATGATACTGGGACGGTGACGAGTATCCAAACGCTTACCATACGATCTCTAGAAAATTCGCGATATTTTTTTTTACATTTTTCTATATAATGACTTACGAATTTTGCGATTATTGACACATTACGTTTCATTTTGTTACACTAGTACGTTATTATTTGTTTGTATGTTCATTTAAATGTGCAGTTGTGGAGGTCATGTATCATCATTGGCTTGCCCCTACCCCATCTATTTGGGGTCGGCCGCAGCATGTTTTCCTCTAGATGCCATAGGTACCTGCCATTCCATGTCACCCGCGCGCACCCGTATCTCGTTATTCACTTCATGCCATGAATAATTGTTTTTAATCTTAAATATCTTCTGCGTGGATCTCATTTATCCTATGGCTTGCACCGCCCTCTGGTTCCCGACTATGATTCACGTCTAAACAGCACTAACGAGCCCGCGGCGGATTCCTCGCGTCAATTAAATTTCTCACCGTTACTGTAAATAATACTAATTGAACAACCCTGCAGGTGTTGGACATTACACTGTTTATCCTGTTCTAAATTAGTTGGACAGGGTAAATAGGGAATAGTGGGAAATTGATTTAGAACCTGCTTATTACGGATGGTAAAGCAATATTTTAAAGCCGCGTAATTGCGGTATAAATATTTCATTGGTTACCAAGCCGTTCCAGTGTAATTGTTTGTAGAGATATTAATTACATGTAAGTTTTTGATTGTGAATTTGTTTTAAATTTCAGCAATAATTCATTAGACTTCGATGTTACGTATATTAGTTTTGATACTAATAAGTAATTACCGGCGGTGTTCTTGTTGCGTCTCGAATAATTTGACGAATACGGCCAAGTGTATTGGTGCAATAGAGGCAAATCGAGGAATTAATTGTTCCGAGGAAATCTTTGAAAAAATCTGAAGAATTTAACAAAATCAGAAATGAAGTGACATAACCATTTAATATCACCTAAAATAAAACCGTACACCTTACTGTAGGTGCCATGTAAGCGTTAACTGCCCTATTCGCATCCGAGCACAAGAGGCAGGAATTAAGGAAGCGATCATATCAGCGCGCGCGCAGCTGAGCGGGCAAGTACCAAGGCCGCGCGTTAGTGTCCCGGGTAAAGGCGCGAACCGACTGTAGCGGACAAACAATTGTTTTATCCCAATTAGACAATTGTGAGGTAGGCAAAGGCAAAACAAGATGGAGATTGGAGGGACGTGGTGCTAAAGGACATGAGTTAGTGTCAGAGGTGCCCTAAGAAGACGTTGAGGATAGAGCGAAGTGGAAATAATAAGTGCGAAATGCTGACCCCACCATATAGGATACATAGCTTGGAAGAGAGAGAGATTGATAACAACTTTGGAAACTGCAAAGGCCTTAAAGGTATTCGGAAAATACTCAGACCATACCGCCCATGTATGTACCTACTTATTGGTCTAATCTTTATAAATACACACTACACCAGCCTCCGCACGCGACTTCGTCGCTTGGGTGTCATTCTGTCCGTCTGAAATATATCCTCATCATCTTCTTCAAGTGCCTTCTCCAGCCCGGAGGTTGGCAACCTTATGCCTATATGCCATTCTATCTGAAGTCATGGGATTAGTTTCTCTGTGCTGTCCACGTCTAACCAGCCTCTTACGTTCCTTGTCCATGATATTCTCCTTCTACCACCTCCTCGTTTCCCCTCGATCTTCCCTTCAATTATTAGTTTTAACAAATCGTATTTTGAGTTTCTATAGATTGCAGGCAGAGTGAACAATCTCGTTTTTACTGGCCCCATAGATACAATGCGTTTGATTTTGCACAGAATGCGCACGCACCTGGCGATCGCAATTACGATCGATCGTTTAGGTGCACTCTCTAATTACAGATTACCAACGCCTCGTGGGGTGTGCCACTTAAATGGAACTTAAATACGAAGGTACTGTCCCAGTGGAAGGATAATTTGTTAGCCTGGTAGGCGCAGTATGGGTATCAGTACATCTTAGTATTTAATCAGTAGGCGCTTTTTAGCCAAAGTGGCAAAAACGGAACCCTTATAGTTTCGTCATGTTCGTCTGTCCCTCCGTATGCATTTTACTCGTAAACCATAAAGTGAATATGAATCTAACAAGGGTGTTTTGACTGCCACTACTTAGTTTTGTAGTAAAATTGCTAAAATAATATATTTTGAGGCGGGAAAATCATACATGTAACTAAATGTAAAAAAATTACCAAATCATGTGGCACACAATGGAAAAAAAGAGGTTTTCTTTCAACATTTTTTGATTACGTGTGAATATATTCAGAAATAATCGCCCCGAACTTAGGGGATTCAACCAACCGGAGTCGCCATTGACAGGCGTTCCCCTCTGCCGAAAACATATGACCAGTGGTCATACACATGTATGGACTGACGTTTATCTGACGTAGCTATTTGTACGTTACGTACAAATAGCCATGCATTTGACGTTCCCCTCCCCCGCAAAAATCGGCAGACTTTTTTTGTATCGGAAATGACAGACATGGCTACTCCACCCGGGTTGAATTCTCTAAGGCCCCGAAAGTTGAAACTTGTGCTTGTGTGGGTAACTTTTGAACCAGATATCAAAAAAAATATGAAAAAAAATATAACAGTACGAAGTTAGTTTATTAGAGATTATGAAATAAAACGATTGACGGTTAATATTTTTAGGCAGCCTAGTTATATTATGGCAACGTAAATAACCTGAAATATTTTGTATTTTCGCAAGTGATTCGATTTAACTACAAAACACTATAATTCACAATTCTAACATTAGTTTCCCAAGCTCTTACACAATTACCCATTTAAAGTTAACAAACATAACATATTTACTTTTAAATGCATTCACGCGTCCTCTTTTCACGTTTCCAAATGTTCGGATATTTGCACATTTTGCACGTTAGGTACGTGCAAACTGCAAATATCTGAACATTTGGCAACATTAATAATTCACCTAGGAGTGCCGTGTTCCACACTCCTCATAAATCTGTCTTCGAGATTTGTTGAAGTTAGGTAATCGACACGGAGTCGCATTTCAGATATCCTAAAGGTGTTAGTCCATTTCTGACTGCAGCCAGCAACAGCACGTCGCATAGGCTTCCTAATGACAAAGATAAACAATTCAAATTGCGCGCGCACGCCGCGTCACTTCTGCCATTTAAAATTAAGCTATTGCGTTGCGTATAGGTGTATGCTAATTGCTATTGAATGAATGCATGAAATAACCCTTTTAGTTACAAAAAAAAAACATTTATTGCGGTTAAATTTAAAGCGCGGTGGAACGTGCGTTCGCTTCCTGACTGCCTGCTGATATTGTCTGAAATGACACACGCCTTTAGTTAGTATTTCACCTTGAGTAACTAAACTTAGGATTCGATTGCAGCCAAGAAGTGCACGGTTTTGGTGTTCCGCTCTAAACATATAGTCGTACTATAATAACTTAGAATGTCAATAATAATCAATTTATCCGTTGCTGGGGTTAATTAATCCGCATTATAAAATGAATAAAATCGCCCGTAATAAGATAACACACCTACAGATTAGAAATTGGTTTGGACCATATCAAGTTTACAGACTTTTGTCAATAAGTACCGGAGTTTGACTTAGGGCCTGTTTCACAATCTCCAGATAAACTTATCTGCCAGTTAAAATTATTGCTATCCTTTTCTCCAGTCATATAAAAAAAAAGGACAGCCAACATTTACCTGACAGATATGCTTTAACTGGAGATTATGAAACAGGCCATTAGTCTAATAGATATTTTTGTTTAAGGTGACGAGATACGCGAACACGTAAAATTGAAGTGTTTTGTGCAAATTATGTGATGACTTCAAAGCACTTGGGAGCGTGGATGTGGCATGATCTGATGGGACATATAGTCAGGTTTCATGTTAGGTTAATGGTTTTCTCCTGTATATCATAATTAGGTATAAAGGGGTATAAAGTGAGGGGATATTTTTAAACTGTTTGTAGTGCAGCTACTAGATCCTGTTCCGCTGTTTTGCGTATCACCTCTTCATCTCTTCCTTACAGGTCCTGGTCCTGGTCCTGTCCACAAAGAGCAAAGAAAATTTCTTTTGTGTAAATTCCTTTTTCATTTCGCTTCATAGTTTGGGTAGTAATGGTCGTATTGGTCTACCCAAACCATGAAGCGAAATGGAGACCCTTTACTTGACCGGAGGGTAATATCGAAATTATAACAAGTTTATCCTTAAAAAGCTTCATTCAAACTAACTGCAAGAACTACCTGAAGAGGCTGAAGAAGTATCATCATCAAACACTTAAGAGCCATGCTCTTGTCGGTGCAACTCAAAGTGGGCTCTCGATTTGCTTCGGTCCCAGGCCTCCTCTTTGATCTCTTGGTACGACCTGACCTTAACATTATTTTTAATTTGGTCTATATAATCATACGTCGTTATCAAGGGAGCAAAAACGATTTGACAGTAGTCATAGATTATGACAAATAGGATATAACAGAAGTGACAGTAGTATCAACACGTTTGTACCTACAAGTTCAAAATTTATCAATGTTTTTTCTAATATCTAACCTTCGTACTCGACTTGATTACTACATACTAAATAGATTAGCCACGCAATACTAACGACAACCTCTTCATTCACCTGTTACTCAAAACATTTTTCATTTATTTGTCTGGACTTGTAGATAAAGGATAACTTTAGACACACGAAAAAAATTTTTTTTCTTAAAAATCCACGCTAGGTACTCGTAATTTTCATAAAAAATAAACCTTCTGTTAAACGAAATTTCTACTCCAAAACGAACGTAGGAAAGGAGCAAAACGAGTTTGTTTAATCATTTCTAGCAAAACATCGTGCTAGATATGAAGAACTTCTTAGAGGCTAATACGTGTAGGCATAATATTCTGTTTATATTAAACGGACATTCTGTTATATATATTCTTCAACACATTTGTTTTTGCTCCCGCGATAACGATGTATGTATATAATTAATTCTAGGTCTTCCCCTTCCTCGCCTTCCTTCCATTTTTCCTTCAACTATCTTCTGTATAAAGTTGTCATGTCGGGTGAGGAGGTGAAGAAGTATATTTGTATTAAAAAATTTAAATTTATAAAAGAATTTCTTATTTCCAAAGTAATATTTTGTAGCGAATATTTGCTGAAGATTATAAAAGTGGCTAGCATTTACGGTATATATTTAAGGCGAGGTTGGCAATCTCCGAAAGGCTAGAACAAATAAGTTTTTGCGGCGACCGCAGGCACGTACGTGATTGCAGGCGCTGCCGGCGCCGGCGCAGCTAGGGCTACCCCAGGGAGGCACACTAGGACCCAGAGATATTAATATGAACCCTCCTGCTGCTTGCACTTACGACGTTAACAAGTGTAAATAGACAACATTTTAGGACCCAGAAGTTCACACATTGAGAAATATTTCTTTAGCTAGCTTCACAGATAAGAGCTAGCTTAATAAAACTATTCGTACTTTAATTTTCCAAAAGCGCTGGTGGCCTGGCGGTAAGACGTCAGACTTTCAATCCGAAGGTCGCGGGTTCAAACCCTGGCTCGTACCACTGAGTTTTTCGGATCTGTACGCCTAGCATATCTTGACGTGTGACGCGCAAGTTCATACTTCAAGCGCGACTCGAAGTGACAGGCGACAACGTAAGATATACTAGGCCGACTGGAAACTTAATGGGGAAAGCAAGTGTAAAGGAATTGTAATATGAATTATATCGGTTTAGTCTTATTTTAAGTATAATTTCCATCATTCTTCTTTAAATTATTTGACACAGTAGCAGCCCTGGATACCATTTTTACCAACATGGAGCGTCTTGCAGAACTTGCTCGTGCTAATAGTTTTTTAGAATACGGCTATTGGAGGCCTTTAGTTAAATAGTGGTTTTGTATTGTCTATACATGGTCGGTTCTAAATGAAAACGCTTTGTGGCATAGCAAAATTGCCAAGAATTACCAAATACGTTCATCAATACCTATATTTGTTAATATAAGCATTAGCCGCTTTAATTCACAGGTTTAAGGAATGCAAGCAATATTTCTTTTGTATTTCGATTTCCGATTGTTTGATTGTGTGGCAAAAGTGACAAGAAAGTTGTTGATGAAAATTCTCAAAATTCCAGCTACGCATCAGCAACGGCGCATTAAAAATATTCGTAGCACGTAAACAACCCGTAGCTGGTTTCATTTAAAATTTCATGAATTCGTGACCTATATGTTTTTTAAATAGGCGAGTGTGTAGGAACGTCTGGCCGAAATACAGGCGGGTTGTCGACCGCTCATTGCAGTCCTTAGAGAATTCAACCAACCGGAGTCGCCATTGACGGGCGCTTCCCTCTGCCGAAAACTTATGACCAGTGGTCATACACATGTATGGACTGACGTTTATGTGACGTGGCTATTTGTACGTTACGTACGGATATCCATACATTTGACGTTCCCCTCCCCCGCAAAAATCGGCAGACTTTTTTTGTATAGAAAACGACAGACATGGCTACTCCATCCGGGTTGATTTCTCTATGTGGCAGTCATTCAGTCCAGTTCCCTCGTTTTGGAGCAAAAAGCTTACAGTCCTGACAGCCTCTCCACACAGTTTTCCTATTTTCCTGCAGATATTTTTTACTGCTCCGATTTTGCTACTGATAGAAACTCGGAAATCTCCGGTCAAAACTCCCAAAACTGACGACACCCAGTAACACCAATACGCGACGTAGGCGTAACTTCCACACTGTTGACTGACTACATGTAAACCTTATTGTAATGGATATAAGGTCCAATAGTGAAAGAAGGTTGGTGTTAGTACATTAACTTTCGAAACAACGTCGTAAATTACACACGGGCCCGATTCGGCTTCATAAACACTAAACATTGTATGTTTCTGAGGAAATTAGTCATGTCGCCTGGGGACATTAAATTAAAATGGCGGGAGAGCTGGCGATAAATAGCATTTTGGGCTGTAGGTATGGGCTTTAAAACATGATAAACGTGTTTCACAACGACGAAGCTTGACTATACAGACCACATTAACTCTATACAGAGTTTGCAACTGACAACGTGCGGAAAGCAATATTAAATGTCAGATTTATTTCAAAAAATTACGGTTCAGGTGCCAGTTCCCCGTTACACAGATCGACCTATATGCAAACTATGCAAAAAGAGCTTGTATGCTACGAGGCGACGATACATAGTTAAATAAATAAATACACAAAGATTGCGTATAGCGTGGAGAGTTGGGTTATGAATGGGGAGAGAAGGGATACCAGGGAGGTGAGCTGGTTTTTACCTAAGTAATGTATTCGTATTACATGCGATAGAGCTATAGTGATATTCATAAGAAAAAAAATCGATCCAACAATATTCCAAAATCACCTTTGTATGAATTCCCATCTCACCCCAACTATGAGGTACTACGGGGTGAGGAGGGATTTTGTGTTTATCGGTAAAGTTATGAAATGGACCTACCCAAAATCATAAAAAAACTAAAATACAAATGTCCGGAACATTTATTATATATACCATTCAGTTTACATATGTAAAAATAAAATGTTACCGAGGTTTGAATGTCAATTTTCTCCCTACTCACCCCATTTTACGGTATTGATGAACATGAGTCACAAGTGTCACAACGTAAGATAATAAGTTTATAGCTTTATTTTATGATACTTTCAAATACCTAGCTTTACCCTACTTGGGTACCTATACTACTTATACAAAAATGACATTTATATTTTATTTTTCGGTGAAGGAAAACATCGTGAGGAAACCTGCATACATCCGCGGTGAAATTCAAAGGTGAATGTGAAGTTCCCAACCCGCTTTTGGCCAGCGTGGGGACTATAGCCCGATCCCTCTCATGTATTAGAAGAGGCCTGTGCCCAGCAATGGGACGTATTAAGGCTAACATATCATATCATATCATATTTATAAATTTTATTTTTATCTGTAAGCACGTGACATTGTTTCATTAATTGTAAATAGTTTTTTTATAATTCTGTCTGACGATGTTTTAGTGAAAGGCTTTTGTTTTATCTAGTGTAAAATAGTTTTGTTTACAGAAATCTAATTAACTCCAAGCAGACGTAGGTATTTCAAGGAGGTTAAAAACCTGCAGATATTAGACGGGTCCTACTGTCTTTTTAGGGTTCCGTAGTCAACTAGGAACCCTTATAGTTTCTCCATGTTTTATTTTTAAATACCTTTTACCATAGACTGTATGGATTTGGCATATCCGAAGTTAAGATGTGTTTTTTAAAGATTGTAGCCCCATCTTAAGGACCAAACGAAGCTTTTTCAACCGACTTCAAGATTTCGAAGGAGGAGGTTATCAATTCGTCGGGATCTTTTTTTTTGCTTTTTTTTATGTATTACACCGATTATTCGAAGACGGCTGGGCAGATTTGAAAAATTATTTTTTTGTTTGAAAGAGTATACTTCACAGTTGGTCCCATTGTAACCAGATCAGGATCTAATGATGGGATCTTGGAGAAATCGAGGGAACTCTTCAACTATTAGAAGCACACCTATAGTGATTTCAGTATATTTTACAGCAGCTCGAGCATTTGCTTTTGGAAACGTGGAGTCTAAGTGAAGTTCGCACTTTTTTGTTTAAAATTTTCTTTGTTTGATCCAACACAAACTACGTATGAGCAAATCAGCACGTCCCCTGGTTCCGGCGGCTAGTTTTCGGTGCCGCGGGGCTACATTCCGCGTCACGCGCCGCCGCGGCGAAAGTGAAATTGCACCTGAGCTGACTGTTTGAAAACTGCTATTTCATCTGCAAACATCCGACACAGCCGTGTGTTAAATGAGGATAAACAAAGCATTTGGTTAAAAACATTTAAAAAAATGAAAATATCGTACGCCATTGACAAAAACGGTTTTATAAACGGCCTCCTAGCCCAGTCGGTAGTGACCCTGCCTACGAAGCAGGAGGTCTCGGGTTCGAATCCTGGTCAGGGCATTTATTTGTGTGTTTATCACAGATATTTGTTCCTGAGTTATGGGTGTTTTCTATGTATTTAAGTATTTATTCATATTTATCTATTATATTATATATCGTCGTCTAGTAACCATAACACAAGCCTTATTGAGCTTACTGTGGGCCTAGGTCGATTTGTGTAAGATTTTCCTATAATATTTATTTATTTATAAACTGTTTTTAGTTCGAAAATCATTTAAAATCTATGGTTTTTATGACTGTATATGACTCTTATTTTAAGATTCTTTGAGAAACTGGCGGTTTTAAGAGTCCGGTAAAGTTTTTTTTCGATTTCGCTTAACTTTTCGATACTATTTTACAGTAACTGATAGTGATAAGACTACTACTAGTATTACTTTGTATACATATATTGAAATATCGTTTCTTTTTAAACTGTATAGGTGTAATACTTTTTTGATTTTATGTCTCATTTATAAATAATTCAGTTTCGTGATTTTTGCTAGGAGAGGTGAAAAGAGTAAGATTTTTATTGATCAAAATGATGTTAAACTAGTATGCAAAATATATAAATACGTTGAAAAATAGTAGGGTAGGGTAAGGGTAGGGTAGTTTAAGGAATAAGTGGAACAGTTTTTTTTTTCATTTTCATACATATTTTTTAAACAAGTGTATGTTTATTCTGATACTATGACAGAGCAATTTTAAGAAAAATGTAGGTGGTATTTTTGGGAATGTATTAAAGTATTTCATAAAAATTAAAATGTACCTACAAATAAACTTGGATTTATGCTTTAATCAGATAATGTAAAACATATTGGAGGGCATAAAAAATCAAGCGACAGTTTGCACGAATCAACGTCCTCACTAAATAAGCTCTGCAAGAATTGAGTTTTCGGGTATTAAATAATAATAAATGTGGATCATAAGTATTTTTTTTGCAATAACAAGACTCCAAACTATCTTATAAAATGCAATTCATGCGCGTTATTTTATTATTAGTGATTTTCGTTTTCAAATCGTTACCGGACTCTTAAGGTACTGATTTCTGCATTTTATTAAATCTAGCACTCTACATATTTATCTGCATCTCACACGTGCTGTTGTAATTATGCGTGAGGGTGAGGGCTATCTGCGAAAAGAAATGACCGCCCGTTGTATTTAGTAGCAACCTGGATCTTGTTACCTCTACATACGGTATAGATTCGTATTTAAAAATGAACGTATAATTATTGTTTTCCCTTTGAAGCCTCTAGATGGTATCGTTGCGTAATTCAAGGGTTCGATTGAAATTACCACCAACAGGTATTTCAGCCGTTCTATTATTTAAATGTCGCATAAGTCACCAATGTATATTTTAATTTTAACCCGTATGTAAACAGACATATGGTAGCCTTCTCCTTAAAACAATGGGAAAATAAGCGTTCATTTTTGGTCCGGAAACTGGATTGAGCTAATATTTGTTGGAAAAATGCAGCGTAAGCGAAAGTTTCGGCGAATCAGGTCGGGGTACTTTTTGCTTGGAATACGCGGTAATTTCGATCCTTATCGGTGTAGTAATAATGAGTTATTGGCTATTGAAGTGGTTTATGGGTAAGGTAAGGGTTAATTTTGAGGAAAGGTGGATAAGAAATTGGATTAACTTGAAATTACAGTTACTTGTGAAAGCTGCTAGTTTTATCGACGTTAAATACTTATTCATCATTGTCAAGTTCAGTGTTCTTAAATGATGAACTGAAGTTTAAATTGTAAAGTGTAATTTTAACTATACAGACAAGCGGCAGTGTTTGGCCAAGTTCGGGGAAAAAATCAATCAAGTAGTGACGCACACAAATCCTGCTTTTGGATTCCAATTAAAGTATAGAGTACCTCATTTTGACATTCGTGACGCAGGAGAGCGTCATCGGGGCTCCGAGCGTCATGTCATTAGTCACTCGGGTCATTGCCTGCCTAATATGGCAGACTCTACTTGCCCGCTATTTGCACCATAAGAATGCTCACTTTCGCCAGTTATACTGCGCAGGTGATTTTGTAATTTGAATCATAAAGAGGTTCTGTTAAAGCTTATTGTAATTTAGAGTTATTGGTTTAGTAAAGAGCTTTGAACATTGAAAGTATGTATAACCCAGGCTATTAAAACCTTATGCAGATGAATTTATTTTGAACTAATTTAGGTTATTTTAAAAATAGTGTTCATTTATACGATTTGAAAACAAAAATTGGTTATATATGGTCAAAAAACAGTTTGCGATTTTGAAGGATTACAATGTTACCCCTGTACTTTTATGCTATACTTTTTCTAACAGAAAAAGAAATAAAATACCTTTTATACTTTGTAAATTGTGTGAATCTCGTAGGTATATTTCTTTTCAAGTTTTTATGTGGCGTAATAAAAAAGTTAGTATTGTATTCTTAAACGACAGTGATTTCACACTTTCTCATAAACGATATTTGACACCTACAGATAATATTAATTTGTGACGGCCTAGGTCGCGGGGTGACCGGTCGATGATGGAGGGGGCACAATGCGCGCGCGCAGTGGGTGTCGATGACTTACATCTACTTGTCTACGGGCTCATTCATATTTATTAAACTTGCCCATTTTTTTAACAGTAAATCTTGACGCGTGACAGCCGGCTCTAAGACTTGGTCGCGGTTTCGCGAAAGTTATTGTTTATTATTATGAAATTGTGTTATAATATTTGAACACAATGTGACTTTAAGTTTCATTCTTATTCAAACTTAAGAGTTGGATGCTTTCTGTGCGAAATTTGGAAATGTGAGCCCATTGTAAACATAATCAGTACAAAAAAAATGTTATATTTTTCGTTTTGGCTGCAAAGCGTGTCAAAGGAAAAACAAGTCAAAAATCATTAAGTACCGACATTTGCCTTCGGGATATTTTTTTATATCATACAATGTTGAACACGCAACGCGAATTTCCATATAAAGTTAATGATTTTAAGTTTGTCAAAGTAATGTGAAGCATCATAAACGTTTACGATATAACCACAATAAAGCTATCAATTTTAATATCGTTGTTAATTACCATTTCGTATTTTGATATCGCAAAATCGAAAGTTAAAAACTTAGAGATGCCTTTAGAAATATAAGTGCCTGTTCGCAATACAGGGTGTTTTTTCAATAACTAGCCTTATTTTGCGAGGTAGGTAGGCCATACATAATAACTTTTTGTATGGGACCAACTCCGAAATCATGTTTCATACATTTTGGCCGATCAGATGTCAACGGTTTGTATGGGGATTGGGGAGGCTAAATTTTGTTTTGGGATTTCGGGCTTGGTCCGATGGAAAAAGTCGTTTGATATGATCTACCGAATTACCTCATACAATATGGCTATTAATTATTGGAATAAACTCCCTGTATACGCATACAGACAGACTGGAAGACGAACAAACAACGCAATTACTGGATGCCTGACGGACAGACAAAAGTATAACATTCAATAAACAAATAAATAAAAAACATTCCTAGAGGAGTTAGTTATAGTCAAATACGAACTATTAAGATTTCGATCTCAATACAAATAGGTACCATTCCATTTTAAACGAGATTAAGAAACTCGCTGCAATAAAATGCAATTATTATGAACATTAAACGCAGCATACAGAGCTCTAATAAACATGCATATTAACAAGGTATTTTATATCATCTGTGAGCCCTTTTAATATAACTTGACCCTTGGATTAGAGAGTAACATTATATTGTCATGTAGGTAATGCGGAGGGACGTGACGAGAGAGGTATTAGGAATGAATGTGGAGGGATGTAAGGGGAGAGGCGAACCACGGAAGAGATGGATGGACTGTGTGAGAGACATGAAAAGGGAGGGCGAGAAAATGAGATGACGGGCGACAGAGATGTATGGAAGAGGAAAACATGCTGCGCCGACCCCTAATAAATGGGATAAGGGCAAGACAATGATAATAGAAAGTGTAAGAAAAATGCTGGTGCATGGTATCGTTTTCTAATTACGAGAAACTAAGAAATAAAATTTTCACGGGACAAAAATAATGGTTTTGTATGGAGGGTTGACCGGCTGGGACGTCGATCATACAAAAAAAGATTTTTGTTCGCGTCTAAAAATTTTTTTCATATTTTTTATAGTCGCAATACGATACCAATTATGTTAAACGTCATTGGTCATTGGCTGATTAGTCAGCCAATGACCAATGACGTTTAACATAATTGGTAGCCTTAGGGCTACTATGACGACAGCAATTATCGTGCAGGGCCGCGATTCGACATGGCATAACTGACAGTCGCTTGTGAGACAACTATGATATCACACTTTTGTGATAGTTGAAATTTGGAGTGGAATCACTCAAGAGTGATATCTAAAATGGTGGCCATAGCCATAGACAAACCCCCTCTAGCGAGACCTACTGAACGTGTCGACAGATGGATATCACTCTATCCATCAGCGATACAAGTGTGACATCCACGTCTCACAGTTTCGCATGTCGAATCGTGGAGTGGAATCACTCAAGAGTGATATCTAAAATGGTGGCCATAGCCATAGACAAACCCCCTCTAGCGAGACCTACTGAACGTGTCGACAGATGGATATCACTCTATCCATCAGCGATACAAGTGTGACATCCACGTCTCACAGTTTCGCATGTCGAAGCGAGGCCCTGATAGCGTGACATTTTAAGCTTATTTATAATACTGTTGCCGCCATGTTTATCGTTCATATAATTTTAACCATGTCAGATTTCAACCTATCTCGTTATCGACGAACATGTCATTCGTATTAATGACAAATCCATCATAGATATCTAGACTGAACGGAGTTCAACTTACTTTGGACGGTATGAAGTCGTTCCATGTTTTGTCTGTGGTCAGCGTGTTTTGTGAATGGCGACGCATTTACATACATTTCCAATAAAGAAGTGCGCTAGCTGTCTGCAATTTACACCGCCACCGTGGGACCTGGGTTATGGAGAACAGCTTATATAAAACAGAGGCGACACTCTGAGAAGGCTAAACGAAAAATATAAATCTTTTTTTTTTTTAAGTTGTAGAGTCCAACCAAGCGAACTCAGCATGGGCTTTGCAGCGGGAACGGGAGTGAAACTACCACCACCTTAAACGTTATTACGCCTTGAGGTTATAAAATTGTATAAAGGCAGCAGGTTGTAAGGCGTTCGTCGAACTTAATCTCTCAACCGGCTTGCCTATTTTGAGCACTACTAGAAAAATTAAGCTTTTCAATTTCGTACCTTACTTAGGCCGCTTAGTAAGCTTTGTGGGATCGTGGCCTAAATACGGGTTATTCGCGGATGGTCTAGCGCAATATGACTAGTGTAATATTTTGCTAATATCGCTTTTAGTCTAGATCGCGAACGGTCAAAAACGCAATTAAATTTCTGTGCGGTTTGGCCTTCGGCCATTAGAAGATAATTATCGAATCTAACCTACCTATGAGCCTATGAGTGGTCATTTTGCGTTCTAGACCGTCCGCGATGTATACTAAAACCAATATAGGCACAATATTAAACTAGTCATTTTGCGTTCTAGACCATCCGCTAATAACCCCTAAATACGGTACTCGGCTGAAAAGCCATCCATTATGTCACAATAAAACTGTATCAAACACAATTTTTCTAATTAAAAGAAAGCTAAGAACTTTAAACAGTTAGCCTCCATGTACATTACGAATACGATTGGATCGGACCGTCTGCATTATGACTAGTACGAGTATGACTAGTACTATAACCTAGGGCTCCTGAATAATGAGGAGGCTAACGCGGCGATAACACGAGAAACTCTAATAAACACGTACACTTGGCCCCATAAGTTCCAATAATGTACAGCACATATACTTGTTTTAAAATTATAGAGAAGACTCTAAGACTAAGAGTACCTACAGCAGATCATAAAATAGTCATTGTTTTAACATCCGGTAATAACAATTTCTAGTAAAAAAACATTAAAGAAAGGCTTCTTAATTAATTTAGTTTAGACCCACAGATTAGAATTGATTCCAACTTGCTTTTGTTTTTGTTTATTTACTGTATGTGTATGAATTTGTAATAAATAATAAAATAAATATTTTTCAAGCACCGCCATTTGCGCTTTGCTTTGCGTATTTAATCTCAAAACTGACCTATAATTGCTGCCCAAATAAACGAATCAAATATTTGTGTACACAATCACAACTTTCATATATACTATAAATATAAGAATAAGAACGCAGGTCGTTAATACTTTGTTTAAAAACAGTCCAGACTTCACATAAGCACTCATTAGTATGCAAAAATATGTCGATAATCAGAACTATAACCGCGTATAGATAATTATAATTTATAGGCGCTCGTTCTCTATAAAATGGGGTTTAAATTGTTAATATCTTGCAATATTACCTTACGCGAAGTCATATCGTCGGGTCTGTGATAAATTGATGTATTTTTATTCAGAAGTGGGATAAATTGAAATATCTATAGGTAATTAAATTATATCAACAACGCCGCCGCCAAAGTACTTCGTTTTTTTTTGAGATTAGAAATTGAGTAAACATAGAAACAGTAGTTGCCAACCTGTTCTAAATGTTCAATTTAAACACACTGCAAGCACACCGACAAACGATTAGTTAACATGATTAAGAGCAAGGATCGAATACCGGTATTATTTTCATATAAATTCACCGGTATTCTATTTCGGTATCTCGGTTGTTAATGACTATTTTTGTTTTTTTTTTATAACCTAATAATTTATTACGTTTACCTAAATTACATTTCAGAATATTATGTAAACCCTGCGCGAGTCGGGCGCGATTTTGAGTTTTAGTAATACCAGTAACGATCCCTGATTAAATGTTCACATTTGTGAATGAATAATAAGAATTTGACGATTAAATAATCCAACACAACAATAATAACACGATTTCGTTTTGATTATCACGTTAGAGAAACGCAAAAAATTACAAACTGACCTGACAGTGACGCACATACATTCTAAAATGAAAACTTAACGTCTAGTTTTTTTATCAGTATTAAATTAAATTATTTAATTGACAATCACAACATGCACTTATTAATACATTTTCTTAAATAAAAGTGCTTCGCATTGTCTACTACGCACTTTGCCAATCAATTTGTCAATATGGTTTAATAATTTGGGGTAGCGTTGCAAAAAGCACTCTGCTGCGCCTAGAGAGAGCGCAGCGCGCAGTTATTAAGGTTATGTTTCGTAAACCCCTGCTTTTCCCAACGGACGTACTATACAGTGAGACAAAACTTCTTAGTGTAAGACGGTTATATGTATTAAAAGCTGTGGTCCAAGCTCATATCATAACAACTGAGTCTCCTAGCTATACTCATCTTCTGGCTAAGCGGAAATTCAGGGTCCCCCTACCAAATTATACTTCAACCTTTGCTAAGCGTTCACCTGACTATATGCATCTGCGTATCTATAATAAAATATGTAAGGCTCTTGGGATTCAATATTGTTCGCTAGGTAAAGTCAAAGGAATCGTTAAACAATGGCTAGTGCCCTGCCCTTAACATACGGTGAGACGGAGGCCCTTCTTCTCGCCAATTGATCTATATTTCTGTCAGCACAATCACACTCATACACACACACACACACACACACACACACACACACACACACACACACACACACACACACACACACACACACACACACACTCACACAAACACACACACACGCACACACATGCCCACACATTTCATGTTTCGTTAGCTTAATGTTCTGTTAAGTCCTGTTATTTGTACATATTTATTTTTCTCACGTATTATCTCACCTGATGTATCCTTTCATACATGTTGTGTCACATTTATAGCACTCCAGGGTCCCAAGATACAGGCTCAGCCTAGTTTGGGATCCGACAGATATTTCACTTATGTTATTATGTTTACTGACTAACAATAAATAATTTTAATTTTTTTTTTTTAATTTTGAATTCTATTATATAATACTAAATAATAAAACAATTGTCTTAGGTGATGGTAAAAGATTTGGTGGACTACGAGGTGGCTTTTGCTGTGGTATGCCACTCGGGCCTGCCTCTGATTGCTCCATAACTCTCCAACCAAACGCACAATAATAGATCAAGCAAATACCTTTACTTAAATAAGAATCATAATAAGCTTTAAACATTAAAAACTATCCAGGTATAGCTGAGAGATACTAATGACAGATGACACGAGAAAATATTTAAATATCGTACCATCCGTTTCGAACCTCTTCTTCTCTAGATATTTTATTGTGCAACATTCACAAGAACATTAACAATGATAAAAATAAAATATTTCGTGCATATAACAACTATCAAAATATTGTTAAATACTCAATATAACATTTACAAACACGAAAGAATGACTTTACTATAAATACAAATATATTTAACTATGTTTAATGACGGCGTAGGCACTTTGACAGTTGTGACATGTATCGTGCCTAATAAAGAACCCTGTACATCGTTCTGTCAACTTTTTTCTAATCTCAAAAAAAAACGAAGTATAGTTAAAACTTATTTACTTTACCTATCAACTTTAGCCGTTGTACAAAAGGAAATACCCGCTATTAGGTAAGTCCTTGAGCTACCTGTAGTCTACTACCTTTTTTGGAACTACAAGGAACATAATACCCTTTAGTTCATCTTTTTGCAACGATACAAATCGCATGACTAAATATATCGCTGGTCTCAATGTGTAAAGAACCCAAACTTTGACGACAAGTATTTTGCAATATCGTAATATTTACCTACTTGACAATTTACAATTACTATAGTATAATAGTTTGTAAATAAAATACAAACATTGAAAACAATTATCAACCCAGCAGGACTTGAACCTGCATCGATACGCCTTGCCGGGGCTCGATCGCTTTACCAATTAAGCTATAAGTCAAGTTACTAAGTTGACGAAATTTTCAATGCCTTCAATCATGTTTTTGCATTTATTCTACATCGGCTTTACAGCAGCCGTAAGCGACATCTAGGTGCTAACTACTACAGTATACTACTACTACGAGTACTACACTACACACTACTACTACCAACTATAGTATAAGTTACATTGCTTCAAAATTAATGAATTGTTCTTCTTATGTCTAAATCCACGATATTTCATTCATCGAAGATTCGCACTTTGCACACAATTGAAAATTGTTTCAAACAACAATAAATGTTGTTTGATGCCGTTTCATTATCGTACCTGTTGTATAGTCTGTGGTAACAGTCATTATCTACGTTTAAAAAAATAATAAATTGATCTGCACTCGTTATGGTTTCATTGCTCCGCTCCCGAAATCTTCATTAAAATAATTAAAAGCCATTCACGCCCGCCATTCGCCACAACACAAATATACAGTACATATTGATGATTAAAACTAATTCGTTTTAATTCATGAAATAAAATACCTTTGCCGGACTTACAACATGTACCAATTTGTATTTTAACCGACTTCAAAAAAGGTTATTTCGAGTCGATTCTTTCCGCGGCCCGTCAATAGTAAAGGTCACACTAGTCGATTATCTCGACTGAAAAACGTACTTAGCCGGATAACACTATATATAATACCGCAGTAATTAATGGGACAATTACAAATTATCTCGGGCATTACTAACTCCCTGTGAGGTTGCGTGCGCGTGCGCAGGGTTACCAGGACGACGTAAAGTGGGGAAATAATTGTTTTTGGTTTTTGTTGTATGAAATTCATAACCAATGGGGAGCTAGGGGATGAGAATAATATCTTCTATTAAGAATATATACCTCTACCTTTATTGCTATTTACGAAAGGATAACGTTTCATAGGGGTTCTGACAGACAAACAGTTGGATAGCGGGGCCTTAGTAATAGGATTGAGTTTGTAACCCTGGGCAGGAATACCACTGTATCATGAATATCATGATTATTAAATTAAAATAATACTATACAATCCTGACAATTTAAAGTGAAAAAATACGGGATCAGATATAACTTTAAATTTTTAGGGTTCCGTACCTCGACAGGAAATAACGGAACCCTTATAGGATAACTTTGTTGTCCGTCCTTCCGTCCGTCTGTCCAGACCCTTTTTCTCAGGAACGCTTGGAGGTATCAAGCTGAACTTTATATCAAATACAAGCGAACGCAATCAAAAGATACAGCCGTTTATGCCGCAAATTTTCGAAACTCGCATGGGAATCAAAACCTACAGGGTACTTCCCGTGAACTCAGTATCTTGAAATTTGGTACGAAGCAACGTCTTATAGACGCCACAGATAAAGGAAAAATTGCGAAAACCGTAAATTTTTAGTTACATCATATAATATATATATTTTTTTAATAATTTTAAAGGTACTACCCCTATATACCTACAGGTTTGTACGGAATCCTCGGTGCGCGAGTCCGACTCGCACTTGGCCGGTTTTTTTTATCGAAGCTAATCCATAAAATCGGTGCCTATTGAGTCCTATAGTTTTCTAGCAAGTAACTTTATCAAATAACTTAGAAATAACATTGTTTTCATAATTTTTGTGGTAAGTCGACGATATCTTCGAACCCCAATTCACATAATTGAGGTACCCTCTAAACTTATTTTTCCTGACAAATACACCTGTTCAAAATTCTTATAAGCAAAAACGGACAAAGCCTCCCCTCGCACCGACCGGTAACCCTGCGCAAACAGCACTACAATTTTACATAATGACAGTTCATTTATATTATTTGATCTCCGGACCGCCGAGATATGCCTCGATACTTTACCTCGTAAATAATCAGGTAAAAGGGCGAACGTTTTTTAACTTTTTTCGCGGCCTTGCGGCATGCGATCCTCAGAAAATGAAGATGTATTTATCCTCAAGGCTTTAAATAGGTGAACATATTATTATTAAATGTTATAAGCACGCAGCGTTAAAAGAATTTGCCCTGTGGTTATCCTACATTTAGTGGCAAATAGAAAAGCAAGGCACCATAATTTCAGACAGAATTATCGAACAGGCATAACTTTGTCAACCCTGACTAAATTAAACCTCTGAAATTTACAATCAGTATTCCAATTGAAACCATTGCCCGAAATAGACTTCTTACATTGTAACTACGAAGCTTGTTCGCTTTCCTCTCGATAGAGACAGGTAAAATACTTATTACTTACCCACTAGACTGAGCATATAAGACGATTCGTGGTCACTACACAGTGCAATGTTAATTAGCGTGATGAGAAAGCGAAGATTTTAATTGTGTCCAAGTAATGACAGTATTTACCTCGCAAGCTACGTAAGGTTTTTATCGTGTTACATATCACACACTCTGGTCATTTAATCGTTCGGTATGCTTTTATGTATATCATTATTTTGGCATACGTGACGTTTTCAAGTCAAATGTACCATCGGGTTCAAAATTGCATGGTCAATTTATCAATGAATTCATTCATAAATTGGCCATGCAATTCTGAACCCGATAGTACATCATTGTCGGTTGTTATTATGTTACAACGGCCTCTTAGCCCAGTTGGTAGTGACCCTGCCTATGAAGCAGGAAGTCCCGGGTTCGAGTCCTGGTTAGGGCATTTATTTGTGTGTTTATTACGAATATTTGTTCCTGAGTAATGGGTCTTTTATATGTATCTAAGTATATATTCATCTATATAAGTAGGTATATTTATCATCGCCTAGAACCCATAGTACAAACTTTGCGGAGTTTGGGACTAGGTTCATTTGTATAAGATTGTCCCCAAATATTTATTTATTATTAGAGTTTATTTCTAAATGAATTCTAATGGTAGTAAAGTAACGCCTTATTGACAACCGACAATGGTGTACTTTTGACTTGAAAACATCACATATGGAGGTTGGCGCTTGTACGTCGTACGTTTTACAGGTTTAGTATTGTATTCGTGCAATAAAAGCGTATTAAGCGCCGACCACCAAAGGATAGGTTACCTTAGTCAAAGTAATAACCGCGCGAGTCTTCAGAAACGTTTCGTAGTGCAAACTCTATAGGATGTAGTCTATAGACTGGAGGTTGTAAATCCGCCGCGGGCGCATACCCCGGTCGTCGTTCCAATCACTTTTCTTTTTTTAACGATCCTGTAATTTAACCAACTTTTAAACCGTATTTTTACCGAGTGTGGTCATAGTATAGGCAATTCTATTAGAATACATTAAACATGTGTATGTTATATCTTTTATAATATATTAACTTTTTGTCTAACACAAAAAGTTAATATACTTATTGGCTTTGTGTGAAAATTGTGAAATGCGTGGCAAAAATGTGAGCTAACACTTTCCTTTAAAATTTTCATATTGTAATATGACTTGTTTTCTGTTCTTTCTTAAACAAAAACAGCAGTAGAACTAGCTAAGCGGTAAACTAGCACGACTTTATTTTCATGAGAATATGAACATCATTTTGGACACCTCATACACTTACTCGCCTCACACCTCCTGTGCCGTATTCTAATTTTCAAAATACATAAACAATACATTAAAAACACAATCTATCTCAAACATAACTCCAACACACAACAAATAATCAACCAATATTGAAGGATCGGACTTGCATCAGAATAATTTTCAAGCAAATTCTGATATTTCTGATTCAGACGTTTAGCCGCTAGCTCTATTGTGTAGTTAATGCATTGGAGTTGTGTTGAACTTGTGTCGTGGCACAAATGTTTTAAAGTTAGAATACGGCCCCCTGTACGTGACAACGAAGCCCAAGGTACTATTAGTTATTCTGTGGCCCAAGTTCGTATTGGCCGTATTAATTCAATTTTCTCTACGCCGCAAACTATTAAAATTCCACTTAACAACATCAACCACGCCGCAAACCTTAACAATGCTGGCCGCCAGACCGATTTACTGATCCATAATGATTGACAGTTAATCGGTATCACTTCAAACCAATAAATATAGGTTTATGGCTAAATCTAATTGGAGGACAGTTAGAACGTGATTAGAAGACGATTGAGAAATACGAATACCGAAACCGGGTCAGAGTTTCAGGAGATCTTTGACTTTAAGTAAATTGCGTTTGACTTCAACTTAACTGATGGTGGTCGTTTTTCGAATCATGGATCATTATTTTTCCTACATTTGTCGTCTACGTACAGTCGCCATCAGATAAATGGGAGAGACCAAGATGGTCACAAATATCTGAGCTGTGTATGTTTTACTGCACATAAATTCAGCACTTCGAATAGTCGAAGATAGCTGGATCGTTTTAGTTGTTTTTGTCTGAAAGGGTATACACAATTGGTCGCATTCTCATCAGGTCAAGGTCTGGAGGTGGGATCCTGGAGAAATCGAGGTAACTCATAAAATATTATAGGCATAGGTACCTATAGTTCATTGAGTTTTTTTTACAGTAAGTGGCTCGGGCATTTGCTCTTGGAAAGGTGGAGTAGCCTGAGTGAATTCGGTTCTTTTGTCCTTAAGATTATTCATAGACTAACTCTCATTTTCTCTTGTCCACAGTGTACACCGACCAGCCGGTGTCCTCAGCGTCTCCGCCAACCAGAGACAAGATCAACGGGGAAGAGAAGGCGCGCTCCCGCCGTCGAGATACCTGGGCCGAGCCGTCCACACCGACTACTCCTGACGATCGTGAGTTTTTCACAAGCTTTTAGTTTTTACCATTTCACTTATAGTTTTAACCACCATTGCACTAAGTTTATAAAGGCCAACATTTCAAGTTCAAAAACTAACGGATGATACCAAAACGTCATTCAAGATGAAAACATAATAAAAGAATCATTAAATTTACAGCGTCTAGCCAATCGTAAATTCGTTTTTCGCGTGACGAATCCAGATCTCGAGCAGACGAGGAGTTGAAAACAATAACACGCCTGATTGTTTTGAAACACGGGTTGCGTCATAATTGTAATAGTGTTGCCCTTGTTCAAGATTGTATAACGGTCATGTACTGACCGACTGCGATATTTCAATATATATTTCCAGTCGTTACTAAAAGGTTTTAATATGCCCATCCTAGTACACTTTAAAGTTAGGACTTAAGACGTGAGCCCGTGCTCCAGCAGCGCACATATCTAGTCGATATGGCATTCTCATGATAAACCTTCATTACCTGGCTTGCTATATGCGGACTCTGAATTCCAAAGCAGTGGCTGAGAGTGCTTGCAACGGCGCCAAGATGACGGATGAATAAAGTATCCCACCGCATTAATACAATTGTGGCTTTAAAGGAAACGTTGTAAAAAGTTTCTCAGCAAATCAGGGGGCTTAGCCAAGATGACAATCGTTTGTAGAAAACGAAACGAAAAGCTATCGGTCTCACTATCACTCTTCCATATTAGTGCGATAGAGAGACGGATAGGGCTTCGACTCGTTTTCTACAAACGATTGTCATCTTGGCTAAGCACCCAGCTCTATTGAGAGCCTGTGACATAGATATCAGTATCGTTAACTCTTTGAATAACTACCCTACCCATCTAGAACAACGGCTGAAGGGTCCTCTTAGTCGTTATCTACCTATTGGATTAAGTTATTCCTTTACCTTTGTAAAGGAAATATTACTGTTAAAAGCTAAACGTAGCTTCTTGTGTCACAGCTGCCAGTGTGTCATCGCCGCTCCTGCAGCACCGCTATGATGAGCAACTGCGTGACATCGCCGCTTCGCTGACGCGCCCGCGCAGCCGCCGCGCACTGCCGCCTACGCTAGAGCGGCCCACCCGCTTAGCACCTGATCGTCTACCGGTAAACAACTTTTAGTTTTGGTTTTCACCTTTCAAATCCTTATTTTGCTAATAGATAATAAATATTTGAAAGTGGTTCTACTCGTGGTGAAGTTGGCGTATTATGTGTGCCTGTTATTAAAAGCTAAGCCTTAATGTAGACGAACTAAGCAAAAATAATCACGTCCATGATATCTTAATTGCAGTAATAATTTGTAATAACAATCTTTAATCAGGTCCGAGGATCACCCGACGGCGCAGTACCACCAGAAGAAGGCAGCTCCAGCTCAGCAAGCGAAGGCAGCGAGCCCACCGACGTGGTCGAAGCAGCCGAAGCCGAAGCCAGCGGCCGAGTGGAACTACCAGCGGAGCGGCTTCTCAGCGCCAGAGCCGGGTGGCTACAACGCCGCGGGCCTGGCGGGTGGTCGCGCCACTGGTTCGTGCTCCGAGGAGCAGCTTTGCTGTACTTCAGGGACCCTCATGCGGAAAATAGGGGGCTAATGGATGGAGTCATTGACCTGAGTGGGATCGCCAGGGTTGTCGAGCTGCCGACGTCAGCATCCACTAATGGATACGCCTTTGAAACTGAGGTAAGATTAGATTATTGACTAGCAAAGACTTGACGAAAAAAATGGATTTAATCTGTGTAATTTAAAGATCTTTGAGATTTACTGCACCAATGGAAACGAACCGACTACCATCAGCAAATAAAAGGTGTGGACTAATAAATTTTCACCTCTTTTTCAGACATGGGATGGCAAACATATCGTATTGTCAGCAGTGACGGCGGGTATACGAGCCAATTGGGTATCTGCTATGCGCCGCACTGCTGGATTGCCGGAATCGAAACCGCTATCCTTGCTCCTGCGGGAAGACAGCGTCGATCAAGCTTCTGAGTCATCCACATCACCCATCACACCAGTCACCCCGATCACGAGCAGATCAGCGCCGTTCTCGTCTGACGAAGAATACCGAACGGCCTCCGAAGGCGGCCGAAGGGACAGCGCAGACTGGGGAGACATGGCGCCCCAGCCGCCACCGTCACCCATTCTAAACAGAACACCCATCAGCAAAGTCAAAGAAAAAGTCCGTGCGCGAGGCTGCCACCAGACCCCGCCGCGGGACGCGCCGAAAAGCGACAAAGATGAAATAGACTCCACCAAAGAAATCCGTCCAGACGAAGTCAACGAAAACGAAAAGCCAAACGAGCCACGCAAACGCAGCTACATATCGACCATTGACAAACAGTCTATTGAAATCGACGACTTACGAAAACAGCTGAAGCTTGCTCTTTCAGACGTCAATGCCGCTGAGTCAGAACTAGCACGTCTACGCAAACTCAAATCAGAGGCTGCTCTCAGAGAAAAGAAAATGGAAGAACTAGTTACTGCTCTGCAGCAAAAGGAAGAAGAGTTGTCCATCAGAACTAAAGAGGCTGAAAACTTAGATGCAATAAAACAGATGTACAACCAAGATAAGACCACGTGGGAAACGAAGCTGACAGAAACCCAGAACTTCCTGAAAGAGTCGACGGAGCACTGCGAGCTGCTAACGAAGCAGCTGGCTTCAGCGCAGGAGAACGTGCAGCAACTGCAACGAGAACTAAACGAAGTAAACGAGAAGCTGATGAAGAGCGTAAAGGAGAATGATGGTTTGTACATGAGAATAAGAGAGCTGGAGGGACGCGTGACGTCAGAGTCACCTGTCAAGGAGAAACGAAAGAGCATTGGCTCTCTCAGCGACCTCAGCAACCTCAACAGAAACTTGGACCTAGAATCCTTAGAGAAAAACAGACTTATCGAAGAATACGTCGAGCTTAGAGCGAGATTCGTCAAAGCCATACAGGAAATCAAAACAATGAAGAAAGAACTTCGGGATTCTCATAACATGTACGACGAACTGGAGATAACTAACATGAAGTTGAGAAATGAAATGAAGTTGCGGGAGCAGTGCAGTCGATCAGAGATTGACTTGATGGCGGCGCGCATTTTGGACTTGACGAATAAACTTACGGCCTCCGATAAACAAGTGCGAACGCTAAAACACAAAATACAGAAGTCAGAGTCCAGGGAAAAGCGACGAAGCTTATCTCTCAAGGGCAGAGAATCCTTCGCGTTAGGAAAAGAGGTCGAAGAGAAACTGACTGAGCTAGAAAACAAAATCACACTTTTGGAAACGGGAGACCCCGCTCCTATCATAAATTCTCCGTCGAAGAGTGCGTCGCCTGCCAAGGAGAAAGCTCCCAAAACAGAAAGTTCTTCGGAAGAAAAGAGAGCGAAGAGACTCGCCGCTCGGTTAAGGAGGAAGTCACTCGACAGCGCCCTCGCCACAAGCACAGAACCCATAAAGATGCTCGTTCGACTAACGTCGTTAGAAACCAAAGTCGCATCAGCGTTCGAGAACAGGCGAGACCTGACCAACTCTTGTGAATCGCTAAGCCAGGCCACGCGGTCTACCAACAGTCCAGTGTTTACAGATAGTCCGGAGAGTGTAGGAACACAGTCACAACGACACTTGCTCGACAGACTGCAAAGCCTCGAAAGTGTAGTCATCCACTCCCGCGACAAAGTCAACGAGTGCCTTTGCCAGATGAGCGCCATGAGAGCCGCGAAGTCAAGACGATCACCCTCCCCTAGTCTCGAGAAAAAATACAGCATCAAGTCCATGGAGAAGTGCTTGACTGACGTCAGCAAGAGACTTCAAGAGTGCTTCGATAAGTGCGTCGTGGATTGCGAGCACGGAGAGATAGATGCCGATGACAGTGTGGCGCAGGTGGTCGTTCAGCTAGAGGAACAGCTACGAGCCAAGCTTCTAGAACTCTCCAAGAAGAAAGCGGCACTCTACGAAGCGGGCGAGCTCACGCAGAGGAAGAGCCTAGAAATCCTAGCAGAGAAACTAGCGTACGAGGCAGTCCTGGTCACCAGGATTCAAGAGGCTTTAGAATCGTCCAACGGGAGCAGATTCTTCGCTAGATTAATAAAGTCTGAAATATTCGAAACTAGTCAATTAATCGATAACCTTAAGTGTAAGATAAGCGGGGACAGCTGCCGGAACATTAGCAGCACGAGGAGCTCGCTGGACTACCTGGCAAGGATTCTGTCGAGGAAGATCGACTTCATGAATAGCACGCGCGAGACGAGGGACTTGCGGGCTTCGGAACTTATCATCCAGAGCGCAGATCTTGAAGCGCTCCGTGCGTCACAGCGCGAGGTAGCCGCCGCCGTCGACCGGTATAAGACCGACAAACTAGCAGAATTATGCTCTGCGCTGGCTTCCGAGGCTCTCGCTCATGCTCCTGGTGACGGTGATTCCGAACAACGCTCCGGATTAGAAGCCGCGAGAGTCCGGGAAGCTTGGGCGGCGGCGCGCGATGCCCTTGGCGCTGAACTAGTCCAAGCTGAAGTCGCACGCGCTCTGGGTCGTGCGGCACAACTGTGCGAAGAGAATCTTGACCGCGCACGTTCAGGGCGTTTGACATTGACCGCTCAAGATCGCGCAGATTTAGAACTGTGGTGGCAAGCAGCGCATGATCACCTGCGATGCGAGATGGATGCCGCCGTGCGCGATATCGCTGCTAGATACCGCGAATGCCTCGGCGAGAGGCGAGGCAAGGAAGGCTCACCCGGTGTCGACTCGCGCGTCCTACTCCAGCAGCTCGCTGAAGTCCTAGCACATAAGGCTTTAGTAGACGCGCGGGTAGCCGTCGTCGAGGGGACGTTCAGAGCTTCAGCCCCTCGGGACCCCGCGCCCCGCACGCCGATGGACGCGATATCCTCCCTGGACGCGGACCCCACCCAAGAGGCGGAGTTCGTGTACCTCTTCCAGCACTTCTCGAACGAGTGCCGCGCGCTCTTCTCCAGTGACTGTTCGGGTAACAGTGAAGACTTGACGAAGATCGGCGAGAGCCTCGAGCGGGCGGAGGCGGCGGTGGCGGCGGTGTGCGCCGCGCTGGGCGGGGCGGGGGCGGGGCCGGGGGCGGGGGAGGCGGCTGCGGCGGGCGGGGAGGAGGCGCCGGGCGTGCTGGGCCGCGTGGAGGCGCTGCGCCGGCGCGTCGAGGCTCTGCAAGCGCTGGTCCCGTGCCAGCACTGCAAGCAGCTTCAGGACGCGCTAGACAGGTAGGCATACTAATCTTGAATAATAGTTTGATGTTATAACATATTAGGAATTTATTAAGAGCAATGAAAGCAATTATGAAACTGGTAATATTATTTGTGGTATGTATTCATCTTTCGATAAATCCTAATGTTACGGAGTAGAAAATGTAAGATAAATAAACGGACAATTTTACATTAGGTGTTCTGTGCCAGTTTTCAATGCTTTCGAATATACATATGTAATAGAATTCTGACAAATAAATTTACGTTGTGGGCTAATATTAAGATATTAGCCCACAACGTTAAACATACGATACGTCGCTTAAAACTTCGAACCTTTTGTGACTAATTACTTCATTCCTTTTCTCCGAAATATATTTCATCGAAGTAGCTTCCTCTAGAGATTAATGTTCGCTCGCTATCATATCTAATTTCATTCGATTCTTACCGCTTATTAAATGGGACTTTTTATAACCCTGATTCCTGTAACTACTAAACTCCGTCGTCCTTCTTTGCGCATTAAACGGGTGAATATCAGAAGCGTTTCTACCGTGAACATATTTCATTAAAACACAATTTTTTTTGCAAAATTTTGTGTTTTCTATCATATTAACACGTAAGTTTTAATTATTGGCAACTTTTATGTCATGGATTCGTAACACAATGGAACTGGCGGTTGAAACGCCAGTCATAATGCCATTAATATTTCAAATCCCGAAAATATGCGCACTGAAGAGAACTCTCTCTGTGAATCGCCACTAACCTTCCTTCCTAACTTAACTGTTAGTGATGTGCTGGCGTGTGGCAGGCTGCAGGCCGAGCGCGCACGAGGCGAGAGCGCGCGCGCACAGCAAGCCGGCGCGCTGGCGGCCGCCCGGCGCGCGCGCACCGCGCTCCTTGCGCAGCACGAGCGCGAGCGTGGCGCGCTGCGGGAGCGCGCGCGCACGCTGCAGCGGCGGCTCGCTGCGCTGGACTCGGAGTATAGCGCGCAGCTGGACAGCCTGCGCGCGGCTTACCAGGTTAGTAACCAAGTAAGTGAAACTTTTATATTACCTATTTTACATTTTAAACTTAACTACTTGACACTTGGGAATGCATGACCAGTATTTTTTGTATGGCTCAATACCAGTATACCGGAATTTCCCACACAAAAATAAGTACCGGTAATTGTATTCGCTACTCGACACCACCAGTCATTTAAATACATTTTGGGGTTTGTTTATGGACTATTTTAGTGCATGTGAATGGAGCGTTTATTTCCGAAATAAAAGATGGCGTCACAGCAAAATTTTGTAGTATCCAGTTATTCAAACAGCTTCACAAGGGGACGCCTAGCGACATCTGCCGAAGAAGTCTTACACTTCTCAACCGGCTTCTAAGACGCATATGGGATATACACTCGCGATCAAAAAAATCGACTCAAGCAACATTTTTTACTTTTGGTCGTATTTCCGGAAAGCGGGAAATATTTTAATAAAACTTTGAATGCAATTTTATTACGAATTTATTCAGCTACAAAAAACAGTAAAAGACATCGATCTCAGTTGCGTAGTTTTTAGGTTATCGCAGTTTTTGTACAAAATGGCATTTTACATGGTTATGATATGCACGAGTTGTGCCCTCTTGAGACCAATAAAAACCGGTGTAACCGGTTATTTCTTATCATTCGCTTATCAGAAGTTGACCAGTGCACATCTCGCAATCTTACACCGGAATCACCTTCGAAAAATGGATACCACCGAAGCTGAAGCCACCGAAGTCGTCACCTTGGTGAATCGAGGATTCTCGCAGCGTTCTGTTGCTGAGCAGCTGAATTTAAGCCAGTCTGCTGTCTCCAGAGTTTATCGTCGGTTTTGTCGGTTTGGAACCTTGAAACGGAAACAAGGATCTGGCCGTCAGCGGTGCACATCGGAGAGGGATGACCGCTTCATCGCCACCTCCAGTCTTCGTAATCGCCACCGTACCGCTGTTGCCATCCAGCAAGACCTGATGCGGAACCGGGTTGTGCCTGTTAGCACCTCAACAGTTCGGCGGAGACTCAAGGAAGCCAACCTTACCCCAAGAAGACCTGCTACTGGGCCCAAACTGACTCAGAGGCATCGGGACGCTCGGAAGGAATTCGTGGCGACCTACGAAAATTGGACCTACGACCAATGGAGCCGCGTACTCTTCAGCGACGAGTGCAGAGTGTGTCTCCATGGCAGCAACAGAAGAGGACGGGTGTACCGAAGACCTGGAGAGAGGTTCGCCCAGTGTTGCTTCGCTGAAACAGTCGCCTACGGTGGAGGTTCCGTCATGATGTGGGCGGGGATTTCCATGGAGGGGCGGACCGAGCTGGTTTTTGTTGATGGCGGGGGTCGAGGCGGTGGTTTGAATGCAGACAGGTACATCACCGACATCCTGCAAGACCATGTCGTCCCCTACGCCGGGTTCTTTGACGAGGGGTTCCATTTCATGCAAGACAACGCCCCTTGTCATACCGCCCGCGTCACAAAGGAGTACCTTGACGCAGTTGGCATCCCGACTCTGAAGTGGCCACCTCTGAGTCCTGATTTAAATCCTATCGAGCACTTATGGGATTACCTGAAACGCAAGGTTCGAGCTCGCAATCCTGCTCCGGAGACAATTTTGGCCCTGAAAGAAGCTTTGGTCGAAGAGTGGGAAGCATGCCCCCAGGATACCATCAGGAAGCTGATAAGGTCAATGAAGAGACGCATGGCATGTGTGAAAAAGGTTTTTGGTGGTAACACCAGGTATTAAAGATAAAAATAAATTGTTATTCGTTCATGAAAATGTTTTTTCTTTCGTTGTTAAGGTCATTTTTGCACCCAAATTTTACACCTCCTTGGTATGCTAGCTTGTTTTTCATGAACTGGAATTTTTCGCCTGAAAAACATGCTCGTATTGAAAGCTGACACTGTTAGCTCTAAAATGGTACCGTTGCTTTTTTGATCTCATGATTGGTTCCTGAGATATTAAACGATGAAATTAAAAATTAGTTTGAGTCGATTTTTTTGATCGCGAGTGTAGTGGAGAAATTTGCAGCCATCAGGTGTGGTCTCAGTAGCTCAGTAGCTCAGTTGGTCAGAGCGATGGGCATGTATCCCAGAGTCGCGAGTTCGAGTCTCGCCTGAGGCAGTGGATTTTTCTACTTTTCCATTTTTTCTAAGCAAAATCATAGTAATCTAAAATTCCAGCTTAACTACTCAAAACTTGAACTTTCAGAGCGCAGTGTCAGCTGACGCGCACGGCGACGGCATGCGCGTGCGCTACCAGCAAGAGATCGAGCAACTGCGAGCATTATGCGAGAAAGGGTTGCTCGCGATGGAAAGCTCGCACAGACGTATCGTGCGAGAGATGGAGGAGAAACACCGCGCCGAGCGCGAGCAGCTCAGGTGAGTGTATAAAAAAAGTCGTTAAAATGTTCACAAGCCATATTTTCAGTAAATCTTGTTTAAGTCTGTACCTCCTTTACATTGTTGGTCGAAGGGCTCAAGGGTACAATACTTAAGACATCACATCCACTAATAGTTCTAAATTCCCCTTGGAATGCATCTGGAGGTATCACTTAGTAAATGCAAGTAAGATGCTCAACGTATTTAGAACAGAAACAAAGTTAAGTTTTCCGCTTAAATTCGGCCACTAACTCCCATTATCATATACAAAACACTCAGGTTTGAACTAGTTTTATGCCAATTTAAAGAAACGTAAAATTTTACTAATAAATAAGTATTATTCTCATCCTGCAGACTGGATAAAGAACAAGCATTAGCCGAAGAGACGCGCGCCACGCTGGCAGCATTGGACGCCATGCGCAAAGCTCACGAGAACGAGGTCCGGCGAGAGGTCGACAAGTTCAAGTCAGAGTTCCTGAGCCGCGGCCAACACGGCGAGCTGTCGCAACTCAGCACCCGACACCAGTGAGTTACTATACCTGTCACTAGATACCATGAACAAGGCTCACGAGAACGAGGTCTGGCGAGAGGTGGACAAGTTCAAGGCGGAGTTCCTGCGCCGCGGCCAACACGGCGAGCTGGCGCAACTCAGCTCCCGACACCAGTGAGTTACCATACCCGTCAATAGATACCATGAACAAGGCTCACGAGAACGTGGTCCGGCGACAGGTCGACAAGTTCAAGGCGGAGTTCCTGAGCCGCAGCCAATACGGCGAGCTGTCGCAATTCAGTTCCCGACACCAGTGAGTTACTATACCTGTCACTAGATACCATGAACAAGGCTCACGAGAACGAGGTCCGGCGACAGATCGACAAGTTCAAGGCGGAGTTCCTGAGCCGCGGCCAACACGGCGAGCTGTCGCAACTCAGTTCCCGGCACCAGCAAGATTACAATCTACACTCAACAATGAATATGGGTTACTTTCTATCGATATGTCCATTGAATTTAACCAATGGCCCGAAGAAAACCATGACTTAATAGAACCCAGTATTTTTAGTATTCTGTGAGCAAGTTACGTCATACGTGACGTGAAAAAATAAGTCGGCATATATTACGATATATGCCCCTGCCTTAATCATCGCTCGCTATCATTTGGAAACCAAAAGTGGTTATTATTTAGGAAAAAGTTTGTAGGAATAATAAACTAAAACATTGTGGTTAGGGTTCCCTTGTACCGAGTAGTTTTGGCCCAATATCGGGTAGATTATGATGTTAAATGATTTGTGTATTCTTTTTCTATATTTATTTTGCGTTTAACACAAAAAAACAATGCATAGCTTTGTGTTCAAAGCGTATTGTACTAAAACAACAAAAATATAGCACTCGACGGGGCTGAACCATATTAAATCGACTACAGGGCCACAATGCAAATGTTTGTAAGTCGAAACATTCATATGACATCTGTCCACTGTTAAACAGTGTCAGCACCAAGCACACTTTAATCAATCAATAATCCATATTTACAAAAATCGTGATTGTTTTGCAGGCAAGAGATGGAGGAGATAAAGCGAGAGATACTGTCGCTGAGCGAGAAGTATTCAGTCAAGTGCGTGGAGTCCGCAGCGTTGGAGGATAGGCTGGCGGCTGCCACCGCGCAGCTTGCGCACGCGCACAACCACATCATGCAGCTCGACGCTAGGTCAGTTCCATACTTATCACTCTAATTAATCACGCGTCACCTCCACAGTTCTATAAATCGCATTTCGAATATTATCGCAAAATAAGTTCGATTGTACTTTTCTTGCAAAAAATCATCAACTGATCAAAGAGATGATTCTGTACTAAGTGCTGGCCACGTCATATATGACACAATAATGAGAGCAACAAAACCCGTCTGATAAGATTACTATACTTATTATTATACTATCCTTTTTGCTAGATCCAGGCATCTGGCAGCTTTTAATAGGTGGAGGTCAGGGTGACAGACTAGCGAAATTTTAGAATTGAAACAGAGTAATACCAAAATAGGTATAAATTGACGGAATTGTCTCAGTTATTAAGGATAGGACCTATTTTTTAACATTAGAACAAAAACATTCCGTATTATTACGGAAATAAAAACAGTACGCGACAAACTATGAATTACATTATACGTCGTTTAGCACTATTTTTCCCGCAACTGAAACTTTTGGCAATGATATAATCTAATTATTTGCATAATTTCTCATAATATTGACTCAAACCCAGAACTGTAGGATTTGTTTTCTTGAAGTGGTTTACATTCGTTGACCTCCACTACTTTACCGCTTCCAGATGTCCAGATCCAGAAATAAGCATAGTATAGCAAACTGACAAGAGTAATTTCGTCGCACTTATTATTGTGTCATATCTGATTTGGTATCTAGCTCTCCGTCTATTATCACAAAGGTATTATGACCACCTTCGGTCTCATTCATCAGATCAGCCCGATAGTAACAATTTATTCAATTGTTCATCCTACTTACGAAGGTATGCTAAATTTCAGCTCAATCGGACATCAGGAACTAATTCAAATCTGACTTGCAAGATTCTGCCTAAACAACATATTATACTACCTAACTGACAAATACTATGAGTTAAATAAAAGCTATAAAATATAACGGTTACACTACACTCACTCAACTTCGCACGACATGTTTCGGGGAGCCTAGGTCTTCTTCAAGCACTAAGAGGGCTATTTAAACCGGCCCGTAGCGCACTGTTACACGTCGCGTTGCCGACTGCCAGCCTGCGTCCGGCGCGGCGTGCCGCGCGTCGCGCGTGCTCTGACAGAGGTTGTTGAGGGTGATCTTGCGCCGGCGCTGCTAACGTGTTTTTCAGCGTATTTGGTACCGTTATATTTTATAGTGCTAGTATTTTTCACGAAAATTTAAATTTAATAAATAAAAGCTAGTAAAATAGACGACGTGTTTTTAAATTATAAATAAATCATTCCAGGAACAAGCAGCTGCGCGCGCATATAATGTCGGAGGCCAGCGAGATGAAGAACGAGGCGCATTACATAGACGACGCCGGAGCGGTAAGCATACTCCTAGTACATCCGTTAATGTAAGCCATTGCACGAGGTGACGTGAGATACCTACATATATCTAAAGAAAAAGAAAGTTTTAAATCAGGTATTCAATAAGGTATTTGTCCAACATAGGTTACAGGATGTTACAAATTACTAAATAATTTGAGTTAGTTTCTCTGTGTCGCTTTTCCGCATACAAATTTTGGGCGCAGATGATTGACTAGTTATTGTTCCAAAGTTTCTCAAAGTGGATCCGCATTTTATCCAGAAAGTATCCGTATTCTATCTATTTATTTCTATTCAGAAAGGTTCGAAATAATGTATATACATGTGGTAACAAAAATACGGGTGCTCCGTTTGAGGGTATAATTGTTATCGTAATGCGATTAAGAAAAAATAGAAGAAAAATATTTTCGATGCGAAAAAAAAATTGTATGGGACACGTCGTCCCAGCCCTCCATATAAAACTTTTTTTTTTTTTCATAATTAAAATAGGATACTAATTATGCTCTTAAACGGCTCACCAATATTTTTGTTACATCTTGTATAGACCTTTTGACGATGGCTATTTAGCAATTCATTGCGATTCGCGACTTGAGACATTACGTGATATATTAGATACTAATTTTTAATCACGTGCGCGTTAAAGAAAAATTTGAATTAATGCTTGAGAAACAATTCGCAGTGGTCTGTGAAATTAAAACGGGATACCTGCCCTCAGGTATAGTATAGGTAGAGGTTGGTGAACCACACTGATAGTGAAACACACTACTCACTGATAGTGCATTTTAGCCACCCATCAAAGCTTAATATTTTTAGAAGTAAAAGCTCTTTGTGTTCTGATTCTCGCGGGTTAAATAGCTTAGGGGCATAACCAAATCTACTATCAAAAAAAACACGCACAAACCTGCAAATTAAATAAAATTATATTTATCGTTTGGTTTCACAGATTAATGACGGTTACCGCGACCGAGTTTTTCACTAGATGTCAGCACCGTGGCGGATTATGAGAGCTAGACCTCTAAGCTCTCATTATCCACCAATCATGTTTAATCATATTTTTTATTGATTGGTGGATTTTGACAGCTGCTGTCAAAAAGACCTCTCGTCACGGTGCTGCCATCTAGTGCAAATCTCGATCGTGGAAACCCTCATTATGGTTGAAGCCGTCAAAGTATATTCTGTTTTTCTACGCATTAAAATTTGTGTTAATTAACTAAGTATATATAGTTTGACCAATCGAATGAAAACGCAAAAATAAATTGGGTTTAGATCTCACGTCACCTCCCGAGACTACGGCACTCGCTTACTGCCAGGCTTATAGTGCTTCCATATACCATAAAGCTTTAGCCTGCCACGCTTGCAAGACATCGCACCTAACCTTCATGCCAAATTATATCTTATTGCATTCCATTACGATTCTATTTAGATTTGAACTTTGCATTATTGGACTTTGAAGGATTCTCTAGTAATTTGTATGTCGAACATTTTTAGCACCCCTTATGTAAATATCGCAAATATATCCTGTCAATTAGCCTTCATATGTTGTAGACCGAATTGAACTATTTAAATATTGTGCAATAGGTGCCATGTCAATGAAGACTTTGCAGAACGATGACTATTGTTAAAGCAATTTGAACCTTCTATACAACAGTTACGTTTCATATTTTAATGGCAGTAGTATTGTCGCGAGCATGCGCGAGCACGTCGCGAGGCGCAGCGCTGTCATTCAAACATGAAACGTAACTGCTTACGTGAAAGGTCAATTTCCTTTGGTTCTAGTAAAACGCGAGCCGACTCCGCCTGTTCGGTGGGGATCCTACATGAGATAATAATGGCAAAAATTAACACTTTGACTACCGAGAACCCGCCTGGTAGGCACTCGTAATGTTTGCTCAGATGCCGGGCACGCGGCATGCGGCATTGCGTTGCACTTCGTAGCCCGCCTGGCGGGTTCTGTCGGTTTCTGGGGTATTGTTCAAAATTTTGCCCGGTTGCGAAAGTGTTAAAAAAAATTCAAAACGCAAAGTATATTATGCGTTTGTATGGGACGGCCCATGGATTCCTTAAGCTCTTAAACTGTGAATAGTTCAATTCGGTCTCGTACTGTATTCGTATCGTACCGTTAGAACATTATGGTTGATTGGGTGCACTAACAGCATGGACGGGAGCCGCTGTGGCAGCACCTGCGCCGCCTGGCCGGCGTGTGGCAGCGGGACTCAGGTAATACACTTTTGGGGACAGCGCCATCTAGCGGATAATTGGTTACTTACGTTTTTTTTTTTTTTCGTCCAAGTGGACAGGGTAAAGCACTAAGCCATACTGCCTTGTCATAATTACTTACGTTTCTTACTGACAAAGAATTACTCGCTAAGTGCGCTTTCACATTATCCGATCCGATATCGGGTGTCATATAGGACCACGAAGAAGACAAATTTAAAAGTTGTGCATTTCTATATTTTTTTCTTAAAATATCCATTACTCAAAAGAACATACTAACGCAAAAAAGGTGGACTTAATGCCATAGGGTACTCTTTAGCAGCGTCTTGTTTCCTGGGGCATATCGGATGCGAACTTCCGATACTTATTTATTTCATTTATTGAATAAAAATAAGTACGAATGGCGGACGTAATGCCTCAAGGCATTCTCTACCAGTCAACCATCGATATCGGATCAGCCAGTGTGAAAACGCTCTAAGGCGGCTATAACACTGCTGCGGCTTCCGCATGCGGCGACGGTGTGCGAGCCAGATAGCGCTCTGCTTGTGTATATCGCTGTCTCGTTTACCCACCCGGTTGCGCGGCGCCAGTACGTTAGCCGCGTTAGTTTGGCAGCGCAGGAGAATTTCGGCGAAGGATTGCCTATTTATTATAGTATAAACTTATTAAATGCCTTTAAAATAGATAAAAAATAGTAATTGAGTAACGGAAGACCTAACTATCCGGGAGATGGCGTTGATCGGTATTCTAGAAGCACAAAATTCCGAGGTAAATGGTTCACATCAAGCTTTTTTTTTATACCACCTACTTATATTAATTTTTGTTCTCGATTTTGTATATTTGGAAATTAATTTGCTTTTTATTTTTTTGTAATAAATTCAGTTATTACACTGAAAGAGATATTTTTTGCATGAGATCAATATTCCAAGTACGATTTTACCGCATTCGTATCAATCAAGTCATTCAAGTACGTACGTACATAATCTAGCTAACACTAATTAGCTTTTGCTGCCTACAAAATAACAAAACATTAAAGCTGTTACAATACATGTTATAATTTATTTATGCTTTTCTTCGTATGTTTTGAGTTCTTACATTACCTACTAGTCGAATGAAGTAGGCTCTAAATCTTAAATATTTGAAGTAATTTAATTACTGCTACTTTTTAATTAGATTTATTTTACTTTCAAGTTTTCTAGTTAGATAATTTCTAAAATATCTAACAATTGTACTAAGCATCTAAATTGCTCCGAATGTAATAAAAATTAAAAATATTTTTTTAATGGACATTTGGTGTAACCATAAGAGCGTATCACACTTGCGATTTGTGTGCGAGTTTTGTTTGGGGCAAACATGCCGCGAGTTCGCCGCGTAAGAGTTCTGTATAGAAATCGCTTTCAAATCGTTAAAGTGTGATAAGGCCCTAAGGTGCGTCCAGATCTGGCAAACACGCATCAAATGCTTACAAAATACTCGCTAACAGATCGCTTACATTACATCTATGTATAGTATCAGAGTATACAGTCGGCATTGGAAGTTGCTAAGCGGGTGAGGTGTTCAAAATTGATTGAGCTTGACACGACTTTATTGTTAAGAGATCCGATGACTTTCAAATTGACTTTACTAGGATGACTTTACTAGGATGACTTTACTTAAACAGTTTTTTAGCTATATAGCTACTTGTTTTGGGAAAATCAAAAATATACCTACGTTAATATTTATTTTATTTGGAAGAACGTTGTTAATTCCGATACACGATTGGACGAAATCAGCTGATAGAAAATAATTCACATCTTATTACATTCAGTTACATCTTAAAATTAGCATTAAACAGTTGTATGTCTTTTATTTCTTGACTTCTACGTCTGTAATTGCACAAAATAAAACCACAAGAAAATACTAGAAAAATCATTATTTTATATTTCTCAATTAACACTTTCGCAACCGGGCAAAATTTTGAACAATACCCCAGAAACCGACAGAACCCGCCCGGCGGGCTACGAAGTGCAACGGAATGCCGCACGCCGCGCGCCCGGCATCTGAGCAAACATTACGAGTGCCTACCAGGCGGGTTCTTGGTTGCGAAAGTGTTAATGCGTAGTTTATTTTTCATTAATCATTTTGCAAAATTTGCAATGAGCTCCCATACTAATCGTAACACAGTGTTTCTCTTTCACTCACGCTAAAAAAGATACGACTGGAATTTAGCGGTTGTCATCCCCTTAAGAAAATAAGTGCCTGTGAAGGTCATTTTGAACACCTCACCCGTTAAACTACTTGCTGCTACACCTACACTGCAAATAATAAGAGATAGATGTATAAACATTTACAGTTTTTCTCAATCAGAGCAATCTATATGCTTTCGCTCACCTTCCCGAACTTGACGTGAGCGTTACCATGTTTAGGGGAAGTCCCGGAGCAGTCCGCTGATGGAGGCGGCGCGGCCGACGCGCCCCGCCAAGATACAGTTCGCGAAGACAGAAGCAACCAGAAACCTGCAGCTGTCGCCCGTACAGGTACTTATATTTGACAAGTGGACTAAGAGCTGGAACGTCAAATATGACACAATAATGAGAGCAAAGAAACCCTTCTAGTAAGACTGCAATACTATCTTTATTGCTAGATCCGGGCATCTGGCAGCTGTTAATGGGTGGAAGTCTGAGTGACGGACTCGCAAAAATTTAATACCAAAAAGTAATACCAAAACAGGCAAACACTGCCGAAGTTGTCTTATTTATAGAGGATGGGGCCTATAGTTTAACATGAGAACAAAAAACATTGGGTATTACATCGGAATCACAAACAGTAGGCGACAAACTATGAATTACATTATACGTCATTTTGGACTACTTTCCCCCATCAGAAAGTTTTAGTAATGATATCTAATTATTTATATAATTAATCATAATACTGCATCAAAACCAGAACTATGTCCGGATCGAGAAATAAGCATATTATAGCAAACTAGCGAAAGGGGTTTCGTCGCTCTCATTATTGTGTCATATCTGACGTTGAGTCTGTCTAAAGACAATATCTCTTATACCTCTATGCACGCCTAGCATAACTTGACGTTCGACGCGACAGTTCATACTTCAAGCGCGACTCGAAGTATGGAGTGACAGGCGACAACGTAAGATATGCTAGCCGGCCTGATGGGGCGTCCATTTGGTGGGAACACTGCTAGAGTTTCTTGCGAATCGCTCGTGCACTGCATTCGTAACGCACGCCTCTCGCATATGAGCGCGTTACCTGATCTGGACACACTTCGACGTAGATGTGACCCTTTATGAAGAAGTAGTTTTTAGAAGAAAATTCTGGTATTTTCAACTGCGCAGTGTTAACTATTTTGTTATCAATCATACCTACTTCCAGCAGTTTCAATGTATGTATGCTTCGGCGCGATCTAGAACTCCATAAAGTATACATTATGTTTCATTTACAAAATTCAAAATCAAACAATTATTCTGCAAGTAGGCCTCAAGGGCGCTTTTATAATTTCAATAAATAAACACCCCAGCTAAACGACAAAAGATGAGAAGACGATGGCAATCTGTTGACATAGGTACACTTAACAACATTATTAGGAGTGAAATCATTCAATGATTCGTTCGTTCCAGAACTGAGGGCGCGCCGCTGCTCCCTGCGCGAGCGCACAACCGTCGCCCCGCTCGTCGGAATGGTGGCCGAGCGGAAGAAGCGTTTCGAACTGTAGCGAGCCAACATCGACCCTGTGCCTTTGTCATAGAGTCCAATCTTCATCGGCAACAAAAAGAATGACGCGACGCTGCGTCCATTTCGAATTCATTGCTCATTAAAAAAAATTGCACCCTATGCCATCAACATAAAGTCTAATCCACATCGGCGAGATACAGCGACGAATCAGCGTCCATTTTGAATTATTTATTACTCATCCACGCTAACAACGACCTTATGCCGTCCGCATAGAGTTGAAACTATCGAAGAACGAGTAACGATTCGTCCATTAAAATTGACTATTGAGCTTGAACGCTAAAGTCATGGCAGTAAAGTTTGATTTCGAATGGACGCTTCACCCACCACGCTAGCACCTGGCCACTTTGCTTTGCATATCCCATACGTTTTAGCAGTAAAATTATTTTATGTACTAAGTATTACAAGATTATAGTAGTTATTAACATTATTTATGAGTGTTTCATGACAGTGTATTCAAATGTAACCTTTAACGGATTGTAACTAGGACTACAGTTGTGTAACTTAGTTGTTAGAGCAGTGGTTATTCATGTTATTGATATATCTACACAAATAGTGTCCCAACATTTAGCCGTAGTGTATGTTATGTTATGACCAAATAATTTTCTCTATAAGAAGTGGCCAGATTCTTAATTCCCACCACATGAAATGTATATAACTTTGTTAGTATTGTTTTTACTTAGTTCTAGTTAACTCATGTATATTTCATTCTTTTGTACGTTTTTTTCTTTTCATGAACTATTTGAGTGACTGATTTCTTCAGTTCGTTTCTAAGTTAGTTGTAGACGATTGGTTAGTGATTGTAAAAATGTAACCTTGTGTAAATACTAACGGCCCTTTTGTAACCATTTGTTTTCATGCACAGTTTCCTGTCCATTTAATCTTTAAGGAATTGTTACCAAATATTTCTTATTTATGACATTTTTACTTTTTCGGGCGCGCCGGGCACAGTGACTCGCCGTTCTATATTGTCTATGGGATCATTTTAAAAAGTTCAGTTCAGTGTGTCACTGTGTCCGTACGATCCCTTGTTTATTTTTTGTAGTTTTATAAATAGTTTAGTGTTTGCGTTGTGAGAATATGGGACATATATGGATAGCCGCCAGTGGGCACGGTTTGCTTATATTATATTTATAGAGGCATATTATACTGTTTTACACATTAACAAGTTATTTTAGAGCGTTAAAGTTTGACATTTTCGGTTTATCCCTAACCTGTGTGTAAACTTGTTTGTTACCATGTTTCTGAACTGGGCATTTGAAACTGTCTTCCAGGCGTTTGTCTCACATGTTGTGTATAGTGTCACTATCCGCGTTTTCGAGCGAGTCCAAAGTCGAAAGGCGTCTTAATATATCGTATTGCTCAATGTTATCTAGTTTCATTAAATTATATAAAGAAATGAAATACCAAAACAATTGATTGCATTGTATAACGCTTGTCGGCACCTAGGATAAGGACGCGGCTGATAAATTACTTGCGCACGCGCCGGTGTCGTCGCGGCGTCGTGTCGTCGACGTGTCGTCGCGGCGTCGTGTCGTGACGTGTCGTCGCGGCGACGCTGCCGTGTCTTTCCCCTGTCTCAGTTGACGTTGTAAAGTGTTGGTTTACATAACAAAGATTTTTAAATAAAACTACTTAATACAACCGTTGTTTTATTTATATGATTTAATACTTATTTACATCGATTTAGGAACTAATTTAATAAGCGCTTTAATACTGAAAGGCAAGTGAGCGCGTTATGGATAAAATAGTAATTAATGTAATTTAGGGTGTGCCCCACGTACTCGTTTTATATACAAGTCAGAAGTGGGAACATTTCTTAATGTAATTACATTACGATTATAACGAACAGATATTAAAGCTTATAATAAAAAAAAACATGAGTATCCTAATGTCTACCTTATCATATAGGCGAAAAGGTTCAAATTTTGTAACTCATTTGTAACTTGATGTACTTATTAATTCAAACTATAGTGTGCTCAGCGTACTATTAATTATTACTAACAACATTTGAAATAAATATTTCAATAAATAATTATAAAAATATCGTTTTAAGTCATAAAATAGTTTTTTCACTACGAAAAAGTGATAATATCTAATTGAAATAATTAGAAAAAACATGAAAGAATACACACCGGCGCTGGATCCTAAGACTACCAAATAAAACATTATTCCATAAGCTGCGTTTCCACCAGTGATGAGGGAGGATGCGTGGAGAGAAATGTCCAATAGAATTTTATTTTATTTTTTAAGGTTTACCAACAATTACACCAATACTTATTTTTAATTCACATGCTTGTATGTTGAGAACAGTGTAATAATTACTTATAGGTAAACTCCACATGTAAGAATAACTTCATTTATCTATTCTCGCACAACGCAGCTCTAGGGTTGGTTCTTAACAAACACATTCCTCTCAACGCATCCTGGCTCATCTCTGGTGGAAACGCAGCCTTAAACAAAAGATGTTCATCTGACAACTTCACACCGTTTAACTGGTGGACTGTGCATTAAAAATAATGTTTTTCTTATCCTATTATTATCACACAAAAATATTACAGCTAATGTGTAGGCGGTGAATCAAAACGTAAACAAGTACAGATGTGAGAGGTTCTCTTATAGCTGTATAAGCGGTGATTCTACAACTTTCTGTCGTTTAGGCAGAATAGCGCGCCAATCGCTATGGTCGGCGAGTATTTTGCAGCCGAATGAGCTGTGTTTGATAGAGACAAGTCTGGCCGTAAGTTCTCTAATAGCTGTGATTTTACAGCCTTCTGCCGTTTAGCAAGAATAGCGCGCCACTCGCTGCGGTTAGCGAGTATTTTGCGGCCGAAGACGGTGTGAATGATGGAGATAAGTCTCTTATAGCTATATAGGAGAGGTTCTCTTATAGCTGTATAAGCGGTGATTCTACAACTTTCTGTCGTTTAGGCAGAATAGCGCGCCAATCGCTATGGTCGGCGAGTATTTTGCAGCCGAATGAGCTGTGTTTGATAGAGACAAGTCTGGCCGTAAGTTCTCTAATAGCTGTGATTTTACAGCCTTCTGCCGTTTAGCAAGAATAGCGCGCCACTCGCTGCGGTTAGCGAGTATTTTGCTGCCGAAGACGGTGTGAATGATGGAGATAAGTCTCTTATAGCTATATAGGAGAGGTTCTCTTATAGCTGTATAAGCGGTGATTCTACAACTTTCTGTCGTTCAGGCAGAATAGCGCGCCACTCGTTGCGGTCAGCGAGTATTTTGCAGCCGAAGACGGTGTGAATGATGGAGATAAGTCTCTTATAGCTATATAGGAGAGGTTCTCTGATAGCTGTATAAGCGGTGATTCTACAATCTTCTGCCGTTTAGCCAGAATAGCGCGCCACTCGCTGCGGTCAGCGAGTATTTTGCGGCCGAAGACGGTGTGAATGATGGAAATAAGTCTCTTATATCTATATAGGAGAGGTTCTTTGATAGCTGTATAAGCGGTGATTATACAGCATTCTGCCGTTTAGCCAGAATAGCGCGCCACTCGTTGCGGTCAGCGAGTATTTTGCGGCCGAAGACGGTGTGAATGACGGAGATAAGTCTCTTATAGCTATATAGGAGAGGTTCTCTGATAGCTGTATAAGCGGTGATTCTACAACTTTCTGCCGTTTAGCCAGAATAGCGCGCCACTCGCTGCGGTCAGCGAGTATTTTGCGGCCGAAGACGGTGTGAATGATAGAGATAAGTCTCTTATAGCTATATAGGAGAGGTTCTCTTATAGCTGTATAAGCGTTGATTCTACAACTTTCTGCCGTTTAGGCAGAATAGCGCGCCACTCGTTGCGGTCAGCGAGTATTTTGCGGCTGAAGACGGTGTGAATGATGGAGATAAGTCTCTTATAGCTATATAGGAGAGGTTCTCTTATAGCTGTATAAGCGGTGATTCTACAACTTTCTGTCGTTTAGGCAGCATAGCCCGCCACTCGCTGCGGACAGCGGGTATTTTACGGCCGAATTCAGTGTGTTTGATAGAGACATGTCTGGGCGTAAGTTCTCTTATAGCTGTATAAGCGGTGATTCTACAACTTTCTGTCGTTCAGGCAGAATAGCGCGCCACTCGTTGCGGTCAGCGAGTATTTTGCAGCCGAAGACGGTGTGAATGATGGAGATAAGTCTCTTATAGCTATATAGGAGAGGTTCTCTGATAGCTGTATAAGCGGTGATTCTACAATCTTCTGCCGTTTAGCCAGAATAGCGCGCCACTCGCTGCGGTCAGCGAGTATTTTGCGGCCGAAGACGGTGTGAATGATGGAGATAAGTCTCTTATATCTATATAGGAGAGGTTCTTTGATAGCTGTATAAGCGGTGATTATACAGCATTCTGCCGTTTAGCCAGAATAGCGCGCCACTCGTTGCGGTCAGCGAGTATTTTGCGGCCGAAGACGGTGTGAATGACGGAGATAAGTCTCTTATAGCTATATAGGAGAGGTTCTCTGATAGCTGTATAAGCGGTGATTCTACAACTTTCTGCCGTTTAGCCAGAATAGCGCGCCACTCGCTGCGGTCAGCGAGTATTTTGCGGCCGAAGACGGTGTGAATGATAGAGATAAGTCTCTTATAGCTATATAGGAGAGGTTCTCTTATAGCTGTATAAGCGTTGATTCTACAACTTTCTGCCGTTTAGGCAGAATAGCGCGCCACTCGTTGCGGTCAGCAAGCATTTTGCGGGCAAAGACGGTGTGAATGATGGAAATAAGTCTATTATAGCTATATAGGAGAGGTTCTCTTATAGCTGTATAAGCGTTGATTCTACAACTTTCTGCCGTTTAGGCAGAATAGCGCGCCACTCGCTGCGGTCAGCGAGTATTTTGCGGCTGAAGACGGTGTGAATAATGATGGAGATAAGTCTCTTATAGCTATATAGGAGATGTTCTCTTATAGCTGTATAAGCGGTGATTCTACAACTTTCTGTCGTTTAGGCAGCATAGCCCGCCACTCGCTGCGGACAGCGGGTATTTTACGGCCGAATTCAGTGTGTTTGATAGAGACATGTCTGGGCGTAAGTTCTCTTATAGCTGTATAAGCGGTGATTCTACAACTTTCTGACGTTTGGCCAGAATAGCGCGCCACTCGCTGCGGTCGATGAGTATTTTGCGGCCGAATGCGGTGTGGATGTCGCGGAACGGGACCTTCTTGCGGGACAAGTCTGGCCGGAGATTCTCTTTGTCTGTGTAGTGAAAATAAATAATTAAAATACAAAAAAATTATGATATCAGAACAGGATAAGGATGCAAATAAATTGCAAAACAAAGGTAAATCAGTTCACCATAGTAGCTGCGTTACATGCCATGGAATTACTAGAGGTAACAGCTTAGATATTTTTTCCCAATGGAGAACATGCGTGAAAAATATTTAATTGAATTTGTTCAATAAACACGTTCAACAACCCCAAATTAATATAAATAAGTGGAAATCCGTAATATTTTTTAACAGTTTCTTAAAGATATTGCGGTTTAAAAACGTAACTTTAAGGTCGGTGACGTCACAAACCTCACACTTTTTGTATGGGGCGTTTTGACGCGCGGCGCAGACGCCTAACGTATTTTCACATTTATTTACTACTATCATAGATAGTAGGTTTATTAGAGACATTTGAATCTACAGGGAAATAGAATCGAATGACGTCTTCCAAAAAAATCATGCATGTTCGTAATTAATGAACAAATTGGGATAAACGAAAAATTGCCACCACATTATTTTGGTAATATATAAGGCTCCATCCGACTCGGGCGTTTTCGTAAGCAGGGTGGTGGCGGGACGCGATGAGAGCTCATAACATGCGCGCATCGCTCTCTCAAGGGGCAGTTATATATTGTCTCTGTCTGCGCGGGCGCTTACAAAACGTGCGAGTCGGACGCAGCCTTTTACTGTACCTCTATTGTCGGTATCAGGCGTCGCAGAGTCATCTATCGAACGGGAGTAGAGTTATTGTTCGTAACACGACAGACGGCGTTAGTGCGTCGGCCTTAATTACGGGGATACGATGTTCCTGTTGGAGTTGCCACTAGTGCTGCGGCTTTCGCCGTGACATCACTCACGTGTGGCCCCGGCGGAAGACCATATAATTAGTCCTTAGATTAAATATGTTTGTATGCATGTTGTTGTTGTCGCGAATAAATTCTTTCTATTCTATTCTATAATTATCCCAGTTGTTACTGTAAGTTGGTGAGAATATGTACTCACGGTGCCTGCTGCCCTGCACGGCTTTGGGCTCGTTTTCCGGCAGCTTGTTGAAGGGATTGTGTCTTTGTCCGCGCGGCGGCGCGCGCGGCTCCTCTGGAGTCGCTAGTGCCGCGGCTTCGGCTGCTGAATCCGCTATTGAAGATAATAATATATGAGCCTGGTAATTTAAAATATAAACAATAAAATAAAAAACATATTTTATAAAACGACAGATGTTTGTATAAAGGTCTATCCCGAATTTAATTTTTTACCTTCTTGAAATCTAAACTAACATTTCGGCACTGGTTGTACTGGTAATGATAGCGGCCCGTCTAATATTGCGTCATATGTGTTTAAAACAAGAGAGTTTTAAATGTTATAAACATCTAACATCTAAACATTAGAATTGTGTATTTCCAGGCCTCCTCATACCTTCAGCTTCATCCAGTTGTCTTTGCAGCTCTGCCACCATAAGTTTCATGTAGTCATAGCTGGCGCAGGCTAGGGCTTTCATCCAGGCTTCCATGGAAGCCTGCGAGTTGGTGCACAGGTAGAATGTGCGGCCTCCCACACACTGGAAGACTATCTTAAAGCTGTAGGCATCCTCTTCTTCTGTTAGCTCTGCGGAAGATACATAATAATGAAAAGACAAAGTTTTAAAACAAAATGTGAAAAAATATTATTCTTTCGGGTACCTCCCGTACACATGGAGTGGGGGGGTAAATATTTTTTTTACTCCAACCCTAATGTGTGGGGTATCGTTGGATAGGTCTTTTTAAAACAATAAGGGTATTCTGAAACAATTTTTGGATAAAACTAATACTTTCGTAAATATTAGCTCCGAAAGTTTAAAAAAGTGTTTATCGTATTTCCTCGATATCTCATTAAACATTGATCCCAGCAAAAAAAAGCAAAGAGTCTTTTTGATAGAAAATTATATGTGAATGAATTAAGCAAAAGAACACTTTTTCGTATGAGCCACCGTTACCGAGTTATTTACGAAAAACCAAAATTAGGGACCTTTGCACCCCCCCTTCCCGCTAGCGGCACCCCCATCCACCGGTACTTTTAGTATGTTGTGTAAGATACCTTTGCCTACAACTACACCAAAATTTGGCTATACACGAATTATTTCCTTTAAGTTTTCCTTCATTGGGTGGGCTAAAATTCCCCTTTGTCAACTTACTCACTGGCAGGAACACAACACTAATTATGCGTTTGAATTTGTTTCACTTTTACTTTATATTCAAGGTTCCCACTACATATACATAGAACATAGACAACCCACAACATACAAGCAATGTTCTAAAAACACTAATGTCTATCTATGATATGCTTAATGCTTTCTAATATTACTATCAAAACCAAGGATTGTTACCGGTATTACTAAAAATCTAAATAGCGCCCACCATGGGCAATAAATTATCAGATAATTTGGAAAATATTAAAAATATATATGAACAACTGAGATACCGAAATTGAAGACCGTGAGTTAATTTGTGCGAAAATAATACCGATATTCAATCCCTGATCAAAACAAATTAGATTAAGAACACTAATGAGAAAATTGGATTAATAACTGCCAATTTACCTTAATTTAGTTACCAATGTAAGACTGACTTTCGTTTCTCATTTATAAAATAGTAATTAGTAGAGGAGGCCATCACCAGACAGGCAGTGGTGCTTCCAACACTACACTACTGTATTTTCAAGCTAAGACTTGATATTTGACACATTGTAACACCTGCACTACGTTAATTTCAATTGCTCATTGAAAGTAGAAACAAAAGATTGAACAGTTTCTAAATTGAAAAGGTTGGTGCCAACACAAAGAATCCTCGTTTTACTACAAATCAGATAGATATTGTATATTTATTTAGCATTTAAGTGCAATTATTCCTGTTGTAAATGCGATGCCCTAATGTTTACTTTCTATGACAATTTTTTCTTAAATGTAGTTATGGGCAATTACATTGTTTGAATTCTGCTGTCATTTGAAATAATTGGTATTAATTTTGTAGAAATTATCAATTTGGTCTGAATTCAGAATAGAGATAAGAAAAACAAATCAAATTTTCTTCTGCAGCCCCATATAACAAATTAGTCAATACAGACAAAAAGCTGCCAGAAGTTGGATTTTTCCACCTTATAGCTGATTTTGTTTATGATTGACTGAATCTGACTTAACACGTTAAACGCCAATGGAAATTTCGACTACTTTCGTTGGAGCCGCGTTGGTCACCGGTGACCGGCACTAACACTATCTGTCTAGGCCATGGAGGTCACCGGTGACCGCAGTGTAGGTTCATGTTTGAACGGCTGTTTTGAACTGACGGACACTATTATAAGGCAAAACTCTATTTGATGTGTACGGCATGGCCTCAGAAAACAGTTTGTACGCTTTGGTTCTTATTTATACCTATTGACAGACAAGAGAGAGCCACAGTCCATTCCAATTGGAATGGTTGATTAGTTATTGTAATAAAACAATATTTTATTGTTAGTAAGCATTAGAAACCCGACTTATTTGTTACTAGCTGTGCCCGCGGCTCCGCCCGCGTAGAATTCGGTCTGTGTCAGTAAGCGGCTAATTCACCCCTAATTTCTCTCCCGCTACCCTGGAGGCGGAACTTGAAGTAAAGTTGACAGATGGATACGCTAGAGGACAGTAGTCCTAATAAAATATTTTACAATTACCACTAAATGAAACTACACTCATAAATGAATACTCATTTTTATTATATATTTTTTTGCATGATTTAAACGACATAGAGAGTAGTAGGTGTATATCGGACGATACAGGACCACTTTTGTATTTATACGTTCATGTCCACTCCACGGCAAATATCATCCAAATCGATCCTCCCGTCAAATCAGTCAAAGCATGAAAGGTAAGAACAGGCGGGGGGTCACAAATGCAGAAATTATTTTTTTCTATTTGAGGTGCACTTGGAGGGGGGGGGGGGTGTCATGACCCATACAAATTTAACTCAATCGAGTTTAGTGGCTACCCCCCCCCCTTTTTAGACGTTGAATGTTTATAGGCTACGTATAACCTGGCTGGGGATTTTCTGGAATTGGAATTAGTAATCCTTAAGGGGCGATTTCCGGGATAACAATGCCAAGAGCATGTCGGGCGTTGCTCAGTGTAGAGTTTCGTAGATGCTGCCCTGTTACAAAACATCCGTTCAAAAGGTCGTTTATTTGGCGGCGCTTACGTAATTTTACTATTAGGCACTTCCTTTCACTATGCGTTTTTGACTAATAATTCAAAAACGGCTGAACCGATTTTATTCAATATAGTTTTTATTGAAAGTTCTTATCAGCCCTCACCAAATTTCAGCTTTCTAGTGCGAACGGTAACTGAGCTAGACCGCGGACAGACGGACGGACATGACGATGTAACTGTTACGTAATAAGGCCTAATTATGTACAGAAGCATACACTTCTTTACCTACACACATATTAAAAATCCATTGAAACCATTAGAATGACCGCCATTACACCGCCATGACCAACATTATTGCGCCGGCGGTCGGGGGGGCGTGCTGGCAGTCGGGGGGGGGGCGGATTTTCATTACGTTACCGTAGGTAATGAATTTACATACGTTTTTACCACACTGTCACAGATAATACACTGATGTTACGTTACTGGTTGCAATAATGTTGGTAATTAATTACATATGGTTCCGAACGCGGAATAGAGGATTTACCTATGATATTGGTGTAGATCAAGATATTTGTTCGTCAATGTAAGCACATTACAATGCACTAATGAACGTCAGAGTAAAATAAAATACGTGAGAGTCGTGGAAAGTGTGTGAATCGAGTGCGATTGGAACGAAGTTATGTTATTTAATTTATGACTTTTTCGTAAATTTTGTGATTTTAGAGGTTTTTGGAAATTTTGGAAATTTTGGATATTTTGGAAAGTTAGCCATTTTTGACATTTTCGAAATTTTGGACATTTTCGAAATCTTTGACATTTTCGAAATTTTTGACATTTTCGAGATTTTTAAAATTCTCGACTTTTAAGGTTCTCGACCTTTTTCACTTTTATCACTTTGTCACTTCTCAGTTTCACTACACTTTACATGTTTCTCAATCGTATGGGTGTCGCGTTTTCGTGACGTGACCTTTTTCGTGACGGTCACGTGACTTTTTTTCGCCTAGGCCCCCATACGCGAACCGTCCGATAAGGAACTTAGTTCCAAAACTACCACCGGTTCTAACCCTACACCTCTGGCCCAATAAGTATTATGACCGAAAAGAAATTCGACGGGACTTTTCCAACCACACTGAAACTACACTCAAAAATGAATACTTTTTTATCATATTATTTTTTTAGCATGATTTAGCGTTGGGGGGGGGGGGGTCCATTACCCATGCAAATTTAACTCAATCGAGTGTAGTGGCTACCCCGCCCTTTTAGAAGTTGAAGTTTTATAGGCTACGTATAACCTGGCTGGGGATTTTCTTGAATTGGAATAAGTAATCCTTAAGGAGTGATTTCCAGATTAACAATGCAAATAAAAACCGGCCAAGAGCATGTCGGGCGACGTTCAGTGTAGAGTTTCGTAGATGCCGCCCTGTTACAAAACATCCGTTCAAAAGGTCGTTTATTACGGCATATTTGGCGGCGCTCACGTTATTTTACTATTCGGCACTTCCTTTCACTATGCGTTGACTGATAATTTAAAAACGGCTGAACCGATTTTATTCAATATAGTTTTTATTTTAATAATAAGTTCTTATCAGGCCTCACCAAATTTCAGCTTTCTAGTGCGAACGGTAACTGAGCTAGACCGCGGACAGACGGACGGACATGGCGAAACTATAAGGGTTCCTAGTTGACTACGGAACCCTAAAAATAGATAAATAGTAGTTTATATAACTGTTACGTAATAAGGCCTAATTATGTACAGAAGCATACACTGCTTTACCTACACACATATTAAAAATCCATTGAAACCATTAGCATGACCGCCATTACACCGCCATGACCAACCTTATTGCGCCGGCGGTCGGGGGAACAGATTTTCTTTACGTTACCGTAGGTAATGAACTTTCATACGTTATTTATTACCACACTGTCACAGATAATACACTGATGTTACGTTACTGGTTGCAATAATGGTGGTAATTACATACGGTTCCGAACGCGGAATAGGGGATCGTGTACTGAGCTTAAATTACATCCCGACGTTTCGAACACTTTACAGCGTTCGTGGTCAACGGGTCGACTGAGGAAAAATATACAATTACCTCCGTTCAAAAACTATCACAATATGCAAACCTACCCACATATTAAATATTAAACCAAATTTTGTAATTGCACATACCGAGGGGCCTTTATAAAAAACAAATGCTAATAATGTCAAATGACTAATTTACAATCCATACTAATATTATAAATGGGAAAGTGTATGTGTTTGTTTGTTTGTTTGTTAGTTTGTCCGTCTTTCACGGCAAAACGGGGCGACGAATTGACGTGATTTTTTAAGTGGAGATAATTGAAGGCATGGACACTCTCCATGCCACTACATAGGCTACTTTTTATCTCTTTCTAATCCCCCACTTCCCTAAAATGGGGGGTCGAAGTTTGTATGGAGCATTCCGGGGGACAAAGGGGAACCGTGTTACCCCGAATTTAACGCGAGCGAAGCCGCGGGAAAAAGCTAGTGTCAAAAGCTGGTGGTACCGAAAAACCATCCTCTCTGTTGAAATTTGGATATCATCATTTCATCATCGTCATCATCGGTCGTTTACCGATGTAAAGCACCGTCGACCAAGGTCAGCAGTCTAATAGGGCCAATCACTCAGTTAAATTTGACAAACCGCAAATCCTCGTCAAGGAAAAACGATACATTCCCCGAATGTTGCGAGAGGCGATCGAGATTAAAAAATATCCAAATTTCAACAGAGATGATGGTTTTTCGGTACCACCAGCTTGGGATCCAGTTATTTTTAAGGAGCAAGCTAGACATAGGACTGTGAGACCATAATGTTGGACAGTGTGGTCACTATTGTTATTTCATTTGTAAAGATTTTAGTTGACATTATTAATATTTATTTTCATAAAGGTCCCTACGGCGTGTGCAATTATATTAATTTGTAAATTATTTGAAATTATTTAACATTGTAAATTAGGTATTTGACATTATTAGCATTTGTTTTTTATAAAGGCCCCTCTGGCATGTGTAAATACTTTGGTTTAATATTTAATATGTGGGTAGGTTTGCATATTGTGATAGTTTTGGAACGGAGGTAATTGTATATTTTCCTCAGTCGACCCGTTGACCACGAACGCTGTAAAGTGTTCGAAACGTCGGGATGTAATTTAAGCTCAGTACACGCGATATAATCCGTTTTAGTTGTTTTATTTCATGAATAACTATCGCGGCAACCGAAGACAATATTATGTTATTTAATTTTATTTCATTTTTGACTTTTTCACAAATTGTTTTATTTTTTTATTTGTATTATTTAGAAATTTGGAAATTTTTGAATTTTGTTTTTTTTTGAAATTTTGGATTTTTTTTGGAAATTTTGAAAATTTTGAAATTTTGGAAATTTTGGAAACTGGAAATTTTGGAAATTTTGGAAATTTTGGGAATTTTGGAAATTTTATAAATTTTAGAATTTTTTGAAATTTAGAAATCTTGCCATTTTTGATTTTCCATTTTACATGATTCTCAATCGTATGGGTGTCGCGTTTTCGTGACGTGACGCTTTTTCGTGACGGTCACTTTTTTTCGCCTAGCCCCCCATCCGCGAACCGTCCGATAAGGAACTTCGATCCAAAACTACCACCGGTTCTAAACCTACACCTCTGGCCCAAGAAGTATTATGACCGAAAAGAAACTCGACGGGACCTTTTTTTTTCAAAACAGTAATACACTATTAGATCTTAAAGATACAAAATAATGCGTACTTCTTCAAGAAGACATATCAAAACAGCTTGAGAGACAGATAATGTACCCATTGTTTATTTTTAAAGAAAAATAAATCCTAATCTGACTGCTTCACAAAACGTTTGATATGTTTTCCTACCTAAACGGTGTCCTATAAATGTTAGATGATTTTGTAGTAGTTTTTTGGTTTGGGCCATGCATCTTTGTCCGTCATATATAGTCCTCGAACCTGCAATAACCCTTTGACATTCTCATCACGTTAGGTCGCGGAAGGGTCCTGGATTTTCCCCCGGCAACCATCCCACCAAACAGTCCGCCCGCTTTAGCGCTCCAGAAGCATAAAGCCCAAGTCAGGTTCAAAAAAAAAAAAACCTTTGACATTCATGACATTTTGAAATATTTCTTAAGAGCGGGTAAAGGTAAATTTAAAGCATCGATGGGTAACATGTTATAAATATGAACACCTTAACCAAAAATTACAATTTATTTCAACACCAAATTTCATCTAAATACGTACAGCGGTTATTGGTTGTTTCTTCCCCATGTAAAGGTCCACCTCTTTTGCTTCCGATTAAGGGATAATTTCCGAGATAAAACTATTATATTTCCTTTTCCAGAGCTCAATTATCTCCATACTAATTTCTATTAAAAATTCTCCTTACAAACCCCCTTTTCTTTGGGGATGAAAACTATTCTTTGTCCTTTCCCGGGACTCAAACTATCTCTACACAAAATTTCATCAAAATCCGTTCAGCCATTTTCACGTGATGCACGGTCAAATAAAAAGACAAACAGATAAATAAACAAAAATTCTAAAAATTGTTGGAACGTGTTCTGTTATCGACTAAGTATCCCCAGCCAACTTTTTTTCAATTATCTTCCATGTACAGACTTTCGAGCCTCTTCAGCTTTATTATATGTATAGATAGTTTTTATTGAAATTACCTTTCAGGCTTCACTTCCATTAAAAATTTTTGGACCTACGGTTCTAAAGTAAGATGGAGGGGGGGGGGGGGGTCTTTTTTGAAAATGAAACTATCCTTTGTCCTTTCTCGAGACCCATACTATATCTATACAAATTTTCATCTAAATCACTTCAGCGGTAAAAAATTACTCATACCAACTTCCAACCCCCTTTTCACCCCCACAAGGGTTTGAAAACTATCATATGACGTTTCTCAAGACTCAAATTATCTCCATATTCATTTCTATCTAAATCGTTTCATCGGTTAAAAAATCTCTATACAAATTTTCAACCCCATTTTCACCCTTACCAGGGTTGATTTTCGGGATTACAAGTATATATTATCCTTTCCCGGGACTCAAACTATCTCTATACAAAATTTCATCAAAATCCGTTTAGCCGTTTTCACGTGATGCGCGGTCAAATAAACAGACAAACAGACAAACAGATAAACAGACAAAAATTCTAAAAATTGTTGGAACGTGTTCTGTTATCGATTCTAAGTATCCCCAGCCAACTTTTTTTCGATTATCTTCCATGTACAGACTTTCGACCCTCTTCAGCTTTATTATATGTATAGATTTAGAAACAGCGACAGCGACAGGTACTCGGATCTGAATAGAACATTACAGCTATTCTGCCGGCGTGATAAAAACAAGTACATTGAGAACATCTGCCAGGAAATCGAGGACCATGCACTAACAGTACAAAGCTCAGATCTTTACAAAAAAGTTAGACTCCTTTCGAAGAAATTCAAACCCAAAACTTGGGTTATTGAGGATGAGAATGGAACCCGACTTCAAGATCTGAGCGCTGTGGCGGACAGATGGCGCAAATACTGTGAGCACCTCTATAGGGACCCCCTTGGCCGTGCTGCTTCAGAGGCGTCAACATTATCAGGGAATAGCCTAAAGCTTGAACCTCCTATACTGCTTTCCGAGGTGACAACTGCGATTGCTGCTCTCAAAGATCGGAAAGCGCCCGGACCAGATGAACTTACAGCTGAAATTATCAAGGCAATGGGAATATCAGGAGCAAGCGTAATACACCAAATATGTGACAACATCTGGCGCACGGGGCAGTGGCCCGACGACTGGGCAAAATCAATCATCCTCCCGTTGCATAAAAAAGGATCTACGTCGAAGTGCGATAACTACAGAACCCTAGCACTTATATCGCACGCCAGCAAAATATTACTGCATATAATAAACAACAGAATCCGTTACTACTTAGACTGGCAAATACCACAAGAACAAGCCGGCTTTGTCAAGGGCAAAGGGACTCGAGAGCAAATTTTAAACATCCGCCACCTGATCGAAAAGTCCTATGAATTCAACACTCCCATCGTCTTATGTTTCATTGACTATAGTAAAGCCTTCGATTGCGTTATCTGGTCGGCCTTGTGGACAGTTTTGGAGGAACTGGGTGTGCCTGACCATCTAGTCTTTTTGATCAAATCGCTTTATCAGAACAACCAGGGCGCAGTCAAGGTGGAAAGGACTACCTCTGAGCCCTTCAAGTTTGGAAGAGGTGTACGGCAGGGTTGCATCCTGTCCCCTATCCTCTTCAACGTATATGGTGAATATATCATTAGGCGAACGCTGGAAAACTGGGAGGGTGGCGTCCCCGTGGGTGGTACCAAAATTACAAACCTCCGTTACGCAGATGATACAACGCTCATAGCGGGTAGCGAAACTGAAATGGCGTCGCTTCTGGCCAAGATGGAAAGGATTAGTTTGGAATTAGGCCTTAAAATCAACCATTCCAAAACCAAACTCATGGTGGTAGACCGTACCAACTCTCTCCATACCACAGGAGCCCTGTCCCTGGAAGAAGTGGATGATTTTGTCTACCTGGGCACTTCTATCAGCAACACGGGGTCTTGCGAGAAGGAAATCAGGAGACGAATAGGTATGGCCAAAAACGCAATGGCACAGCTGCAAAGGATATGGAAAGACCGAAACATATCTCGGAAGACGAAGAAGAGGCTAGTCACGTCTCTGGTCTTCTCGATTTTTATCTACGGTGCGGAAACTTGGACCGTACGGAAGGCTGACCGTGATCGCATTGACGCCTTCGAGATGTGGTGCTGGCGGAAGATGCTTCAAATTCCGTGGACTGCATTTCGAACAAATACATCGATATTGAAAGAACTCGATATAAAGACAAGGCTTTCCACTACCTGCCTGCGAAGAATCCTTGAGTTTTTTGGTCACATTGCCCGGAAAGATGGACACAACCTTGAACAACTAATGGTTCTCGGGAAGGTCGACGGAAGAAGGCCGAGAGGTCGAAGCCCAGTCAGGTGGTCCGACCAAATCCGCTCAACGCTCAACACCAAGCTACATGATGCCCTCCATGATGCTAAAGACAGACACAGATGGAGGAGCATCATTAGAGACAAATTAATCTCCCATTGGGGGAATCACGACCCTCAGTAATGAGGTGCACGACGCGAGGAGGAGGAGATTTAGAAAAGTGATATTTATCTATTATATGTGAAAATAAAACTTATGGAACAAATACTTTAATAGTTAAATTTATTATAATTCATTTGTTCATCAGTGCAAGTGGTTACAAAATGTGTTATATTTTATGGCTACAAAGACATGATATACGTTTTGATACTGATCACACTCATAAGAAAGTAGTAAATTTATTACCTAAATTACATGACTTCGACTTAGAAGCTACAGAATCTTGTATACTTATACATGTATACGGTGAATTTATTAGGTAGTTACCCAATTAACAGACAACTAGCCCTAATTAACACAAATGACAAAATATATACGATAAAAATATAATTACATTTCGTATATAATATTTTGTCCTAATTAAATAAATTTAAAAGGAAATTAAATTACACAATCAACGATGAACTATGTTAAAACACGAAATACATAAAATAGGCTTTTCTGGACAGTCCTCACAATACGTATTCACTTTTTTGGTCTTATTTTTAGCATAGGATCTTCCAAGGGTAGCGACATTTTCCCGGTAACACTGGACACACATGCGTCTGCTTGTCCTAGCTGGACCCGGTTTTTTAGCCAATCTATGAGCTACTCTTCTAGATCTTGGAGCAGGACTAGCAGGAGGATGTGTTGTTGCATGTCGTCCACACAAATATTTCAAGATCTCTCTCCTAAATTCGGTAATTGCCATTTTTTGGCTTTTAACAGTTTGGTACAAGATTAAAGCGTTCACCATGGCTGTATTCAGTAGCAGGTTAATAGCTAATTTCTTGTACCATTTCACTGATTTGCGTAAGGGTGAGGAATATGCTGCCATCTGATCTGAAAGATCTACTGCGCCTTTTGCCTTGTTATAGTCGATAACTATTTTAGGCTTCATGATGACTACCACGTTTTCTGACCTCTTTAAATTGGTGAGAGTGTTTGGTAGATAGAAGGAAAACTTCTCTTTTGTCCTTCCATTTCATGACCGTTATTCCATCTGAGCTTTCCTTAGCCGCGTATTCGCCTCGTTTCAGCTTTGCAGTAATGACTTCCTTAGGAAGATGCTTTCTGTTCTTGCGGATTGTACCCACAAGATGGATTTCGGCATTTAGAAGTTGTCTAGCAAGATCTACACTTGTATACCAGTTATCAGTATAAAGTGTGAGTCCTTTATTCAGCAGGCCGTTACAGAGAGACATGACCACATTGACAAGTGTGGTATTTACTTGATCGTTACTTTTTCCTGTATATACATTGATTTTGTTCGTATATCCTGGAATAGTGCAGAGTTTAAATTCCTTAATACCGTACTTGTGTCTTTTTTGTTTGTTATATTGACGAAAGATTAGTCTTCCACGGAATGGGACAACACTTTCATCTATGCACAGATCTTTCGCAGGTGTGTAATTCTTCTGAAAGTTCTCATTTATCGTGTCGAGTAAATTTTGGACTCTATGTAATCTATTCGATCTATTATCTTCGTCTTGGTGTGAGAAATGTAGCATCTCTAGCAACAGCTCAAATCGGTTGCGACTCATAATCTTTTTTGGAAAATTCTGTCCCATGATATCATCTTTGGACCAATAGTCGGCTATTTTGGGTAGTTTTACTAATCCCATGAAAACTACTAAACCGAAGAACTTTTTTATTTCTTCTGTTGATGTCGGAATCCACTTGCGAATCCGTGCTGAATGTGAAGCATTTTCGTTGCTTGTTATTTTATTTATAGCAAAAATATTTGTATCATTCGCAATTTGTTCAAAAACTTCATCAGGTACCAAAAGAGCGTAAAAATCAGCTGGAGACTTGTTTACCATGGTGATCATAAGATGTAAGATTGTGGGTAGCCCAGGGAACTCAGTAAACGGAATAATTGTACGTTGGTTACCTCGAGGCTCGAACCAGTTGGACGATGATGGGACGCACCCTGAAGCACTTGGTGAGTTCCTCCCATTTTCGAGATCACTAGATTCACTGTCAGATTCGATTAATATACGTCGCCGTTTACTACCCCTTGCTTGAAAATTATACTCATCTTCAGACTCCAATGGAATGTAAACACTGTTGTCCAGAAAAGAAATTTCTATATTTTCAATTTGTGAGAGTTCCTCGTTAGTCAATTCAAATTCTTCAAAGTTCATTTTATTATTTATATTATTACCAAAACACTGTTATATCTACCGAAATTTTATTAAACACAGTCACAGGATAACATGGTCCGATGATTGAAGTGTCATCTTCTTTGTAAGAAACTCAGAGACTAACTGATTTACTTACACACTTTTGTAAGGAATATAAACACAAAATATTAGAAGAAAAAAAAATTGCGAAGATACGAGCAGTAATAAAAGACAAACGGTGTATTTCCCAAAAATGTAATTTTCAACATATGGTGTTGTAAAAATAGCACAATACCGTCGGCATAATCTAAGGTAAACTGCGTGGAAATAAAAAAATGTACTTACACCAAAGCACAGGTGTTAGAAAAGACAACAAAAGAGCGCCAGGAAACAAAAGAAGTTGCTAAAATGCATTTATAAAGTTCATTATTATAGCATGTAATTATGAATAATTAGGGAAAGGTGTAGTGTTACAATACATACAATACAAACAGATGTGCCGTTGCGGGCGGCACTGTGGCCCCCACGGCCCTACGCGAAGGAAACACAGATTTGTTTCTACGCAGGCCATGACGGCCACCCGTGACCGGCATTGATATTTATAGGTAATTTTGTAGAATAATAGTTTATTTTATATGTTTCGATAATAATATGATGTTTATTTTGAGAATTTAGCAAAAAAACATGATGTAAAAAATGGACAAAATTTAAAATTTCATACGGCCTTACTTATACACGTAATGCCGGACACATGGTGTCCACCATGGCGTTCAACGTGTTAAACAAACCATAAAACAAAAATAATAAACCTATTTCACATTTGATTATAGTTTTAACCTCGTGCCGCCCAATGTGCGATAGAGTGTACAAAGTAACACTCAGCATTAACGCCCAGACTTTCGAAAAAATAAAAATGAGGTAAACGCCTAGTGTACAGTACGCTGTACTTAAAAGCTTATGAAATGTCATTTTTATATTTAAACATATTGGCTTATACATTGCACATTGGGCGTTTAGCTGAACTTGCGTTTTTTTTCTTGGGCGTTACTAGGTTAATAAACCCTAGGGAACAGACGAAAAGTATTTTTACGATTGGTTCCCTCTATTAGACTTTGTCAATCATAATCAATTTTTATGACCATCGATTTATATTAGCCACATCTCTCAATCCATCATTGCAGATGTGTCAAATATTAACTGTTAGCAGGGGGGTTTAACACGTTCCCTGTGCATGTATCACATGTGTCGCATTTCAAGGTATTGATGATATGTGAATGCTGCACATATGATACACGACCCTATTTAATCATAAGGACAATTTGAAATCTGCACGTATGAGCTAAGCAACGTCAACTTGCTTGCACGTATCGGCCATGAAAAGTTATAATTTGAGACTACGTAAAGAGGCACTTTATAGAATGTTGCCAGGCTATCGAGTGTACCTATATACCAAAAAATTACACGTGTGGGGTGAATTCCTGTTCTTAGCTGCACAGGTAACATGTTAACTATGTCTCCCTCCATTGTACCCGTTTTTCCCGATGCGCTAACCGGATATAATTACCATAGCTACGGTATAGCAAAACAAGGATCTAACTGGCGGTCTAATACTTCCTCCCCTACAAATGCTAACGTTTACACAAGAACAAGCATGTAGTGAAAGTTAATTACATACCAATGGTGCACCCTTCCAGCACAATAACGCCCGCTGGCTCCTTATCACCCTTCTTATCGAAGTAAAATAACAAGTTCCCTTTGAGAGTGAACCAACGGCGTGTATAACTCTTGCCGGCCTCCCGCATGTCCAGCCAGCCCTCCCGGTCTACCGGCGTCGCCGACGACGCGAACGCGCATAGATTCTTCTCATTAATCTTCATTTTTATCGTGTTTATGCCGATAAAGGACACGCTTAGACGCTCACGGTAACGCTTTCGAGTGATTTAATTGTGCAAATACATTGTAGTGTTTGTTATGCGCGGATACTTAAGCGGTTTGCTTATACGTTTAAGAGAGTTGGTAATGTTGATCCTAATTTATTTACAAAGGAAAAATATTGATAAAATTGCAGCAGCCTCTCGTTACTTGCAAATAAAATAAAAGTTGACATTGACAATGTTGAATTGTGATTGTGACATTTAAATACCGATGTTGCCATGTTAACTTGATGTGCTACGCTACAGGCTGCAGGATATCTTTAAAGCAAAATATAGTCTGGCAAACCATTTCTGTCAGTAGAAACGCGCGGCAAATTCAAAATACGTACATGTGGCAACTCTTTGTGATGAGACACCGTATTTCATGACGAACATTTCAATTCACATTGAATTTGTTTCTAGTGCATTTCACTCTCTCACGCGCTTAAGAAAGCGCGAGTGAGATAGAACTCCTGCAACGTTCCCAATTAAATTTAAATTCATTTTTAAGCAATATGTCAATTGCCTCAACTAGATTATGGCGGAAATACGACCTAAAATTAAAAACATAAAATTGCTGCTTTTTTCACTGATTCTTAGTGTTGTCATACTTTTGTTCGCTGTACATTGCTACTGCGTTCGTTGGCTGGCCAGACTATATTTATTATCCTGCTTGCAAATATGTGGCAGTTTGTCTGGGTATAGTCTGGCAAACCATTTCTGTCAGTAGAAACGCGCGGCAAATTCAAAATACGTACATGTGGCAAGCCTTTGTGATGAGACACCGTATTTCATGACGAACATTTCAATTCACATTGAATTTGTTTCTAGTGCATTTCACTCTCTCATCTTAAGCGCGAGTGAGATAGAACTCTTGCAACGTTCCCAATAAAATTTAAATTCATTTTTAAGCCATATGTAAATTGCCTCAACCAGATTATCTGTTGCAGTTGATGACAGATCAGACGAAATATATCCGTGTCCTTTTTACACACCGTAAATGTCACCCAATGAAAGGGGCGGGCATACCACCTAAAATTAAAAACATAAAATTTGATGATCATTGCTGCTTTTCTCACTGATTCTTAGTGTTGTCATACTTTTGTTCGCTGTACATTGCTACTGCGTTCGTTGGCTGGCCAGACTATAATAATAAATCCGTAGAATAATAAAGTAAAGATAACTATAGTCTGGCCAGCCAACGAACGCAGTAGCAATGTATATCAAACAAAAATATAGCAACACTCTAGGGCGAATCGAAAAGCAGCATTGCTACATAGAAAAGCAGCAATGTAGATCGAACAAAGTGGCCACGCTCTTTCGTAGGTACGTCAGTCATATGTCAGTGAAGTTTGTAGAGAATTTTAACACTGCATTGTATGAAATAATTTATTAGATAACTCTTGAGTCTGATACATGATATACCTAGTATTATGTATGACTTTTGTATGAATTAGAATGTACGAAAAAATTTAAATAACCAACATCTAAAAAGGACAGAAGATCGGAGGTGGAAATTATGCGGTCAAAATACAATAGTTAAAAAGTGTTGGAAAGGTTGAAACCCAGCAAGGAAACAAACATTGATTGCTAAAATCATAAGGCCAGTCCAGGAAAACGAGCATATCTACTAGAAAATACAACTTTTCAGCTTAGAATGGAATAAGTTTACTTAGCTGCATAATGCATATTACTCAGTAATACTCTTAATTAATATGATTTCCTTTCATTGTGTTAAGACTATGTTTAGGTACTGACCTACTGTACGAAGTGAATCATTAATTATTTAATAAAACACGTGAGATTTTGGTATTTATTTATTGTACACATTGCTGAGGTATATCAAGGGAAAACATTACAAAACATGTTAAAATATCGGAAGGTACAATATTGTAGCGGAGTGCTTTGTGCTTGTAGGTTCTTGGACTTCATTTGGTACCAGTTTTCACTTTAATTATCCGATTCACACTGAAAGAAAGAACTTTAAATGATAATTCAATACAAAACTCTGCATAACCTTAAAGCCACATTTATCACACAAAATACCTGCATAAGGTATTTAAGGTACACTACCTACATTAATATCCTAGCTGGGGTTTCTTAGTAAGTACATTAATTTATTGAACAGTAGTGGCAGACATTACATTAGTAAGTAAATAATAAAAAACGCAACCTTAAAATGAAAGTACACAAAACTAACTTTTTTAAATTTAAAAAGTTACATTGCCACAGATAAAACACAAAAATTTGCACAATTATCGAATTTTTCAAAGACAGGTGTTGCTAACCCGCGATTTTTCAAATTTGCCGCGCTTTTCTACTGACAGAAATGGTTTGCCAAACTAGTCTGGCCAGCCAACGAACGCAGTAGCAATGTACAGCGAACAAAAGTATGACAACACTAAGAATCAGTGAAAAAAGCAGCAATAATTATCAAATTTTATGTTTTTTATTTTAGGTGGTAATTCCGCCCCTTTCATTAGGTGACATTTACGGTGTGTAAAAAGAAGACGGATATATTTCGTCTGATATGTCATCAACTGCAACAGATAATCTGGTTGAGGCAATTGACATATGGCTTAAAAATGAATTTTATCTACACTCATAGAGTATGGCTCTTAAAATATTACCCAAAGTTTTGGCGGGAAATTCAAAAAATCTTGGGCTGGTCACACCTTGTGTAGTAGGAATTATAGTTTTGATACTAGAAAATATTTTTGATTTTCTGTGCACACGTAAGGTACCTAACAAACAAACAGACAGAATACAATGTCTAAACAGACAGAAGTCAAGGAAGTAAACAAGCTTCACAGGGTGTTAGAAAGATCATAAACCGACTGTAACAAGAGAAATTCAATCAGAAATCAAATTCCCCAAAACATGCTCAGCAGCAAGTAAAAACAATTTAATAACTATGTACTCGAGTTCCCTATTCACAAGTTTAAGGGATGGTTTTGGTTTGTTTATAGACATGTTTCGCCAAGATATTTTTATATATTTTAATTTTAAATTAAGTCTGACCAGTCACTCCACAGATTTCTTCTAAATATTGGTCTTCTTACGTTCCAATGTTTTGATTGTATTGATATTTTCCAGAACTTCTAGTTTATCCGTTTCTTTACACACTTGTCCTGTTTATGAGATTCCCGTATTAATAAAATAAAATAAATAAAATTAATTTATTTCAGACCGGTTTGATCCATAGTTTTGTTAGTTACAAGAAAAATAAATATTGTTTTACTTACACTCTATGTTAGTACTTACCTACAACTAAATTAAACTAAACTTATTAATATTAATAAATTCACGTACTTACTTAATGAAAGTTATAGGCAAATGTTAGAACTAGTACTTAAAGTATCAACATATTAATAGAGCACCAACCTACAAAATTGATGACGCCTTGTAAACATTGCAGATTTTCGTTATAAGTAAGTACAACATACACATTGTCGTAATTATTTACGAGCTTAAGTAATAGTTTACGGACCTCACTCGGTATAGTTATTTTTAATATTATTTAAAATAAATCCCTTATAAACAGAGTTTTAGTTTTTTTTTTTAAATCATAGACAATTGGTGATACAACAAGGAAATATCTGTCAACAATATTTGGCTAGCCAAACTCTATTGTAAGATTTGTAAGTTCTCTAAAACGTGTTCGAAAACGGTAGGCAATGGCTACCATTACTACGACCGATTTTACTACTATAAGCTTTTTATCTGTGGCAGTAACGTAATTTTAACTTTACATGCTCAACTATTGATGTGATATGAGTTTTGATAACATAATCTACACCTGCACCCTCCCGCGCATCCGCCGACAGCCCGACACGCGCCTCCTCGACCGCCGGCACAATCGAGTTGGCCATGGCGGTGCAATGGCGGCCATTCTATGGTTTCCGAATACGGCATTTAGAATACATAATATGAGTGTAGATAAAGCAGTGTATGCAACTGTACGTAATTAGGCCTTAAAACACTCGTGTGATCTTATTATGAAACTCACCTGCGGCTCGTTTCATAAAACCACACTCATGTTTTAAGGACCCTTATTACGTAACAGTTACATAAACTACTATAAATTTAATTGGGAACGTTGCAGGAGTTCTTTCTTACTCGCGCTTAAGATGAGAGAGTGAAATGCACTACAAACAAATTCAATGTGAATTGAAAATGTTCGTCATGAAATACGGTATCTCATCACAAAGGGTTGCCACATGTACGTATTTTGAATTTGCCGCGCGTTTCTACTGACAGAAATGGTTTGCCAGACTATAATCTTATATTTTTGATTTGCATAAAATTATAATCTTAAATTTGCCAGATTATAATCTTTGATTTGCATAAAACGGCTATTAGACATGGCAATTTGTATGGTCCAACCTGTCGGGTTGGTAGGTGTAATGGCACCTAGGGAGTAGGAGTCCCGATCCTGGGCGATCGGGGCGATCGGCAGTGCCCCGACACAGAGCTTGATGCCCGACACCCACAGCTATTTATGGAGGTCGTTGATTTATTTTACCTTTTTTATTTATAAATTTGCTACACATTCCGTCTGGTTTTTTATTTAAAACTAGCTGTGCCCGCGGCTCCGCCCGCGTGGAATTCGGTCTGTGTCAGTAAGCGGCTAATTCACCCCTAATTTCTCTCCCGCTACCCTGGAGGCGGAACTTGAAGTAAAGTTGACAGATGGATACGCTAGAGGACAGTAGTCCTAATAAAATATTTTACAATTACCACTAAATGAACTACACTCATAAATGTATACTTTTTTTTTATTATATTTGTTTTTGGCATGATTTAGATGACATAGAGAGTAGTAGGTGTATATCGGACGATACAGGACCACTTTTGTATTTATACGTTCATGTCCACGGCAAATATCATCCAGATCGATCCTCCCGACAAATTAGTTGGGGGGTGAGAGGGGGGGGGGGTGTCACAAATGCAGAAATTATTTTTTTCTATTTTAGGTGCACTTGGAGGGGGGGGGGGGGGTCCATGACCCATGCAAATTTAACTCAATCGAGTGTAGTGGCTACCCCCCCCTTTTAGACGTTGAATTTTTATAGGCTACGTATAACCTGGCTGGGGATTTTCTAGAATTGGAATTAGTAATCCTTAATTGGGTGATTTCCGGGATAACAATGAAAAAAAAAACCGGCCAAGAGCATGTCGGGCGATGCTCAGTGTAGAGTTTCGTAGATGCTGCCCTGTTACAAAACATCCGTTCTAAAGGTCGTTTATTTGGCGGCGCTTACGTCAGTTTACTATTCGGCACTTCCTTTCACTATGCGTTTTTGACTAATAATTCAAAAACGGCTGAACCGATTTTATTCAATATAGTTTTTATTGAAAGTTCTTATCAGGCCTCACCAAATTTCAGCTTTCTAGTGCGAACGGTAACTGAGCTAGACCGCGGACAGACGGACGGACATGGCGATGTAACTGTTACGTAATAAGGCCTAATTATGTACAGAAGCATACACTGCTTTACCTACACACATATTAAAAATCCATTGAAACCATTAGAATGACCACCATTACACCGCCATGACCAATATTATTGGCGTATGCGTATTATTGGCGCCGGCGGTCGGGGGGCGGATTTTCATTACGTTACCGTAGGTAATGAATTTTCATACGTTTTTACCACACTGTCACAGATAATACACTGATGTTACGTTATTGGTTGCAATAATGTTGGTAATTAATTACATACGGTTCCGAACGCGGAATAGAGGATTTATGATATTGGTGTAGATCAAGATATTTATTCGTCAATGTAAGCACATTACAATACACTAATGAACGTCAGAGAAAAATAAAATACGTGAGTGTCGTGGAAAGTGTGTGAATCAAGTGCGATTGGAACGAAGTACTTAATTTTATTTCATTTTTTACTTTTTCGTAAATTTTGTGGTTTTAATTTTTTTTGCATTTTTTAAAAATTTTGGAAATAGTGGAAATTTTGGAAATAGTGGAAAATTTGGAAATTTTGGAAATTTTGAAAGTTTTGGAAATTTTGTGAAATTTTGGAAATTTTGGAAAATTTGGAAATTTTGGAAATTTTGGAAATTTTGGAATTTTTGGAAAATTTGGAAATTTGAAAATTTTGGAAATTTTGGAAATTTTGGAAATTTTCGAAATATTGGAAATTTTGGAAATTTTGGAAATTTTGGAAATTTTGGAAATTTAAATATTTTAAATTTTTGACATTTTCGACATTTTTGACATTTTCGACATTTTTAAATTTCTCGACTTTTGAGGTTCTCGACTTTTTTCACTTTTATCACTTTGCCACTTCTCAGTTTCACTACACTTCACTTCACTTTATTCTATTTTATATATTTTTTATTTCATTCCATTTTACATGTTTCTCAATCGTATGGGTGTCGCGTTTTCGTGACGTGACGCTTTTTCGTAACGGTCACGTGACTTTTTTTCGCCTAGGCCCCCATCCGCGAACCGTCCGATAAAGAACTTCGTTCCAAAACTCCACCGGTTCTAACCCTGTAGGTGTACCTCTGGCCCAAGAAGTATTATGACCGAAAAGAAATTCTACGGGACTTATTTTTTTCAAAACAGTAATACATTATTAGATCATAAAGATACAAAATAATGCGTAGTTCTTCAAGAAGACATATCAAAACTGCTTGAGAGACAGATAATGTACCTATTGTTTAATTATAAAGAAAAATAAATCCTAATCTGACTGCTTCACAAAACGTTTAATATGTTTTCCTACCTAAACGGTGTCCTATAAATGTTAGATGATTTTGTAGTAGTTTTTTGGTTTGCTGCAATAACCCTTTGACATTCATGACATTTTCAAATATTTCTTAAGAGCGGGTAATGGTAAATTTAAAGCATCGACGGGTAACATGTTATAAAAATCTTGACCAAGAAATTACAAATTATTTCAATACCAACTTTCAACATACAAACTTTCAACCCCCTTTTCACCCCTTCCAGGGTTGATATTCGGGATGAAAACTGTTCATTATCCTTTCCCGGGACTCAAACTATCTCTACACAAAATTTCATCATTATCCGTTCAGCCGTTAACTAATTAAAAATACTTGGAACGTGTTCTGTTATCGATTCTAAGTATCTCCAGCCAACTTTTTTTCGAATATATTCCATGAACAGACTTTCGACCCTCTTCAGCTTTATTATATGTATAGATAGTTTTTATTGAAAGTACCTTTCAGGCGTCACTTCCATTATTTTTTTCAAATTTTTTAAAAAAATCCTCATACCACCTTCCAACCCCCTTTTCACCCCCACAAGGGTTTGAAAACTATCCTATGACGTTTCTCGAGACTCAAATTATCTCCATACTCATTTCTATCTAAATCGTTTCAGCGGTTAAAAATTCTCCATACAAACTTTTAACCCCATTTTCACCCCCACCAGGGTTGATTTTCGGGATTAAAACTATATATTATCCTTTCCTAGGACTCAAACTATATCTATCCAAAACTTCATCAAAATCCGTTCAGCCGTTTTCACGTGATGCGCGGTCAAATAAACAGACAAACAGATAAACAGACTAATTCTAAAAATTGTTGGAACGTGTTCTGTTATCGATTCTAAGTATCCCCAGACAACTTTTTTTCGATTATCTTCCATGTACAGACTTTCGACCATCTTCAGCTTTATTATATGTATGTCTAAATCAGTTCAGCGGTAAAAAAATCCTCATACCACCTTCCAACCCCCTTTTCACCCCCACAAGGGTTTGAAAACTATCCTATGACGTTTCTCGAGACTCAAATTATCTCCATACCCATTTCTATCTAAATCGTTTCAGCGGTTAAAAATTCTCCATACAAACTTTCAACCCCATTTTCACCCCCACCAGGGTTGATTTTCGGGATTAAAACTATATATTATCCTTTCCCAGGACTCAAACTATATCTATCCAAAATTTCATCAAAATCCGTTCAGCCGTTTTCACGTGATGCGCGGTCAAATAAACAGACAAACAGATAAACAGATAAACAGACAAAAATTCTAAAAATTGTTGGAACGTGTTCTGTTATCGATTCTAAGTATCCCCAGACAACTTTTTTTCGATTATCTTCCATGTACAGACTTTCGACCCTCTTCAGCTTTATTATATGTATAGATAAAAGTTAAAATGTGTAGAATCGCTAGTAATTAATATATTTATCTAGTTTTGTATTTAAATAATAGAAGGGTTGGGCAGATGAAGTTAGATTCAGGCAGCTCGAGCGGTCATTTAAATATCTATAATAATAAAAACAGTTTCTTTTTTTATTTAATGTATACTGTTATAAGTACTATCACCGTGCTTCAGCAAAATACATTTTTTAGATGTTTTGAAGGCATCTCCGTAAACGTTTGTAGGGACGATTTATTGGTGAGGTAGGGTTTGTGGGGAAAGTGTAATAACGGGCCCAACGCCGACAGGAGTTGGACACAACAGGTTGGGCCCTACAAATTGCCATGTGTAATAGCCGTTTAATGAATAGTAACCTTTAGTCAGTGGCAGTCTGACAGACTGAGTGACAGTGACACTACTGACATTAGTGACAGTCAGATTGATTATTACTATTAGTGTAGGAGATTTGTAATTTTACAAATTTTGTGTTGTATGTTAAATATCTAATTTTAAGTAATGTATGCTAAATATCTAATTTCGATTGCAATCACTGATCATTGATCAGTTTATAAATTCCAATGGTTGGTAAAATATGTACAGTGTGCCGGCAATCTTCTGCTGCGAATAAAAATCTTTCCTTCTTCATTTATCCAAGCGATAGAGAAAGGTAAATAAACAAAATTATTATGATCCGCGTCTACGAATTTTACAGACTGCGAAAGTTTGCCTTCTCTGATCTTCTATGACATATTTATATTGAAATGTATCTTTTTCTAGGAGATATGAGTGGCTGAAAGCGGTCGATCGTTTGGATTTACACGACAAACTCATTGACAACAGATCGCGGGGCAACCACAGAATCTGCGAAGCACACTTCCAGGATAACTTTATTAAACAATGTGAAGGACGAAAATGTCTCACGAAGGATGCAGTCCCGTGCTTAGAACATGTTAACAAAGCTCTCATTAATAAAAACACATCTGATGTAGGTAATAAATGTTCTAGTAGGAACAGCAAGCACCGTAAAAAGAAGCATATGAAGATGAATGAAACGGACAATTTTGTGAATGTAGGTATGGATTCAACTACTGTAGCAGAATGTGATAATAATGACCCAATTTCTGAAATAGAAATATCTCCAGATGCAATTAAACTTGAAAAGATAGATGATGTAGAACATACAACTACAACACACTTCACAAGTCCCGAGTTGACTGGCTTCCCTGATATGTCAGAGTTCTGTGAGAGTGTCATCAAAGTCACCAAGGAAACCCAGACCCTGTCTCAAGATGATGACTCAAAAAGAAAAAAAAGGAAGTTAGATCCAATTGAAACAAATGATTTTTTTATACAAAGTTGCAGCAAAAACCTGTCTAAAGGCATGGTGCAACTTATCAAATGGCAAATAAATTCCAAAGAAAATGTAGACAACTACAAATTCCACATGTTTGCACTTAACTTGTATTTCTCTGGTGCAAATTCCTACAATTTGCTGAAAGACATGATGGGTTTGCCAGAAATAAATGTTTTGAAAAAGCTTATTGTACCAAAAACTACAAAGTTTGATAACAAACTAATAAATGCTTTAAAAATTAAAGTTGCTAACATGTCAGACAGGGAACGGATTAGCAGTTTATCCATTAGCAGTATGCCTATTAAGCCAACTTTGTACTACAACATAAGTAGAGATAAAGTTGAAGGCTTTCATGAGATAGATGGAGTACAGAAGGTTGAACCAGCAAGATATGCTTTGGTATTCATAGCCCAAGGCATATTAGAGAAATGGACACAGCCCATAGCTTATGCTTTCATTTCTCATCCTGAAAATTCCCCTGACATTTCCATGTGGGTTGAGGAAATCATTACATTACTTATAGATGTTGGCTTAGATGTGAGAGCTTTTGTATCAGATCCGAAGACTGAAGTACTGTACATGCAAGAATCTCAAAGAGTTACTCCAGCTAAAACATATTTTTCAATTAACAATAAAAATATATACTACATTTATGATATAGGAAAATTGCGAAAAACAGTTGAATGTCATCTTAAAAGCTGTCACTTTTACATCAAAGGTTCTAACTCAGAAAGTGATGATAATATTTTATTTGCAAAGAAATTTAATAATTTATGCAGCATGTTGAACTCTAAAACGCATGTAACTATGTCACCTTTCAATAGGGCATACTCAGGCAGAAAATATCAAAGCAAATTCCTAAATAAATTATTAATCATGCTTCAAAATTTGAAAGTAATAAGAAAAAGTGGTAAGGATATTACAAAAAGTATCCAGTTCATTGAAAGTATTCAAATATCTATTATATCAATAATGCAATTGTATGATGAACTGAAAAAAGTTGGAGCTAAAACGCTGCTTACTAGTAGACTAAGTCAAAACTGCTTAAACAGGTTATTTGCAAAGACAAGAAGTAGAGGCAAAAAGAGTTCTGCTAGACAATTTAAAAGAACTTTCTCTAGATGTTTCATATACAGTATGCTGAAAAAACCAATTGGGGATAGCAAAACCCCACCATGTGGGTTTAACCCCCAATCTTTGTTGTGGGTGGGTAAGCCTGTCAATCACGCAATCAAAGTGGCCACTACGGATTACAGATTAGCTTTGCCTGAAAAGAAGAGATTTCAAACAGTCTGTAGATACCTGTACCTTAAATGTATAGATCACCATTCATGCAACACATTCCGAGACTTCTTGAGTCGGTGTCCGGAGAGTCGGCAGTGTGTGCCTCCGTACCGCTCCAGCGGGCCGGTCGATGTCCGGACCTGCAAGCTGGTTCCTCCTCGACACTTTACTGACTTTATACTAATTCTAGAAAAGAGATTTAGAGACTATTGCAGACAGGATGTAAAGATAAACAGTATTGGTCATCAAGTATTGAAAAAGATCTCAAGCTTTGAGTTTGATACACCATGCCAGTGTTTTCCTCTCGATTATTTGAAGAAATTATTTGTAAGACTGAGGATATTTTATGCTGTTAGAGAAAATAATACTATGCATAAGAAGGATAAGAACAACTTATTTAAGACTTTTAATTTATAATAGCAGGCAAGTTTGTATAATGAAATAATGAAATGAATATTTAACAGACAAAATAAAACAGTGCTTTTAAATACGTAATATTTTATTCATAATTATTATTACCTATTTTCACAGTTATTTATAAAGTTATATTAATATCAAGTATTACACTAATTTTGTTTTACGAATTTCTAATGATTGCTCCGTTTAGAAAATTTGATTTCCACATCAATCATCAGATTTGACCGCTTAATCTAGTATATGACAAAATGGTGAGGTCTATGTACAGTACAATCCCATTTCCCTAAAAAAATTGACAATTCACAATAACAAAAAAGGTCGAAAACAAAAATTCTTAAAAATAATACATTCAACTACAAATCTCGCTCAACAACTGTACAAAATATTACGAGTGGTTCCTTCAAGACGTGCCCTGCCGCGGCGAATATAACTACTCCCACGCTATGTACAAAATGTTTTACAAAACAAAATATAAACTATATACAACATCATTAAATATTCTCAAATGCTGTAACACATTTAAAACATTTCATATTCAACTAGGCATAATTCAGTTACCCGCGGCGCGGCGCGTGCGCCACGGGTGCGAGCGAGACGAGAGACCGTCGGGTTAAAGCTGTCTCCCTCGCTCGCCCCCACCGCCGGCGATGCTCGCACGGAAACATCAATAAATAGGTACTAAGCAACAAAATCACTGTTCTGAGTTGATTTGATTCAAGCTTTTAATAAAACACGGGATCTTTGTCACGCGACAGCCTGCAGCGATACGATAAAATGATAAAAATCAACATTAAAAATGAGTACAAGTGAATCAAACTCAGTCATCCTTATTTACAATTCGCGGCAAACCTCGTTACACTTAAGCTTTATTTTATATATTAAAATAGAAAATTTCATATAACTACCAAACTGTTGGAGATTCGACGAATCAACCTAGCCGTTGGTTCCGAGGACTCCCGTTATACTTTTATAAAACGACGCTGTCTAAAATTATACAAATGCTACTTGAACGTTACCTACGGGCTCTCGTATCACTATCTAACCGTAAGCTATTGGTGTCACTAATCAGGTTTAACCGGAGGTTTTCTCATCATAAGACATACAACTAGCAATTCTGTTTAGTTTAGAATGTATCGCCGCACCGCAAACTTACTTAGGCGAATATCACACTGGTGTGCAAGCGTGACAGCACTATACACATGCAGAGCGCTATCTCGCTCGCGCACCGGCGCCGCATGAGGAAACCGCAGCAGTGTGAATGCTGCCTTTATCACTAGTCACTCTGTGATACCATAAATGACGTTAATGGCTTAGGGTTTCCCCCCCCCCCCCCATCTATCGACGCGGGTTCGGCAAAATCCGGTGGACAAAAGCTTTATGTCTACGTAATAAGAGCGAAAAAGACGTCGACGCGTCGGCAGGCGTCGGCCGAGCCGATCCGAGCCGAACCGTGCCTTGTTAGCTCTTATTGCGTGGATATAAAGCTTTTTTTCACCGGATTTTGCCGAATCCGCGTCGTACTTAAGCGTATTCCAACTATCATAGATAGATCAGCCGGGAGGCGGATAAATCCAACTTCCGGCTGAATTTTGACTATGATATTCGGCTAATAAGCGTGTTTTGCGTCTTAGATCTTTGATTTTCGTCGCACTAAGCGAAGCATGCACACGACTCACGTTTTCTTTTATGAACGCCGTTTAGGTACACGATTCTATCTATTTTCGGCCCCTAATTATAATTTCCTATCAATCAACTTGACTAACGGTCGCATAAACGTGTATCATAGCTAAAGTCGCTTTAAATCACTGCGTCTATAAAGTAAGACAGCGCAATATATTTTTTTTTAAATTTTAAAGCGACATTAGTTATTGAGACATTTTATACAATTGTTTTGAGTAATTGCGGCGCGACTTGTGATCTGACTTGAGCTTATTGTTCCCTCATATAAATCTGTACATTGTACACATGTACAGCGCCATCAAATAGATCAGAGCGGCCGCGGTACTGAAAAATATCTGAAAACGCACTTTATCGCCTTGACAACAGAGGCGTTGTTCAGATATTTGTGACCACCTTGCCCGCTCCGATGTATCTGACGGCGACTGTACAAGTAACTGGATAATTGCATAGACACGTGAATCACATGTGGCCATGCAATTTTGCAGTGCGCTGTACAAACAGCAACACTCTTAAGTGTACATCGGTGGACCTTATTACAAAGGGCATAAGGTCCACCGATGGGCAGTTAACAGTGGCGATGGTACATACGATCGATCAACGCTGTCAATTCGTCTTAATATAATTGTCGCTAAACGATTCTTCTAACTACTCGAACGATCCGAGCGAACCAACTAGAAAACACTACACAAAATAATTTGATTTCTAAATAAAAAGTATCGTATAAAAAATAATATCCGAATAAATTAAGATCGTCATTTGATTTACAAAACGATACAAGGAAATATAGTGGTGGTAAAAAAATATCTAGACAACTACACGTATCTACTGCTTTGGTAATTCATACCGGTTTAATACAATAACGTAAAATAAAAATATATTACATTATATATAAATAGCACAACAACGCAACGTGGCAATAACCGTTATAAATACATAACTTGTGACGTGACGTGACGAACCGGGCGGACACACTATCAATCACAAATATTTATATCTCCAGTAGAAAGTTTGTATTTAGTCAAGATTTATATAAAATAATGTTTAAAAAAGAACCGACTTCAGCTTTAGACTCCACCTTTCCAATAGGAAATGCCCAAGCTACTGTAAAAAATATATAAATCACTATAGGTGTGCCTATAATATTTGAAAAGTTCCCTCGATTTCTCCAGGATCCCATCAACAGATCCTGACCTGGTTACAATGGGACCAACTGTCAAGTATTTCAAAAACAAAAAAAGAATTTTTAAAATCGGTCCAGCCGTCTTCCAATAATCGGTGGACATAGATAAAAAAAAAATACAAATCCTTCGAAATCTTGAAGTCTGTTCAAAAGTAAGTAAATCATCTTCCCAATATTACTCTCATTTGCAACCGAAAAATTATAACGAGTAATATTACTATACGGGCTACTTAACGACAAAATGATCACTAGTTGGAAATATATTAATTGGATTTTTTTTCACTAATATTCACAACCTTATTACAACGAGATAAGGTCGTCTTCGGGCACGTGTATTTTCGTTTGTATACGACTTATCTTATTATAATTTGTCACTGATAGTATGTCCTCTTTTACATGAATACGATTAACCGAATATCGGTAATGTACCGGTACTTACACAACAGCTTGGCAATGTTTGTCGGTTCTTTTATTCACACATGTTTAAACGGACCGACTACATCTACAAATTGACAAATATCTATATGAAGTAAAGTTTAATGTAAAATATTTAACCAGTGTAAGAGCTGTCGCGATATGCTAAAACATTTTGTATAAATTTCATACTTATTATAGGTTCTATGACACTTAGAATAAGGATCAATATAAATCAACTATACATTAGCAATCGCAACAACTCTGTACGTAAAAAAATACGTCAGTGATTCAATAAAATTATGAGTACAAAGTGTGTATCAATAGTTGATTTCTAAATAGAATGCTATTCAAAATGAGGTTCATGAAGAAATGGAATAGGAGATCGCGGAAGAATATTACAAATGAAAGACTGAAAATGGAAGCTTTTTGTTTCCAAAGAAACATTTTAACAATTATGAAATGCCCTTAGAAATTAACAGTTTGTCCAAATTGAAAATGTTTTTTTGCGACCAGATTTTATGATAGTTATTGGTAGTTGAAGCTTATACTGGTCGTCATGAATGTGTTTTTTTATTGAAAATCGTACGTATCGTGCAAATAGTTTTAATAGGTTAAATTACAGACCTAACGGTTTTGGCTCGACATTATTTAAAAGTTTATCCTCTTTAATTTTTGTTTTCAGGTTATCTTGTAAAATAGCTGTCATAATAACGGTTGTACACATTTCGCCGATTTAAGATATTGCTTCAATTAACTATCTCACTGTTGATATAAAGAAAACTTATATAATATTTGCTATAAATTGATTTCGTTCCATAAAATGTGTAAAAATTGGTGTTATCCTTAAATATGTAAATTAAAGGTCACAATTGAACTGACCTTATGTGAGCCCGATCACTGATATTGTGTCAAATATAAAAATTGGGCTTTTAAAAATGTACAGGATGATGTTGATACAGAATGTTCCTATCACCACTAAGTAACAAGCGCTGAATGATTAATACACTTAAGCTACCGAAATAGGTGATCTTGGGCTTTCAATTAAACAATTTGATTTTTGAGAGTTTATAACAATTGGAAGCACATTAAAAAATTTATTAAATTTTTATTGCGGCATAATAATAATAACTAAATGCCGTATGTTAGATAGTATTTAAATTTGTGTCCAAGTTTTAGGTAAATTTCCAATTGTTACTAACTATCGAAAATCCCATCCATAGATGTTAACACTTACTTCATAATCTTTACAAACATCTTACAATCGAATGGTCTAACTTACGTATCAAATCGCATCTGTCATTGGATTTAAAACCCAGCGTGTAACGTAACAAGGTCCAACCGCGCGTGAGTCGGCGGCGCCTACTCTATCGTATAATTTACCTAAGTACTGTCGTCTAGAATTCTATTCTTAAACGGCCATTTTTCGAGCGGGGTCGCCGGTAGCAATTTACAATAGAAAGGATCCTATGTCGAATTAACTACGGTAATAAATTAGTGTACTTTATCTAACCGCGTCGAAGGAATAAGGCCGCGCCGGCTACGATCCCGATGTCTCGCGAGGACGCGTCGATGTCAGGAAGGCAGACTGTTAGCCGAGGGCATGTTATAGTCTGGCAAACCATTTCTGTCAGTAGAAACGCGCGGCAAATTCAAAATACGTACATGTGGCAACCCTTTGTGATGAGACACCGTATTTCATGACGAACATTTCAGTTCACTTTGAATTTGTTTCTAGTGCATTTCACTCTCTCATCTTAAGCGCGAGTGAGATAGAACTCCTGCAACGTTCCCAATGAAATTTAAATTCACTTTTAAGGCATATGTCAACTGCCTTAACCAGATTATCTGTTGCAGTTGATGACATATCAGACGAAATATATCCGTCTCCTTTTTACACACCGTAAATGCCACCTAATGAAAGGGGCGGAAATACCAACTAAAATTAAAAATTTGATGATCATTGCTGCTTTTTTCACTGATTCTTAGTGTTGTCATACTTTTGTTCGCTGTACATTGCTACTGCGTTCGTTGGCTGGCCAGACTATATTTATCAGGATGGCCAAGTCGTTAGTCCCGCTCGGGTAGGTTGGGCGGACCGTTAGGGTCGCGGTGTGGTCTGGATGGGCGAGTGTTAGTCCCGCTCGGGTAGGTTGGGCGGACCGTTAGGGTCGCGGTGTGGTCTGGATGGGCGAGTGTTAGTCCCGCTCGGGTAGGTTGGGCGGACCGTTAGGGTCGCGGTGTGGTCTGGATGGGCGAGTGTTAGTCCCGCTCGGGTAGGTTGGGCAGACCGTTAGGGTCGCGGTGTGGTCTGGATGGGCGAGTGTTAGTCCCGCTCGGGTAGGTTGGGCGGACCGTTAGGGTCGCGGTGTGGTCTGGATGGGCGAGTGTTAGTCCCGCTCGGGTAGGTTGGGCGGACCGTTAGGGTCGCGGTGTGGTCTGGATGGGCGAGTGTTAGTCCCGCTCGGGTAGGTTGGGCGGACCGTTAGGGTCGCGGTGTGGTCTGGATGGGCGAGTGTTAGTGCGGTGAACACGGGCGGCGCTAGCCGAGCGCGGCGGCGGTGTGGTAGAGCTGCACGAGCACCTGCACGTGCAGCGGCAGGCAGGAGCGGCGGTCGTGCGTGTCGCCGTCCAGAGCCAGCCACGACAGCGCGTTGTAGCCTTCGAGCACGTACCTGCAATGTTACAACGGTTACATTGTTATGAGAACACTATTTCATATGATTGATTGCATTTGAAAACTTTTTAGTAGACAATAATTTTACTCTATGTGGCACAAAGGCAAGGCTTGAACTTCCGATTATCTTTTGAAAGTGGTGAATAAAAGGGATAAAAACACTTTAATTTCATTATGAGTTTAAGGCCCGATTGTGTTAACGAAGAATATAACGGTTAAATGTGGCATAAGCAGCTAAAACAAGGCCCTGTTATATTTGTCCTAGTTAGCTTCCTAAATGGTTTAATGACTAAATATAGTCAAGTGTAACCGCATTTAGCAAGTAAATTTATACTATTAAAAAAAGCTAGGATTCTAATTAGGATGCTAGTTAGGACACCAAAAAAAGTAAAGTGTAACAAGGCTTTTAATCCTTAATGTAACTACCGATGTCTAGTTAAGATTTTTGAAGACTTAAAAATGACCGATCGGCACTGGATCAGCACCGCCCCATCGGTTCTCCGTCAACTAGGAGGAGCCGCAACTATGCTCGCACTCCGGGTAGAACAGTACCTGAGCACGTCCGTGGTGGTCTGGCTGTCGAGCGGGTGCACGTGGTCGCGGCGCTGCGTGAGGCTGGTGAAGTCGTCGGCGGCCTGCACGGAGCCGGTGTGCAGGTGCAGCGCGTTCTTGAGGAAGGCGGGGCAGGCGTCGCGCAGGTGCGTGCAGCCCGCCCACCACCACGCCGGCATGGCGGCCAGGGGCGCGGTGGACACCAGGTAGCCCAGCGCCAGCGGCTGCTGCAGCACCGTGCCCACTTGCTCCTGCGACACGACACGACTCAAGAGTTCAACTACTAACTTTAGGGAGGACAGCATACGACTGACCATTGTAGAGACACACAAATTTGAGAAGGCAGCCCCGCAGGAGACGTGTTTTGCCTGACATAATGATAGCCTATACTAAGTTCTCGTAAACAAACTACTGATTTAAAAGCACAGCCACATAATTCAAATAAAGGGTGGTGAATAGGCAATTAGTTCTAACAACCACGGTCAGGAAATTGTTATGTATGGCTTACAAGGTGCATGAACGACTTTACAAGGGCAACTGAAAGTCAGTAGAAGCGGGTTGCCCAGTACAGCACCTTATGCGAAGTATGGAGCCTATATTTCAGAAGAAGACACTTGTGGCTCTTCCGCATGTTTATTCCCTACTGCCATCGTTGCGGGTGCTGCCCTGCGGCCACATGTTGTTAAACATATCACCAATGAGCAGGTCCGTCACGTTAGGAAGGCCGTGTTAGCCAAGGGCTTTTTTTTGCAGGATAGGCGAGTTGTTAGCGGTGTTGAGCGGTAGCGTTGTTTGTGGTTTCGAGAAGGATCTGTGAGGTATCTCTAATTTAACTCTATTAACTCAGTAAATAAACTATAATGCGTGTGTATGTAGCAGCCGTACCTGAGTATGGTCGTCGCCGGCGAGACTGGCCTGCGGCACGCTCCGCTGCGGCTCGTCTTCGTCGGCCGCCGCGTCCTCCTCCCTGCCGCCGTCGTTCCTGGGACTCCCCTGCGGCCACATGTTGTTGAACATGTCGCCGATGAGCAGGTCCGTCATGTTGCTGTCGTTCATCTCGTCGTCGTTCATGTCGTTCATGTCCAGGCCTAGGAGCATCATGTCGTCCGCCTCGCCGTTCGCCATCGCGCTCTGCTCGAACTGTCCTTGCGCCGACTGGAAACAGGACAATTGACGGTAAATATAAATATCTAAGTAATAAAAAACCTAGTCATTCGCTTGCGCCCAAGAGGAATAGAACATACGCAACGATATTATTTTTAAAACGCGGTACAATATGGCCGACATCATACTATAAAGAATCGGGTTAGAAGAAGAAAGGAAGGCGACAAACAAGGAGAAACGCCACTCTGCCACATATATTGAATTAAAACTCACATAACCCATCCCGTTCGACGCTGCTGAAGTTGGGTGCAAGTGCGGCGTGAGTACACGTCGGTTGGAAGCGAGTGTTAGCCGAGAACCAATTTTTTAGCATTACAGCCGAGTTGCTAACAACTCTAGTCACAACGTAGTCAGGACGGCCGGGTTGTTAGGGTCGCAGTGTGGTCAGGACGGCCGGGTTGTTAGGGTCGCAGTGTGGTCACGAAGGCCGAATTAATCGAATAGGCCGAAGACGGGTTAACCGGGCGCGGCGGCGATTTAGGAAATATTGTATCTCTAACTAGCCTTTTCCCGCGGCTTCGCCCGCGTACTATAAGTACTCAAAAAGGATACGATACTTATGTTGATTTTCAGACTTTGTGACCACATTTGCCCCTTTTAGGGGTTGAATTTTCAAAAAACCTAAAACACGTGTTTACTCATTTATCGTTAGGAATACTCCTGTGAAGTTTCGAATTAAATAGTCTAACAAATCTTGATTCGCCATACAAACTTTGGACCCCCATCTTACCCTCTTAGGGGGTGAATTTTGCAAAATCCTTTCTTAGTGCACCCCTAGACCTTATAAGGAATCTACGTACCAAATTTGGAATCTCTAGAACCAGCGGTTTGGGCTGTGCGTTGATATGTCAGTCAGTCAGTCAGTCAATCAGTCAGTCAGTCAGTTTCTTCTTTTATATATTTGGATAGAACACCTTGTTAACTAACCTGCGTGGCGGTCGCGGACGTGGGGAACACTAGTATGTGCGTGGCGGTGACGTCGCGCGGCGTGTGCAGGTGCGACTGTATGGAGGCCTGGCTGAAGCGCTCGTCCGGCGTGAAGCGGTCCGCCATGAGCCGCAGGCACGAGTCCGGCTCGGTGGACACGAGGCAGGCGGACAGGATGCACGGCGCGCCGGACGGGTACAGCACGGAGCACGGGTTGCAGATGTCCTTCAGCTGGTTGGAGGCGCGGGTGAGGTTCTTGCGGGAGAGGAGCCAGCTCCAGCCTGGAAGAGGGTTTTATACATTATTTCCATGTTCCATAGTTATTGATGTATGTACTTGAAAATGAAGGCCATCAAATACAAACTGAAAAGGGATTTTTAATATATTTGGCGCCTAACTGTTGGTGTTTAGTGGTTGATGCTTGCTTACCCTTGAGTTCCCCGTGGCCTATGCGGCCGAGGCGGCCGACGACGAGGCGCCAGGGCTGCGCGGCTTGCGACATGACTCCGAGCGCCCAGTCCATGAGCTTCGTCAGCCCGCAGCGCCGTGCACCAAGCGCGCGTCTCCGCCGCGATCTGTAACAGTAAAGTGTTCATTGAGTATGTAACATTCGAAACTGACGTGTCTGAGCTTCACAGCTGACAACATGAGATAGAGGTGTTCATTTCGGGAATGAATGCTCCTCTATATACGGTTTTAAGCTAACATGGTCATTGATTCTCCGCGAAGGTCGAAGGGATTGGACACATATTTGATCGCCCAAAAAATATTTCACGTACGTCACTGCAACTGCGTCTTTCTGCCTACCCATTTGTTTCGTTTAATTCCCTACACACCTGTGCGGCACGTGTATGTTGATGGCGTGCGTGTCCAGCAGCTCGCCGCGCGCGTCGGTGGCGGCGGCGAACAGCCAGCGCTGGTCGTGCGACAGGCAGTAGGACAGGAACAGCACGGCGCCCTGCTGTAGTCTAGTACACACCTGTGCGGCACGTGTATGTTGATGGCGTGCGTGTCCAGCAGCTCGCCGCGCGCGTCGGTGGCGGCGGCGAACAGCCAGCGCTGGTCGTGCGACAGGCAGTAGGACAGGAACAGCACGGCGCCCTGCTGTAGTCTAGTACACACCTGTGCGGCACGTGTATGTTGATGGCGTGCGTGTCCAGCAGCTCGCCGCGCGCGTCGGTGGCGGCGGCGAACAGCCAGCGCTGGTCGTGCGACAGGCAGTAGGACAGGAACAGCACGGCGCCCTGCTCGCCGCAGCTGTGGCCCCACGTCTCCGCGACCTCCTTGAGGGCGCGGGGCGGCGCGAGGACCCAGGCGGGGGAGAACAGTTTGTAGGGCGCTCGGTCTTTTTCCTGAAACAGATTAACGGGTGTCAAATTTAAGACAACATGACATGAAGCTTGATACTAGGGTCACCCGACCGAATATATAGAGCTCGAGTCTCTTAGACAGTAATGGAGCCCTTGATTGAAACCAAGATTTGTGCGGGGCAGTTTTGCCTGGCACCGAGACGATGGCGATGCGAAGCAGACGCGTCAAAACAGATCAAGGCTCCACCTGTTTTCCTAGGAACGCGCTATTACTATAGTGATCGAGATCTTTTCTTCAAAACTCAAACCGAAATAGATATAAATAGTAGCGTGTAGTATGGTCACCTGCATGCTCTCGAGCAGCACACGCGCCTGCGCCGCGGTGCCGAAGCCGGTGAGCGACTTGCCGGCGGGCGCGGGCTGCAGCAGCCTGCGCGCGCCGGTGAACACGCTGAACGCCAGAGACCGCAGCTCCGAGCGCGGGCCGGACCCGAGGCCGGCCGTCTCGCAGACGCCCTCTAGTGAGATTATCTGGAAATGGAAACCAAATAAACATTCATTTGTCGGAACCCGCATATGCTGATCATTTCACTGACCAATCGGCCGGCGTGTGCTGTACGCGCTAGAGAGAGAGGAGATGCTTCAGACACTGGAAAGAACGAGAGCGGGCCCCGTATTCCACGAAAACCTAGTTTGCAGCACACAACTTCCGAGACGCTGCGCAAGTTTCCGCACTCATGGCACGCGAAGAGGAGTCTGTTCGAAGAGTGAAGAGCCAGCAATGGCGGAGACGACGTCAAGTACCGTCTTTGTGTTGTTGAGCCCAATAATTTTAAACAAAAAAGAACCGACTTCACTAAGCATCCACCTTTCCAACACCAAATGCTCAATCTGCTGTAAAAAATACTCAAATCACCATAGGTGTGCCTATAATAGTTGAAGAGTTCCCTCGATTTCTCCAGGATCCCATCATCAGATCCTGAAATGGTTACAATGGGACCAACTGTGAAGCATACGCTTTCAAACAAAATAAGAATTTTCCAAATCGGTCCAGCCGTCTTCGAATACTCGGTGAACATACATAAAAAAAATAAAAAAAAATTGCAAAAACAAAGATCCCGACGAATTGATAACCTCCTCCTTCGAAATCTTGAAGTCGGTTGAAAAGAAGAGAGTGACGCACAACTAGATATCAGCCTGCCCAGAATGGGAGAAGGGCCGGGACAAAATATTTGTAGGGTTGACCAGAAGCCACGTGTCTGTGTTACGGACGACTACCACACATTGACCTTTGCTACGTATAATGGAAGAACTCTGAGGCTCAACGAACATCCCGCCCAATTGGAGGTAGAGTTAGGCAAAATTCGGTGGCATGTTCTGGGGCTATCTGAAGTCCGAGGAGAGGGGGAGGACACAGTAACCTTGGAATCAGGCCATCTACTCTACTTCCGAGAAGGTGACAGCCTCTCCCAGGGCGGTGTCGGATTTCTCGTCAACAAGGCCCTCACTACACTGCTACATGTCACACATTCATACTACCACTATTATGTATAGCTGTTGGTTCTCCATGAAATTAATAATATAAAAAAAAATTGTTTCATCGAATTATTTGACTGACCTTGACAAGCGGGTTGTGGTGTCGTAGATGATGGTGCGTGCGCGCCGCCAGACGCAGCAGCGCGTGGAGCGAGTGCGCGCGGTGGGCGTACGTCGCCGGCGGTTCCACCACGTAAACTACTAATGCTGGTGCTCCGCCTTCTTCCTCTTCCCATGAATTATTCACTGGAAATATATAATATAGTTAGGGCAGTGGTAAATCGGACATGGTGCTAAGGCATTCGCTGCTTACTTTAATTTTATTGAGTTTAAGAAGTTGTCATTCGAACCCATGGCGCCCTTATTAACAGCACAGAGGATGAAACGCCGGAATGGGGTTTAGTGGGTAGGGCCAGCTCTTCCCCTCTCGCTAGGAGAGGGGTCATGAGCGGCGAGTCCCACATATCTCCCAAATAGGCCTTCTCGGGGCCTGGGAGACGATGCGTAAAGGCATTCCCCACTCCGTCAAAAAAAATAAAAGTGGTAAATCGGACATGGTGCTAAGGCATTCGCTGCTTATTTTAATTTTATTGAGTTTCAAGAAAAGTCGCTATTTGTAACTTTCAAATAAAATCCAAAAACACATAGATTGGAGACGTAATTTTTTATTTTGTACAATGAGGGTGTTCAATAGTTATCTAGACACGCGGTAGCGTTATTTATTTTATCTACATTCACATTGTAGGTTAAAACGTGTTCGAAAACGGTAGGCAATGGCTAGCATTACCACAACCGATTTTACTATGATAAGCTTTTTATCTGTGGCAGTAACGTAATTTTAAATTTACATGCTCAAATATTGATGTGTTATGTTATGAGTTTTGATAACATAATGTACACCTGCACGCTCCCGCGTGGCCGCTGACACGCGCCCGCGCGACCGCCGGCACACGAGAGTTGGCCATGGCGGTGCAATGGCGGCCATTCTATTTCCGAATAATGCATTTAGGATAAATAATATGAGTGTAGATAAAGCAGTGTATGCAACTGTACGTAATTAGGCCTTATTACGTAACAGTTACATAAACTACTATTGATTAGATTAGAGTTTACGCACCTGAACTGTTGTTCGCACTGGACGCGTTGTTCGGCGTCTCGTTCTCCTGATCGCTCTGGCTGCTCGGCGTCGGCGGGTGGTCCGGCGTCGACGGCGGCCGCATCGGCGACGGCGCCGGCCGCTCTATATGCACCGACTTGGCCTCCGTTTCTAACAACGTCCTGTCGATACTTAGACTCGCTAGCTGAGGTACTAGGCTCGTTCGTAACGTTTCTGCGTAAGATTTGATATATTCTCCGAGCTTTCCCGCCGGTAATTCTCCCGTCCAGTCTTCCGCTGTTTGGTCACGATCGCTCGGGGACGTTCTTATTAAGCCGTCTCGCGCTATTCGGTTTATAGGTTGATGTCGTCCTAATCTACACGACTCGTAGGCTGTCGAGAGCTCCCTAAAGAATGTTTTGATAGGATCCGTTAGGACTTCTCCGTCGGCCGCTAAGACGACATACGCGACGTCTCGGGAGTAGGAGTAAGGTTCGAGCGCTAGCCGCTCCCAGTGCCGCAGAGCGTAGGGTGAGAGTGATATCCAGTCTCGGTCGTGTCCCACGAGGAGGGAGGGCACGGGCTGCGGCTCGCAGAGGTCCTCGTTGGAGCGGCCGGCGAGGCGGTGGAACTGGCGCCACGTGAGCGGCCCGGCCACGCCGTCCCACATGCGCGCGCCGCAGCAACGCTTCTGTATCGCGTCTTGGAGGAGGGGGCGGAGGCGGCGCATTAGTCTGGAATGAGTTACGAGGTTCAACGGGTGTTTTGTAAGGTGTGGTTGGAACTGAGAATTAAACAAAGTGTATGTTATAATACAATTATGGAGTGTATAAAATAATTATGTGTTAGTATTTTGGCAAAAGTGCTATTTGGTGGTCGGCGCTTCTGTCGTACGTTGCACAGGTTTACCTTTGCCAAAATGATGACACATATTTTGAGTCACAAATGCTACATTGAACGTGCTGACTGTTTATCGATGAATTAATTGTAAACAATCCGACTACTTTTTGGCTCTGTAATTTTGATTTTAATCATCTCTATATTCTTAGTATGCATGGTTTCTTATAATCAACTGCACGACTGAGCACCGGCAGCGTGCTCTAACCACTCGTGCGCGACATGTGATGGATCAAATGTGCACGCCGCGCCGCCGCCCGAGTACCTGCACCACCACACGTACCTGATGACGTCCCGGGAGCACCGGGGCGCGCGGGCGCCGACGAAGGGCCAGCGGTGCACGGCGCCGCCCGAGTACCTGCACCACCACACGTACCTGATGACGTCCCGGGAGCACCGGGGCGCGCGGGCGCCGACGAAGGGCCAGCGGTGCACGGCGCCGCCCGAGTACCTGCACCACCACACGTACCTGATGACGTCCCGGGAGCACCGGGGCGCGCGGGCGCCGACGAAGGGCCAGCGGTGCACGGCGCCGCCCGAGTACCTGCACCACCACACGTACCTGATGACGTCCCGGGAGCACCGGGGCGCGCGGGCGCCGACGAAGGGCCAGCGGTGCACGGCGCCGCCCGAGTACCTGCACCACCACACGTACCTGATGACGTCCCGGGAGCACCGGGGCGCGCGGGCGCCGACGAAGGGCCAGCGGTGCACGGCGCCGCCCGAGTACCTGCACCACCACACGTACCTGATGACGTCCCGGGAGCACCGGGGCGCGCGGGCGCCGACGAAGGGCCAGCGGTGCACGGCGCCGCCCGAGTACCTGCACCACCACACGTACCTGATGACGTCCCGGGAGCACCGGGGCGCGCGGGCGCCGACGAAGGGCCAGCGGTGCACGGCGCCGCCCGAGTACCTGCACCACCACACGTACCTGATGACGTCCCGGGAGCACCGGGGCGCGCGGGCGCCGACGAAGGGCCAGCGGTGCACGGCGCCGCCCGAGTACCTGCACCACCACACGTACCTGATGACGTCCCGGGAGCACCGGGGCGCGCGGGCGCCGACGAAGGGCCAGCGGTGCACGGCGCCGCCCGAGTACCTGCACCACCACACGTACCTGATGACGTCCCGGGAGCACCGGGGCGCGCGGGCGCCGACGAAGGGCCAGCGGTGCACGGCGCCGCCCGAGTACCTGCACCACCACACGTACCTGATGACGTCCCGGGAGCACCGGGGCGCGCGGGCGCCGACGAAGGGCCAGCGGTGCACGGCGCCGCCCGAGTACCTGCACCACCACACGTACCTGATGACGTCCCGGGAGCACCGGGGCGCGCGGGCGCCGACGAAGGGCCAGCGGTGCACGGCGCCGCCCGAGTACCTGCACCACCACACGTACCTGATGACGTCCCGGGAGCACCGGGGCGCGCGGGCGCCGACGAAGGGCCAGCGGTGCACGGCGCCGCCCGAGTACCTGCACCACCACACGTACCTGATGACGTCCCGGGAGCACCGGGGCGCGCGGGCGCCGACGAAGGGCCAGCGGTGCACGGCGCCGCCCGAGTACCTGCACCACCACACGTACCTGATGACGTCCCGGGAGCACCGGGGCGCGCGGGCGCCGACGAAGGGCCAGCGGTGCACGGCGCCGCCCGAGTACCTGCACCACCACACGTACCTGATGACGTCCCGGGAGCACCGGGGCGCGCGGGCGCCGACGAAGGGCCAGCGGTGCACGGCGCCGCCCGAGTACCTGCACCACCACACGTACCTGATGACGTCCCGGGAGCACCGGGGCGCGCGGGCGCCGACGAAGGGCCAGCGGTGCACGGCGCCGCCCGAGTACCTGCACCACCACACGTACCTGATGACGTCCCGGGAGCACCGGGGCGCGCGGGCGCCGACGAAGGGCCAGCGGTGCACGGCGCCGCCCGAGTACCTGCACCACCACACGTACCTGATGACGTCCCGGGAGCACCGGGGCGCGCGGGCGCCGACGAAGGGCCAGCGGTGCACGGCGCCGCCCGAGTACCTGCACCACCACACGTACCTGATGACGTCCCGGGAGCACCGGGGCGCGCGGGCGCCGACGAAGGGCCAGCGGTGCACGGCGCCGCCCGCCGCCGCGCCCGCCGCCGCCCGCAGCGCGCGCGTGCACGCCGCGCCGCCGTCCGAGTATCTGCAACACAACACCTAGTTACTAACACTGTTCACAGGTGTAAGAGTTTGGTATCGTACAACCAAAGATTCAAACTCCAGCCCAAACTACACTTGAATATGGTAGGTTAAATGTAAGTACGACCGACCGGAACAGAAGGAAGACAAAGAAGCAATATAGTCACTCGAGCAGGTTGATGTCGTTCTGGTCGTGGCGCTCCCTGGCGGCGTGGCGCGCGGCGCGGGTGAGCGCGGAGGCGCGGCCGCCGCCCAGCGCCGCGCACATGCCCAGCACGGCGCCCGCCACCGCGCCCAGGCTCCGCGTGCTGCTCCGCAAGGGGACCTCCGCTATGCCCGTGATCTCCATCTCGTCCTGCAGACATTCATCATAACGTTAGCTATAGTCTGGCAAACCATTTCTGTCAGTAGAAACGCGCGGCAAATTCAAAATACGTACATGTGGCAACCCTTTGTGATGAGGCACCGTATTTCATGACGAACATTTCAATTAACATTGAATTTGTTTCTAGTGCATTTCACTCTCTTATCTTAAGCGCGAGTGAGATAGAACTCCTGCAACGTTTCCAATTAAATTTAAATTATTTCTTAAGGCATATGTCAATTGCCTCAACCAGATTATCTGTTGCAGTTGATGACAGATCAGACGAAATATATCCGTCTCCTTTTACACACCGTAAATGTCGCCTAATGAAAGGGGCGGAAATACCAACTAAAATTAAAAACATAGAATTTGATGATCATTGCTGCTTTTTTCACTAATTCTTAGTGTTGTCATACTTTTGTTCGCTGTACATTGCTACTGCGTTCGTTGGCTGGCCAGACTATATTTTACTTATATTTAACTAATATTTCCTTCTTATGTCGACCAAACAGTTGATTTAGTTTTGAGTAGCGCTTCATGGCGACCCTGCCACACTAACCTCGTAGAAGAGCCCGGCTTTATGCGCGAGTCGCCGGTTGACAACCGCGCTAAAGCCACACGTGCAGCGGCCGGGGTCGTCGTCCGCCGCTTCCGCAGTCTCTGGGAGGTATGTGGACGCGTCAGCACCTCGGATGTTGCCGACAACCTAAAATAGACAAGAGATCATTATTTCACGAGTTCGCATTATCCTACCGGCAGCGCTAGTAAATTGTCCATACATACATAATATATGTGATTTTTTAAAGGGACTTTTATCACTTATTTTAAGTATAAAGCAGTCGTGATCGAGTATCATTCATTACATATTGAATATTTAAAACGGGTTATTTAAATGGTTTCGGTTGAATTTCGCTCTGCATGCGACATCAATTTAAGGGGATCCCTTTGTTTCCCATAAACTTATTGTTTCGAATGTCGATAGTCAGAAATTGATATCCATATAATTTATGGGCATAAACATCAATAGTCATAATTTTTGTAAAGCATAACATTTCATAGTTCTAATAATAAAGATCTATAATATTAAACACTATAATCGCAAAAGGCATAAATTTGATGAGTATAACATTCGAAGGTCTATCAATAATTATTCAGAAATATTTTAAGGCATATATTTTATCGGACTAATAGTCGTTAATCATATCGTTTTAATGTAATCCCTTTGTTTCCCATAAACTTATTGTTTCGAATTTCGATAGTCATAATATGATATCCATTGTGATTTATGGACATAAACATCATTAGTCATAATTTGCCATAAGTGGGTTAGGTTAGGTTAGAACTGCGACCCCCAAGAAAACGAACTGTTGCCAGAAGTGGGTTAGGTTAGGTTAGAACTGCGACCCCCAAGAAAACGAACTGTTGCCAGAAGTGGGTTAGGTTAGGTTAGAACTGCGACCCCCAAGAAAACGAACTGTTGTCGGAAGTGGGTTAGGTTAGGTTAGAACTGCGACCCCCAAGAAAACGATTCTGATTATCTTACCTGACGATCTTATTATCTTATGATGGCTAACGTTATGGACTATAAAAAATCGGAACTTAAAATTTGTGGAAACCAATATACACTCCTAACGGGTGATAACAAAAAAATGAGACTCATTTTCTTTAGACATAAAAATTAAACTATTTACGTAAACAAAATAGTTTGTTCATGAAGTTGTGGCGATGTCTTAGAGGTTCTTTAATTTTGTTTATTTTATTTTTTCAAGCACTTGTATTTGTAAAAAATGGTGTCGAAACAAGAAGCTATGCGAAAATCCCTTGTACTTTTTTATATTTCAAACTTAAACATGGACAAAAACCACTGTGTATGTCATTTTAGTAAAGGGAAATGTACCCGTATCTACTATTTGTAGAATTCTTACATCCCTGACTGTAGTTTACAGAAATGGTAGCGGGAGATTAGCAAACATAATGACCAAGGGAAGACTGAACAAACAGAATGGCATCTTTAATGATGATGATTCCACCAGCCAACGAGTTGCCACGAAAAATTTCAAGTTTTCCAACGGTACCTACATTTGTTGATGTTTAAATAGATAGGTCTAGAATGCCGCTAGCAGATAAGATTACTAGAATACATAGATCAGCAAAAATAAATTTTATATCACAGTGTCGCTGGACGATGCGAAATCACACATGAAAATCATTAATTTTAGACGTCGAGTGAAAATCCGATACCTCAATTTTTTTTCACAATGTGGCTGGATGCAAAATATTTTTAGTCATGTCGTAATTTAGTATTTAAACAATCGGAGAGCTGAAAATTTTACCCAGTTGATAAAAGGGATCAAGGTCATATGTGCACAAAAGTGAAAAACATACCGTTCAACGATCTTGTTCGGACATTGTGTCTGAACTTTGACGAACAGCTGACCACGGGCCCTATTCTTATGTCCATTTATGGTTTTGTAAATAACTATTATGTGTGAATTGCCTAAGAACATCCAAAACTCAAAAAAAGGTAGAGAAGATTTTTTTTTTCGCCTCTGAAAGAATTCTCATTTTTTTGTTATCACCCGTTAGTTATCATTATAATCTGCGATTAAAGAACTTAAAACAATTATTATAAGCAAGTTTATTCCCTTCAACATTATGTAATAGATACCATCTGGACTTAGAATATTATGAGTAACAGATTTTATGACTAACAATAATGATGACCTGCAAAAATCGGACCAGCAATTTAGATTGTTAAATTTTATGACTATTGACAATATGACTAATAAAAATTATGATGGAAAACGTTATGGACTGAAAAAATCGGAAGTAAAAATTTATGGGAACCGATAGAGACCCCAATTTAAGATTATAACTTTTAATTGCCACCTGCGGCGATAATGAGACGATCACCACTTTTTTTTTAAATATAAAGTCAGTGTCTTTGGTCAGTGGGCATTATGAGTGAGAGTAACCTTGGGCCCCGCGTTGCAGACGCACAGCGTGCAGCTGTCGAAGTTGTGGTCGCGGAACACGTTGAGCACGGTGTCGGCCAGCAGCACGTTGAGCAGCAGCGGGCACGCCTTGCACGCGGCGCGCGGCGTAGCGGGCGACGGCGGCGACGGCGCGCGCGAGCGCCCGGGGGACGCGGCGGCCGCCGAGCCGGGCGCCGTCGAGCTGGGGGCGCCGGGCGCCGCCACCCCGGGGGCCCCGGGCGCCGCCGCGCGGGGGTCGGCGGGGGAAGCCGCGGGGGAGGCGGCCCGCTTCGTTCCTGTGCAACCAGAGAACACTGATAAGTGAGCAACATTTACTGACGGTAAGAGTTCTGAGTCTGCACTTTAACTTACTTACTTAACCAAGCTCCCACGTGATCAAACAACGGCTACCCACAAAAACAGAAGGAGACCGGTCGGCTTCCGAGGTCCAGTCTATGTTATCTTTCTGCCTACCATTATTAGCTACTAGATCGAGTTTTATATCATTTTTATAATTTAGGTGCAATCATTTTTAAAATTATTGATTTACCTGTTCATACTAAGAAATGGATGTATACACGAAAAATCAACTTTAATATTGTACGAACCGTTCTGTTCGCACTGTCAATATGTCAGATGTAGGTTAAACCTATGTCAGATGATGCAGGATTGTCAGGAATAATGTCAAAATAACTAACACTCGTGCGGTGCTAATGATGGTCTTTAATGCACTGAATTATTCTAATTCCATAATGTAGGTTACGCATGTCAACAGATTTGCCTAAAGGCGACGCTATACTTAATGCGATGCAATGTACGATAGCTAGATCGTACATACTGCCACTTGTAAAGCAAAATAGAAAAGCAAATAATAAGAGATAATTAATATGTAAAAATAATAAAAATTACGTTAATTACACATAAATCAAGTCAATAATATTTTTAAAATGTAAAATTTAAAATGTAAAATACACTTTTCTAAAAAAGGTGTCTATTGTTCGACGATGACATCCTTAAAGCTAACTCTTCTTCGTGCCTGTGGTGTCATAGGAGTGTCTGAGAAGGACGCAGAGCGCTGCCGCTGTGGTGGGCTCGTCGTCGAAGTCCTCCCAGGCCCGGCTGTGGTCGTCGTTGAAAGTACTGCTTGCAGTGGAGCGTTGGGTTGAGTAGGTATAGACTCGCGTTTCAGTTTACAGATAACGAGTGCCATAGTAACTAATGACACAATACCCAGTATGATGAATATATTACAAAGTAATGTGTATTGTCATTGCGATCAAATTGTTCCAGGGTAACTTCCTTCATGGTTTTTAGTTTTTTGCTTATGTCAAGAAATTCTATGTTGTGATCTTCTGTCAGAAGGGTGATGTCCCTTGGCAAGGAAGTCTTTATGACGTCATTGATCGGAGATATCTTCGGTATTTCGATGTATGGGTCTTGTATGATCTGTATGTCTGCAATTTTGTCAAAATATAACGAGTTGTTGGTTTGAATGTTGTCAATATGGAGGGTCTGTGACGTAACCGGTAAAACGCATGTCAGGAGTAGCAGCAACATAGATGTCACAAAGCTGTGTTGGTTTTTGCGGGCGCGTCTAGGTGCGGTCGGTGAACTTGATTCAGATTTCGGATCCTTGTCAGTTGTACTGGCTTGTGCCGACTTTCAATAGGCAGCGGAGCTAGTTTTACCACGGGTCGTTGGATTTCTCTGCCCTTTGTCCATAACGTGACGACACGGGCATAACCATCCTTGCCGGGGTGTACCTCTTTTACTCGTCTGATGGCCCACTTCGCGGGCGGCAAGTTATCTTCTTTGATAAGCTCAATGTCATCTTTTTCAACGTTCTTCCTTGGTTTTTCCCACTTGTGTCTTTGTTGTAAGTGATGTGAGTATTCTGATGACCAGATTCTCCAGAAACCTTGCAGCATTATTTCTGTCAGTTGCCGTCTTGCGTGTCCGCGTGTGTTGTCATTCTCTGTCAAATGTGCATGTCAAATAAGGGCGTAGGGTAAGCAGGTTGCTTTTTCCCTGATGTCATTGATATCCTTTCAAATTCCAGCCTTTGCATTGCGTTCGCAATAACATTATATGCATTGTCAATTTCGTTTGTTGTCATGTAGTTAGTGTTTATTTTATTTTCTTGCATAATGCCTAAAGTGTCATATTCGCTCTTGACTGTCGGCGCATAGGTCACGCGTTGGCGCAGGTTTGTTATGAAATACGTAACAGGTGATTCGTACTATGCGGGACAGTGAACTATATTTATCCAGTAATTCTTCGATTATCGAGGAGTTTGTCAAGGCGGCACATGTATTTACTTTCAGCTTGGTCTCGCATTGGGGTAGGGTAGTTTTGTCAGTGTTATCTGGAGTGTCATTCTTTAATAAAGTCAGGCCCTTCCCACCATAGTGAATGGGATGTCAGTTGTGCAATAGAGATGCCGCTTGTAGCGCTGACGTGCTTGTTGCCTAGCCGCAGCTGCCGGCGGCGACCTCGATTCTTGCTCTGCGGACTCATTTACCGCATCATGAAGTAATGTGTTATGCTTTTCATGGTACATTTTGCATTTTTTCCGTAGAGTTGCATACGTTGCGTTCGTGCACGTAGAGACAGTTTTTGCACATTCCGTGTTTCGAAACTGTTCTCAATTTTGCGTCAGCAGGCGACATCAATTCAAACTTCTTACATTGATACAACGCGTGATTAACATTGCACAATACGCAAATTGCATTGCTGTAGTAGTTAAAGAAATTTGGCTGTCTTTTAGTTTGCCGAGGAAAATGTATCCTTGGGCTTGGATGTCAGTTGCTTTTATGCTGAGGATCCTGCAGGTTCACGGTCTCTCTTGCTTATAGGCTCCAAGGCGATGAACTTGGTTTCTAAAAATGCAGTAAATTCGTCCAAAGTTGGCAGCTCCCTGGGCGCCTTCCGAGACTCCTTGTAGTCGCTTAGTGTCAATGTGTCAAGCTTTTTGGTCAGGAGATGAACAAGCAGCGGATCCCAAGTGGTTGTGTCCATTCCAAGGTTGTGTATGGCATGTACGCACTCCATCGTCGTATCATGTAGCTTCTTAATGTCATGTGAGGATTGTTTATGCATAGCCGGTTGGTTTAAAAATATTTCTATTTGCCGAGAAAACAGTAACTGGTAATTGTTGTAGCGATGGTGTAGTAGATCCCATGCAGTCAGGTAATTGTCAGCAGTTACACTGAGATGCTGAAGACGTAGAGCTTCTCCTTTAAGTTTTCCCTTCAAGTGTTGCATCTTTTGTGCTTTAGATAGAACGGGGTTGTCATGGATCGCCGATTTGTACAAATCTAAAAATGTCGGCCATTGGGAATAGTCACTATAGAAGTTAGGTACTTCCATTTGCGGAGTAGATTTGTACAGATGAGTAGCTGCCGAATTTTTTTGGTTTAACGCTTTCTTTGTCAATCGGTACTTCTTCTCGTATACCGAATATCTCTCTTCGTAATCGGTGTCTGAGCCCTGTAGGACGTTGTCAATTTTTAAATGCAAGTTGTCAATTGTTTCCCACCGAGCTGGAAGATTCCGGTGGGGTACACGTGCGACGTTACCTGTCTGCACGGGCTCCTTGTCCGGCTCGCGCTTGTCCTGCTGCCAGCGCGGCCGGTACACGGCGTGCGGCGGCAGCGTGACGGGCGGCAGCGACGCGGACGGCAGCGCGGCCAGCGGCGCGTACTTGGAGGAGCCCACGCACTTGTACACGGTGGGCGGTTTGAACACGTACGACCAATCCTGGGGAATTAAGACAGGTTAAAAAACATATACAAACAAAACAGTGTAAAAAAGAAAATTATTACGTAATCTAAAACCCTCGCCTTCGTTTGTGCCAAATATGCTAGTAGTCCGCCTCGAACTGAGAACTCGCGATTTCCTTGCAAACGAGTAGACGAATACAACAAGACCCTAATGATGACTGTTTCGAGCCTTCTAACTCCATAACCCTTTGATCGATCTTGCTCATACATGAACTCTCAAATTGTATTGAGCTCTGCTACAACCCCAACAAATTTCACAAACATCAGAAAAAGTTCGTTAGGATTATTTCAAATTTCAGTAGTAGAGTAGTAGAGTAGTTGTGGAAACTATATTCAATTGTATCTAAGTAGTTTTTTTTTCTTGTAAGTTAACTTTTCAATGCTTTTCATAGCGAAATGTTGATAATTTATTTACTGTCAAGAAATACAGGAAACTATAGGTCTATATAGTAAAAATAGCTTGTAGATAATTTACAGATATGTTTTTATAAGACTGTTTGTTTCTTAATAAATTAAAAAAAAGTTGCTAAAATTATCGCGGAACAACTATTCAAAACCAAAACGCGAAATGCACAGACGTCTAGGTAGCCAGCTGAAAGTTCCGCTGTGTTGTGTCCGAAGTTATCTGTAAGAACTTCACTTCGCTTACGCTCCGCTCATTCGATAATAAAAAACAAAAACTAGACCGTCGCTAGACCCCAAGCGCTAGGCCACCCGTGAACGCAGACTCTAATACAGAAATGGGGTACAATATTGACAATGGCGTACAATTTGTGCCATACGATTAAATTTGCTAGACGGAGAGCTAGCCACGTCAGATATGACACAATAATGAGAGCGATGAAGCGTTTCTTGTTAGTTTGTTATACTATGCTTATTTCTAGTTCCGGACATCTGGCAGCTGTAAAGTGGTGGAGGTCAAATAATCCAAACCACTTTAAGAATACAAATCCTAGAGTTTTGGTTTTGATACAGTATTATGAGTAATTATATAAATAATTAGATTATATCATTGCCAAAACTTTTTGATGGGGGAAAGTAGTCCAAAACGACGTATAATGTAATTCATAGTTTCTCGTCTACTGTTTTTGTTTTCGTGATAATACGCAATGTGTTTTGTTTTAATGCTAAAATATAGGCCCTGTCCTTTATAACTGAGACAACTTCGGCAGTCTTGACCTATTTTGGTAGTACTATTTTCCAATTCAAACATTTTGCTAGTCTGTCACTCTGACCTCCACCCATTAAAAGCTGCCAGATGCCCGGTTCTAGCAATAAGGATAGTATTGCAATCTTACTAGACGGGTTTCGTTACTCTCATTATTGTGTCATATCTGACGTGGCCAGCTCTTAGTCCATATGTGACTCACCTCGATAGGTTCGTGTGGAGGCGTGGCGTGCGGCGTGAGGTGCGGGTGCTGGTGCGGGTGCGGGTGCCGCAGCGGCTCCAGCTCCAGCGCGTACCCGGGCGAGGGCGCGGCGTGCGGCTCCAGCGAGGGCGGCGTGGGGAACATCTTGCTGAGCTCCTCGGCCCGCACCATGCGCCCGCGCGTCTCCTCGAACGACTTGTTCGAGTCCGGCGGCGTTTGTACTTGCAGCTGCGATCGAATTGCGTTATTAGTGTCTGAATACGCCGCGAGTAAACTCTGAAGAGTTACTTACGCGCTTTGCGCACTTTAAAAACATGTTAAGAATAATTGTCGTCGTACACCCGCCAACATCTTCAGAGCTTGCTCGCGGATCGTGAGACGTTGTGGACACCTTGTTTTGTTGCTTCTTATGATCCATCCTTTTTGACACCATGCATCATGGGTCATGAAAAATAATGTACACTGTTATGATGTGTGATAATTTCAATTAAATTGCGAATTTTCGTAGACATATTTATCGCTTGAGCATGCTAACAATAAAAACATGAAAGTAAAATTAAACATTACTGTTGTTTCAGTGAACAATTCTAGCAATTGTTTTTGTGTTAATTCAAGTTATAAAAAATTCAAAGTATCCTTAGCTTTTTTGTCGGAATATATACCAATTACTAGCGAAACTTTGTTAGAATTACCAAAACCTATCAAATATTGTAGTTAAAATAAATGTTCGGTTATTCTTATGTAAGGAATTATTATTGCTAACACAGTTATAATTAAGTTTGCAATATTAAACTTCCGTAAACACAGAAAATCTTTCTAAAATTAACAGGGATTATGAACAAGACAACATGTACGCCTTTTTAAACCACGCGGTATTTACACTTCCATATCAACACTACAGAGAGTTCTAAACCAGGAGAGGCCTTAGGTATCATTTCCCCTCTGTCAAAAGTATTGGCAGGAAAATCTAGTACATCTATAAAAACTATTTCAATAATCGATGTCACGCATTTCTACCATCGTTGTCAGTTGATGACAAGCTCAGTGAAAATGCCATTATGTGCTGTTTTTAGATGTAAAAGATGTTCAACTACGTCTAGTTTACAAAAAGATGGTATAACATTTCACCAGTAAGTGTAATTTTGCTTTAATAATCATTATGTTTATAATAAACGTTTTAATCAAAATTGGAAATCAAGAATCGTTTACACAATAGATTTAAACACAATCGATTTTTATTCCGAAACCATTTTGACCTAGACATAATAGCCATAGAGCTGTCATGCCAATAATAATACCGAGATTGAACGGGATGGTCTTATTAAACTTTCAATGGGTATGACAGAGAAGGTTGTTGCGCAAACGTGTGTTTCAACTCTAGAGATACTTGGTTTGACCATTTTGACGTTTGACACTTACCATATTTCAGGACGCAAGGACGACTCCCTTCTGTAATTTGTTTGAAATTGCAAGCAAATATGATACTTGGCTCCATTTGTATTGACTTTATGATGAGTTCATACGATTATGGACCATGTATTAATATCTGTAAAGTCGATTACCTACCTATTGGTCTAGTGTTTTGAAGTTTGCATAGACATAATATTCCCGTCATATCTAGTGCTGTGCTGTCTTAATATCGATATATTGCTATATTTAATTTCAATCCAAAATATATCAATCAAGTAATGATTAAGGTCTAGTTCTAGTAGGATATGAAGGAGGTATCCAGAATTTTAAATGTCCCTTTCTTGTCATTAGCGCTTCGCCCATTTGTCGGAGAATATTTACCTAGCAACTGTTTAAAGTAGTATGTGACGTTCCGTGGTTAAAGGTTGGCGGTTGGCGCTTGCACTATTGCTAACGACGCTCCATACTAATGCGATGCTTCGCAACGTAAGCGCCAGTCGCTATAAGATACTTTTACCCGCCGAGCGTCACATATGTTCATAAGACATTATGAAAAACAAAATTAATATTGACGATAAATTTAACAAAAAGTCCGGTAACGGATTTGAAAATGGAAATCGCTTATAATAAAATAACGCACATGAATTGCATTTGATAAGATAGTTTTAAAGGCTTGTTATTGCAAAAATATAACATTGGTACATATTTATTACTATTTGATACCCGTAAACTCAATTGTTGCAGAGGTTGTTTAGTGAGGACGTTGATTAGTGCAAACTTTTCGCTTTATTTTTTAATATTATTTGTTACGTCCTCTTATATGTTTTATAATATCTGATTAAGGCATAAAGTCAAACTTTAAATTTTTACTTTACATTCTACATTTTTATTAAATTAAATATTTTAATGCATACCCAAAAATACCACCTAAACTTGAGCAATTTTTCTTATAATTACTCTAGGTAAACGTACTCATGTTTAAAAAATATGTATGAAAATGAAAAAAAAAACTATTACATTTATTCCTTAAATGACTAATTTTCAAACTTATTCATATATTTTACGTACCAGTTTATCATCATTTTAATCTTTAAAATTCTTTGTTTTGTCAACATAATATAAATAAAAATCCGGCCAAGTGCGAGTTGGACTCGTGCACCGAGGGTTCCGTACAAACCTGTAGGTATATAGGGGTAGTGACTTTAACATTGTTAAAAATATTTTTATTATATGATGTGAGTAAAAATTTACGGTTTTTGCAACTTTTCCTGTATCTGTGTAGTCGTTGCTTCGTACCAAATTTCAAGATTCTGAGTTCACGGGAAGTACCCTGTAGGTTTTGATTCCCTTGCGAGTTTCGAAAATTTGCGGCATAAACAACTGTATCTTTTGTTTGCGTTGGCTTAGGTGTTTGATTGTTTTACAGCTCCAAGGCACAGTAGACTTGAGTATTTGATATAAATTTCAGCTTGATACCTCCACGTGTTCCTGAGAAAAAGGGTCTTGACAGATGGACGGAGGGCCGGACGCAGGGACGGACGGATGGACGGACGGAGAACAAAGTGATCCTATAAGGGTTCCGTTTTTTTCTTTCGAAGTACGGAACCCTAAAAAGTGTTACACTTATTCAGTTTAAAAAGAAACGATAATTCAAAATATGTACGAGTATCTGCCAATTTGTGTAAAAATATTAAAGTATTTTTAATACTAGTTCTCAGTGTTTTTGTTTCCCAATAGGTTTGCACATCCCTAGGGCAGAATCCCTTAGAGGCCCCGCAACACGTTTTCGCCGAGTTGTAGCTGTATAAAGCCGGAATAATACGTAGCGTTTTCGCGCGTGATTTCGCGTCCGGTCCGCTAGTCCGAGTTCACATCTCCTTGCTGAAAGAGTGCACAGATGTGACCGTAGACTAGCGGATCGATCGCGAAACATGCGTGGCAGAGATAGCGCGATGGTATTGTAATGAATCCAAGGGATCCATATAATGCCTATTTCAATGGACGGTAAAATTGTTCGATATTGTGTCATTGCTGTTAACTTTATGTAGGAGTTAATTTCATTTTTCAGTTTCAGGAAAAATTATGACTTTACGATTAAGCTTTAATGAAAAATTATACTGTAATATTAAAGTTCGAATTACAACTCACCTGGAAAATATGGAGTATCATAAAATCAATTAGTAGTTATGTCTTAATTTTCATAGCTTTGGTGCAGTTCGGGAAGGAGAATTTAGTGTTGAAATAAATACTGGAAACTAGCTTTATTTCAAGTGGCTTTTCTAAATAATATACATTTTCGTTTAGATATTAAGATGGTAATTCATTTGGAATACAGATAATAGTATTTTCTAATAAATTTTGGTTCCAAAAAAACCTAACCTCGAATTTATAGATGTTAGTGTATGTAGCAGAAAACAAATGAAAACGTAAAATCTAATTCCTTGATCTAAATAGGCATTAAAAGTAACAATGTTTCTTGTGAGATTGAATAAAAATAATAGTTATTCAGGAAGATTTGGTTAAGAACAGTATTGTGTCATAAACACGTGATTATTTACTTCCGAGTACAAATAAATATTTTCATTCGATAAACAATATAGTCCTCTTAGCATTCCTATTGATATTTGTTAGAAATATATGCGTATTAATAATTATTGGTGAAAATTGACCATGCGGTTACATTGAATTTGCTTTCGTTTCCTGTAGAAACACTATTGTATGTATATTTCACTATCATATATATATTCCCTATATTTTTAGCATATTTATCCAAATGTAGTTTCTAAGTTCTATTCAGCAATTTACCAGAAAATCCTGAAATTGTAATTATAAATTTATAATTTTACATAAATGCGGGTAGGAATAATCTTGCAGCGCGCGAGGTTAATCTTAACCCACCCGCATATTTGCTTAGATTTTCGCAGGCGATCGAGAAGCGGTGTGCAGACGACGAGTCAGGAGTTCACGCGAATTTGAACCTTGTCTGTTAGACATTTATTTGGTTTTAGTATCTACAGGTTGGATCATCAACCTTATTATTTAGATAACTAGGTTCAATAGCGGAATCGGATGAGTAATCGGTAAGATTTTTAGAGAGGTGTTTGGATTAAAGCTACAAAGGGGAATGTAGGTGATTGCGGGAGACAGGGTACGGAAATTATAAAAGCGGGTGGTAAGGTTCGAACTTAACTTAGTCAGAACGAGATTTCAAGACATCAGCATCTCTCAGCCAAGATCGAGGTCTACTACAACTTTATGTAAGTCCTTTTAAATATTTCACTTTTATCTTAATAGTTGTCGTGTACTAGCATTTTACAATATCTTTACTAGTGAAGCGTACGAATATTATAATAACGGTCAATACCTTTCTTTTAATAATTGGGTTATTTGGGGACTAATATTACAGGCGTTACGCTTATTTACCTGCAGTGATTGTTTGAATAATGAGGGATATATTATTAATCCACATTTGTAAATATTTTAGCTGTGTTTGGGTTTACAATGAAGTAGGGATCTGCATTTAAGTATATTAGGTACTATTTCAACTATTACTGAGTGAGCGAAGCGAAGCACTATTCCGCTGTGCCTAGAGCCGTCCGTATGTCTAATCTAAATAAGTACTTAAATGTTTTGATTATTTATTGAGTGTGGAATTGAAATACAATCTTCGTCTTCTTTCATAAACGATTCTTAAATCGTATGGACGTTTTAACATAGGTTTAAACTCCGAGCAATGATTTAGTATTTGAGTTATTGCTTGATGTAGGGTATTATTTGACTTGGTTTTCAAACACATATTAACACAGCAAATAAATAATAGTATTTTACATTTCTATGGAACTCGTTTTCGTGAGGAAACCATTTAACTATTTGATGATATTCTATTTATTTCTATTCTACTATATAGGCTGATAGCTTATATTCGAACCAGGTTCTTCAATGGCCTGTGTTTGTGGTTTATTTTAACATTGAACCTTTTACATTTTACTATATATGACTGTGTGTATTTATGTGTGCGTATATTAAATATATTTACAATATCTAACTATTTAGGATACGTAATATTTATTCTTCACCGTAGTATATATTTACTGTTGACGTGTCGAATAGGTTCTAGTTTGAGAGTACCAAGCCATATTTTATCTAAGTAGATTTTAATACAGTTTTCGGGTAACTACATTCTATATGTTAACTATTTCTTTCTACTACCTTATAAATATAAATATATAGTTTTAATGCAACGTTTAAGATAGGTTCGATCTTTTAAATGTTAATTGTCGATGTCGGTTAACTATTGGCCATGGTTAAACGATATCGCGTAATATGTATGTACTTCCATGTAACACTTTAGTAATTATATAAGGGATAAGATGCTGGATTTCTAGCGTAGAGCTTTATTCCATGTAGAATGCTTATCTGGTGTTTTCTTGGTGGCAACGGGGAACACTATGTGAAGCCCAACGCGCACTGTATCACCCATGGTTCACTTGAACATATGACGCGCATTACAGCATGTACTTACAGAGTTTATTGCCATGTAAGTACGCCATTAGCGTACTAGGTGTTCTTAGTAATATCCGGTCTCGTGCAGTGATGACGGTACGGTGAGGGTCTTACACGTCAAGATAACTCAGATTTGCTTATTAACGATGGTAGGTACTTGCTATTTACTTCCTAAATTTATATACCATTCGTCATAAACGGTGGTTGGTATTTGCTTACTTAATTATTAAATGTACCAGTCGTTATTTGCATATGTGGTGTGGAGGAATTGGCGGTTATATGTCAACTATACATTGATGTATGAAGCGAGACTGTAGGCTACTGGCCCGGTCGCACACTTGGATCATTACAAATGCTCAGAACGCACAATCAACAGGTCTGTAAGGCCACTGGCCGTAGACAACATATATTACCCGATCCATTAAGCTTCGAACCGTAGACCACTGGTCGTGGTTCCACCGTTGGAAGACGGAACCGTCAAAACTGAAATGCCACATATTTTGTACAGGCCTACTTCGCCAACCGCCAACAATAATTACGTCGGAAGTCCAGCAAACCTCCTTACATATATTTTGTTGTAAATATAACTATCTAACAAACAACGAAATATTTAACTAACCATAATAAATCTAGTGTACTTTTAATATTTAATTTGACTATTTATTAGAGTCTGTTAATTAGGGTATATTTATATGATGCTTCTTATTCTATTTTTAACGTCAACAGTTAATATGCTAACCTATCATTGTCTATTGTATTTATATTCCGTTAGATTTAAGTTAGGAATTATATATATTTTAAATATTGCGGTTATTTCTCACCTTATCGAAAAGGACTTGCGGTAACTACACACACGTTGGGTTTCCACTAGCTTTCACGATCATCTGGCCAAACTGCGTATCAGAGCAAGCTACTGTATAGATAGTTTATTAATTAATGTATTTGATTTTATAATTACGTTACTTATTTTACTGTAATACGGCGCGAAGGTTTTTTGCTTCGTTAGTTTCGTTTTTACCTCCGCAAAGCCTAGGAATCGGAAACTAACACCTAATGACGTCTGCAAAGACAGCATTAGGGGTAATTAGTCAGTGTTTCGCTTTTCAATAACAAAAATCCAAAATTAAAACTTAAATAAATAATTTTCTTTTCAACCTTCAATCTTTTGTTTGATTTTCTTTCCCTGTAGTAAGTTCCTTTAGGTAGTATTTAAATTTACAGAAATTTCAGCCTGAAGCTTGAGGTAAGTAAGTTTGGTAGGCTCTTGTAAGCGTTTAGAAGCCTTTCGAATATTCAGCCGTAGGTAGACATTACAGTATATATGCGCCTAGGTCATAGAGCAGTCGGATTAGCTATTGTTTCGCGCTCAATTCCACGGATAACTCGGCGAATTTTTGTAGCGGTGCCGCGGTATCGGTTCCGCAGCGGAGATGCGCGAAACTCCATAATGATTCTTTGATCGTATGTCCGTGAAGTGAGCATATCAAATTTTAACATATTACTTTTTATATAAGAGTTTTTTTAGCATGCACTATTGTTGTAAAGTGCACTATAGTGTGTCCTGAAAGGTTTCACGAAGAGTTCTGTCGTTTTTACCAAAACAACATATACTATGTTTTTTTTAATGGTAATTTGCGAACTTCATGCACCAGCATTTAGTCCCATATCATAATAAAAATAATAGCGTGGCCCCGTCATATGATAGAGTCACCTGATACCATAACGATATAATAACCACAAAAAATATTGTTATTATTTTTTGACAGGCTTACTTCACACGAGATGTTTGGGAATACGAATTTTCTTTGGGATTTTTTTTCCAAATTCATCTTCTTAATTATTTATTATGCCATTCCCACGGTTGAAGATGGCTATTGTTGTTGTTGGTAACCAAGCTCACCAACGTCATAGTAGGTATATATTCCATTTCGGTAAATTGATGAGATGATTCTATACGTATAAAGTAAAGTGGCGCCATCTACGACATCTCGATAAAATTTATCGATATCGATATTCTCTAGCAATATGCCCGGCTCCATTATTTCGATTCGATTACATCTACAACCATAGTAGTATATCGTGTACGCACTTGCTTTTTATTAGGACTATTTGCATCAGTGTGACAATTTAAATCAGTGTTGTTGTTTTTCTTTAGTATAGGTGCGTAGAAATGAGAGATAGTTTTGCATATGTGTGCACAGATTTTATATGTGTGCTACCTCGCCCCCCTCAGATTTTGGCAGACTTTTTTGTTTGGTTAGATGAGGCGAAGCGTACTCCATTTATAGAGCTTGATGCAACACTACAATTATGCAGAGTATAATCGTCTCTGCAATGTGTGCGCTCACACTTTTACAACTGTAGTTACATTATATTTAACTTCATAACAAACAGTCGTTCCCCTTAATCCCCGCATCACATGGCGACCCTGACATGGCATCTGCATTTCTAACAGCTCAACAATAGGTGTGTATATCGCGTAGCCGTCAAGCCTTAAGGAGTAATAAGTAAGGGTGCACACTCACAAGTCTTACCGTCTCATCCCCGCTGGCCGCGTCGTCCGAGTTCTCGAAGATCTGGTCGAGGTCTTTCAGCGTGGGACAGAGGCCGTCGGACGTGTACAGGTTCTTGTATGCTGCGTCATCCTGGAGTGTAAATGGATTTTGTAAGTTTTGGAAGTTTGTTGGGTTGTCATTGGATTTTTACGCAAAGGACTGAAAATTGGTTTAGCATCGGAATGAGTGGATTGATGGATTTCAAATTTAATCATTATAAACAATAAAGTACCAACTTCACTTAGCTTACTCCACCATTTCAAAAGAAAATAAGTTTTGACTATAATATTTGAAGAGTTCCCTCGATTTCTCCAGGATCCCATTATCAGATCCTGACCTGATGGCAACTGTCAAGTATACCCTTTCAAATAATTCGAAATATTTAAGTCGGTTGAAAATATAATATTGAAAGCAAGACAAATAATGAAATTCTTCGGATAGGATTCAGTCTGTGCCAGTTTGCCGAGAGTACATGTTAGCGTAAGCCCTTGCTAATTTCTCTCTAGAATAACTTGTGCAGCCTTTTACGATTACATTATTTTCTAGGAGAACATAGTTTAGTTAGTAGCCGGATCTAATCAAGTATATTGCTTCTTACTCAGCACAACTGTAATCAGTCGTACATAGCAACTTCAATCACTCTAGTTAACTACCATAACTGGCCGTGTCGCGCATGTCGCGCGGTGAGTGATGTACTAACACTTTTATGGGCTTTGCCTGAAATAAATGATGATTTGATTTGATTATGCGTGAGAATGAGACGCTGCAGTCCAACCTCTCGCTCCCAAAGCCGTGGCATGGGCATTATTGGCATGGGGTCACGTTGCTATGAGTATAGTAGCAGTGACGGGTGGGTGTCCCTAGTACCTGGTCGTGCTTGTTGTCGGCGTGGTCGGGCATGACGGCCATGCGGGTGTGGTCGTGTCCGGCGTACAGGTCGCCGCCCGCGCTGCCGAGCGCCAGCTCCTCCCGGAACGTGTTCTCGTCGCTCTTGAACCGCTTCACCGGGTGCTCCAGCCTAAGGGAATATGCATATTTATCACACATTTTAAACAAAAAAGAACCGACTTCACTTAGCCTCCACTTTTCCAAATGCAAATGCTCGAACTGCTGTAAAAAATACTTAAATCACTATAGGTGTGCCTATAATAGTTGAAGAGTTCCCTCGATATCTCCAGGATCCCATCATCAGATCCGAACTTGGTTTCAATGGAACCAAATGTGAAGTATACTCTTTTAAACAAAAAAAGAATTTTCCAAATCGGTCCAGCCGTCTTCGAATTTATCGGTGAACATACCTTTAAAAAAAGCAAAAAAAAAGTCGCGACGAATTGATAATCTTCTCCTTCGAAATCTGAAAGTCGGTTGATAAATTAGGAACTAAATAGCAGTGGTAAGGTGGCGACTAGGGCTTGTAATTGGGTACTTTCCTGGGTAAAAAAAATATAATTCTATTAAGTCCGTCTGTTAGATTATCAAAAAATATTGGACACGTATTTTTTATTTTGTCAATCAAACAAAAATTGGTGAAGATATAGCCCGTTAAAGTTCCGCGTGACGTCACATTATACTAAAAACAGTACTAAAATGTGACGTCACGCGGAACTTTAACGGGCTATATCTTCACCATTTTTTGATAGATTGACAAAATAAAAAACACGTGTCCAATATTTTTTGATAATCTAACTGACGGACTAAATATTTTTTTTTTAGGAAAGTAGCCCATTATCCGGATAATATGGCTACTATCCTAATAATTCCATACAAATTACTATTCGCAATGTCCGAATTGTAAGCCTTAGTGGCTCCATAACTATTCGAAAACAAGATAATTAGTCTTACTTTTACAAAAATGAGAATTAAAGATTTGAATAAATTATCTTCAAAAGCAAGCCAATTGGAATGGAGTTATAGCACTACCTTGCCACTGCTACTTAGACACCCCGTAGCGAGTAGTTAAATAATAGAATAATCACGTAATGTTGCCACCGAAATATATAACGAAGGAGCTTTTGATTGTTATTACATGTATAATGATGATCGATGACACATTTTAAATCACTGACAATAAAACATTGATGCATGCAAGGAACGATTACTGGCTTAACCAATTTAAAGTTCATCTAGCCATAATAGTAGTAGTAGTATTAGTAGTTTATGTAACTGTTACGTAATAAGGGTCCTTAAAACATGAGTGTGGTTTTATGAAATGAGCCGCAGGCGAATTTCATAATAAGATCACACGAGTGTTTTAAGGCCTAATTACGTACAGTTGCATACACTGCTTTATCTACACTCATATTATATATATTAAATTAATTGTTCGGAAACCATAGAATGACCGCCATTGTACCGTCATGGCCTACTCGATTGTGCCGGCGCTCGCGCGGGACCAATCGAGTTGGCCATGGCGGTAACATTATGTTATCAAATTCGATGTTCGAAATTTGAAACTCATTGCTTAACAATATTTGAGCATGCATAGTTAAAATTACGTTACTGCCGCAGATAAGAAACTTATCATAGTTAAATCGTTTGTTGTAATGCTTGTCATTGTCTACGGTTTTTGAACGCATTTTAGAGTACTTACAGTATGAGTGTAGATAAAATATTTTATTGTATGACAGACAAAAATAAAACAGAAAGAATACATAATATTTGTACAAAGGCGGACTTATCCCTTAAGGGATCTCAACCTTTATATGTGAAGGCTGTTGATTTCAGACCTAATGTACCCAAATGAAGAACACAACAAATTCAAACTAAGGAAATGTTGATGCGCACATTGGTAACGTAATGTTGCGAGCCATAGATTCACGTCAAAATGACTTAACTCTTGACGCGACCGTGGTGGGATCTCGCAAAAATAAACTCTAAATCAAAGTGTATAAGGCTCTAAATAAAACGACACACTTTTAAATTATCTTTACTGAGAGAGACTTTACATGAGAGTGATGGTATATCGCAAACATAAACTCTAAATGAATGTGGATAAGGTTGAAAATGAAATGATAAATTTTCAGAAAATAATTCAAGTGTCAAGAAATACTACAGTTTACCTGCAAGCCAAAAGTTAGCGGTGAACATGGAAACATCTCAGACACATAAATTAGTTTACAAAAATTCATACTTGTAGTTGACAGTGAAATTATATGATAGGTAACAACTCAAAGTGAGCATTTATGTTGCTACACTTCAATAAGCTAACCCATTTAAATTTTATAATTAAAAGAAAAATTGAAAAATTCACCGCGTCGAGCAAGATTTGAATTTGCAACCTTTCGGAACACCGGTCCGATCGCTCTGACCAACTAAGCTACCGACACTTACTTAACCTCGGTGAATTTTCATTGCTTACGTCAGAGGAAGACGTGTGGAGACATCTACCGTAAGTGTATATACACGTCAACGGCATCGAAGTTCCAAGTCATATTGGAATAATATCGATAACGATGCGCAAACCCTAGTATTTTTACATTTTTCTTTCAATTATATAATTGGAAATTTCCCTTGCAGACTTTTCTGCTTAGTCCAAAATTAATTTTATAAATTGGTATTGTCCCGTGCTGTGGTAGTATAAGGCTAGATAGGTAAAAATGTCGTTTAAGCATACCACAACTTAGACACTGTGAAGCAGGAATGTAACAGATGTGGTTTTATCGGAACCAGAAACGGAATCGGAACCGAAAACGGAAGCGGAACAGAATCGAAGCCCGCGTGATAGCAGCACGAGGCAAGCAGGGACATGAGCAAATGACTGGTATAAATCTGTTTGTTTTTTATGTACGCCGCTCATTTCCCCCCGCTGCGTTGTTATGACATTCGATGTAACTTCTGTTTTAAAAGTAACAGAACCGGAACCGAAGCGGATGTTTAAAACCAATCGGAAGTTTCGACTTAACGGAACCGGAGCTCAGCCCACCCAAAGAAGGAATTTTTGGATAAATCTAATACTTTCATAAATATTAGCTCCGAAAGTTTAAAAAAGTGTTTTTCTACTCCAGCACTTCTATATGCTAATTAAATGACTGATAGTGGTATCTAAAACTACATCATTTAAGTGAAGGCGCTAAAGTCTATTTGTCTATAGGTACTTTCTATAACTGCTAGCAGTCACACAAAACATATTGTGCAACTGTTTTTGTTTTTTTAATACACTGACTTCCAGGTGCCATGTCTAAAAAGGGTTCGTTCTTGTTTACAATATAAATTATATTTTCAAATTGATATACACTTGAAATTATTTTTGCACAAACTATGATAAAAACATTATCATGTCTTTTTTAAAGTATTAATATCTTAAATGATTTAGTTTCATATTTATAAAAAGCATAATAGTACTTTAATGTAAACTTTTGCATTGAGAGTTACTTGAACGAAGCCATATTTTTTTGCAATTAAAAACCAACTCGTGATCTGTCTATGACATTTAGTAAAAAGTTAATATTTAAAAAGTTTCAACACAATGTACGGCTTAATTTTTGTATTTAAACTCGTATATTATGTTAATATCAAGAAGTTTATGTTAATTTTGATAAAATAAGTGACAAGAAAACTTCACAGTGAATATCCGAAGACTTCGGCATAAAAGTAAGAGTTATTAGTTGATAAAAAAAATCTTAAAACAAAATTGATTTATGTACTCGTGATACTTAAGAAATTTAAAATTATTTATTAATTAAGTTTTTGCTACTGTCGTAGAAAAAGTTTCGTGTGCAACGGTACATAATTAGTTCTTAAAATTCTCGGGTCTGTTATTACAAAATTCGGCTTCGCCTCATTTTGTAACTTCGACCCTCGAATCTTAAGAACCCTTATTATGTACCTGTTGCACAATAGTACATTACTTACCTAGGGCTGTAAAAAAAAGAAAGCCCGAAATCGCAGGTATTTGGGACCCGAGCCGCAGGCGAGGGTTGTAAATATGCGATAGAGGGCTTTCTTTTTTACTGCCCGTGGTGAGTACACAATTTTACGTCCCCACCTGGCCATAATGCGAGTTTTACCGTAAGCGTAGCGAGCGGTAAAACTCACATTATGGCCAGGTGTGACGTAAAATACTATTATCGTATTTCCTCGATATCTCATTAAACATTGATCCCAGCAAAAAAGTGCAAAGAATCTTTTTTATAGAAAATAATGTGTTAATGAATTAAGCAATAGACCATTTTTTCGTATGAGCCACCGTTACCGAGTTATTTACGAAAAACCAAAATAAGGGACCTTTACACCCCTCCCTCCCCGCTACCGGCGCCCCCATCCACCGGTACTTTTAGTATGTTGTGTAAGATACCTTTGCCTACAACTACACCAAAATTTGGCTATACACGAATTATTTCCTCAGGCAGTTAAGCGTCTTCGTTTGGTGAGCTATCAGTAAGTTTTTCGGGATTGCGTCCAAGTACACGTCAGCAAGTAGTTTGGAATGTTTTCTGCAGACTTACCAAGCGTGCACGGTGGTGTAGTCGTACAGCATGTGCAGCGCGTGCTCGTCCTCCAGCGGGTCGACGCGCGCCTCTCCGCGCGGCAGCACGGGCCGCTTCAGCAGCTCGGCCGGCACCGGCGACGGGTTGGTGGCTTGCGACAAGTCGCGCGGGGAATCGCCCTAAGAGTAACAAATGGGGTTACAGATTTCTCAAGTCTATGTTTTTTTTTGTGACGAGCAATTTTTGAACCTTTTGACCGCCATAGTTGGCTGTGGCCGACGTCGGAAAGTCGTGCCATGGACGCCAACGACGGCTACAGTCGACAGCTTTGCTAATACAATAGGGACCGACGCGGAATTCCACAAAGTCCGATGTCACTTAAAGAAAGCGCTTGCGTGGCGTCAGTGACGCATCATTTTTATTCAACACTTGGCGTTCAAAAGGTTAAACAATATTTCGGAATTTTTTTACGAGGGTTGAATTTTCAATTTCGAAAATGGGAAATTATATTATTGTAAGTAAAATTGTAAAAATGATTACATCTCTTTGTAATCACTTCACAGTTTGCAGTCTTTATTTTCGCCACAGTCGCTTTAGCAAGCCTATGATGGATATATTATTATCACAAGTAAAAAAACATAGTTTATGGATATAAACGAAACACAGTTGTAAAAATTTTAAATTTCACTCTGTTCGAGTGTCAAATATGTTGTTAGAAAAGAAATGGCCGCCTTTTATAGTTGGCAATTGAGTATGGATGTGTGGCGTGTGGGTATGTATGTACCTGGTTGTAGAGCTTGGTGGGCGGCGGCGCGGAGGGCGGCGCGGGCGTGGGCGGCGCGTGCGTCTCGGGCGTGGGCGCCGGCGTGTGCAGCGTGGTGGGCGGCAGCGCGTTCTGGGGGATCAGGAAGAGACTCAAATAAGCATATCATTTTTAACAAAAAATTTCCAGACTTAAGCTATCTTTTCAAGAGCAAATGCCCGAGCTACGGCAAAAATGCTCAAGTCACTATATAATGTTTAAAGGGTTCCCTCGTTTTCTCAAAGATCCCATCATCAGATCCTGACTGGATGATAATAACGTCAATTCGACCAACCCTCAAACAAAGAAATAATATTTTCCAAATCCAGTAGAACATAAAAAATCCAAAAAAAAAGAACAACAAATCTTCCGACGAATTGAGATCTCCTCCTTCGAAATCTTGAATTCGGTAGAAAAAAGCTATGCGAACGTAGACTCTCATCTTTGTATCATATGAGTTTGATGGCTACTGTTCCTCTCAAGCTCAAGTTCCGATTGAGTCGAAACTCATTAAGCTAAATGTTTCGCTTACTGTCGCTCTCTGCAGTCGCTTCGTATTGCAGTGTTCCTGCTTTATTTTATTCCCATACCTGCACGATGCCTTTGACTGTATAAGCGTGATGCCTCACATGACGCCGCCGCCGCGCAAAACCCGCCGCCTCTGTATAGTGTCTCACCTGATGCGCGAGCAGCGTCTGCTGCGGCTGCGTGTGCGGGTGCGGGGAGCCGTGCGGCGCGCCGGCGGAGGACGGCGCGGACACGGCGGCCGCCGGCGAGCCGCCGCCTCTGTATAGTGTCTCACCTGATGCGCGAGCAGCGTCTGCTGCGGCTGCGTGTGCGGGTGCGGGGAGCCGTGCGGCGCGCCGGCGGAGGACGGCGCGGACACGGCGGCCGCCGGCGAGCCGCCGCCTCTGTATAGTGTCTCACCTGATGCGCGAGCAGCGTCTGCTGCGGCTGCGTGTGCGGGTGCGGGGAGCCGTGCGGCGCGCCGGCGGAGGACGGCGCGGACACGGCGGCCGCCGGCGAGCCGCCGCCTCTGTATAGTGTCTCACCTGATGCGCGAGCAGCGTCTGCTGCGGCTGCGTGTGCGGGTGCGGGGAGCCGTGCGGCGCGCCGGCGGAGGACGGCGCGGACACGGCGGCCGCCGGCGAGCCGCCGCCTCTGTATAGTGTCTCACCTGATGCGCGAGCAGCGTCTGCTGCGGCTGCGTGTGCGGGTGCGGGGAGCCGTGCGGCGCGCCGGCGGAGGACGGCGCGGACACGGCGGCCGCCGGCGAGCCGCCGCCTCTGTATAGTGTCTCACCTGATGCGCGAGCAGCGTCTGCTGCGGCTGCGTGTGCGGGTGCGGGGAGCCGTGCGGCGCGCCGGCGGAGGACGGCGCGGACACGGCGGCCGCCGGCGAGCCGCCGCCTCTGTATAGTGTCTCACCTGATGCGCGAGCAGCGTCTGCTGCGGCTGCGTGTGCGGGTGCGGGGAGCCGTGCGGCGCGCCGGCGGAGGACGGCGCGGACACGGCGGCCGCCGGCGAGCCGCCGCCTCTGTATAGTGTCTCACCTGATGCGCGAGCAGCGTCTGCTGCGGCTGCGTGTGCGGGTGCGGGGAGCCGTGCGGCGCGCCGGCGGAGGACGGCGCGGACACGGCGGCCGCCGGCGAGCCGCCGCCTCTGTATAGTGTCTCACCTGATGCGCGAGCAGCGTCTGCTGCGGCTGCGTGTGCGGGTGCGGGGAGCCGTGCGGCGCGCCGGCGGAGGACGGCGCGGACACGGCGGCCGCCGGCGAGCCGCCGCCTCTGTATAGTGTCTCACCTGATGCGCGAGCAGCGTCTGCTGCGGCTGCGTGTGCGGGTGCGGGGAGCCGTGCGGCGCGCCGGCGGAGGACGGCGCGGACACGGCGGCCGCCGGCGAGCCGCCGCCGCACGAGCCCGGCGACGCCGCCGCCGCGCACACCCCGCCGCCTCTGCAACACACACACACACACGCACGTTGTAGCACTTACACATGTAATCATATTACATCATAATGGAAGCGAAATGCATCTGATTCTAAAAATGCCTGTCTAAATAATGAAGTATCTTTGCAGTTCAAAATGAGAGTCATTTTATTTAAAGTTGTCTATAAGTCTGTTAGAAGTGCCGTAGAATGTATGAGCTCTCATATACCACAACACTTCTCGTTCCATCAAACTCAGAATCACGAACACTGTCCTTACGATCTTGATAAAAGAAAAAATAAGTGTTTCAAGTTGTGTTTTTCCCATTCTGTTGCCATTGTTTATAAACTTCTAATGCGGTTACGGAATGAAAATAACGATAAATGTATAAAAATTTGGGAGGACCTTTTTTTTTATTATGATCGAAAATTTCGTGACTCTAACGAGACATATTTCCAAAATTAAACGGATAAACAATATGAATAACCTTATTTTTGCTCACAGGACTTCTAAAATTTCGCTACCAATTCCTTTTTTATATAATCCGTATAGATTATATGCTTCACAAACTTCATGATAGAAACAATTACATAAAATGAATTCATGAACAAAATGCAATGTACGTCACAATGGAATCCATAGCTCATGAATATTCTTCCTCAAAACCTCGATATGAAAGGTAGATGTTATTATGCAATTTCGAAGCAATATTGTGTACATGTTGTACATATAAACTGTAATGTGTGAAGGGGAACGAAGCAACACCCTTAGTCTTAAAGAGTATCGCACAGAGATCTTCATATTAATATAGGAAGAATATTAAACAATTTGTGGCAAATCACGAGAATATTGCCCCAAATGTACCTTCCATGATGTGCAAATATGTTTATTAGTATTTGACTTAGTACGTGATGATTATTTTTGCGAGATAATAGGTTCCAACTGTTTAGTATTAAACATAATATTTATATGATCTCTAGAATATGCGTACAAACTACATGCCCTTAATTACAAAACAATAAGGTCGTGTACACATATTTTTAACCAATAAATCGCATCGACTTTTAGATTGAAGCGAATATTTAATATTAAATGGGTAATGAGTAACAACGATATCGATATATACAGACACAAAACATGCAATTTATGACAATCGTAAGTAGATATCATGCAATATTCCTACAATATTAGAAGCAAACATGGCAGTGGAAAAAAAATCATTACTTCAATTGAATAATTACTTTCGTAAAAGTTTTTAAATCTTATGACCGGCTTTATTTCCGCATTATATCAAAACTAGGAATCCACATTACTATAAAAAAAAGGATTTACTTGACACGACTGCCACGTTCGGTTCTAATTTCGAATACGTACATACATGCATAATGAAAGCATTGCGTAAGTTTTGGCCTGCCATTCCTTTCCATAAGCTTCGAATTGTTTCAAATGTTTGTGCCGTAAGTCCACATTGACATATGAGACATGATCGTGTGCATTTGTTACAATGTTACCCCATTTTTTATCCCGTGACTAATCTTTTAGTTATGACACATGGTACATTAGGAATATTAACAAGATTCCGTTTTATTTCTCGAGTAATCTTACAGTATTGGAATCTCAGATTAATATTTCTAAAGTACACTTTTCACGAGTTACACGTTGGATTAAGAACCTGTTATAACTGAGGCGTTTCCTTGATAATTATTTAACATTAGGCTTTTAAATATTACATAAGTAAAGTGCAATTGCAAATGTCAAAGCGGAATTACACTGTCTCTCAGACAGTTTGCGATTGGATGTAGATAAATAGCGAAGACTGTGGACTTTTAAACACTTTTATTAAGCTTGACCCTGTATATTTGTGCTTTAATTTGTAAGTTAAAATTCAACCACTTCCCGGTCTGATCGAGCTGAAATTTGGTATACTTCCGTAATTTACATGACAATGCTATCTCCTACGCACAGTTAGCAATAAAAGTGTGTATTAAAATATTTTTTGTGAGTAATTAGTGTAGAAATGAGAACGCGGGTAGAATATCTGTAACAGTTTCGTCGAACACGCCACTAAGCCTTGTCCCGCCAGCGCTAGTCGCAAGGGAACGCCTCAGTGTGGGTGCCCTGTAGTGTGGGTGCGGTATGTCCGTGCCCGTGCGGTACTCACGGCAGGCGGCGCGCTCGGCTCGCCGGGTCGCGGCGGCGGTGGAAGGGCGGCGGCCGCGGGGGGCGCCGGCGCCGCGACCTGCGGCGGGAACACGCTAGCAGCCAGCACTTCTACACACCTCCCCGCACCCCCCCTCCCCCACCCCCACCCCCACCCCGCTCTACACTATATGTCTGCCGATTACACCGACGAGACCTCTATCCCGAATATCGGAGTATGTCTGGCGCACCGCTCGTCGCCCGGTCTTGTATCTACGTCTATTCCAATTTTCTTTCATAATAAAAGAAAACAAGACATCGCCATCACTACGTCACAGAAACCACAATGATTCTCCATTACATTTTAGTTTACTTAAACTAAATGAATGAAAATAGTGAACCTAAACTTGGCCCTGCATTCCCAAGGTGATCCACAACCAATAAGTTGGTCAAAATTACCCCAAAATTTAAAATTAAAAAAATCAAAGTAGTGTCCGTGACGTATTGATAGCGATACCTTATTTTCTTCTACCATGATGCCTTTGACACCCCTCAGCATATGTACAGCCGAAAGGCGAAATTTAATATTAGCCGACCTTTTCTTAAATGCTCCCACGAATGAACCTAGTTTATTAGATACACCTTCCCCTTTCTGTTATTAGCGAAGTGTATTTTTCTTTTCAAAGAAACTGACACGTTTTTTAATTAGTTTTATCTTAAGAAACGTACGCCAAAAACACTAATGTGATCAACAATTTTAAGGCATTTCTTTTCGGTTTCAATTATTTAAGAAATTTACTTCTTTAAGACAATCAGCCAATTAATTTAAAAGCAATAAAAAGACACGATGTATAAAGGCGAAGCAGCGGCCCTCTACGGTTATATCACTACAGTAAAAATACCTTGGATTTGTAAAACCGTATAAAATTAAATTGGTCCTATTACATATTCCTTTATAAACAACAAATGTCATGAAAAATTTTGATCAAAATGCATATTTTTGGTTACACAAATCCAAAGTACAACAGACTAATAAATAATATAAAACATTCACATACATAACATCTACCTAGATATCTACACGCCAACTACACCTTTATAAACAGCTCCATTGCGTGTCGTCGCTCACGGACAATTTCAACCGTAGGGTATTACACTTAAGGTCTATTATCTACCGTGAACGACAGAGCTTTTTCATTCAATGCATTTCAATAAACTATATAAATATATACTTGATCGTTTTCATATAAATACAAACGTATAAAATGCATAACACAAAGAAGAGCTACAGCTATTTACTGCTCCTATCTAAATTTTATTATAAAAATAATTAATTAGAATATATGCGCTACAAACAAAAACTAATTTTCTATTTTATTTATGAACATTTAGTAATTTGAATATTAAAAAAAATAATTAGGCTTGGACTTTTTATTGAATTTTACAGTGCTCTATATTTGCATTGTATGGTTTTGTAACGCATATATCCGACTAAGAGAATACAATGCGCAGACGCAAAAAACGTACATCAGTTACATCTGCGCTTAGACAACTCAAGGAACAAAACTAACTGCAAACATTGCATTATAGTAAAACCAACCATATTTCAAGAGCTGTTAGGTATATTTTTCTTTACTGAATGTATGCAGTGAGTTCAAGTCATTAACGTCATAGTTGACAGAATTAACTGACTACTGATAGTCCTTACTGCATTGACATAAGGACCACTATGGTCGGTTGTTTTGCAGTTAATATGTAAAGTATTGGTACGTACTTGGCGCAGGTACAGGGGGTTTTTCGGGTGGGATCGACGAAGTCTTCGCCCTTATCGCCGCAGTCGGCGTAGCTCACGTCTGCAGGCTGCAACATTTAAAGGAAATGTTATTTAAAACTGTTGGTAGTAAAGTTCAAATTGGTATGATACAAGTTGTAAAAAAAATTGCACAAGTTTTACAGTACGAGGTAGTTGACTCAGGTTTGTCAGAAGTAAATTAGATGACATTTCAATTTCTATATAAAATGCCAGTTGTGCCATTTGGATTTTACTTCTTAAATATTATAGGAAGTCTACTCAAACGTATCAATGACTACAAAACACGTCTGTTTCCAACTTCCAATAAAAAAGTCACTCATTGAAGTCAGATATAAAATTTGTATGTATGATTCTAAAGTTTCACTTCAAGTTCGTCAAGTTGTTGCCAACTTAAGTTAAGGGGCTACATTGAAAAATTATGCGTGTTTCGAACGTTCTATTGACTAAGCCGGAAAAGAGACTGAATTTATTTTTGAATATATGTTTTTAGACTATATGAAGGGTACACGGAAAGAACATGTCTAGTCACATTGACAACATTTTGTTTTGAGTTATAGCGCTTTTAAAATTGGGAACGATTCAATTAACCATACTATTTTCGTAACTAGATGGTTATGAGCAGAGCTCGGATTTTTCACGGCAAAACAAAACACTAGCGTAATTTAGCCAGTGCTTGAAATATTATTTTATCGACACCTATCGAGTCTTACTAGAGTATATGACAGGTATTGCCTCAGTACATTTTTTCTTTTTTTATTCGATGGTACACCTATCAGTGTGAATGTCAAAATTTAAAAACTAACAAACGTGCGAAAATTTCGAAAAACAGGAGACTTACTAGAGCTCAAAATCAATATTTTTGACCAGTCTAAGGTGACCTACTGGGGGTTAGAAGGTTGTGCATTAATTACCGGACATCCTGTATAAGTAATAAAATAACTTTTCATTTTAGCTTTGCCATAGTCGAGCAACAAAGAGGTAGGTCTGCATGTACAACTTAGAACGAAGTAACTATACCACCTCATTTAAAATGATAGAAACGACTGCAAATTTCATCTCACATGACATATGACATTCACACTTTAACTGTCATTTCATTACGTATAAAACGTAAATTGCATCTAGGTATTATTTATTTCGCAACGCATTGAATCCGACGTGTTGGATATACGTATAATAACTTAATATTGCAAGGTATCAATTAATACAAAAATGAGTAATGTACAAGATCGGATCAAAACGTGGATTGAAAATCACCCTGAGTTAGTCTATAATGAAGTGACCTCCACTATATACTGCTCTATGTGCGATATGCATCTAAAACTGAAGAAATGCAATATTGAGAATCATGTGAAAAGCAACCGCCACAATTACCGTTCGGGGCAACCAAATAGGAAACATCAATTTTATTTCGATTTAATTATTTTTCTTATTTCATGCAACATACCATGGGCAACAGTCAACAACAATAATTTTCGTCATTTTTTTAACAAGTATTTATGTTGCGACTGCTCTATGACTTCTTTACCGGACGAATCGACCCTGCGAAAAATTTATTTAAATCTCGTGTACAAAAAAATTATACAGGGTATAAGAGAGGTAAACAAAACCAATTATTTGTGGATATCTATAGACGAAACACCAGATTTCATGGGAAAATGTGTGACAAACGTGGTGATTCGGTCTTTGCAAAAAAATTGTTCTAAGCAATTTTATCTTTTGGGGTCGAAGGTTTTAGAGAAGGTAAATGGGGAAACAATAGCAAACCTAATAATAAACCAATTAAAATTTTTGTTTCAAAATTCTTTCAATGACAACGTAAACAATTTGCTTTTACTTTGCACAGATAGTGCCGCATATATGCTTAAAGCCGGTCGTATTTTAAAAGCAACGTTTCCTCGTATGAAACACATTACGTGTTTAGCTCATGGTCTGCACCGGGTTGCCGAAGAAGTGCGAGATAATTTCAAAGGTGTGGATGGGTTGATATCGAATGTCAAAAAGATATTCCTAAAATCTCCAGAGCGTGTACGCCTTTTTAAGGCAAAATATCCGTCCATTCCCCTACCTCCCGAGCCAATTATCACCAGATGGGGAACTTGGATATCTGCTGCGGTATATTACGCTCAATACTATGAGCAAATACGTGATGTCGTCTCCATACTTGCTAATGACTCGGCAGCTATAAGAGCTGCAAAACAATGTTTTCAAACACGCAAACTACGACCGGAGTTAAATTTCATTCGCGACAACTACGAAGTAATAGCCTCTTCAATAGAACAATTGCAATGTTCGACTTTATCCATTGCGGAATCCTTCCTCATTCTGGATACTGTTCGTTGCTACGTAAGCTGGAGTAAACTTTTACCAGTGATACGTAAATTTGAAGCCGTGCTCGAACGAAATCCTGATTACGAAATTTTAAGAGACATATCTGAAAATATTACCCGAACTGATAACGAATTCTATAAATTTGCTCCCTTGACGTCAACTTTAGTTGAACGTACATTTAGTGTACATTAATGGATTTATAGTGATAAACGCAACTGTTTACTCCCAGAGAATGTTGAAAAGATAATGATCATCTACTCCTATCACTATTACCCAAATAAAATGTCTTGTGCTGCTGTGTGTACTGACGTAGATTTTGAAGAAGAAATTGCGTCTGTTTCTAATATATAGTAACTTTATACAAATGTTTTTATTAGTTTTATTACATATTAATTTTATTTGGTGACTTTTATTTCTTCTAGTTCTGAATTATCGACATCGATAAAATAATATTTCAAGCACTGGCTAAATTACGCTAGTGTTTTGTTTTGCCGTGAAAAATCCGAGCTCTGGTTATGAGTTAAGAAGTGGATATACGTTAAAATTTACATCTGTAACAGAAGTTGTTATTAATAGTTCATTGCTCTACATTTTGATATAAAAATCTCATTTTCCAAAAAAAGTGACTAGAACGTGTTCTTTCCGTGTACCCTTCATATATTCTTGTGTATTTCGGTGGATATTTTATTTTGAATGCTTCTTCCGTGATATTTTTAGAAACGGTTTTTTGATGTTTATGAAATTTGTTGGGGTAGTAGCAGATAAATAATATTAAGGAATTCTCACATGAGCTCGACAAACCAGGTGGTTTTGGATTCATAAGGCTTAAAAGAGTTTTGTCAAGGGGTCTTATACTGGTGAAGCCATTAGCAAGAATCGTGTATAATGAATGACGGGTGAGGGTGTGAGTGTGAGTGTGTGTGTGTGTGTGTGTGTGTGTTATTATTATTATTTATTATTAATCAAACAACAAACATTACATTTTAAACAAAAGTCCCGCAAAACTGCTTGACAGTTTGTCTGCAGGAAAAATGTAATACATAATTTCAAAATAAATAAACTTAAACATATTACAATTAATACTTTAAAATTAAAAGCTTATTCTATGGCAGTGAATCTAACAAATATTTCTTTAATTTTCTCTTAAATATACGTTTATTATGTTCTAGTCGGATGTCTTCAGGCAAACTATTCAGTGTGTATGGTACTCGTTTTTTTAAAGTTCTGTCGCCACAATAGTTCTGAATCCTAGGTACTTCAAATTTACCTGAGGACACCGATCTTGTACCATACTTGTGTGTAGCTCTATACAGGTCATGCTCCTGATTCCTATGGTTGTTAATGGCTAAAAGGTACTTATGTTTTAATGATACAGGAAGAATTTTACAAATTTTAAATAGTTTTCGGTAGTCATATTTGTATGTATTTTTAATTTTTTTGGGAACTAAGAATTTTAAAAACCTAATCTGTAGTGATTCTAATTTATCTATATATGTTTTAAATGTAAGACCATACGAATCAAGAGCATAACCTAGTATTGAGTCTACCAACGCAAAGTACAAACATTTTAAGGTACTTATAGGAACTTTATAACTCAGGTGGTAAAATTTACCCAATAACATTCTTAATTTATTACAAATATATTCTATGTGATGAGACCAAGAAAAACTAGAATCTATCTTAACTCCTAGATACGTTACACAGTCTCATTTGTCTATAGCTCTACATTGGCAGTTGACTCGATTATTATGCAAACATTGGTAACAGTGGGAAATTAGGCGAAAGCTTTGATGGTTTATTATACTCAAATATGGTGAATGTATTACAAGTAGATTAGTTTTTTCTGCATTTAACATAATACCGTTGTCGTGAGCCCATATTGTACGATTGCATCTATGTCTATGTGTATATTTCGTGTCATGTCAGCGATGTCGGTTCCGGCACTTACAGTACACAAATCATCGGCAAACATATAAGGTGTGCTGTGACGTATGACTCCAGATAGGACACTGGTGCGCCCCCCGACCCCTGCGGCTCCCCGCAGTCTACCGCCACCTCGTCGCCGAGCACATCGCCAACCTTCACGCGATAGGTCCGTGACGTCAGGTAGTCGCGGAACCATGCGTTTAACGGCTGTCTGACACCACATTCGTCCATTGCATTCAAAAGAGTTTCCGATTCGAGGGTATCAAAAGCTTTTTTATAGTCGTAAAATATTACAATAACGACTTTTTGATTTTCTAAATGCGTATTTATTTCATCTGTAAACTTAGCTAATAGCGTATGTGTACCTTTACCTATTTGAAACCCATGTTGATAATTATTTAAAATAGAATTACGTTGTAGGTAGTTCCCGACTTGATTAATAATACATTTTTCCATGATTTTTTCTATACTGGACAAAATTGCTATAGGTCTATAATTGGAGCAGTCTGAACGGTTACCTTTTTTGTGAATTGGACGAATAATGGCCTCTTTTAATTTATTTGGTAATATGTTATATTTAACTGATAAATTAATTAATTTAGCTATAATTGGACTCACTTTATCTACAAGTAGTTTAAGATCTGACATGCGTACGAGGTCGCTACCGGGTGCCTTTTTTGAGTTCATGTTGTTAATGACTTTTTTAACTGTTTTACTGTCCACCTGTCCCTGTGTGTGTGTGTGTGTGTGTGTGTGTGTGTGTGTGTGTGTGTGTGTGTGTGTGTGTGCGTACCAGATGCGGCTTGGGCGTGGTGAGCGCGGCGGCGGCGCGCGCGGCGAGCGGCGCGGCGGAGGGCGGCGGCGCGGGCGGCGCCTCCATGCCCGTCACCAGCACGTACGGCAGCGGGTAGCGCATGCGCACGCCGCCGCACACCACCTGCAGGACCAACACATGGTTAGAACGACCACTTCAAACATAGGATGCTAAGTGTAGGCGACGCTACTCTAAATTCAATAAAATCCCACGCAATTCAAAAGATTTTTCGTTACTCTCTTAAGACACCGTCAGATTAGCGCATTTTTGGAGCGGGGCGCGAAGCGAGCGCATCGAGCGCAAGATCCACGCTTAGATACAGCGCACCACCGATACGCCACGCCCGCGCAGATAGAGACAACAGTAGTTAATATTGAATCATTGCCGCTCGAGAGTGCTGCGCGCGGGTTGTGAGCATCCGGTGGGCCGCCAGCGTGACGCCGGCGCAACTCACGCCCCGCTCATTAAATACGCGAATCTGACGAAGATAAAACTCTTAATTTTTGAAATATCCAAAAATTATATGAATTCCTTTATCAGAAAATATATAGAAAATATTACTCTAACAGTTGTCTCCCCTTTCAAGCAATTTCAAACTTCAATCCAAGTAAAACCCCAAATCATGAAAAACAGCGCCAGTTTACCTCAACGGCGCCGCAACCTTGCTCCAAAGGGTATAGTTGCCGCCACGCGTCCAGAAGTCGCGCGGTGGGCGCGTCGGAGTCGCTCCAATCGCGCCCGGTCACCGTACCCTCCAGGCCGAAGGGAGCCAGGATCACTGCAAGATTATAAAAAAAAAGATTAAAAATTACATAATCCAACATAAACTGAAGTCATCATCATTATAATTCTCTCCTAGCCGCATCCGACGACAACGACTCCATCAATTATTCCTTCCCAGATTATGGAAGGCTCGAGTATGACTTGCGAAGCCAAATTTCGCCTTGAAGACGCGTGAATAGAATATTGAAGCACGTCTACAGACGCGTCGACGAGTTCGTATTCGCCTCGAAAGAGAAACGCGAACGAAAAACGTTATCAGTTCTCCAACCATTTAGCTTGCTCACAGATGTATGGATGGACTAGGCGAGACTAGTAAACAAAGACTAGGTGAAATAATCCCTGGTATTCTTAGCCTTGTTATCGATTATCAGTGATTACGCGGAGGAGAGGTTCTTCTAACGACCAATCAACGGACGCCACAGGCCGGATTGGGCGCAGTATTTTCTCGGCGTTGTACTCACACCCTTGTTATCGGCGTCGGCGCTCCTTTCTCTACCTTTCAGCTTGGCGAGCCGCTTGGCGGTGAGCGGCGGACGGGGGGATGTTGCCGCACGTCCACGGGTTTTCTCAGCGTTGTACTCACCATTGTTATTGGCGTCGGCGCTCCTTTCTCTACCTTTCAGCTTGGCGAGCCGCTTGGCGGCGAGCGGCGGACGGGGGATGTTGCCGCACGTCCACGGGTTTTCTCAGTGTTGTACTCACCCTTGTTATCGGCGTCGGCGCTCCTTTCTCTACCGTTGAGCTTGGCGAGCCTCTTGGCGGTGAGCGTGCGGACGGGGGGATGTTGCCGCACGTCCACGGGTTTTCTCAGCGTTGTACTCACCCTTGTTATTGGCGTCGGCGCTCCTTTCTCTACCTTTCAGCTTGGCGAGCCGCTTGGCGGTGAGCGGCGGACGGGGGGATGTTGCCGCACGTCCACGGGTTTTCTCAGCGTTGTACTCACCATTGTTATCGGCGTCGGCGCTCCTTTCTCTACCGTTGAGCTTGGCGAGCCTCTTGGCGGTGAGCGTGCGGACGGGGGGATGTTGCCGCACGTCCACGGGTTTCCTCAGCGTTGTACTCACCCTTGTTATTGGCGTCGGCGCTCCTTTCTCTACCTTTCAGCTTGGCGAGCCGCTTGGCGGTGAGCGGCGGACGGGGGATGTTGCCGCACGTCCACGGGTTTTCTCAGCGTTGTACTCACCCTTGTTATCGGCGTCGGCGCTCCTTTCTCTACCGTTGAGCTTGGCGAGCCTCTTGGCGGTGAGCGTGCGGACGGGGGGATGTTGCCGCACGTCCACGGGTTTTCTCAGCGTTGTACTCACCCTTGTTATCGGCGTCGGCGCTCCTTTCTCTACCGTTGAGCTTGGCGAGCCTCTTGGCGGTGAGCGTGCGGACGGGGGGATGTTGCCGCACGTCCACGGGTTTTCTCAGCGTTGTACTCACCATTGTTATCGGCGTCGGCGCTCCTTTCTCTACCGTTGAGCTTGGCGAGCCTCTTGGCGGTGAGCGTGCGGACGGGGGGATGTTGCCGCACGTCCACGGGTTTCCTCAGCGTTGTACTCACCCTTGTTATTGGCGTCGGCGCTCCTTTCTCTACCTTTCAGCTTGGCGAGCCGCTTGGCGGTGAGCGGCGGACGGGGGATGTTGCCGCACGTCCACGGGTTTTCTCAGCGTTGTACTCACCCTTGTTATCGGCGTCGGCGCTCCTTTCTCTACCGTTGAGCGTGCGGACGGGGGGATGTTGCCGCACGTCCACGGGTTTTCTCAGCGTTGTACTCACCCTTGTTATCGGCGTCGGCGCTCCTTTCTCTACCGTTGAGCTTGGCGAGCCTCTTGGCGGTGAGCGTGCGGACGGGGGGATGTTGCCGCACGTCCACGGGTTTTCTCAGCGTTGTACTCACCCTTGTTATCGGCGTCGGCGCTCCTTTCTCTACCGTTGAGCTTGGCGAGCCTCTTGGCGGTGAGCGTGCGGACGGGGGGATGTTGCCGCACGTCCACGGGTTTTCTCAGCGTTGTACTCACCCTTGTTATCGGCGTCGGCGCTCCTTTCTCTACCGTTGAGCTTGGCGAGCCTCTTGGCGGTGAGCGTGCGGACGGGGGGGTGTTGCCGCACGTCCACGGACGCGCACACCGTGCTCTCGCCGTGGAGGAAGAACGCGAAGGAGAACGAGAGATGCCAGGGACTGAAAATTAAAATGTATATGTAAGTTTAGAATACAGCATAGGCTTGAGAGGTAGTCGTACAAGATAAAAACAAAGATATACTATGATATATTTCCTCTATTCATATTATAAAACTCTGTGTGTCTGTCTGTCTGTCATCTCTTGAACCGATTTAGATGAAATTAGATATGGAGATATATAAGAGTTCCGAGGAAGGACAAAATATTTTTTATCATGGAAATGGGAAAAAGAGCGTGAATGCCTCCCGTTAATTATATCTTATTTAGGGGCACACAAAGTCAAAGGCAAAACCTAGTTATATGTAGGCAGGATAGAACCGATAGAAAAATAAACACAGTTAAACAAAGCCTCGTAGTAGCCAGTTTTAATTGACGTCTAGCACATTTTATACTTTCTAGTTTCTTCAAATTGTAGCAGGATAATTATATTACTTAGTTTTCCTTTCGGCACTTCATCAATCATTTTAACGCCTCATAAATTATAATTAGTTACACGATTTGATCTGGCAGGCGAGAGCAATGTTATGAAACCTTGTTTGCAAATATTGTCGATAAAACGCTCCGGCGATAACAACAATAATACCGATCCGCGACCGTTACGTACTCAAACATGTGTTTATTAGATAAGGATAAGGAAAGTGTTGAAGTATGGCCGACTCCCTATAAAGGAAAAAGGAAGTCAAGAAACAATCTATTTTGATATTGCCTGAATAACCTTCTGTATTGTCCAGCCAGATAACTATCGTTCCAAATAAGCTTTAAGTAGCCATACATTAGTAAAAGTAGTATGTAATTTAATACTAGGGACCAATGTTACTCAGCGTCCGTAGGAAACACCTTAGACAACCCTACACGTGATCCCTGGGTGGTGCTAAAAGAGTCAATACTAAATAAATAAAAGACTACTAATAAGAGTAAATAAAAACTGGTCAATTCGTCTAGTAATTTCCATAAATTCCATATAAGATAAAGAGTTTACATAATCTTTGAGTGTGTTACACTTGATTTTACCATGATAGTTTTAAATAAATGTAAGTATGGCTGAAGTAACAGTGTAAAATTACTTTGAAAACAAAGGCACTGCTACATTTCAAAGATTTATTCCACTATCAGTCTTATGAGTCATCTGCCTCATGAACATAAAGCTATTGTTTGGTGATGTATCATTATCATTACTTTTTTATATCTTAGCTCAGGTCATTGACATGGCTGAATTCTAAAACAGAAGTCACCTTCTATTTACTTATAAACGCAATGCATTTAACTACTTCTTTCACTTTTTCCATATATTATAGGTTTATAAATAATATATCTATCGAATGGTTCACATATCGTCTCTGTATTAAGTCCATATACAAGTATTTAAGATTGCATGGATTTGGATTAACCTGATAGAAAAATGTTCGAGGGGGAACGAAGTCATGCCCTGATTTCTTGACGGGCACAACACAGAGATCCTCGTTTCAATATAGAAAGTGAAGCCAGCATTGCTGCCGCTTGCAATTTGAGAACAGCTATCAAAACTGTGTCAAAGTGTACTTCCATCCGCAACTCAATGGTGTCGTCGAGCGAATGACGTTCCAATTGGAATTTTATTGCTGTTTTTATGGTTGTGATGTAGGGTTGTCCCGTAAAACGACGACAGACCCCAATTAATTATCTTTACAGTCGAATCATCGTCATCGTCCTGGCCTGGCATTTGTACTGGTTAGGTAGAGCGTCGGTCGTCAGGGTTCAGATGGTTGATATAGCCTATTATGGCAGTAAGAGAAAGGAATTTACTACTCATATTTAAATAATATTTATAATACCTTTTCCCAACATCTTCCTCGTCTCCGTCGTACGGTTGCACGAACCACTTGCCCAGCCTCACAAAATCTCGGGATAGGAGACATCTGAAAAAGAAAAAGAATATCGTTAATAACAGATCTAAACACGAAATGTTTCTGGAAATTATGTACAAACAGCAAAACTCTTAACTGTACATCGGTGGACCTTATTACAAAAGGCATTAGGTCTAGTACTTCTTCCGCGCCTTCGTCCGATCTTTAACGTTCTTTGTCAAGCCCAAAATGATTTCTTATTGGAGGTCCATGACATTTTAAGATTCCATATTTTAAGGCTCTCTCTTGAAGGATTTAGGCTGTTGGTTGTCTGCCTATCTCTAGTTAACGCAGCTATTTAATATACATATTTAGATGGGCTAAAGTGACATATGTTTTACCCTCAGTATTTAACCCTTTACCTATTTCTGTTCCATGTATGGTAACTATTCGCTATTAATAAATGCTATTAATATTACAGAGGATTATGCTAATGTTATTTATGTATCGTATAAATACCGTACAACCTCGAGGTTAGCTCTGTTCCCTTGATCTTGAATTCGCACCGGTTATAAAATAGAAACAAGTACTAATCTGGTATGAATTACTTTTGATAAAGACATTGCTTTAAGTTCTCAGAATTGAAGTTGGAATGAATTTGAATTATTTTACAGAAAAGTGAACTTTCTTATTATTTAGTTGAATGTTTTGATACTTATTGTTACCATAAACGTATTTCTATTTTTTTTTAAACAGATAACGGCAGTATGCGGTACCTGAACGTTTGTTGATTTATTCTTTGTCTGGGTCAAACTATATTGGTACCCAAGTAATCGGACCAAGACTTCTCTAAGGTCCATAGAGAAAAAGTACGTCAATGAAAAGAAAGAAGGCATTATGTACAGTCGCCATCAAATATATCCGAGCGGCCAAGCTAGTCAAAAATATCTGCACTTAATCGCCTTGACAATAGAGGCGTTGTTCAGATATTTGTGACCATCTTGGCCGTTCCGATATATCTGATGGCGATTGTACCTACGTACATTTTAGACATACCTACCTATCATTTAGTACGCTGGGGGTATCGTTACAATATCCTTATACGAGCTAAACTATCTCATAGCACGGTGTTGCAACCAGTCGATTGCGTGGGCAGATCATTTTATTATGTTCGTTTGATATTAGTATGCGAGGAAAATCTTTATTGTTGTACTAAATTGTGGGAAAGTTAGCATTAACTTGTAATGTGGACTTTTTGCTTGGCGGTATGAATTTGAAGCTTAAATCTTAACAAATATGACACACGCTTGTGTAGTTCCAGTACACTTTAAATACCTTAGTTTCCTAAATAAACGAATGATGTGGTTATAATATTTTCTTAAGATTTCTAATAAATAACCATTAGAAACTGTGTTAAATTGGCCCTTCATGTAGGTTAAGAATCCATGCAATATACAATTATATAACATTATTACTCTCGAGTCTTTGTGGAGCATAAACTACTGATGATTAATCGTTCGCAAGTACAAATTACGCAATGAGTAATATTGTTTTACCTTACAGTCTTTGTTACACACTTTGATAAAATGACTAAAACAATGGAAGCTACCGTTAAAATTATTGTTGTAGAATGAAGATGTATGTATCAAATGTGTTTTTAGAGCTTAAGCACGGAACATAATTTAATATTTAACACTAGGTTTCCGTCGAAAGAAAACATCGTCTCGTTTACTAGTTATATTTCAACTATGTCAAAGACTAAACGCAATCTTCTTAAAAGAAATATAATATGCAACTGCAACTATGTAGTAAATAGTTATGGTATAGTTAAAAGTTCACTTGACAATCTTTTCAGGAAAATATTATGAATACGCGAAAATATAGGAATAATAAGGAGCCTTAAAGAACTCGCTCCTTTAGCTCCTAACTTCACTCATATCAATTTAAATGTTTACTAGCTTTTGCCCGCGGCTTCGCTCGCGTTAAATTCGGGGTAACACGGTTCTCCTTTGCCCCCCGGAATGCTCCATACAAACTTCCACCCCCCATTTTAGGGAAGTGGGGGGTTAGAAAGAGACAAAAAGTAGCCTATGTCACTCTCCATCCCTTCAACTATCTCCACTTAAAAAAATCACGTCAATTCGTCGCCCCATTTTCCCGTGAAAGACGGACAAACAAACAAACACATACACTTTCCCATTTATAATATTAGTATGGATTTAAGAGTTGTTTTACGAAGGACCATGACCTTATTTTGTTTCTTTTTCTCTCCACTCATAGTATGAGAACGAAAGAGAGGGTGGATGTTGCGATTATTAATACGCAGCATACAAAATGATCTAATAATAATTAATTAGGCGTTTATTTCAAGAGCTGCGCTCGCCGTTGTGCTGTTGCTGCGCCCACGCATTCGGCATCGATAGCGATGTAAACAACGCTGCAACCAAACGTAAGCAAGCAGCGTAATGTAAGAACGGGATACTAATACTGGAAAGAGACATACAATATATTCTAACTCCGAATTTATCGAGGAGGTGAAATTGTGTTTAATTTTTGCATCAAATAAATATTATAATTTCTTTTTTTTTTAATGAGTCCTAGTTCTGTACGCGGTAGACTATTCCGTGGCATGCTCCATAAAAATACTTTGTAAAGTGTATAGGTATATTCTTGTGCTAGAGGTTAAAGTGGGTTAGATCGCGACGCGCGCAGGTGATCACGCAGCGCGGTATGCGCGATGCGTTGCGCACTGTTATTATGTTCTTTTTATGCTTAAGTATGCGAATTGTTTTGTGTTCAGTTCCCGTCATACACGTAAGGTTATAATTTAAGTAACTTTGAAGTCGACGGCAGTAAAAGTACCTACAAGACGTTTTCAGTACACAGACGGTATTTACGAGACTTCAATTTAAACTATTTTTAGGGTTCCGTACCTCAAAAGGAAAAAACGGAACCCTTATAGGATCACTTTGTTGTCCGTCTGTCTGTCTGTCTGTCTGTCTGTCTGTCTGTCTGTCTGTCTGTCTGTCAAGACCATTTTTCTCAGGAACGCGTGGAGGTATAAAGCTGAAATTTATAACAAATACTCAGGCATATTGTCCCTTGGAGCTGTAAAAAAATCAAACTTAAAAGCCAACGCAATCAAAAGATACAGTCGTTTATGCTGCAAATTTTAGAGTTTCGGCACTCGCAAAACCTATGGGGTACTTCCCGTGAACTCAGAAACTTGAAATTTGGCACGAAGCAACGTCATATAGCATAGACAATGGAAAAATTACGAAAAGTAGACATTTTTAGTAAAATCATACAAAAACATATTTTTTTAAATTTTAGTCTTACTACCTTTTCCCTCGTAAACGCGTGGATGTATTAAATTGAAATTCGTCTCAAATACTCACGGCTATAGGACCTTTCAGATGTAGCAAAACCAAACTTTTATATCAACGCAATCAAAAGAAATAGCAATTTAAGTCGCATATTTTAAAACTGAGTACTCGCAAGAAACTCAAAACCTAAAGGGTACTTCCCGTAAACTCAGAAACTTGAAACTTGGCACGAAGAAACTTCATATAGCACAGACAAAGGAAAAATTACGAAAAGTAGACATTTTTAGTAAAATCATACAATTTTTTTTTTTTTTTTTAAACTTACTACCTTTTTCCTCGTAAACGCGTAGAGGTATTAAATTGAAATTCATATCAAATACTCAGGTCTATAATACCTTTAAGTTGTAAAGGTTTGTACGGAACCCTCGGTGCGCGAGTCCGACTCGCACTTGGCCGGTTTTTTTTTGTACTGTTTTCTCTTTACGTTATTTATTGACTAACACGTTACAGGAATGGGAAGTTCTTATTCTTACGGAGGAAAATTAAACATTACCCAATGCCATTTTACTAGTGTTTAGGTTATATTTTTCAAATTTTCCGTTATAACTGCATTGCAGGTATTTTTCCTTGCCAGTCACAAAATCGCATGAAGCATGAATCAGCTTCTTGACAAAATCATCAATCAATGACAAAACATATAGCACCTTATTTACAAAGCTACAGAAGTATATCAGCCTTCAACATCACTTCAAAGACATGTATAAACATTGTGCCTTATTACGCCGCAATAAGGCATATAAATGTATACATATCTTTGACGCCGACAATACCAGTCGGATCGCATCGCGTGTCCACGGTCCCCGACCCCGAGACGTCCCGGACCGACCTTCCTAAGCATTCGCAAAAACTACTTTCATCCGATTTTAAACACTATTTTGATGGAAATAGAATCGGATTGATGTTGTGGCGAGATACGAGATTGTGGAAGGTACATATTTTGGTAATATCCATAGCGCAAACTGGAATTTTATATTTTAAAACTTTCTACACCAAATGTGTTGGTGCTACGTGATTATTAATACGAAAATGCAAAAGTATTGAGACATAAAATATTATTGCAATTAGGATTTAGGTCATTTTAACTAAATAGGAGAAGATAAGTGGTCGCGTGAGACGATTGTACCTAGAATACCTGAAACAAATTTCTTCTCTTTGATAGTTACTAAATACTGTTGTATAAAACATATATCAAGAGTGCAAAATAGCAGAAGTACCTAGTACATATTGTACCAAGGTATTCCAAATTTGTTTTGCCGATAACATCGCGCCATAATTCGTCTGGCCGTCAAGCGCTGTTGCGAATAAAGAGGTATTATATTTCGGCGAGCGAGCGGCTTAGCTACCGACCTAGACGGTGAAATAATATCGTCGGTGCGCAATGTGCGCATACATATGTACGTAGCATTTGAACTTTTGTATAATTCAAACATTGTATAATGAAAAGGTTCAATAATCACAAGAAACGACGGCGAAGTTGCAAGAATCGAGGCGACTGGAATTTAAGTCAGGCAAGAAGCTCTCAGGGCTTTGGAGAAAAGGAGAGAAATTTAAGCTGTTACGCAAGTCTTAAATCTACCTATCACAGTTTAATTGACAAAACCAAGCAGTCTTATGTCCTGTTTCACAATCTCCAGTTAAAGCATATCTGTCAGATAAATGTTTGCTGTCCTTTTCTTTTATATGACTGGAGAAAAGGAAAGCAATAATTTTAACTAGCAGATAAGTTTATCTGGAGATTGTGAAACAGGCCCTTAGTATAGTACGGGCGGAAAGCGTATGATCTGCTACGTTACGTGATACAAAGATAAGCTCCATGGCACATGTTCATAAAAGTGATGCTGAGTTCCGAATAAATAGTAAAAACAATTAGAATTGGCCGAAAGCACAAAAAGGTCCAACTCCGGTGTAAAAAATGGATGGTATTTACCTACGTCATTTGATAGAAAGATGACACTTGTGGCAACAAATAGCACCTTGTATTTAGGTACAGAAAAACCCAGTCTGCTAGTCCCTGCATGGCCGAAAGTGCCCGGCAGACTGGTTTAAAATTGACGTAAATTCGAGGTAAAATTCGTTACTTTTTAACAAGTCAGCCGGGCACTTCCAAACAAATTTCAATAAACTAATTGTGATTGTTAACATAGGGCAAGCGTAGCACACAAATCAAGCATCGACATCGCAAGTGCAGTAGATAAGATACTGAAACCGACATACAGAATGCAATACTAATTAAATTAGTAATAAAACAATCGATAGAACTCGAAAGAAAAACCAAACGTTCGCCATCCCTAATTGGTGAGAGCATCGTAAAATGTCGCCCAATTCAAGAACATTTAGTTCCGACAGTAAGCTTAGGCCTAATATATCTTGATCTAGTGGCAAGTATGGAAGTAACCGACAGGGAGAGACACCAAACCAAAGGAGGGTTATTTTGAAATGCGTATAAAAGATAGCTCGCATTTGCTACCGATGGTTTATGTTATGTTATGATAATACCTAAATATATATATATTTAAGTACTTAAATAATATCTTAAACCGAGTTAGTCACGTAATCGTCTACCGTCGCGCAGATGGACGCTCCACAGGATGATCATAGGAAATTGACTGAAACAAGTCGAGCGAAATCGACCAAAAATTATAAGAGTGATCCGCTTTAAATATAATGTCCAAGTCTTGGGAGTTTGATAGTAACTTAAAGAGTCTACTATTACACGTTTTTAGAAGCCAAATACCAAATCAGAGACCACACATAAATTGGTTGATCCGAGACGCGGTGAACGATGGCTCACAGAAACGGTCACATCACATCGCATTGTTGCTTTGAGAAGCCGACGGGGTCGACGACCCGTCCGGATTTCGTTCATGCCAGATTCCGCAGCCAGGGAGCTTCAAGTACCACCGACACAGCTAGCTCAATAATCGTGAACCTTAATAGCGACTAAATAAAGTTGTATGTTCAGTTGAGTTTCGTTGTTAGTACTTGTACTGAACCGCGTTGATCTAGTTAGTTGGTACTTAGTAGTTACTTAATAGTTGTTATACACGTGTTTTGCCTGTGTACATGGGTATTTCTTATATGAATCAACGAGGAAACTGAAACCTTAATACAGATAGTTTGATATCAACAGCAGAAAGAAGAATACAAGAACCGAGGAAAAAGGGTGAATACATTGACGATCGTTAAAAATCGAATGAAGTCTAACGAAAAGGCATGCCTGTAGTTGTGTAGTTATTATCTTATTGTAAACCAAATGGTGTAAAAAAAATCTACATAATGCCACAAATGTCCACAATGTCTCCATATGTACCTAGTCGTCATTTAGGTAAATGGGGAGTACGTTTGTATGATGGCTGTCGTTCACTTTTCTCTTAAGTGAGAGCAACGACAAAGGTACCAACGACATTTGAATTTAACCAGAGTAAATACCAAAGTTTCCAAAGAATTCCTCGAATCCATCGTGCAAAGTCAATAAACGGGAGAGCATACAATTACGGAGCGCATCTGTTTCCAATTCAGATTTCAGACAGCCGAACAATCCTGATAGCGTTGGCTGTTCAAATGAAAAATTGGAAAGGTGCAATTAATCTTTTTAAATCTATATTGCTTTCAGGAATTATGGGGATTAAAGATAGAGATTGGCAATGTGCTCATAAGCAAGCGTTCATCCTCACATCCTGCAACCAAAAAGGGTCGCGCACTTTCATCAGTTTTCGAGGGATTCCATTCCGTTCCATTCCATGTGATGTGAAATGTTCCCGTCGAGATTTTCTCAAGAGACCGAATTCCAATTCAAACATTAGTTGAATGTCTTAAGTACTACCAGATGGCGTATTGCAGAACTGCATATAAAATACGTACAAATTGTAGCCCTTTACACGAATAAACGTTAACACCAGCGCCATGCTATGTATTAAACGCGTTTAAGTTAAGAAGCCGTTGACAGGTTTGCAATTCTAGTCTGGGCTACACTACCCACGTAAGCGCCATAAACAAGATACTCAGAGCACAATATGGTATGGGAAGGAAATACCTTCGTAATCTATTGTAAACACCCAAAACCGCAAACCCGTAGTACGCCGAAAAACAGAGCGAGAGGAAAAACCGCGAGTAGCCGCACACATTACACGCTCAAAATTACGAGACGAACCAAAAAGAAAACCCTAAGATTAGTTTGAGGACAGAGCGATTCTAAATCAGTCGCAAGAACGTATGCCGTGTCAAAACTTTTTCAAATTTGAGGATCACTCTAAGGACATGCTCACGGATGAGCATGTTTGCGAATAGATATGCCGGTCAGCCAAAAACGACATTAGAACGCCCGGCGATGCAACGACCTTCGTGAAACAATGTCGACGAACGATGCGGCCGCGCACGCCCGTCATTCCAAACGCATCGCCAGCAGATCACTTAGCAATAATCTACCACTATAAGAGCTCTCCCATTATAATGGTTCTTACTAGTCACGAGGTTACATTTAAGTGGCGCTCGGAGACTAACCTGCGTTTGCGCAAGCAATAAGAATACAGGACCAGATGCCAGGTGCGGATTAATTGCCGCGAAATGCGATTACAAAGAAACTGCTGTTTGCGATAAACTGCTGTCAATTTTTTTGACACGGAAGAGATTATCATCAAACGGAAATTGGGCCACCATGGTAGTAAGTTGACCCCCGTAATTTCTTGTTTATTCGGGACCTTTTAAGCTCAAGTAGCGATCAAATAATACTGGTATCAAAATGAGATCTTTCACGTTTAAAAAACGGTACAAGGTACACGGGAATGCACCCGAATTCCAGAAGACAAATTAAGGGAAAGAAGTATAATAAAAGCCTAAACCTGGGGTAGGCTACGTGTCTAGAGGACGGTATGTATATCAGCATTTTAAAGACGTTGACGAAGATTAAGACTATTTCCTATTGCTGCTAAGTAATGGTAGATAAAGACAAACTAACAATAAGGTTTGAAAAAACAACACTAAAAGACTCGAAAGACAAGACACCAAATGTGAAAAAGACAAATTACATATCCCCGAAGCGTCAAACTACAAATAGAAAACTGTAGAGCGGCCATCAGATAATATAGATAATCAATAACGTCAAAACAAAGTTGATCGTCTAATCAATTGTAGCAGCGGCGTCGCAAATTGCGCGTACGACGTTAGAGAGACACTGGCGATAAATTCAGTCGACGCTATTGGCTATCCATCTTCGGGACACAAATGGTTAGCCTTGTTGGTAAAATACAATCTCTTACGGTTTGGTCTAGGGATGAATATGGTATTGTAATACACAGAAAATACATGAAGCTACAAGCAACAACAGCTCTTACTCCGCGTGTCATTTATTGCTAACCAGGCACAAACCTGTGACTTTCCGAGTGTCAGACATTGATCGCTTAACTATAAAAAAGGTCTATTAAGTATTTGCAAGAATCCATGTCAATGCAAAACTGGTGACCGTATAATGTTGTTGGTTTCTTTTCATTTTGCTATTAAAATGTGTATCAAGCAACCGGCACGCGCGGTTTCATATTATTGAGGGTGCTTGTTACTTCTATTTTAATATTTAATCGGTGGCTTAATATCATATCGTTATTATATTATCAAGTTAACTTAGCATCGTTAAAATTCAAGCTCTTAATGTTGTACAAGATTAACATTATAATATCGTTAATTCGTTATCACTATAATCTCACATTGCATCGGCTGTTGTGCGAAAATATAACATTTAAAGGTTTTTGAAGCAATGTTATATTTTGGTTATTACTATAAATCTTACTTGGTTAAGATCTTACGATATATAGGTAGCGGGGCAATTAAGAAATATTGATATTTTGCTAATGATACGAACGATATAAATACCGTTGTGAATGTTGTGATAGCGACTTTTTTATAACTTAACCAAGGTGGTTAGGCCTCTCGTTTTATACACATGTAAAAGAATGCTGTGAAACTGGTTCCAATAATTGCAGCTATTCTATGTCAGTTGGTTAGAAATTACTACTCGATTACATGTCGCGCTCAAGGCGACATCCTACTTCCTAACGTGTCTTAAGCACGTTCATACTTAAGTACCTACTTACATAGATGTTATCTAGAAACGGCGATATAAATCGCGATATAACGCAACTGTCAGGTGTTCTCTCCAATCCCAGAATGCCTCTTAAAATAAAAGGCAAGATCTATAAAACCGCAGTAAGACCTGTCGTGACTTACGGCGCGGAACGCTGATCGACGACCAAGCTTCAGCTGAACTGCACTCTGCATGTGGCGGAATTGCCAATGCTTAGGTGGGCCGCAGGATGGATCATGCTCGATAAAGTGCCTAATGTCTACATCCGTGGTAGCTATAAAATAAAGCAAGGCTTACGCTGGTACGGCCATCATGAGATCATCATGAGAAGAGCAGTTGAACACATGACAAAAAGTGCGTTAGAGCTCACATCGGGACCAAAAACTCGCCGTTTCTGGATAGAGCAGTCCACAGCTTTTTTTTGTATTTTTTTTTTATAGAATGCCCCAAGGCGCAGGTACTCGTCTGTGAAAAAGTCCATCACTAGGTTGAAAAGTAAAGGGCTGATTGCCGAACTCTGATGGACTCCATCCTCAACTCGGAACTCCTCGCTGACTCCTGCAGGCCAACGTACCTTTGCTGAGACGCCCCCATACATATCCTTTACAATATTTATATGGCACTCAGGGATCTTTTGGGAGCGCAGTGCTTGCCAGATCAAAGTTCTTGGAACGCGGTCAAATGCTTTCTCCAGATCTATGAAGACCATATAAGTCCGTCTTCTTTGATCTGCAAACCTCCATCAGTAGTCGGATTGTATGAATAGCGTCAGTTGTTGATTTTCCAGACGTAAATTCACACAAATTTTCTGTGATAGTGATCATTCTCTGCGGTCTTTCATCAATCACCCGTTCCCAGATCTTGAAAGTGTGCAAAATCAGCTTTATTGCACGATAGTTGCCGCAGAGCCTGACCTAACTAAGATGTTTAATTACAACAACTAAGGCATAAGTCACTTAAATATCTGCAGATGAAAAACGCCGAGAAATTTTAAAGGTATGAAACCCTCGTTTCTGTTATAGTTGTACAGTCCAAGCCCTATATTAGTATTAGTTGTAATTGATTACCTTTCTATTAGGTTATGGAGGGCCTTGAATAGCAATGAGCGGCACTCGTAGGATAGTCCGCTCTCCCAGGATCCTTGGTCGCCTTCTGCAAATAAACAATATGGTAATATTTAATAACCAGTCCAAGAAACTGACAAAATCTGGGTCAAGTGATGAGACAGTATTGAGATGTATAACTCACTTATCGGTTAATGTGGGAGAATCTGGTTTAGGAAAGATTAAGGTTAAAACCCAATCTGGCCCTCATGTTTCTGTCTCCAAAATTGCATTAGCGAACCTTTTCCAGTGCAATATTAACCGGCTAATGTTTCCAAATGACTCGAGACACAAACAAATTAAGCCGGTACATGGTCAATTACTGACATGATGACGCGAGTTCCCTTGACATTGGCTGCCTTTTGTTTTCAATGGTAAAACCGTCTTTGCATGATGGCTTTGAATTGTTTTGATTGTAATTCTTATGACGGGAAAAACCTATGTTAATGGTTCATGAGAAGTATCGGAAATGATAGTAAATAAAAGGTCACTGCAACTAAACATTGCCTGTTAGCCTAATTTGCTTTTTAAATGAGTCGCATTATGGAATCAACTAACATGCATCGAAGGTCAATACTGACATGAAATTATCAACAATGGTAGCGATAAAATTCGTATTGCATCGCAGCGAGGTGCGCTTGAAATAGCTGTTGTTGCATTTGCAATCAGAAGACAAACTCGGCCTATCACCGGCGTGTAACGCAAAACAAAACTGCGGGCGACGTTGCCGCTCCGTGCCGGTATAGCCGTCCTGTTCTGAGGGGGCGGGGCCAGGCGTGACGTCTCGGCCCGAAGTCGCACGTGCTTGTGTTTGTCGCGGACACACATGCAAGCTCCGTTGACATTATAATTGACATTGAATTCTTCGCGGCGCGGACCATAATATTTGGTCCGATCCTTGTAATCAACGCTAGCGTAACATAAGTACTTAACCTTTTCAGTGGAATAATCCGAGCGCTTTCAAGTGTTGAGGTATGATAATGGTCTGGAGTATTTTTCCTACGGCTGGATGCTTTCCAAGTCGCCTTGACATTAGCTCCAGGTGCGACAACTGAACTAGAGCACGCGTATCTTATCGCGCGTTCGCCTCGTTGTCGTGCTATCGATTACTAAAATCGTTTGATAGATTGAATCCATTTTGATGAGCGGTTTATCAACAGCGAAGCGATAATGCGGGTGTAAACGGTGGCAAGCGGTTGTTTGGACGTGGGTTTATAAACATAAATAGGGCAGTTTAGATCATACGAGTGTCCTCTCAGTGAATAATTATGTACTCTTCGATATAACGAGATAGCAACTATCGCGCGATATACTTAAGACTAAAAAAAACTTCTTAGCATGACTTGATACGACATGAAAATTCAAATTAGAATTAGCGTAACGGCATTTAATGGAGATCAAGTGGGACGTTCGTTGCGTAGAAGAGATACCGCTATAGAACACTGCAGTTACCACCAGCGACCAAGGCCGCTAACGCAACCAACGGTACGCTTACCGTAGTTGCCCAGCTATTCACGAACGCCTAACAATAACATCGACCAGTGAGAGTCTCAGCATTGGTGCTCTGAATGTTGAGGTCCGATTATAGTAGACTATCTTCAATGAGGTGTTTTGTGAAGTGGTAAGCAGTACAAGTCACGAAGCGCCGTGCCATCGCGGAGATTCAAGGATTTCGGCATCGATCGCTCGAGAATCGGTACTTCAATAATGATGGGGTAATTGAGGTGGTTTCTGTTGGGTAACGTGTCATCTGATGGATCGAGAGTGTGCGGTGAGTTTGCGGTGAACGCTCTGAGGCCTTCAAGAATGCCCAAATTGACGCTACTCAGGTGAAATAAATTAAATTCACCACAAACACCGGATTCTAATATAATGCACAGTGTTGTAAGTGCGATATTTATATGGATGGGTATACAAAAATTTGACACATAATTCGCCAGAATTCTCCAGACTTTTGAAAGTGTACTTTTCGAGGATATGATTAGATACTGTAGCTTCGTGCGGGTCCGCGTGGTAATGTTTTGAACCTGGACGTCTGGGGACTATCATAGAACTTGTATGTATTCTCCAACGGATTTTTAAGTCGCAAATTAGTTAATGTTTAATGGATAAAGGGGGTACTATATTGAGGTTCTAGTACTAGTAATTCAATATTATAGGGTCGTTACCTACTTAATCGATCGACATGCGATTTCCGGCTTTGGTTTCATTACGCCCTAAGTTTATTTCACCCAGTTACTAAAACTCCTAGATTTCAAAATGACTCGGTGTCAAAATACCTGAATCCCAGAATGCCTAATTTTTTTCTCAAAACACCACATTTTTATTACGAAGGAATTTCAAAATAATCAAATCCCAAAATACCTAAAATTTAAAGTTTCGTTAACGCTTAGACAGTAACCTAACTTGTAACGTATATTTTGGTTTATTCTTTATTTATTTTGCATTTTGGTCGTATCAGACATTCGGTATTTGAAGGGAATCATAAGGAATGTACATTGCAAAATTTAGGTATTTTGGGAAATGGTGGTGTTAAGTCAATGTCATTATGATTTTTGATCATTTTATGAGTGAGGCAATTTGTTATTAAGGTTTTACTGCAACATGGCAATTTGAAATTTCGGTAAATTAGAGAATAAGGCATTATGCAATTTAGGGAGAATGAAACCAAAGCATTTCCGTTTACAATAACATATTGGAGAGAATGTCACAGTAACTTTGCAAGAAATATACATATGTGACTGAATTTTCCATCCGGCCAACACGTCTCTTGCGAGGACGCTTCATTTAATCTGTTGACAGACAAGCCGTGAGTTTTCGAGGTTTCTCGGCACGCGGACCTCGGTTATCATGGTGCATTCAGATTATCCCGTTATGTTTAAGAAGTGATATGATTAGGTTCAAGGTCGCATGTTCGTGGTGCGGCGCCGAGCGACCTTGCGCCGGGATCGATAGCAGGCAGACGCGCAACGCCCGCCCTCCCGATGCCGATTGCCGCGCGATCATCAACAAGCTGTTTGTGGAGCGCTGCTAATGGTAACCGATATTTGATAACAAAAACTGGGATACGGGAACGAGGCGAAAGACTGAACTTATTACCCTTTATTTTTAAGTACCAAAATTTGCAAGTAAATTGGAAGAGTAAGTAGTGAAAAAATAGTTGCAATGGGCATGGACAACACATGTCCTCCTACTACACGAGTTTCGAAACTCCAAGTTCTTGTTTACAAGTTTTTTTCCCACGTTGTGTTTTTGCTTGTCGTGTTTAAGTTTATTAGGAGATATTATCTGAATATATAAAAGAAGAAACTGACTGACTGACTGACATATCAACGCACAGTCCAAACCGCTGGTTCTAGAGATCCCAAATTTGGCACGTAGGTTCCTTATAAGGTCTAGGGATGCACTAAGAAAGGATTTTTCAGAATTCACCCCCTAAGGGGGTAAAATGGGGGTACAAAGTTTGTATGGCGAATCAAGATTTGTTAGACTATTTTATTCAAAAATTCACAGGAGTATTCCTAACGATAAAGAAGTAAACACGTGTTTCAGGTTTCTTGAAAATTCAACCCCTAAAAGGGGCAAATGTGGTCACAAAGTCTGTAAATCAACATGGGTATCATATCCTTTTTGAGTACTTATAGTACGCGGGCGAAGCCGCGGGAAAAGGCTAGTAATTATTATAAAGCACAAAACATTTCAAAAATGGAGATATCATCCATGATACTTACAGTTTTACTAATTAGTACAATTTCTTGCTATTTAGCCTTACTTTTGGACTAGGTTGAATTATGTAAGGTTATGCCATAATCATATTTTTTTTTACAAAATTCTGATTTAAAGACTAAAATTTCAGAGCCACAACATAAAAAGAAACAGCTACATATTAAAGAGGCACTGGGAATATTAAGGCAATGGGCTTTGCAGACGATAAACATGTTACTTTACGACTGGCCGCAGTAAGTGGCGAGTCGGTGCGATTTATCGACGAGTGCAACTGCGACGGCACGACAACATTACGTTGACACGTGAGTGTCCGTCTCCTTTTCCTTTGCTTTTCAGGCGTTTCGGTAACCAGCGTAAACTTGATCTCGAGATGCGTAGCAACTGAGTGCAACTCGAGACCACACTCTACTGTTTTTTCTGAGGGTTCGACATAACTGAGTTCGGTAAACGGTTGGAACTATTTGGAACACCTCTGAATCTCGTGTCCGATGGAACAATGCCGCATTTTTATGTGAAACTCGTGTAGTCCCAGCGTTTAGTAGCGGCTTGCACGTTGCAGAGTTATGTGATGTGGGTTGGGCGGTGGGAGATCAGGCTACACTAGTATAAGCAACATAACAATTCACGCTACACTAATATATACACTACACTAATATATACAATAAGCAACATTACAGTTGTCTAAAAGGTCTCATGTTCCACAAGAGTACAAAATTAACAAAGCTAAAATTAAGGGACCGTTTGTTATAAAAAATCTTTTCTTTTTAAATTATTTTATGTACCTCTCTGTTCTACAATAAATAACGGTTAACAGAGACTTTAAATTTTAAACAGTTTAAAGCGCAAAACCCTTCACTGCAGACAAAACGTCGGGAAACGTCCGAAAAAGAAAAGTAGAAAACGTTTGACAGCTCCGTCGGCGCCGTAGCGGCAACGTCGCGGAAAATGCGCGCGCTACGGCTTTGTTTACAACCGGCCGCCCGAGGTTAACTGCTAACCTTACTAACTGGTCGGTAAGGAGACCACGTACTTAGTAAAACCTTTGGAGGTAACAATGGTATGGGAAGTATGTGGAAACAATACATAGTGCTAGAAGTAAGGAAATATGGCTAAAATTTTATTTATTTTCTTCTTCCCCAGTTAATTATCTTAATGCGCTTTTTCTACTGTTCAAAATTTTAGGCATACTTACTTCGACTCGTTTTTAACTATCACTTGAACCCAGGCAATTATGCAATCATTTCTCAATTATGAGAAACTGAATCGATGCAAGTTAATAACAAAATGGTTGCATCTTCCCTATCGGTACTTTACCCCACTAATGTAATTCAAGATGGTATCGAGCGCGTGGAAATATGTCAATTCGCGCGCGCCCCCTTCCCTTATTGCCGTCTCTTTTCCTTGTATTGTGTTGTCTCGCTCGCGCATGCCCACGTGTTTCTGACGTCACGTACCCGCACGTCAGAGCACTACCCGATATGGACGAAAGGGGATCGGACGAGACATAAGCGCGGCAACGTGATCATTTAAACACGTTCCGAGCTAGTTTACAAATTGGTTTAGGTTTGGTATTTGTTGGTCAATTTGGTATTTGTTTGCCTTCTTATAACTTGATATAGGCCAACATTTACAATGCCGACTGCTTAATATCATACATAACGAATGCAGAATGCAGTTTAACTTTGTTCAGGCACGTCCTATAATAATGTTAAACAAAAAAGAACCGACTTCACTTAGCCTCCACCTTTCCAAAAGCAAATGCCCAAGCTACTGTAAGAAAACGTACTCAAATCAATATTTGAAGAGTTCCCTCGATTTCTCCGGGATCCCATCATCAGAACTTGATGACAATTATGTGACCAATTGTAAAGTATACTCTTTCAAATAAAAAAAATATTTTCCAAATCGGTGCAGCTGTCTCCGAATAATCGGTGGTATGTAAAAAAAAACCGGCCAAGTGCCAGTCGGACTCGCACACCGAGGGTTCCGTACAAACCTTTACAAGTATCATAGACCTGAGTATTTGATATGAATTTCAATTTAATACCTCTACGCGTTCATGAGGAAAGGGGTAGTAACTTTAAAATTAAAAAAATATTTTTATTAAATGATGTCACTAAAAATTTACGGTTTTCGCAATTTTTCCTTTATCTATTCTATATGACGTTGCTTGGTGCCAAATTTCAAGTTTCTGAGTTCACGGGAAGTACCCCGTAGGTTTTGCGAGTGCCGAAAAACTCTAAAATTTGCAGCATAAACAACTGTATCTTTTGATTGCGTTGGCTTTTAAGTTTGATTTTTTCACAGCTCCAAGGGACAATAGACTTGAGTATTTGATATAAATTTCAGCTTGATACCTCCACGCGTCCCTGAGAAAAATGGTCTTGACAGACAGACGGACAACAAAGTGATCCTATAAGGGTTCCGGTTTTTCCTTTCGAGGTACGGAACCCTAAAAATAGCAAAAACAAAGATCCCGATTAATCCAGAACCTCCTCATTCGAAATCATGAAGTCGGTTGAAAATGAGTATAGGTCCTCATACTTATTTGAATAGGAACTGTTTTTATTTATCTGTTTTTGTATCAAAACCCTTTTTTCTTTAGAGAAAGGTCCGCAACACGTATATCTGTAGGGAATTCTATGGCCTATGCCACAAACAAACGAAAACTAAATTTTCGCTAGCGGTGTCCGTTGAACTAGAGAAGCACGAATGTTACAGTTACAACACCTGAATAATATACATAGGCTGCTATTTATATATCCGGAAACCGGGATTACAATCTTCTTAAATAGCATATTTGACCTCCATGGTAAAATTTGAACTTTTTTAAGTACTGGCCGGTATGTTTTTTCTTTCTTATTAACGCTCGTGTTTTGTTTTTGACGGGTTTTAAATGTCATCTCGCAGCAAGAATGGAACTCACTCGTGAAAATATTCGTGCTATGATTTATTATGATTTTCGGCGTGGTTTAACGCAACAACAGTGCATAGATCAACTAACTTCAACTTTTGGTGATGAAGCCCCATCTAAAACTACTGTGTATCACTGGTTTAGTGAGTTCAATCGTGGACGTAGTATGCTTACGGACGAAGTTAAGGCAGGTCGCCCGAAATCGGTCGTTGTACAACAAAATATCGAGGCTGTGCGAAAACTTATAATGGACGACCGACATGTTACGTACCGCGAGATAGAGGCGATTGCTGATAGATGCTCTGGGTATTTCTATGACCAGCATTAATAGCATATTACATAATTATTTGGCTGTAAAAAAAATTTGTTCGCGTTGGATACCCCACAACTTAACAAAAGAGCAAAAAGATGCTCGCGTCGAATGGTGCAATAAAATGTTAAAAAAATATAACCGTGGTGACTCAAAAGCCGTTTATAACATCTATACAGGTGACGAATCCTGGATCTATGCATACGATCCCGAAACGAAGCAACCATCAACGGTATGGGTGTTTCAAAATGAGCCGAACCCTACGAAAGTTACTCGTGCAAAAAGTACATTGAAACAAATGGTGGCCTGCTTCTTCGGTATTAATGGCCATGTAGCTACAGTGCCACTAGAAAACCGTAGAACGGTTAATTCAGAGTGGTACACGACCATTTGCTTACCGGAAGTATTTGAACAAATTCGTAAAACTAACCAGCGACGAAGAATCATTCTTCATCATGACAATGCCAGCTGTCATACGTCACGCGAAACAACTCTATTTTTGGAGGGTCAAAATGTGGAATTAACGGGTCATCCGCCGTACAGCCCTGACTTGGCACCCAACGATTTTTATTTATTTCCAAATATAAAGAATAAATTACGCGGTCAACGATTTTCGACCGCTGAAGATGCTGTCGACGCATTCAAACAACACGTTATGGAGGTACCTCAGGCGGAGTGGCAGAAGTGCTTTAAAAATTGCTTTACGCGAATGCAAAAGTGCATAGATCATCAAGCGGAATACTTTGAAAAACAATAAAACCATTTTCAGCCGTCTACGTTTGTTTGTTTTTTTGTTTCCGGATATATAAGTAGCAACCCTCGTAGGTCACCAGCAAATAGCTGTACGTGACGCATTGAATCCCTATGGTGCGTGATCTCTTGCATCCACGGAACTCAAGAGAACATGTTCATCTAGTCTATCATGTATGTTAGAACGTACGGTAGAACACCGGGCGTCTTGCATGCATAACATCTGCGTAGTGAACGCAGCTGCTCGGCACACGGCACCCGACCCCTCTCGGCTTTGTTTCAATACGCGCTTGAGGGTTAACATTTCAATTACGGATTATAAATAGTAAGGAAGTAAAATCGTTCAGTTTGTAACATTTGTACGATTCGAACTTTTTTGTTTAGTCCACATTATTGTTTACGTTGAGCGATATTTATTTTAATGTTTTTCGGAAAGTATATACATTGACATAATTAAAAATTACACTGTGTTTCATTTCCGTTCTTGAGCTTCAATTTATTTATTAAGGCTTTCTGTCGTTAGTGAAATGCCTACGTGTAGATTTTAAACGCTCTCGGCATTTATCGGTTGTATAAAATAGCAAGCTACGTGTCAATGAAATAATTAATACAATTTTATTGCTTAATCTCGGATTTAGCTAGTTTGGTTTGGTACAATCTAAGTAAGGTGACTCAGGCGCACGCTCGCGGCGGTCGGTGCGCGCGCATCAATAAATAGCCCGATCCGATACGCGCCCATCGATACACGTCACTCGCATTTTATTAATAAAACTGTGAGCCGTTCAACAACCCCGCGCAGGCTTACGTTGCATAGTTACATCACGCACTGTTACAACTATGTTGTACATTTTGCGAGTTTCTCTGGTCAATGTTGTGAATTTTGTACCGTCGGCTGCAAAATCGCGCGTTTATCGCAACTGAAAATATACCAACACAACCTATGATGCATATATTTTTTTCCATGCGGAGACATATTGGCAACCACTCTACGAAGAAGACAATTCTCAACAGCGATAGCTACTTCATTTATTTCGGAATCAATAACTTTATACACGAAATTATTTTGTTTTGGAGTTATCTTTACCAAAAATCTCTCAAGTTTTTTTATTATCCCCAGAAAATTAGATACGACATTCGTTTAATCAATGCTGATTGAACGAAACTACTAGGATATAGGATTCTAAATCAACTTAAAAGTGAGTTTTAGTTTGAAAAGTTAAGACAGTGTAATGTGTAATATCCTAACGATCATAGACTGGAAATCACAACCACAGAAGCGCATCACCGTTACTATCTATGACAACTCGTCATGAAGTGCTCTTCCCACGGCCTCATTGCTTTGCGTTGCGACGTGAGCGCAGCATACATTTCTCGCAGCAGCCGAGATTATACAAAAGAGGTTGTAGCGACGTTCAATGGGCGAGGTGCAATTTGAAAGGGAAACATGCGTAGTGAGGGGGCCGGTGACGACGCTTTAACGGTAACGCTCGGAGAATCTTCGTGTGCGTTAGTTGCCTACGCTCGACAAGTTTATAGAACAACAATAAGATTTAAAGTGTGAGGTTATTTACATCCTGTTTTAGTTTCTCACTTCTTCTCCGGTCTTGCGAAACAACAAACGGAAAAGGCCTCCCACCCACTTGTAATGATGGATTGGAGTACATGGGGATACACTTCAGACCTTCGACCTAATGGATTGTTAAAGAGCAGTACTTTGAATTATTTCGTGTCTGGGATATAATTAAATTCCCTCATTGCATGTAAAAGTGGATGGCAGTGTCAAGCTGCGGACAATATGGATGCTGTAGTTGACATACAAAAAGCAAGACAAGAGTGTAAAACGCACCATTAGACCCGGGTCAAAGGCTGTAAAGAGTTTTTGTTTATGGTAACCTTGGTGGAAAGCGGTCGGTGAACGGCGCGCGGGCGTTCCGGCGCTGGCGCACTCGATTGGATCCCCACAAACAGTCTTGCGCCTACGCGGCCCTTTCTGCTAATTAATCAAGCTAACGGCAGGTTGCCACACTCGTGATTTATTTGTTCGAGCGGAACACTCAGTGGCTATGACGTTCATATCGCTGTCACTGTTAACAGTGTTAACATTCCGATCCTCTCCTTACATGTTCGATTTGGCTACAATACCAAAATAAGGAGAAGGCTCAAGCCCGAAAATTGGCTTGACGTTTTTAAGTCGTGTCAAGGGGAATGATAGTGCTAACAATAGATATGACAGAAAGGCTGTCTCGGAAAAAGTAGAGGATGGAACGTAAGCACGATTAATGCTAAAATTGTTAAGTATTACAGGTACAAATTAAACAAAGCAGAGTGAGCCCTGGTTTTCTTTCAACGAAACTGATATAAGGGAACTAACGTACCAGCAAAATCTGGTCTATTCAAAATGCTACATTTATTACCCATGATAAAGAACGTAAAGAAAATAATATGTTTATCTCCCGAGGGCTTTGTAAGCGTGACACGCCGCGCGGAAGACGAGCATTATCTCTCGTCATCACCAACAGATCAGCCCGGTGAGATAATGTTTGGATTAGATAATATTCTTGAAACACCTAAAACCTGAGGGAACCTGACAACAACACGCTCCACATATATGGGCATAAAATGAATGTCATCAACTGTATCTTTGTGTATGGAGACATTTATACATTCCATAGCTCGTGTAATTTTGATTTGAACTCTTTATAACTGTTCCTCTCTCTTTCTGTCTGGAATACCTAATATAATGCCACGGGTCGAGCTACTCGTTTTTTATTCCAATACGTAGGCTACTTTAAGATTGCAGGAAACTTCTGTCCTAATAGTCCGTATCTCTAGAAACTTCTGATAGAGAAACTTTCATTATGCCATCAAACTTCTCAAACCGTTTTCAATCTTGACAAACGGGTAAAGGTATAGTACTAATTTTAGGAGATAAAGCGAGACCCTTAGGGGCGTGACAAGCGGGTGGGTCAACGACTTGGCCGGCCGAGGTGGAATAATTCATCTAGCCCACCATTCGACACGGCCCGCACACTGCTATGGATTTGTGCTCGCTTATACTTGTAAAATCGACTAGAACGAAACACCATAAAAATATGGTGGCTCGCGATTTAAAATATTTACCGACAAAAACACTAAGTTAAAGATTAGGTTACTGCTAACGTATTATTGAGCTGTTTTGAGGAAAAAGTTTGCCCTTTCTCTATAAATAATGCACTGTAAAGTATTTGTACAAATGCAGTATCAAAGTAAGAATTCTGTGACCTGTGTTAAGTTATTGTCAGGAATTCGATCAGCCACGCGGGCCCATTTAAAATGTTTAGAATTCTTAGAAAGCGGATAAATATCGACTATCACGAGTGACATTGGTTTTTAAATCTACTGTCGTTTTAAGGTTGTGACCTCTCGAACATCTGTCTGAATAACCGGCGGGGTGGGGCATGTGTGAGTCGGATCAGGTGTCGCACTGACCGAGGGCAAACCCGGTGGAACGGGTTACTCCGGTAGCTGGCGGGAAAGTAAAAACTGTTTTAAACTTGACTAGCAACAGTTTACCTTTATTAGTTATTACACTTACGCATCGGTAAAGTTGTCCGCAAAATACTAAAAACTTTGAAATAACAATGACATAAATCGACTAGCCAAAAATAAGAATTTTAGCTTTCGACGGAGAGCTGATGTTTCCCTAAATATTAAATGAATGAATGATTTATTCACATGATCATAACAATCATACATAACATACAAATTTAAGTAAAGATTTAAAGTGTTAAAAACAACAATAAAGTTTGATATTAAGTGGGACCAAGAAGAATGGAACATACTTTAACTTGAACTTTGAATATAAATGTTAAAATCCAGATAGATTAAAATTGTAACAAACAATTTCAATGTTACGCGCATTTACAGGTTAGGGAAACAAATCTTTTAAAAAAAGTATACTTTAAAAACGGTCAATCCTTTAGCCACTGGGCATTAAATAGCTACAAAAAGTCCAATGGAAATCGACAGTTAAGGGCCAATTAAGATTTAAATTGAGCAACGTGGCGTAAAGAAAAAGATCTGCACCGAGCCGTCGGAGGCGAAGGCTGAAAAGAAACGGTTTAATTGCGTCCACGATTAGTCTACAAAACAACCTGTTGCGCTCAGACTTTCAATGGAACGAGGCTTAGTACCGATTCTAGCGCGATTGATTGAGGTATTTGTAGATGCTGACTCATGTTTTCTGTTTCATATAAACAATGCTAAACTTACATACTTATAACTTACATGTTACAAAGTTCCACAAATATTCCATAATTCAACGAAGAGGTCACAAATAATGGTATCATAGAGGCATTTCCTAAGTTTATCAAGCATGTAGGAAAGGAAAAGGTCCCACATGTTAATTGTCAATAAAGTGCTCAATATTTAAAATTCATATTATAAATGGCCGTTTTTACCCGACTGCCGCAGGAGTCGTGTTATGCCTACAATTATCATAATATTAGTGTCCGATACCGTAATTGCTCCTTTAAGAACTTATTTTAACGCGACATCATCATTGGCCACGACATCTTAACAGATAATTGTTGCAGTGTGATGAATGTGATGATTGAATCAGTTGATGGTGCTGGTACATAGTCTTCTGTGGCTTAGCAGTCCTATGGCAGCACGACATCTTTTGCTACATCTGTCACAGGTGAAACTTGAGTCAGGAGGTGGAAATTCTCGCGTTGAGACACCTCCTGACTCTCAACGCCACAAATCGTCATTAAATTACTCAATCGTCATCATATAACTAAATGTTAGAATAAGAAGTAATTACAATCCCATTCATTTGCTACCATTTAATGAATAAACACAGGACAGGGAGCTGAAGCTTGTTGTACTTCCAATCCTGTTTTTGTCACCTGAAGATATGTGTATTCAAATCTGCAGTAATCACCTTAATCCGTTATTAAATATACAGACAACATAATTCACTTGATCCAGTCTCACAATTTGAGGAGCTTCCACTAAGTTCGTTAAGCACCAGAATATCAATTCACAATGTGTTTTAGACGGAGAGCTGGCCACGTCAGATATGACACAATAATGAGAGCAACGAAACCCATGTAGTTAGTTTGCTATACTATGCTTATTTCTAGATCCGGACATCTGGCAGCTGTAAAGTGGTCGAGGTCAAAGAATTCAAATAACTCGAAGAAAACAAATCCTAGAGTTCTGTGTTTAATGAAATATTATGGAAAATTATGTAATTAATTAGTTTATATCATATCCAGAAGGTTCTGTTGGGGGAAGTAGTGCCAAATGATGTAAAATGCATTTTTTAGTTAGTCGTCTACTGTTTTTGTTTCCGCAATAATAGACAATGGTTTCTAATCTAATGTTAAAATATAGGCCCTGTCCTCTATAAAGTACACAACTTTGGCATTTTTTACCTATTTGGTATTACCTTTTTCCAACTTAAAAACTTTGTTGGTCTGTCACTCTGACATCCACCCATTAAAAGCTGCCAGATGCCCGGATCTAGAAATAAGGATGGCAGTCTAACTAGACAGGTTTCATTGCTCTCATTATTGTGTCACATCTGACGTGGCCAGCTCTTAGACCATTTGTATTCATCTCTGAATGCCTCTCTGCCTTTTTTTGATCGTATGACTTGTGTATTGGCTAATGTATGTGCAAAGTGCGCGGCAGGAGAAACTATCATAATATTTCAGATTTTTTAATAATATTTGACGCTAAGTCCACTGTCAGATAAGTAATGAGTTTGCATATAGTTGTTTTATCTCCTGGGCTATTTGATTGAACCTCCTTGGTAACACCACACTGTAATTTGATTAAAGCTTACAATGGTAGGTATGTGTTGTGAGTCGGGTAAGCTTCATGAACAAGACTAGCTTTCGGAAACCGTCGGCACGTAAGTCGCGAAATCGTCTCAAATCGGGTAATTAGCTGCTCCAGCCGAGATTACACCGTCTAGACGAATTCCGGCTTCTTGGATTTGAAGTGTATCAACACTAACAACATGATCGCGTCGCCGTTTTTTCTTCAGGGTTTAGGCTGCGTTTCCACCAGAGATGAGCGAGGATGCGTTGCGAGGAATGTGTTTGTTAAGCACCAATAGAAAAACTTCATTTGTTTATCCTCGCACAGCTCAGCTATTATTGGTTCTTAAAAACACATTCCTCGCAACGCATCCTCGCTCATCTCTGGTGGAAACGCAGCCTAATCATGATATTTATAATTCTCGATACAATAATATAATTGTTTATTTATTATGATATTCAATTGTCATCCGATCACCTTTATTTTATGATGATTTTTAAGCAGAATCAAGTGGAACACGATGAACATTTTCTAAAGAGATTAAATAGCTGACGTTTCATTATATATCGCCCGTATACTTCAATTCAAAAGTTATCGCCGGGTTGCAATGACCGATCAAGTTTGTTCCTGACTTACGGTGTATTATATTTCGGCACTGTTGCAAGTGTCATGTTCACGGGGTAATACTTTTGTGTAAGCTAGTTAAAGTATAAATAGAAAGATATATCTTACGCAGATGTCTTGACTCTCGTTCACAGGATGAACAAACTTTAGTGCGAACTCTACACTCGAGTCGAAATAGATTAGAAATAGTGAAAACGATACTTGTTTACATTATGACCGTTAAACCGGAACCGAACCGGAGCGGCCTTCTCAATGAACTTGAGAAATTTTACTATTCCGAATGTTTGGCACGGTGTCAAACGGATGACACAGGTAGGACTTTCCTGTTTACGGACAGGCGTATATATATGCCATAATAAATATGCCATACTTCGGATTCCTCTTTTAATGGTCATATGAGTATTCCTTCTTACTCTGGTAGAATGTTTTAAATATTTGAATAAAAAATTTAAATTCTGTTAAAATTCAGGTCCTTTCAACAAGCAAAATCAGTTTGAATTTTCATATTGCGATCTAATAATATGGTAGCCCATATTTAATCCTGGCAATTATAATTTCAGCATTGCTGCTAGATCGCAACATAGTAGTAGTAGTGTTGTGCAAGTGCTTTACTATTGCTATTTGGCATTAAGCGATGTGTCGAACTAATTATAATAAATTAGTCTTCCGAGTTATAATATGATGTGATTGATAAAAGGTATCTTATAATAGACAGACAGACAGTACGTACCGTTTGAGTGTTTCACAACTGTGTCACTGTGACATGGATAGCGCCACTGTTCGGTATCTAATTCTTATGACATTTTTGGTTTGACAGTTGGGGTTTCAGCCGACCGTGATAATGGGGTTGCAGACCGAGCGCTACCGCGGAGGTGTTTGCGTCTGCTTAGCATTTATAGTCTACACGAGTTTGAGTATTTTTCGCATAAATTCATTTGTTTTAAATTCGAAGTTCAGACGTCAGCTGCTTTTACGTCATTGAACTAATGTTTCTACATATTCGCTCCACGCAAAAAGACATGTCAATAGAACAGGCGTTGGTAATTGAGAGTTCCGCAGTTGGGGTCTCGACTGACCATAATGGCGGGGTTGCGGTCGCGCCCGAGCGCCACAGCCGAGGGTAGGTGTTTGCCTTTGGATTACACGAGTTACGAATGCTTTACCTACTCGTTTCTACACGAGTTGGACCACTTTTGTCAGCTTTCTTGTAAGAATTAGCTTGTAGTAGGTACCAACTCGTTTCTACATGAGTTGGACCACTTTTGTCAGATTTCTTGTAAGAATTAAGCTTTTAGTAGGTCGATAAAGTTAACATGCAGCGTGTTGATTGTACCTATAAAAGAGCGAATGCACACTTGTATTTGTCCTTAAATTTTATCCGACCTAATTCAACCTACATAAATGTTTCACCGACTTAAGTTGACCTCTCTGGTAACACTTGTGTCCCTGGTATTGTGTCGTTTAGGGTGTATGCAGGAAATTCTAGGGCAACACTCGGCCAAGCTACTGGGTGTGGCTGTGTTGAATTACATACAAAAATACACGCACAAAAATATTCATAGATAAAATTGATAAGTTAAAGAAATATTTCAATAAAAATTAATATCGATAGAGCTCTCAAATTTCAAGATCTGTCTGTATTCATGGATTTATAATTTACTTTTTATCGTATTCTGCCTATTAACCGGCTCCAAAAAATTACTTTTGATTATTATTTTTGACAATCACGTTTCTTGTCGGCATTTTACATCTAACCCCCTGTACAAACGATACAAAGATTATGAAAGAACGATCCCGCACACCACGCGCACGCGCACGACGCGCACGACAACTATATATTATCAAAAACTTCGATAGTGTATACTGTATATCATAATCATAACAATTTCTGCAAAAGTGTTACTAAAACGCCCTGGCAATCCGCATAACCAATATTCCCTTGACGCTAACCAACCGCCGGCATACCCCGTATCCCACGCGGTATCGTCCCGCGCGGGCCCGCAGGTCCACAACAAAACATTTGTAAACCTTACGCCGTATGCGTTAAAGTACAAGAATGCTAAACTGTGGCCACGATGGACCGGCCCGTACAGAATACACAGTGGTAGACCTTATCTCGTTGGAACAAGGTTCACGGACGGTCAGTAAGTGGGAGCGATGGTACAGGGGGTGCAGGCGTATCGATCGCGAGCGAGCGGCACTTATCGCCGTCTTCACACCTAATTTATCGCGCGTTCTGATCGCGCCGCATTGTGTACCTACAAATAGTCGCGCACGCCTAGGTATTTAAAATGTAGTTATACTGTTTGCATTGGCTAGTTAGAGTGTTGGCCCGGCTGGCTAACAATTTCCTTAGTCTAGTTTCTAAGGTTTTTTTATTGTATCGATCAGTTGTCTCTGTTCTCGTATCGTACAGTCAAGGTACGTATAGATGCGATTTAATTGACCTCAAATAATTATGTGTACAAAATGTTTTTGTCATGGGGTTAAAGTTGTAAGGAAACACATATTTTTGTCCAATTATTCTATCTTCTATACGTATTATTCCATGCATTTAAGTCAGACTCATAAAAATGCAAATTTCGCATTGCGGAATGCTGTTGGATACGCGTGGTCCAGGATTTGTTGAAATCCTTTGGCTAGCAACCCTAAGTTGAGAAAACTGTTTGAATTCTAGAAACTTGAATATAAATTGTTAAATACTTACGATTTGTTGGGAACACTAAAAATATTTTTGCTAAAACTATTGGTATTTTAAAAACAAGGGGAAATATTGCATTGAAAAAAAAAAGTGACGTCCTCATTACCGTCCTAAAACACTTTTCACATCCCTGAAAGCAGTAAACCGTGAGACAGCATGTCTCCACGTACCTGAGGCCGCAAAGTCTACGGAGTAGCACGTCTACGGCGCTACGGGCTCGAAGGTCGCGCACGTGGTCAGCGGCAGGCGGTAGCATATCGGGTGGGCGCGGATTGATTCGGTTAGGGGTGGCACTTCATGTGCAAAAGTTTTTATTTACTTAGCAACGAATTAGTAATTGGATTTAGACTACAATTTTATTAGCTTCCTAACAACACCAGAGATAGCTCGTAATAAAAAATACCTTATCAAACTACCAGGATACGATGTCGCCAATATTTACGTTTAAGCCATAGTTTAAATTAGTTTTCGCTTCATTTGTGCCGTCACGCCTTGTTTACTCAGTAGTAGATATTATTGAAAGGTTACAGAAAATAAAACTAGTTAATTCGTATGTATCAACCCTATAATCTGCTTTAATATTGGATCAACACAGTGTAGTACGCTGCCGGCCTTGGAAAAACATAACTTTACTTTATTTGTACAATAACCTACAATGGCGAGGAAAAGCTCTAAATATAAACAAGCAATGGATTAGTTACATAACAATATTTTCCTCTCTATTGTTTTCGGCTATTATATTTTTTAATACATACATTAACTTACTTTTCATAAATATATGTCGATTCAATTGAAAGAAAATGTATTACTTATTTACATTATTGTAATATTTGTTTGGTATAGTCAAATGCGCATACGCCGATATTGTCATATCTTCCATTGCTTGCCTCCTAACACCAAATCTATGTTCAAAATTTTACGATCGGTAAAAGAGCAAACAAAAATAGACACACGTGTCAACCCTACCGCCCGCCCTAACCTCGGATCAATAGCGTAGCGTAGTACGCTGTCGCCTCCGCACAGCCTACGTCCGTAGCGCTACGCAGCTACGAACCGCTACGAATGGAATTGGTAGTCGAGGCGCGTCTACGCTGATGGTGAGATTTATTCGAGCCAGTAAAGATGTTAAATAGGTATAGTCTAAAAAACGTGCACCTTATTCAATACAAAATAGGGTTGAAAACTGAACTGCTGTGGCTAGAATAAAATAGCAAGCGTTAAAGAGGTTTTTGTTAGTCTACTTACGAAAAAATGTGACAAGCGTTATGCTAATTCTCATGTATTCAAATTATTATTATAATAAAGTTGCTTTGCATGCGATTACTATTCTGATGTCAAGACATCAACATTATTATAGTCTACATAATGCAACATGTTTTAGCAGCTTGCGCGAAATATATTACGAAATAACCAGACGAAATTAATTTACAAATCAGAACAGACATAATTCGCTCAATTTTTGTTTAGTCGAATGGTATCATGTTATAAAGCTCTAAAAAGGAAGTTGAAGAATTAACAAAAATACAAAATAGTCTAGCTAGTCTGTAATTGTTACTGTACTTGTAATGATGTTTTTTTCTTTGATAATATCTATCGTATTATAGTAAAGTACTTATAAACTATTACTCGGCCGTACGAGAGCAATACAATTCCATTAGGGACGTACGATATCGGTCGCATAATTATTACCGCGACACCCCTGTCATTCTAAGCAGCAGGCGAATCTAACGCTTGGATGAACCAGAATTAAGTGCGCTTTCTATGCACAGTAGTTAATTCTATACTCGATGTCACGGTTTGACTGGCACTTGGTAAGCAATTCGAAATATTCCAGCAAGGACATAATCAGTCCGTAATTTAGAACGTATGCACATGGAATAGAGTTGAAATTTTAATGACGCTACTTAGATATGAGCTTGTTGAACGTTTGGCCGTGGCAGGTAGGTTAATTGGTCAATTCAGTCGGTTATTGGATGGAGCCTAGAGGGTTTAGCGATTAGTGTGAAACGGTGGTAGGTGGGGAGTATGTGCGAAGGTACTGTCGTCGACACTAGTTTTTACGAAAGCGACTGCCATTTGATCTTCCAACCCAGACTTTATCGGGATTAGGTCCGGTTTCCTTACGATGTTTTCCTTCACCGAAATGCGACTGGTAAAATATCACATGATATTCCGGACATAAATAAAACGCTATTTTGATGTCAAGGAGTGTTCTTCATTTCCATTAGTAAATAGAACAGAGAATTCCACCTGCGGCACTAAATACAAATCCTTTAAGGGCGCTAGGATACAGCATTGACCCAATTTTAAAGTAAAATAACAAGAAAGCCGTAACCGACACTTGTCTCTTACATACGGACGACTTTTGTAACCTAAATGTCCTATTGTATGCAAACGTATAGTCACCGTCAGCGCTATTAAAGCTGCAGAAGAGCTTTAAAATATCTTAGCATGGAACTCTAAAGCCATGACAATAGAGGCGTGTGTTGCGAACACCTCTTCCGCTCCTATCTGACAGTTACTGTACACTGTACAGACACTGGCAGCACATTGAAGTTGGTTAAGCGATGTCAACATTAAGTAAAATTCAAGCGTACAAGTCAACGCCAAAAATATATCTACATTCTGAACCTTATTACAATGGAGTAAGGTGCAAAAGTGTATAAATATTTTTGGCGATGACTATACTTGGAGGGCGCCGCATAGACCACCCTGTTCATTAAACAGGACTTTTCTACAACGAATATTACAGACGTAACCGCCTCTGCTCCGCCCCGTGCAGCAGTTACCCTTATCTGCGATCATCTTTACACCCACAGCCGTGTGCCCTTTCCACCTACACGTTTAAAAGGGTGAGCTGTGAATCCTAGGGTTATAATACTTATAATCGCAAATAACCTACATTCATTCGATTATTTCGATTAAGTTTGCACGGTGATATTTCACACGCCCGCGGGAATATCCACAGGCCATTTGGTGTTGGTGTACCTACAGTTACCTAGCGGGTGAGGAGATCGAAATGACCTTTACCCGCTCTTATTATCTTAACCTTTTGACCACCCATCTCGACAACGCAAAAGTGAGTCCCAGACGCGATTATGTATCATAGGTATGACACTGTTATGCGGCAGATGACGTCGCGGCGTCTGCAGCTTTCCGTCGACGTGATTTGGCGCCTTTGGGGCTCAGAACATTAACAATAAACAATCCAAGATTATTTTGAATCCCTCGCCCTATTAGCTACTTCTGCTGTTGACTGTGCACTGATCGATTTAAATTCGTGTAAAGCCGCGACATCGGTATGAAGCCGTATAAGTTGGGTCATATTTGTCGTATTATAACTTGATGTTTATTCGATTATAGTTCAAAACGGTGCACCCGTCTGCCAAATGCATTCGATTGAATACTTTTCCAGTGTGACAGTTTAATGGAAACAGCAAGTTTCGAGTCGTATTTCATTTGTAAGTATAAATATAAACGTTTGTTTGATATAAGGCAAAGTCAAACGTCCCTGTGATAAGTGATAAAATAAGAACCGCCGACAACAGGTGAATGTCCGAGTCCACTTTTATTAAATGGAGTCTTAGTCCAACCATTTGTCATGGTAGCGATACAGATAGCAGCCTCTGACTCTACGGACACATGCGTATGCGTTCTAACCACCATTACAAAAAAACCTAAGGTTAGGCTTGGCAAAATCGAGGGTAGACGAAAGATCCCAATTACATGGCTTGCTAACATCAAGAAAGCTGAAGTTCCGCGCATAAACAGATGAACGATGATAAAGATTGATCACGATATTCACGATCCTCAGTTAGGACCGAGCGACGAAGATCTTTTTATCATCAGGATATGTTAAGGAGTCCAATACGGACCTATATCTGTCACTGTCACGCGTCTAAAAGGATAGGCAGACATGACAACATGAAGAAGGCTAGAAGTTATATGTAAATCTGACAGCTTACATGGTCATTAGTCACAATTGGTCACGATCCCGAGTCATGAGACGAAGTATACCAATCCATAAGAACTTTGCATGAACATCAGGGCGTATACAGGAGTCCAACACGTACATGTCACGCGTCTAAAGGGATTATGCGCGGGGTCGGCCGTTAATCTTCACGAATAACCTCACGTACGCCACTCGAACGGATAACCACTTAAATATTAAATTCTATAAGGCAGATTAGGTTTCAGGCATGTATTTGTGTCATGCTGATGCGTAAATAAATAAATTTCTGACAAGAAAGTACGTTCAGTTTTTAGCATAGTTGAGTAATAATTGTATGGCCACCTTCCGTCTCCAGCGTCAGACCACAAAAGATAGTTGTCCTAATTTGAAAACCGTAGCTTACAAACAATATTACTGAGAAATCACAAGACAGATGGTCCTCTAGTTTTATAACGACTCGATTGCATAATCGGTCGATTTGTTTACATAATACAACTGCGCTGAAAACTCACGGAAACCGTCAAGTTGCAGAGACACGATAACATAGTTGTGTAAACAAACAGGTCAATAAACAAAATGGCCGGCTGACAGCTGTTCTTGAGGAACCAGTTAAAGACGGGCCTTTGATAACCGATAGTAGTTGCGACTCTAAAAGCCAGCTTATAATAGGAAATGTTGAGAGCCTAGTACCAAAACGGTTGCTGAATAGATAGGCTGTCTGCTCGGGAAATTGGAAGTCTGGTTATTTCCGCTGGACAGCGACTGTCCATGTTTTCTTATATCCATTGAGTTTTCAACTAATGAATAAATGCAATGATTGAGAGGATGGAATGATAATGACGTTATCCAAAGGACAACTTTATTGTGTAAAAAGTAAGGGTTACTGATGTTTAAAGTGCTTGCATAAAATCAAGTACAAACTCTCAGTCCATTTGCAAATGTAGTACAAACAAGAAGCACAAACAAGGCCAACTACTCATCAACATGCACATAAACACCAGGTAATCTAAGACCTCAAGAGCCCAGAATAACAGTATATAGGCCCTTTTAGAGAAACATCAGCAGAGATGCAGTGCGCGCGACTTCCATAGAGGCTAGCATGGGGCCTTTTATCGCCGATGTAAAGCTTTCGTCTCTGTCACACTTGCACATTTGCCCGTAAGAGACAAATTTATGTCAGCGATTAAAACTGTGCAAGGGGCGGGTCAACTGAGAGATTTATTACTTTAGCGCAATAGCGGGTTTTATTTTTAGCAATTGTACAGTCATATTATCTGACAAGACAAGGCGATTCTAAATCGTCACAACACTATTACTACGACTTTTTAAGGACCTCCTATCAGATATTATCCTGGTTAAACACCCAAAGTTGACAAAGCAGAAATCGCATCACAACCTTGAACGCGATGTGCGAGTGCAGACAGTTTTAGCAGGTATCGAAAATAGATGGCATACCCACACGATCGGCTCATCAGGGCTTGCATTGAAGAATAGAAAGCGTAAACTTGAATTTCAAACTGGTCACGACCGAGTGTCCTCTTCTTATTCTGACCATGATAATTCTGTCAAGAGTGAACCGACTAAAAAGATGATCTTGAAACAGAGTGAAATGGGCGATCATATTAGGATGATACAGCGAGCTCTTCAAAAGAGAGCAACAGTATTGAGTTCTCATTTTCGCAATGTCTAATAACGTTATTACTCCCTTTTTATACCACGGCGGTGGAAAACAAGCATACGGCCCGCCTGATGGTAAGAAGTTACCGTAACCTATGGACTGTAACTCCAGAGGATTTACATGCGCGCTGCCCCCGTCATTAAAACCAGACATGAAACTAGTCTCCGACTTTTTTCAGCCACGCTGTTTTGTCGACCACTGGTACAATTTGATGGCTACGAAAGTTTATTTGGAACAAACGTGTGTAAGTGTAATGCTTCGTACATTGCTGGTATTAGTATGTACAGAGCAGATAAGACACAAGTAACGCAACCTTCCCACGCCGCGTATCGCAAGACACGCAACGCCGACCTATATTTGGGCTGTGAATATATTCATGTCATAAGTATATGCTAAAAGTTTTGAGCCGCACTTATACAGGATGTTGCCTGTAACACGAACAAATAATTAAAACGTAGATTATACTACTCAAATTATATAAAGTTTGTTCAGCGACTTTTAAAATTAACTAGTGGTTTTAGTTTTAGTATACACTCTAAAGTTTATTAGAACACGCAATGTATTGATTATATCTATTTGCAGTAACGGAACTTAACCGCGTATATAATTTTAAACATAGTAAGTGTTGTGTGTCGACCGAGTGACATCCCTAGTGTGCAAAACGTTTTAAGTTAATAATTAAGACCAAGTACGGGTAGTTCGAAAAACACGCGCGGCTAGAAGATGTTGATATCAACTGGAGCCAGTCTTTCTTCGCTTCGGGACCACGGTGACAATGTCGTCCACGAAACGTCGAAGGTAATTTTAAAATTATATACGCGGTTAAGTCCCGTTACTACAAATAGATACATATGTGTAAAAACCGTAAAAGTTTAAATCAGTGTTATGTATTAATTATGTCTATAGGGTGACAAGACTGAAAAGCAATGTCAATTAGACGGATTTTAACCTACATTGAAAATATTATTTAGTTGGTATGAAAAAGAGACAATCAAAAGACTACATATATTTAAAAATTTGTTGAACGAAAGTTTTATTTGTGTGAGGAATAGAACCTACTTTATAACTTTCTGCTCGTGTTACAGGCCACACCCGGTATATAAACATATCAGTGGTTATACAAATTATAATCGTATTAATTATATTACAAGCACGTAATCTTAAGTGTTGTCTTATCGAGTCACGGACAGAGGCCGCATCACGTTTATATCCGATCACGTGCCACAACCAAAACCAAAATATTTTAAATTTATTTTATTCTTCAGTAAAACAGTTACAGCCTTATTCATAAAAAGTTACAACCTCCTTCAAACCTACTTGAAGTCCGGAAGCCTAAAAACGTTATTTATAAACGTTATTTATCTCTAAACAACTCTACAAACCTATTGCAAATGCTCGAAAAGTTACAGGACCCAGGACCCTTCTTTATCTCCTCGATAAGGATCAAAATGGCCGCCATAATATTGAACAGCTGATTTTGACACTAGCGACACCGAACACAAATCAGAAGATTTCTACTGAATGGAAATTACTCTATCGTTACAAGTTTTATGTTTTGTGAAAAATAATATTATTTATTGTAATAAATAAAAAAACCTATCTATTAAAGTGACTGTGAACTTTTGAAGTTAAATTATTGCTATAAAATGCCAATTCAGCCAATGGAGCTTGTGAATAGGTACAACTACGAAAACCGATTTTGGAATATGTATCATAACATAAGGTAAGAAAGAAGTGTGTGGGTGAGCATATTTGTCATTTACTATCAACTTGTCGTATTAGTATATACTTTACACTACAGGTCAGGGGTCAGGATGTTATTTATAGAAATATATAAGTAAAGCATCATTTTCAAGCCAAAGAAGTAGGCACCATTCATCGCACTGACAGTATTGCATAATATTGAAACCGAGCAAAACTACCTAGTTCCAAATAAAAAGAGTAAATTAAAGTTTCATTCTTCTTCTTTGCCATTACACTCTTTACAGAGTGGTTGTGGCCATCATGTTGGATTCTGAGTGCGAAAGTTTCATTAGTCATGAAATAAGAAGCAAACAATTTTCACCTATTTAGGTTAGTTTTGGTCTCAGGTAAGTAGTTAGTAAAGTAGTTGCAACAGATTTTCTATTAGGAGGCAGATAGGTTACCAGTGGGACCTAATCTAGTTTATGCTTAACATGCTTAACCGTTTGAACGCTAACAACACCTAAAGGTATCATGAGTTCTCATGCTCACAGTGCCAAGAGCAAGCAGAGAGCAAGAGCAGTCAAAGTATAACCTTCATACTTTCAAGTAAGGTTTATATTGGGTTACTTGCGCTAGTAAAATTTGCGTGTGAGTGATATGTTACAGTTTGACGTATGGCGTTCAAAGGGTTAACATACCTGATATAAAACAGCCTCCAACCAATCTTTAGATGAACTCAATACCTAACCTAACTTCTTACTAATGGTGTCAGTCACTTAACTGGTAGTATATGAAAAAAATATGTGGAATAGATATACATTCATCTTTAATTAAAGATAATGAAGTGGTATTTTTAAAACAAGTATTAACCTTTTGATCATTTTGAGCATTGAACAAAAATGACGCGCCACCGACGCCACGTAATCGCGTTTTGTCAAGCGAAATTGAACTTTGCGGAAGCCCGCGTAGGTCCCTATTGCATTACAAAGCCTGTCGGCTGTAGCCGTCGTTGGCGTCCATGGCACAACTTTTTGATGTCGGCCACAGCCGACTGTGGCGGTCAATAGGTTAAAGCGGCAATCAATGCACATACATTACTGATTTTGTTCTTACAATTCAACCACAGAGGTATAGTTTGGGAAAACTATAATTATTGCAACATAAATGTGTTATTTTATTACCAAAAGGTTAGCCTACAGCAGCATAACTATCAACACTTAAGAGTAATGAAAATGGATAGGTATAATTTGTATGCAAAACACCTTATAGAATTACCCATTTTCATTTCTCTTGCTAAGATTAAGCTCTTGAATAATAATATGCCACTAAATAAACAGATTCTCCCAGAGAGAAGCATTAAAAATCATTACAAAAGCTTCATGAAATAAAATATTTTTATTTAGCAAAATTAAACATACAATTCCATAATAAAACAAAGCTAAAGAGTATTATGGGTCTAGAACCAGTAGTTTTGACCAAAATCAGGCTATGTAGCTTCTAATTTTTCTTTTTTATGTTTCAGTTGATTGCCTTGCCGCTAAGGACTGCTTGGTTTGGAATATGTCCGGGGCCGGTAGACTTTTCCTGGATTTGTGTGGATACTTGACCCGGTTGCCCTTTCCTGCTTAATGCTTGACGACTTACTGCCTCAATAATGGCAGTGGATGATGACGGCTGATGATATGTGCTGAGCTTCTAATTTTTCTTTTTTATGTTTCAGTTGATTGCCTTGCCGCTAAGGACTGCTTGGTTTGGAATATGTCCGGGGCCGGTAGACTTTTCCTGGATTTGTGTGGATACTTGACCCGGTTGCCCTTTCCTGCTTAATGCTTGACGACTTACTGCCTCAATAATGGCAGTGGATGATGACGGCTGATGATATGTGCTGACCTGAAAAGAATGCAACAAATTTAATTTAATTAATTTTAAACAAACACTTTTTTTTATTTTTAGCCTTCATATATATAATTCCATAGAAGTTTTCTATAAAATTGTCAGAAATCGTTGTGACTACATATTATAACCATAAATTTACATTAAATTGAGAATGACCAACATCCTAAGGCATATATACCTATCACCACTGGTTATTAGTAGTTATTACATAAGTATGTAGTCAAATTTTCATGACAATAAACGGCAGCAATGTAAGTACATCTGCTTGATGCCTTTTATTGTTAGCATCTGACTGATTGACTGAATAATATAGAATTTACAGACATTACAGCATCACTTTCTGGAATACCTACTTATATTCTGCAATAATTATGGTGACATTAATAAGGATTTTGAATGAAAATAACAATAAAATTCTACCTTACTAACGTATGTTTCAATACATTTTGCACATTATCAAACCATTGATTTTTCACTAGTTTAATATCATCCTTCTGGGTATAGTTAGTACACTATTATTTCAATGCATTAACTGTTGGCGATATCAGAGAGATATAACTGGTTTACAATAAGAATACCTAATGTTATTAGTTGTAACTAGGCACTGGTTGTAGGAATATAATTATTACTGTGAAAATGTCTGACTTGGGCAGGTATTGTACTTACTTGCAAAAGGAAAAGATTCCATCTTAAAGGCGTTGGTGTTTGTATCCGGAATTTTTTCTTATATTTCGCTCTTGTAATAATACCTGAGGAGGATATATCAGTAATTAGATTAATTAAAAACAGTAAAGGCAAGCAAGAATCAACTTCACATAACTTAATTATAAGTAAATAAATTGGTATTCTTACCTTGTATTGTAGTCAACTGTGCAATTATTACTCCCATTTTTTGTTGCATTGATTCTTCTTTTCAATGCAAGGGCTTTTTGAGTTAGATTACATTTATCTAAACTAGTATTTGCATTTATTCGATTCTATTTCGCCGATTTCCCGCTCATTACTGACATTTGCTGTCAAACTTTTTTTTTTATTGCGATTGGGATCGATTTTGTCTATTATTTTGCCAAGAGTGCCAACATAACGAGTCGAATCAATGAAATTACTATAGTAGGCTTATGGAGGGATTATAAATCACACATTTCTTAAAACGTCATTTAGGCTTATATAGCGTTTTAACTATATGATGGTTAAAACCTCATTTAAGGATTTTTTATGAATAAGGCTGTTAGTTTCTACACCGCCATCGTATAAAAAAACCGGCCAAGTGCGAGTCGGACTCGCGCACAAAGGGTTCCGTACCTCATCTATAAAAACGCCAAAAAAAACATGTCAGTTGTATGGGAGCCCCATTATATATTTAATTTATTCTGTTTTTTAGTATTTATTGTTTTAGCGGCAACAGAAATACATCATCTGTGAAGATTTCAACTGTCTAACTATAGAGATACAGCCTGGTGACAGATAAAAACGGCAAAAAAAAACAAATCTTGTTGTATGGGAGATTGGGAGCCCCCTTAAATATTTATTTTATTCTGTTTTTAGTATTTGTTGTCATAGCGGCAACAGAATTACATCACCTGTGAAAATTTCAACTGTCTAACTATCACGGTTCATGAGATACAGCTAGGTGACAGACGGACAGCGGAGTCTTAGTAATAGGGTCCCATTTTTACCCTCTGGTTACGAAACCCTAAAAACGGAAATTGAAGTCAGAAAAAATATCAAGAGCAAATCTCATTCTCAAATTTTACAAGCTTTTGTAAAAAAAGAACGCAATAGCGATGACTTCTATGCCCAAACACAGTGTTTACTTGAATTATGAATATTATATTACAAACTATAAATTAACACTGGAACAAAGGATAAGGTAAGTTTTTAAAAGGCTGATTAACAAACAATAGCCCGCTTGTTTAACCGACCAGTCTGTAACTGGCTAATTTTATAAACCAATGATTGACATCGAATAATCAACATACAATTTATTTAATGTATTGTTAAGAACAAATGTTTAAAACTACAAGAAGAACTGTCAACTGTCATATCAAAGCTGTATTTTTTACGCGCCATAATACGAGTATAGTAGTTAACGTTGTGTAGCTAAAGTATAGTTATGCATTTGATACAAACCTCAGGCTACCTTGAAAGTGGTGAATATATTATCTAACCCAGTAATAATAAAGACGAGTCACTTCGTATAGAAATGTTCATACAAGATGACCCATTTCCACTGCACTTGAGTAGTGCAGTGGAAATGGGTTGGTTGAAAAAGTTTACATTTCTATCTACATAGAATGTAAACTTTTTCAAACTAGGACCGGCTCCCGATTTATTCTACAGAAGAAACAGCTCTCACTGACGCCGTTAAAACAATTGCAGCATAGGTCTTAGGGGACCAAATTACCTGAATTTACGGAAGTCAAATTAGTTAATTATATAGGTCCATATTAGAATTATTAAAAGTTTAAGAGGAATTTGCCGATGTTTTCCCAGTGGGCTACAGTATGAGATTCTTCAAAAAAGGAGTGTATAGGTTCTAAGAGTAGGCAACGCGCATGTGAATCCTCTGTGGGTTGAGGCTACGGTAACTGCTTACCATCAGGCGGGCCGTATGCTTGTTTGCCACCGTCAGGGTTTAAAAAAAAAATCGCACGCGTTCGAGGCCCCAAGGGCTGATTGATGGAGGCCGGCCGATTCAGTGACGTAAATCCAGACATATTGGATAACCATACGAACGCTACACATATTAATGATTTTTCGGACGGCTACTGACGTGCAGCCACCCGGCAAAATACTTAAGAGAAATGTGAAATTTTGATTAATGACCTGTTTTTATCCTAAGTATCAAAATGACAGCTTTTTCGAACTTTTTGGAGTTTTATATAATGATTACAGCTACTGTGTACATTACTATTGAAATGAGATTAAGATTACGTGGTCAATGTAGTCTATCAACATTATGTTTGTTTTTGCTACGAGGTTTGTTGCTAGAATTCAGCGTACGTTTTCTTGATAAACGCCCTGGAGGATCCTTAATTCCTTGGCCATAAGACCCAATCTATGCACCGAATCCACCTACATCTACTGCTTTGTAGTTTTAAGATTGGCATTAGCACAGGTCAGGATCGACTTTACAAGCAGGGATCTTAACCGGTTTTTTTGCAAAACAACCCGGAAATAACGCGATTTTTTTATAGGCTTTATGTAGAACTCAATATTGTATTTATGTATTGTGTGGTATACATAGTTAAAATAGGAAATTAAACAGCGAAATAAGAACGAAAAATACCGGTATTTTAGGAAGGAGCTAATGCCGATTTATGTGATTCCTGTTTACAAGAAAGCAGCAACATTTCTAACGCATTTCTCTCCCAAAAGTCATTTTAAAAACAAATAAAACGTATCGCCCTAGAAAAGGAAACTCGATCGAAAGTCCGCTCGTAAGGACAACGCCGGCCATTCATTCTTTATCGCGTAACTGTTACACCCACTTAGCACTCTGGTGCGAGATTGCACAACTTTTACTAGCTGCGAGTCAATAACACGTGCTTAAGAGAATTAGTTGTTGTAATATATAAATGCTTTTGATAGTGTTTTAGTGATTCGAGTCTGTCCAAATACAGGCTCATCTTAGCGTCCAACATGAAAGATTTTGGGTCTGTCGAACTTTTCACGTTTCCTGAGACTGGCTTGTCTCCTGCTGTACGGGCTCAATTCTCTAAACAATCATAATTGGCACGTGTCGAAACTAATGGCTATTAACAGGATGATCCCGCTAATCAGGCTCATATGTAACAATGCAATTAAGCAGTAGCCGCATTCAGCGCATCGCTGACGCATTATCATATAAATCATATTCCAATATAACGCTACAGTTCCATCGACATACGGGCATATTTATTAATCAAACCATTTTCTGTGCACATGAGTTCGTCTCCGGAGACTCATATAGGTGCAAATAGGTGTTACTTGTAGTTGTAGCTCGCATTAGCGTTGATAAGCGCGTGCTTATAAGCGTGTACCGAAAATGACATCTATCACCGATTGAAAAGGGAGCGTGTGAGCGCAATTAAGCATGTATACGAATATAAGCGCAGACAGTATGTTAGGTACTGCGTATAATAGGGTCTACAATTCATTTAATAATTCATATGCAAGTAATGCCAGTTTTTTATGACGTCATCGGTTATCACAATAAGACGATTCGGTTTACACATTATGAGTCTCTTTTAAACGTGACTTAATAAGGAAATTTTATGTAACAAACATCGTAAAATCGTTTAAGAACGGAGTTATAGCAAACTTAAGTATCTTACGTTGGATAACCGGAACGTAAAGATTTACCTTGGTTTTTTCTCAGTAAAATGAATCATACTTAAGTAATAGGGAATAATCTTCCTGAAATGGTGTAAGTACATTTTTGTATGCAACATTAACATTGAATGCATCGATAAGTTACAGTACAAACTCAGCGCAAAGCTTCTGAAGGAGTAGGCATTACCGACACCCCAGGCTAGCAGTACCCTAACACCTCATACCATGATAAAAATGACGCCGAGTTGTTGTCACTGCCGGTATTAGGGCAAAGGTAGACAGTTAATCCTAGTCGCTGTCAAGTGGCGCGTGCTCTAATGGATTTGCAAGGCTGAAACAATTGAATAGCCACGGCCACAGACCGCGTGCGCCCGCGCAACTATGCGTTAGATCTGATCTTGGTCTCCGGTTGACGCCGCACGGCACGCTGCGTACAGGGACACATATGTATACAGGGTGGTCCAAACCTTGACGTCAAAAAATGTTTTTTAGATACCTCTCGTCGTGGGCTATCAGAATATACCCATGTATGTTAGCCGATTTTTCGTAGTTTTCGAGTTATGAATTTTTTAATTTTTAACTTTTGTTAAGAAGTTCCGGGTGAAGCAATTAATTTATAAAAAAAACTATTGAACTTTTTTGATTTTTTTTCTTTTTGTAGCACAATCCTTAATAAGCGGCGCAGTTGCAAAAAAAATCAGCATCCTCACTTGGCTGAGAGTTAGAAAAAAAAAAGACAAAAGTGAAAGTTTTACGTCCAAGCATGTCAAGCTTAGATTTTGCGCTTAAATAAAAAATACAAACGATTTCAAGGACTTTTGGTTATTTTAGAAACTGCTAGAACCTAAGTTTTTTTAAAGGTAAAAACAGGTGGGGGGTATATTCTGATAGCCCACGACGAGAGGTATCTAAAAAAATTTTTTTGACGTCAAGGTTTGGACCACCCTGTATACTGTAGAGTTGCGTTCTTCTCTTGCAATGTGTGACGCTGTTCGCGGCGTATGGGGGAGTGTAAAATGACCAAGGTTACCACCATCAAGACCAGTTTATACGTTCAGTCTTTCCAACTCAAAGGAAGTTTCTGAAATGTTTAATGTTATTTCGTGGAATGGTAATGGGTACCTATAGACCTTCATGATTGTTGGTGGTGTCTTTTGTACATGAAATCGTAGCTTGGACAGCACCAGAATTTAGATTTTTCAACTACAGACAATATATGAGATTTCCAACAAATAGTATTTTATATAGGTAAACTGTCTTTTCCAAAGTTCGTAATTTGTAAAGTACGGCGAACGTACTAAGATTAAGTTCAAATACAACTAGAAGCATCATACAGCCAATATCCTGTTGAGACGACGTTATACCCTAATCTGATAAACATGCCTAAGTACATTACCTACACATGTACAGCGCCTATTAACGGGTAACCTAACTAGTTAACTCCAATGGAACATACTAAGTACAAGTGATGAGTGAACGATTTTCCTCTTCGCCGCATTATTAATAAAGCAGTCAATGAGATACTGTGACTGTGACGAATCTCCCAATTATGACGTCACGCAGGAAAGAAAACACGTGGAAAACCGAAGGCGAACAAATTATCGCATGTCAGTGTCAATAAATATGAAGCGAATTTGCAATGTCAATGTCAAGCGACAACCTTAGCCTTAGGATACGTCTATTTGTTTATCGCTATTTCGCTCGCTTGTTCCAATAGCTTACAACTGGCGACTCGCACGCTCTGACGAACCAATGTAAAAGAGCTCTGCGTCCTACGAGTTCCGTACAGTTATTTTTTTATTAAATACTAGCTTTTGCCCGCGGCTTCGCTCGCGTTAAATTCGGGGTAACACGGTTCCCCTTTCCTGATTGCCCCCCGGAATGCTCCATACAAACTTCCACCCCCCCATTTTAGGGAAGTGGGGGGTTAGAAAGAGACAAAAAGTATCCTATGTCACTCTCCATCCCTTGAACTATCTCCACTTAAAAAATCACGTCAATTCGTCGCCCCGCTTTGCCGTGAAAGACGGACAAACAAACAAACACACACATACACTTTCCCATTTATAATATTAAGTATGGATTCCGAAGTCGCAGTTAGACTCGGTATTGGCTTCGGATTCTAGGAGAAGAGAACTCTAGACAGAAAGTATGATTATTTGACTGGTTGGAATGATTCTAACTTGCCTGAACTCTTCAAGGACAGTATGGGAGACGTCATAAAGGCAACGGCCAAAATAAAGGCCGTTTATGTAAATTTATGTCACGTTCTATTTTCGAATTGGAATCACGTGAAGTTGCGCGCGCGCCGTTTTCATTTTAATAAATCGCGCGAGGAAAAAGTTCAAACGCTTAAAGCCAGAACAATGATGAGTGTGTATTAGTCATAATAATGTTGGGTTTGGCAGCGAACCGATTCGTTGCTACTAGTACGATTTGTAACGAAACGAATCCGAGGCGTGGTCGACATCTGTAATATGCCGCGTTTATGTCATTTCCTTTTGATGTTAGACTATTTTATTACAATGTTAACAACGTCATAAAAGTATAAACATAATCGTAATAGGTTACTTCATATGTATGTAACATATTGCAAAGACTTCACAAACATGAATGATAATGAAGTTCAAAACAACATCCGAAATCCAAGATGCGTTTCCTCAATTTGCATCTGACCTCGTTTTCCGTCTTTCTAAAATGTGAAATATAACTGCTACAATTTTAAAACTGTATTGCTCTACTCCACAGTGAATCTCAAAGCTGGGTGTTTTTCTTGATATACCTATCCACGGCCTTAACGCGACAATGCACCTCATTACGAAAATCGGTTATCGATCATGTAATCAAACTAAGGCGAAAAACACACATGACACTGACAGCAAAAATATCCGAGTTTCAAGTTCATTGTCACTAACGTGAGGAATTTGTCATAGTTAATCCTGTTGTAGTAAAAGGTCGATTAAAACCTACAGGATGTTTAGTGAAGCTTTCTGCTGTCTCCGTGTAATTTCGGTATACAGCGTGGAAAAAAAATATAAGCCCGAGGGGAACATCTCTTCATAAAGAAGCTATTTCAAAGATATAAATAATATATAATTTTTAAGATATAAATCTTTAAAATAGCTTCTTAATAATTTTTAATAGAACATTAAACTGCATTCACAAATTTCTCGACAAGCTTACCGCGAAACAAACTAAAAAAATATCGCGATTATGCCCATTAAATCCACTAATCGATGTAGTCAATGTTGAAGATTTTTCAAAGAAACATTTGATGTTAGACTCGTCTGTCGGACACGATATCCATTAATTGTATTTAGTACAAGAGCTTTCATCAACATTACCTTCAACAAGTTTATTACAAAGTGAAGACAAACCAAAAGATCGCAGTGAACCGGCGAAAACTATGGCAGCTATATACCACCTGTTGAGCTGAGATTGCGAATGTACGTAATGCTTTGCTTTAATATTCATTTTAGCAATCTAGACGTCGTGGATAATGTTGAAATGGAATTGGGTCTGGATCTCAGACTGTTATTAAGGAATTACATAAGACTTCTAAATGGAACAGCCAGCAGCAGAAATAGCTAAGCGGGTGAGGTGTTCAAAATGGGATAAGCACGACGACTTTATTGTTATGAGAATAAGAGCGTGTGAAAGTAACTTTGAACACTTCGCCCTTCATGTTACTTTTAAAAACGGTTAACAGCCCTAACTTCAATAACCGAATCAAAGCTCGCCTAAACAACCTAGTCCTCGCATACGGGAACAAAAAGCTAGCCACCGCAGAAACGCCTACAACACGGGCTGATGACACGAACCGCCCTTTAAGTTGGGCGGTCTTACTCCGTAACTCTATACCGGCTAAGTTAAAACGCTGTGTTCTCTGCTAAACTCGCGCGGAGATAGGACTTTGTAATTTAGCATGGTAATATCGGGTCTCGATGTGGAGGCGGGTGGAATGCTCTTTTTGCTCGAGTATAGACATTGATTTTTTATTCCATTCTTTTTAGAAGGTTTGGTCGAAATATTCTGTCTTGGTATTTTTCTGATACAGTACTGTGATAATTTGTTTATTGATCTCATTGTCATTGAGAACAGCTGTTCTGCTAATGTTCTTCAAACGATTATTGAATTAGAAATTAAAGTGTACACTTTCTATTTATGTTACACCAAGTATATCATCACGAGGTTTTTATTTCGTACGTTGTTTGTCTATAAAGAAACGGATGTTGTATATATATATATATATGTACATCCATTTCTCGCAGGCGTTAATTGGCTTAAGATTCATAGTGCACAAAAGGAATTCGATAATTGTGCAATTATCAGCAATTTCATTGTTTAATCAAGTTGTTGAAATATTGTAGAGCTTAATGGGGCCGGGTGTCAGTAAAAAGTCGCTTTACAATACTTTGAACTCGCCGTGCGCCCACACGAGTAAGGCGCGCGACTCAGGCAATATCTACTCATACACAATTTTTCACTTATTCCCAGTGAGATAAGGTAGAAAGCCGTGTGACATTATCTGAACAAGAAAAAAGTAAGTTTCATAGTCTTATTACGCTTTATTCTCTTTAATTATGGCAGTTTTGCGACGACGTAGTAAAAATAGAGTTGTTAATGGACAAGAGGCAGGCGAGGGGTGAGAACTGTGAAGGGCATCGTTCGGTAACTATACCTGGGACTAGGTATATATCCGTCCCTGAAAGACGTTGCATTTGGAAACTTATTTCAATTGATAAAAGACTAAACACTTGAGAAAACTACCATCCAAAGGAACTATAAAAGTCAACAAGCCCGGAAATTCTACGATAACATACGCAAACCATAAAAATGGCGTAGAGAAGAGATAAACGGTCATCCGGGGTCTATCCACCGCGACAAATCACCGAACGATCTGGGGGTCGGCCGGTAAATCGGCGACGATATATTTTGGATGGACCACTCTATATAATCCCGGTTTCAGCCTAGTGTATTACGACAATTGCTATGTGATTTTCCTTCAAGGAACCTGAATCAATCTGAATAGATTACGTATTGCAAAAACCAGGAAAAATGTGTGAGTGACGTTGTTCACGGGACGAAAACTATATGTCAAGAACTGATTGAACATTTTTTTTTTTTTTTTTTATACCACGACGGTGGCAAACAAGCATACGGCCCGCCTGGTGGTAAGCAGTTACCGTAGCCTATGGACGCCTGCAACCCCAGAGGATTTACATGCGCGTTGCCTACCCTTTAGGAACCTATACACTCCTTTTTTGAAGAACCTCATACTGTATTTATTATTAACATATTAACCGATTTTGTTTTTTTTTTTTCATTAGCACACGGATTACAATCCGGATTAAATCAGATAATGGACCAACGGAACAATGTGAGAAACAGCCCTGAAGACATGATTGTAGGCGCCAAGTCTGACTTGAGGAAGCTGTTTTCATTAGCAGACGGATTACAATCCGGATTAAATCAGATAATGGACCAACGGAAAAATGTGAGAAACAGCCCTGAAGACACGATTGTATTTAGGCGCCAAGTCCGGCTTGAGGAAGCTGTGGATTTTTCCTCTTCATCCCAGGATGACGCGCTAGCAATTAGCCTGCGAGATCATAATCTCGCAGGCTAATTGCTAGCGCACAAAGCTAGCTTAGCGGGAGCTTGCTGCTTAACGAGCTGTTAAGTTGATCTATTATGTGGAGTCTCCGGTAAATTTAATCTAGTGTTTTAAGTTAGGTTGTGAATTATGCTCGATGACTTGTTTAACCGGTAACGACATAATTGCTTTGTAAGGTAGTTTTCTGGATTCATTAGAAGGTCTTGAACATTGGGAAACGATTAAAAAGTCAATTAATGCGCAGAAGAAATACTCACAAACGTGGATTAGAGTCAAATGGACAAAAACACATTGCTGCCTGCTGTGCATGCGCACTGACTCTTTAAACAAATTGAGTAGTTACACAGAATAACTAATAGTACTACCGTACAGAAAAATCACTCCTTCACAAAAGGCAGATTTAGGTATAAAATTATACCTATACTCGCCGCTTGCAAGCAAAATTGAAACGTATAACCGCGCACGAACCGTGAATCTTCTTTGCGCGCCGCAGTTTTATGACCGAGCTGTGAGGGTTGTGACTTGACAAGTTTTTGTACCTAAAATACCTACTGATTTATTATTTTTAAGGGGGCGTCCATTAATCGCGTCATATTGTATAGGGGGGGGGGAGGGGGTCAAGAAAAAATCACCAATGATCACCACAGGGGGAGGGGGGTCTGGACACATATCACGTGTAATTTTTTTGTTCCTTGTGCTATACTGTATTATGGCCAATAAAATAAAAATTATCAACTTTTAAATGAATCAATCTGTCAAAAGCAGAGTAAAATTGCACTAGCACTATGATTGTAAATAATTTTTAATGGCATTTGACATATTATTTTGTGAAGTAGGTTTTTAGGGTTCCGTAGCCAAAGTGGCAAAAACGTAACCCTTATAGTTTCGTTAGTTATGTCCGTCTGTCCGTCAATACGTCCGTATGTCACAGCTATTTTACTCGGAAACTATAAAACGTATCTTAATAAATATTTAAATGTATGTTTTTGTATGCCGCTACTTAGTATTGTAGTAAAGTTGCTGAAAAATATATTTTAAGGAGGGGCACTACTCCATACATGTAATTATTTGTATTCACATCACTCGATACGTCTTTCAAAATAACATTGAGGTCTGTTTGAATTTTTTAGGGTTCCGTACCTCGAATGGAAAAAACGGAACCCTTATAGGATCACTTTGTTGTCCGTCTGTCTGTCTGTCTGTCTGTCTGTCAAGACCATTTTTCTCAGGAATGCGTGGAGGTATCAAGCTGAAATTTATATCAAATACTCAGGTCTATTGTCCCTTGGAGCTGTAAAAAAATCAAACTTAAAAGCCAACGCAATCAAAAGATCAGTCGTTTATGCTGCAAATTTTTCCCTACACAACAGTTTTTCGGCACTCGCAAAACCTACGGGGTACTTCCCGTGAACTCAGAAACTTGAAATTTGGCACGAAGCAACGTCATATAGCATAGACAATGAAAAAATTACAAAAAGTAGACAGTTTTAGTAAAACCATACAAAAAAATTTTTTTTTAAATTTTAAACTTACTACCTTTTTCCTGGTAAACGCGTGGAGGTATTAAATTGAAATTCATGTCAAATACTCAGAGTTATAGGACCTTTCAGATATAGCAAAATCAAACTTTTATGTCAACGCAATCAAAAAAAATATCAATTTAAGTCGCATATTTTGAAACTGAGTACTCGCAAGAAACTCAAAACCTAAAGGATACTTCCCGTAAACTCAGAAACTTGAAACTTGGCACGAAGAAACTTCATATAGCACAGACAAAGGAAAAATTACGAAAAGTAGACATTTTTTGTAAAATCATACAAAAAATATTTTTTTAAATTTTAACGTTACTACCTTTTTCCTCGTAAACGCGTAGATGTATTAAATTGAATTTAATAATAAGCATACTACAACTTTTGCTTGTTATAGGTTTGTACGGAACCCTCGGTGCGCGAGGCCGACTCGCACTTGGCCGTTTTTTTATTTATTTAGTGAATATTTTAAGAAAAAATCACCCCGTAATCAAAAAAAATTGTGTCCCTCCTCTCTACCCGTACCCTCCACCCTGTCACTTTTGAACTGGAGATCCAAATAATATGGAAAAAATTGAGAACATATCTATTTAGGAATTATTGAGTTATCTCCTAAAACTCATTTCATACGCAGATACGACCTTTTGATATTACTTTTTCGATAGTAGGTACGAAACCGCGTGGTCCGACACACACTTGGCCGGTTTTTTTCTATTAAAGATAATTTTATTTTATATGTATAGGTACATGTAGTTTCATTTTTTTACCCTTTACGTGTACGTACGTTACGTAAGTAGGTTCACGTGTTAGAAAACTGTACTTACTTTAGTTAGCAAAAAATTACATGTCATATTGGACAGGGGGGAGGGGTCCTGAAAATATCACCAAAGATCACCATGGGGGAGGGGGGGGCCTAAAACAAGCCAAAAACGTATGACGTGATTAATGGACGCCCCCTAAGATAAATATGTAGGAATTACAAACGTTGATTCTGTAAACATGAAATTTTTATCCGAAGATATAGATAGTATGTCTGATTCTCACGGAAGTAGGTATGCCACAGCCGTATTCTTTTGAAGATATGTCGGTCAGTTCCTAATATTGTTTATGGGCAACCAATATTCAATAAATTAAGGATGTTTATTTTAACTATTACGTCGGGACCTTTCAATATCATACGGAATTTAAAAAAAGAATTCTGCTTCCATGTTTTTCCGTTTATTCAGACATCCGTAAACAGAACAATATATTTTATACGGATTAGATCGAGATTTAGGTTTCGAAGCCATTTTCAATTTTGCTCGAGCGCCACGTGACACGAGTCACGACTATCGTGCGAGCCGAGCGGCAGCCCACGGCCATACGCCTGCCCGGGAGGCGCGCCGGCCAAATGTACCTAAGCTGCGTAGTGACACCCCCCTGGTAGTTATTTGGCTCTCTTGCAGTCAAATTGGGTTTTTGTCCACAAGATACTTACAAATTTTTTTGTCAACTTTATTGAGACCTTTCGTACATTAATACTTAAAATAAAAGTACTCACGTCCAGCAATCAGCTCCGGCGCAACCAAGCCGTTCAGATCCGGCTCTTCTCCATACCAGAAGATCCAGAGTTCCTTGGCGGCTCGGAGCGAGAGGGGCGGCGGCGGCGCGGCGGGCGCGCTCATCTCGTAGATATCCTGAGGTTGGGGGGCGGGCACGCGCCTCCATACACACAGGATATCCCCGGCCAAGCAGCGGGCATAGCTGCTGATGACCGGGTCGGCGAGCGGCGCGGCGCCCTCCTCGCCCTCGCCGCCGCCTCCGGTGGTCTCGCCCCAAACTAGCTTACGCCATTTTATGCCATACAACTCCGTCTGGAAAGAAGGAAGTTTCTTATTAATTTTATGGTCAATAATACTGGTCTTTGTAAAAGAAACCCTAAATATCGCCATAAGTATCTGAGAAAATAAAAAATAAGATGCTGCAGAATGCGGTTTCAAAATCACGCGATTTAAGTGATCAGCCTATTTGCTGCTCGGGAAGGATCTTAATTAGGTCTCGAATATGTATTTATTGATGCTTTTAAAATAATGTAGTAGGAGTAGTTGTAGGATAATTGTGCATGGAAAATTTTGTCTCTAGAATTAGACAGCACAGAGAAATCATAATCCCAACTCAACAACAACAATGGAAACCCGGATGCCGTCGCGGACAGACCTCGGAATTCCAAAAGTGAAATTGGCAAACGTCCAGCCAGGCGAGGTGCACCGGTGTAGGGCTTGAATATTGTAGCCGGAAACCACCGCAAGAGCACTCCGTATTGTTGCAGGAGCAAAATTATAATAATTGCACCGACGATATCTACTGAAACTGGAGTATTCTCATTGTTGTTGAGATCACAAAGGGGGTCGATCGAGAGAACCAGTGCACGGTGACTTCCATAATCGAAACAACACTGTCACACATTAGCAGTTATCGTGGTTTTCGAAGCCAGGGGTCCTAATCGAAGCTTTTATGAAAGCGTTAATAGGTACTTTTAGTGGTTCACCTGACAAGCATTTATCACAGGTCTTTTGTCTAAGAATTGTCACAGATAAGTAAGTTAATGGCTCCACATTTAAGGACAGAGATAGAAAATTCATAATTGTACAGGACAGTTCCGAGAATTTCCTTTAATTTTTGACTCTTTTGAACTAGGTTAGGAACTAGAATAACACTCTCTGTTAGAGAGCTGCGCCAAAGCCAAGTTTTAAGTATTCGAAATTGAGATAGTTCTACTGCTAGATAAGCTTTTTACTGTGACGGCTTGCCTTTGATCATTGTCAAAGTTTTGAACATCAGCTAAACTACAGATTATGATAAATCCACTGTCTTTATCTTGTACAATTAGAGTATGTAGTTACACTTTATACACTAGAAGTATTTATATGACAAAAGTGAAAAATCTAACTTACATATACCCCACGTAGCTTCTAAAATAAACTCTAATAAATTGAGTTCTTGAGATGGTTTGACAAATGATCAATCATGAATGAAAAATAATGCTAAGAACACAAATTGACTACCAGGTGTAAAGCGTGCTCAAGTTATTAAGGTGTTATAACGGCAATCAGCATATTTACGCGTTTATAGTACTAATAAAAGTGACTAAGTTACGGCGGCATGTCTGAGGCAGGTGGTAACTTGGTTATGATTCCCACTGACGACGAGCTATCTGTTTTAGAAAACCAGTATAAAGCGTGGACGCCCTTGTCATGGATATAGAGACCCTAGATATAGTGGTTTAGTCAAAATGGTACGCTATGCAAATGGTAGGAATAAAGGGTTCGAGGCGACCTTGGCAATGCAAGCGGGCGGCCAAACGCCGTCGTCTGGTCCTTTGAAATTACAAACAACCTGTTTAGTTACATTTGTAAGGTAATTATTAACGCATTGGCTTGTCGCTATGGAATCATTAGTCGCGAAGTCATCAATACAATCTAAGTGCTAAAGTATTATTAGTCTCGTTTACATACATCGCAGCTATGGATAACTCAGCTCCTCAGGACAGTCTTAGTTATCATCTCATCGCATACAATATTACTTTTCCTTTCAACAATTTATATTTGATAATTTCATTTTCGTATTAAGTAAAAAAACCAGTATAAAGCGTGGACGCCCTTGTCATGGATATAGAGACCCTAGATATAGTGGTTTAGTCAAAATGGTACGCTATGCAAATGGTAGGAATAAAGGGTTTGAGGCGACCTTGGCAATGCAAGCGGGCGGCCAAACGCCGTCGTCTGGTCCTTTGAAATTACAAACAACCTGTTTAGTTACATTTGTAAGGTAATTATTAACGCATTGGCTTGTCGCTATGGAATCATTAGTCGCGAAGTCATCAATACAATCTAAGTGCTAAAGTATTATTAGTCTCGTTTACATACATCGCAGCTATGGATAACTCAGCTCCTCAGGACAGTCTTAGTTATCATCTCATCGCATACAATATTACTTTTCCTTTCAACAATTTATATTTGATAATTTCACTTTCGTATTAAGTAAATCGTGAATGCGCACGTGCGCTTCGGCTGTAAAATGCTGATTGACGGAGAAAGCAATGAAATATTTGAGTTTACTATCAACCTTGACTAAGTGAGATCCTAAGAAGAGACCTTGGTATATGATAGCTGTAGAAAGTGAGATTTTCATAGTAGCAGACTAAACAGCCCGATCGCCGCTGCCGTTTGTCGCGTGACAACTGTGACAAGTAGCGCTTGTGCTATAGTATAAGATAAAAAACAAAAAATGTAGTCTTCTTCGACAATTTGCCTGCAACACTTTACTCATTCACAGATGCATAGACAGGGGCCAATATCTATTGATATTAGTAGTTTCGTTTATTTCTATAGTTAGATGTGGATGTTGTTGGCGGTGGATGGATTACTGAGATATATAAGAAATGTATTCAGGTTATAACAAGGCTCATGATACGTTACTTATACACTGTATTAAAACGCTAGCTTAATTTGCCTATAGTAGTTAAATTTAAAATTATTATAAAATTAATTTATTTTGGCAAGGCGTAAATATGTGTTTAATCTAAGGTCATCGAACCCGTCTTCTACACCATCTGCGCCCGCGCACACCTGTTAGACATAGGGAGCATCCCGGGGACTTTACGACACGGTCACCTCACCTAGTCGCGTTGTCGAGCGATTATACCACTTAATATGGGGGGTTAGTGTTCGGACAAAATGGGGGGCAGCCAGGCCAGTAGTATTTACCAAAACAATGATCCTTGGGTATCTAATTAACTTAATCTAAATAATATTGTTACGAAGTACGACTTTACTTACATCGTGTAATCGCAGAAGTATTCATGGCATGATTATTAAAGAAATATTCGACTTATTCTAAACTCTTATCCACTTACTCATAAACGTCTCCAAGTCCTCAATTAATTAATTTATGCTTTGTCTGTTTCTAACAAATACAACTTTTAAAATAAATAAATAAATAAAATTCATTTATTTCAGACAAAATGTCCATAGAATTACCATTACAAAATAAAAATAAGAAAATTATATAACAAAAAATTTGATTAAATTACAATTAAAACACAAAGCAAACAAAATATAAAATAAATTACAAATTAAATTAGATCACAGAATTAAAATTAAATTACAAATTAAAAAGTCAATTAAAAATTAAGTTAAGAATTCAATTGAATTAACATCGGATAAAAATAAAATAAATGTCAAACAAAGTCACTAGGTCACTTACATAAGGTCATAAACGACACCTCTAGAACCCATATGCAAGTTATTATAGTGATTCCAGAGAGCGCAAGCAGGATACTCCCAGATGAGACGCAGCAAGCTGTTGGAACTGTCACGAACCCGGCGCATGAGTGAAGCTGTGCGATTTCGAATTATTGCCTGGAAACCATCTATCCGGGCACCCACAAACATCGCCGACGCGCTGCAGTAACGTGACAGTCCCATCAAATCATTCATCATTTTAAAGTGACAGATAAGGAAAAATTATAAATTAACTAATTGAGGCCTGAATAAGGGGATTAGCCTCTTACTTAGTGAGATTATTTAATTGTTTACCTATCATTCTATGTAAGATTTACTCGAGGCTAATTAAAAACCCTATTTCTTCGTCTTGCCTGTATTACTAAACAATGGAAAATGCAAGTTTTTCTTATTGTCAATATAGATGCAGTCATATAATCGCAAATCGCAATAGGCCGTTACACTGCTCTGGCTGCGACCGATAAGATAAAAACGGATCCACAGTCACTCATCTTTTCATGCGTCGCTACACATTTAGTTTAGGGCCACTTTTTGTAAAGCCACAAGTTACAATGTTTGTTATCTTGAGCGGCATCGGCGACCAAAATACTCCTAGCTTTTGGTAAAGCACGGGTCAAATGCAGTTTTATACTTCTAAACTTGTGGCTTTAAAAAAACGAGGTTCAGGTCAATATCTTTCATACGTAGCGAATTGATCACTTAGATGAACTTATTATTTTAATGGAATCCTTAACAAATGCAACTCGTGAACGGTAAGCGTATGCATATCGGTTTGTTGCCGGAGCGTTCAAATTGCCCTTAACTAAATGGCATATTCAACATATCCTTAATAAAAAATAACCCTAAGCCAAATCATTATTTAAGATAAAATTCCGTTCAAAATTAAACCTTAACCCCCTACTTATAAGCTTTCAAATATTCGTTGATAGTATGGTAACATGTGAAAGAATGCGCCTTGTCTGGTTTTGTGAACGCGGGTTGACGGGTGGGCAGCTTTCTAGCGTCCGACGCTGCGCACGCTTCACTTTCTATTGTGTGACGTGACGTTACAAACAAGTGATGATAGTGTTGTTTAATTATCTTGTAAACAATTGACTGATGGTAGGGCTTGTACACTAATTACAACGTTAATTCTTGCAAACGCGGAAATAGCATGTTCATCTATAAAATATCGATCCCTCGAAATTGATATGTTTACACGTTCGTTACATTGTAATTTGTGATAAAACTTGTTTTGTAACTTATAAAACAAGCATTCAAACTAATGAAGTATCAAGACAAAATTGAAAGTAATGATAATGATACCATTCAATGGACGGATTAATGATTGGTTATTATGATCCGTTTGTTGGTTATTATGATCCGTTTGTTCTCGATCACCTAGTGAAAGTAATCGGATCTATCTGCTGAAACAAATAAAGGTTTCATTGTATAATAAATACATGGTATATCAAATTCAATTGACTTTACACCTGGACGAGGCCTTAAGCAGATTCTTCTGAACTGTTTACTTCAGATTCTATGTATTCGTCAAGGAACTGGAGCTCGTACTTGATGGATAATGAATGTAGCTAACCCAATGGCTGACATGAGATACAATTTAAACACCCCTGCCCTGGTCACAACCAGAAGTCTGGCGGAAAACCAGCCTCGAAGAATTTGGGATTCGCCTAGTAAATACGAATATAGGTAGCGATCAATCTCATTACATATTTATTGATCAATCTCATTACACATCAGTGAACTTTTTCAAAAATAGACCAGACTCTTATCTTAGAACTTTATAAAGTGCAAAAGAAACACAAGTGCTGTGGTATTAGACGTGTGCGCCGCCATAAAAATCCGCGGCGGCGGCGCGCCGGGAATTTTTGGCGGCGTGGCTGCGCCACGCCGGCGTCAAGGTCACTTTTGGCTACGTTCGCAAGGCTCACGTTTCGCATTAAAAAGATGTGAAATGGCAAAAACTTTTAAGGAACAAGGCACATGCCGTTTGCTTATTTAAGGTGTCTTGTGGGAGCTCGCCAGAAGGTTGCCTCTCAAGATAAATAACGTTATAACGGATCCTTTTGAAGATACAGAGACAACATGGAATCCTGGGAGCCAAGCAAGACGGAAACCCTGGATTTCTGATGCTACCTGGGAACTTATTGAGCGACAGAGGACTCTCAAAGAACAAGGCCTTAACACAGACATAGCAAGAAAGGAGTATTCCAAGCTACACACTTGCGTGAAAAGGGCATGCAGACGCGATAAGAATAATTAAATCCATGCTTTGTTTGACGAAATCGAAAACCATGCTGCAACTGCCCATTCTAAAGACTTGTTCCAGAAAGTCAAACTTCTCACCCGCGACTACAAACCTAGAAGCTGGCAGATACTGATGGAAACACTTTATCGGACCAGGGCAAAGTCGAGAAGTTCCGCAACATCTTTTAGTGCGGAATGACGCTGTGCATCCACTAGAGCCGGACATACTTATTTCCGAAATGGAAGAATATCAGTCGTCGAAAGTTAGTGCCGTGGGTACTGATGGTATATGCGCTAGTCTCTTAAAGAATCTAGGTGGCGAAGGTACACAGTTCTTACACCAGATTTGCTGCAAAGGCCGAGAGACTGGAATGAATCCATGGTTATATCTCTCGACAAAAAAGGCTCGACGCTAAAGTGTGACAACTATAGAACTTATATTATATCGCATGCCAGTAAAGTATTTCCTTACATCATGGATTCTCAATTGACAAAGTTCCTGGAGCGGCAAATACTTGCAGAGCAGGCTGGCTTTGTGTCTGGACGAGGGACACGGGAGAAAATTTTCATTGTGCGCCAGATCATCGAGAGATGTCGTGAACGGACCAAGCCATTAGTCCTATGCATCATAGATTACGCCAAAGCATTCGACTGTGTTAGATGGAAAATCATGCTGTACGTGCTCCTGGAGATGGGTGTCCCTGCTCATTTAGCTCACCTTATTGAGAAATTGTACGCCGAAAGTACTACCAGAGTACGCATTGACAACACCTTGCCGAACCAGTTCAAGCTGGAAAGAGGAGTAAGACAGGGCTGTATATTGTCTACGAAGCTCTTTAATATCTACGGCGAATACATCTTACGTAAGGTCACCGAGAACTGGGACAGTGGCATATCAATTGGCGGCAAAACGATCAGCAACCTACGCTATGTTGACGACACAACGCTCTTGGCTTCCAATGAGGAGATGTGTCTTTTGTTCCGGCGAATAGAAGCGGAGAGCATCGAATTAGGACTTCACGTCAACCATGCCAAAACCAAGTTAATGTTCGTACACCGGAAACAGTCTCCTCCACGAAGCCTAGAACTGAACCTTGAATGCGTCAGCGCTTTCACCTACCTCGGCTCACTTATATCTAGCGATGGTAGCTGTGAACGTGAAATCATCTGGAAGATTCAAATGGCGAAGGGTGCTATGACTCGGTTAGATAGGATCTGGAGAGATCGCGGTATACAGAGGCAGACTAAGGTTAGACTTATGTATTCCCTGGTGTTTCCAATTTTCCTATACGGTTCTGACACTTGAACCATCAAGGCAGATCTAAAAAGCCGTATCGACGCGTTTGAGATGTGGTGTTGGTGACGGCTTTTACGGATACCTTGGACTGCGATGCGCACTAATCAGTCCATACTAGAGGAGTTACGCATAAAACGCCGGTTGTCTACGACGTGCCAGGACCACATACTAACATTCTTCGGACACCTCTCTTGACGCTCCTCGGATAGCCTGGAGAGGATCATCATGATGGGAAAAGTTGAAGGCACAAGACTAAGACGCCCTCGACTATGGTGTGCCCAAATCACTGCACCCATGCAATTAAAACTGCGAGAAGCCATGCGCTTAGCGAGGGATAGAAGCCTATGGAGGAACCTGGTCTTCAACAGAAGGACATGATCCTCAGCTCTGAGGGAACTAGTGATGATGAAGATCTTTTTTTGACTCGCAGTAGGTCCAAACATACCGTTCAGTATTAAGGATCAATCCTGCCACCGAAAACATTTCTTTTCTCAGGATGATTTAGTTGGTGGTACAATTTTGATGGCAGATTTATTATTTTCGTTACCAATCTTATTAATTAGGCCATCGACTTCATATTTGTTAGGTGAGCGGTTAAATCATACTCATTTATTAATCTACTAAAAGAGAAGGAATTGACTAAATCCTAACTATTACAATGTGTAGATGTTTGCATGGCGTCAATATACGTTGTTAAATTTTCAACTGACTTTCCTTCATCGGTAATTGTCATTGGCAAATTTTTGGCGAATTCTGAAATTTTGGCCAACGGCGTGGATTTTGAAATCCGCGGCGGCGGCGGCGGCGTGGGTCCCACGGCGCGGCTACGCCACGCCGGCGCGGCGCACACGTCTATGTGGTATACACGCTTCAGCTCTAGAGCTGCTAGTGTTGTATAAATAATAATAATATTTTAACTTTTTAGGGACGAATATTAAAACCAAATAATATACGTGTAGTAAATATGCATCGCCAGTTATCCAACATTTTCCGTCATGCACAACTCAAATAGATTATGCTTGAAAAGCTGCACCGAGTCAACAGCGGGATATTATGTAGAGTTATGCCCGACAAAGAGCTCCGAAGGCGCAACTTTGTCCGGGAATCTACGTTTTTGAATTTAAAATGTGGAGCGATGCGCCGTCCCGGCCTCACGTCTTTGAGAAGTTGAAATAAATGAAGGAGTGCTTCCTATTTCACCGGAACTAGACGCAGTGATTACGCATTGAAGTCTAAAGAAAAATGGGCTGCGTTTTTGCTATAATATTCTACTTCGTTAACGGTGCATCGACGTTTTTAAGCACCAGCCAGGGTAACTACACAGTGATAAAGTCCTAAAATATTAAATATCTAATAAGGAGATACTCGTAGTTCATCCACTTCAACCCAAGATTAATCCTTCCTTCAGTCTTGATTGGGTAATTCTAATTTAGTCAAATCAGGAGTATATAGCTTACCACCAACCACGCTGAATGAGCCTAAGCGTTTTCTCTTTATTGGCGGTACAGCAGAAACAAAGTCGTTTATGATTATGGTTATGAACTCGTAAACGGGAGTGGCCCGGTTTGTTTTTATTTATAACGGCCAATTAAAAGTTAACGCGGTAATTCAAAGCGCACGAGCGGTTGCGTTTATGTCTTTTGTACCGCGGGCAGCGGAAGCGAAGCTGTTGCCACCTGGTTCATGGAAAAAATAATAGTTTTTTGCCACATCGATGATACGAAAAAGCCTATAATTATATGAATGAAACAATCGTAAAATGTTTTAAATTCCAGTAAAGCCAATGCTCGTTGCGGATTCTATTAAATTCTGAACACATTATGTTCTTTCTTAGTATCATGGCTCATTCCACAGATGAGCCGTAGCAAAAAACCAGCTGAAACCGTACCGTGAGCTACAATTTAGGCCGTAGCATAAATAAACGCTCCAAAAACGTCCAAAACCACGTTAATGAATGTAAATCAAAACAAAAAAAATCTACATTACAGTTCTACTATAAACAATAAACCCGTACGGAAAAAACTGCACGTCCAAAAAAGTCGAGCACCGCTACTTCAGAGCGGGCGCGCGATACCGCCCTCCCGCTCGTCGCGAAAGTGAGAGGAGGCGAGCGCGAGCTGGCAACGCTGTTACGTCGGGGTAAACAATCGAGCGCGCGCGCACCCGGTGCGTGCACTTGGCTACTGCATGCCGGTGACGTCACGCGGTTCAGGGGTGTTAATCTACTACGGGTTGAACGCTCGGACCAGTCAAACTCCGACATCAAGATCCATGAAAACTATTAGTAATCGGAGTGCACTCACATACCGGTTCAGCTTAACGTTTGGCGGAATATATAGTACACAGGGGTGACTGTAAACTTTGAAATGATCACAACAAGGAATTCCAGCGAAGTGTGTCACGATCGTGACATACTTGCAACTCAGTATTGTTCTGGGAACTTTTCAGTGATTCCAGAGGTTTCGCAGTCAGTTTTTTATAAAAAATGGTTTAGCTCCCAATTGTTATCTGCATGATTAGCGGTAATTTCATACGATATAAATCTAATTTCCAAAAGTTGAGGTTAATATCTGAAGAGATCAAACCAACGTCGTTTAACCAAGTCTTCAATAAATCTATACATATGTTGACCTCTTCGAAAGAAAGGTTGAGTAATAAACATGGCTCGTGTTTTTTTGTGACAAAGTTATAATTTGTTGTTATTTATAAAGACACGTAACGTACGTAGGGCCAGAGCCGCCTACACTTCCGCGAACGTCATCATTATTATGTATGGCGTGTTTTATATACATAAAAGGTGCGTTGTTGTTGTTCCAAACGCTTACCTAACTAGCAAGTAAAATAGATAAAAAGTGACTTAGATTACGTGGCGACTACGGATGTAGTCACAGTTACATTGGTGGTTGTAAGCGTTCAATTTGATAAACAATTGGAATACAGAACAAGTTAAAGGTAGGCCGCAGTGGTACCATGAGCTCGTAAACAACCTTAAAGATAAGACGATGGAATATTCAGAGAAACTGAGATAAAGGCGGCGCAGATATAGCTAGTTGCCCTTTTGTGACATTAACTTCGAATAATGTCTTGCATATTTAGAAAAGAATATACAGAAATAATAATACATTACAAAAATAGTACATTATTGTCGAGGAGGTGAAGTAGCACATTGATGGCTGAGTATGACGTTTAAACGGACGACCTTGGGAGTCCGTTTAATTTAATACGAAGCCAGCAATGGCCCTTCACGCCGAGTCCAATATAGTGCTTTATTCAAAAATAATGCAAAACAGCCAACGTTGATGAACAACAAACAATACTGACATAAATAATATATTCAGGATAACTTCTAGGTTAAAAGAATGGCCACTACCATGAGCATCGAATTTCGATTCGAATCCTATAATTATCTCTATCTCCATCGCTTCTCATTTTGAGTGAGAGAGACAGATTTATTCGAAACTACAATTTTCTATGTTCGCGGTACACGCTCAGCTTTGCCGCCATTATATTTTTTTATTAAAAAGTTTGAAGTGTATTTTTCTTCTGAATTTACCGTAAGCTATTTGAGATAACTAAAAAGTCGCGGTACCAACATTATAAATAACAAATACCGATGTTGTGTTTTGGCTGTTTAGGACCTTTGCCTTTATTTCTGTATGGCTGTTGAACTTTTTTAAAAGTTTGTACCTCGATAAAAATGGAATTTGTATGCAACATTTATGTCGCGAAATCGAGCCTGCAAGTTCCGTAACTTTTTAATTTTTATTTGACCATAAACTATGCATTTCGCCGCCTAGTTTTTAACCGTAAAAGTCAACCTTGCCGGACATTTTTGAATAAAAGTATTTTTTTTTGTGTTTGTGGTTAGATTAAGTTTATACACAGACACTTTATGGACAGGTATGAATACACTTCACACTTCAGTCTCTAAATAATACTTCATATGACGCCCGGCAGTTTGATGATAATCCATCCCAATATTTTACTAACACTTCAAGTAATTCAACACATTATATTATAACCTACAATTTTTATCTAGTTTTTTAACTAAATGGTTCTGTACTGAACATTCTGGATTGAATTCTAAAATAAGATTGACCCGCGTCGTCAATTGTTTCACAATATCAGTACCAACGACAATCCTTACTCAACATCAGTTATAGGCCAAGCAAATAAGATCTATAAAAAGTGTTTTGAGGAATTAATTCCCAGCAGGCTGGAAATCGTTTTAATACCTTCATGTGGTCCTAAATGCATGTAATCAGAGTTTGCCCAATCCCAAGAGGTGTGCATAACTTTTTAGCGAATTTTTTGCTCTTTGTCAGTTTTTTGCTTGTAGCTCTAAAACAGTACGTCCGACGGAAAATATCTCGTATATCAATATTAAAGAGAGTTAAATTTTGCGTCGAATGAGTATCTTAACTTCTAATTCGGTTCAGCGTTACAGCCGAAATCAAAAGTTATAAACCGGGAAAATGCATGTCTCATTTAATTGAAAAACTCATATTTTGACTTCCATACCACATATCTTTGAAACAGATGATTCCTGGTGAAAAACTTATAGAATAAAAGTTGAAGACAATATACAGTTAGGTGCATAACTGAGTCAAAATTAGTACCTTAGTAAAATGTAAATAATTTGATAACAATCAAAGTTACATAAAAGTTCTAAACGTAAAATATTAATCCTTGGGTACCGCTACAAAACTGCTTCACAAATTATTTTCTTCCGACTTATACATTTTTCTCAATTTCATACCGAAAACTGTGAAATTTCACCTATTTTATTTTTCCCATTATTTCATTTTTTCTTAGGCATTCCCAATTCAGTAACTCATTTAAAGTAAGGAATTCCACGACCATTATTTTAGTTATCAAACATTTAAATCAGGCTTATTTTTGTAATTAGTTACTGGCAATGTATTGTCAGGTGCAAAACTGAGTCAAGGCAAATGGCCGAACAACTTTCTCGTTAGTTAATTTTTGTAGCGGACTTCATTCTGAGATAACCATAAAAATACGTGAGTGATATAAAAGTCATACACCTCATTTTAAAGAGCATATAATGTACTATTTCAACTAATTGTCTTACCTGGTTGTGTAAAAGAAAAATATCAATATCGGGTTAAATAAAAAAAATGTAGTTTAACGGTTTTTGGTTCAAAATCATGGACGAATAAAAAAATCAAGATTGTGAATGCAATGAATCGAAATTGGCTTTCATATGGATACATAGCTGACACCGAGACGAACAAATATAACCTGAAAGTTTTTATTTTTTTTTCATAATTGATAAGACTTATCTTCATTTAACGATGTCGGTGCAAAACTGAGTCAGTACCAAATATTATCTAATAGAGAAAATGTTTATTTTTATCTACAATAACATAATAAATAGGTCAGTAAGTTTATTAGCGTTGTTACCAATTAATAATAAAATAGTAACTTAATAACTAGCCTCTTCTGAAATAATGAAAGAAACATGTCAAAGTGATGCACATTGGTTCAGTTATGCACCTAACTGTAATTTCACGTTATAAAGACATCAATTTTCAAATTCAGTCATTTTGAAAGACTAAATTTGGCATGAATTCAAAAGCGGTTTTTTACTAATTCCTTCTAAGTTGCATATTTTCCATAAATCCACCTCAGTGTGAGGCGTATATTTAATGCATTGTTACAACTAAGAACATTTAGGTGCAAATTTCTAAAACGTACCCAATCGGAAAGCTATTTTTACACCGTGTTTTTTTTCCGGTAATTTCAAGGGTATATTCCTGAGCTTAACTTGGGTTTATTTCTCAAAGACGCCAGTGTCCTAATTAGCTCCAGTTCATAGGTAATCTATGGTTCTTTTTCGTCTTTCTGATTGTGTAAATTTTTCTTTTAGTCTGAGAACCCGCTATAAAGTCATGTAACTGTATGTTAACACAATACAATATTAATTTTGTACTAAGCCGAAACGTCTGCAATCAAAATTTCAATTTTATAATTGAAAGAAAAATGGAAAAATTCGGACCGGTGTTCCGAAAGGTCGCAAGTTCGAATCTTGCTCGTTGCGGTGAATTTTTTCATTTTTCTTTCAATTATAAAATTTTCAATACAATATGTTCCCTTTGTATCTAGGATTGTTAATATTCGAAATTTCATTGACATGTCATAATGTTCAGTTGAGTTTGGTTGTTTAGTTGAGTTAATATAGCTACAAATTGGGGAATCAATCAAAAACGAATGAACCTATTTGACTTAACACACAGGTGCATCATTTTGTAGTGTGTTCTCAGAGTAAAAAAAAATTAAATGTAGGTTTACACAATTAGAAGGCATAAATAAAATATCGATTATCTCAGAACTGGAGCTAATTAGGACACTGGCGTCTTTCAGAAATAAACCTAAGTTAAGCTCAGGAATATACCCTTGTAATTACCGGAAATTTAAAAAAAACACGGTGTATAAATTGTTTTCTGATTGGGTACGTATTAGAAATTAGCAGCTAAATGTTCTTAGTTGTAACAATGCATTAAATGTACACCTCACACCTCGTATTTATGGAAAACTAGCTTTTTCCCGCGGCTCCGCCCGCGTACTATAAGTACTCAAAAAGGAGGTGCTAAGTTAGACTGGTATGTTTGTATGTACCACATTGTCCCGTTTTAGGGATTGAATTTTCAAAAAACCTGAAACACGTGTTTTCTCATTTATCGTTAGGAATACTCCTGTGAAGTTTTGAATAAAATAGTCTAACAAATCTTGTTTCGCAATACAAACTTTGGACCCCCATTTTACCCCCTTAGGGGGTGAATTTTGAAAAATCCTTGTAAGTGCACCGCTAGACCTTATAAGAAACCTACGTGCCAAATATGGAATCTCTAGAACCAGCAGTTTGGGCTGTGCGTTGATATGTCAGTCAGTCAGTCAGTCAGTTTCTTCTTTTATATATTTAGATATGCAACTTAGAAGGAATTAGTAAAAAACCGCTTTTGAATTCATGCCAAATTTAGTCTTTCAAAATGACTGAATTTGAAAAGTGAAATGTCTATATAACGTGAAATTATATTGTCTTCAACTTTTATTCTATAGGTTTTTCACCAGGAGTCATCTGTTTCAAAGATATGTGGTTTTGGAAGTCAAAATATAAGTTTTTCAATTAAATGAGACATTTTCCCGGTTTATAACTTTAGATTTCGGCTGTACCGCTGAACCGAATTAGAAGTAAAGATACTCATTCGAGGCAGATTTTAACCCTCTTTAATATTGATATACATGACATTTTCCGTCGGACGTACCGTTTTCGAGCTACAAGCAAAAACCTGACAAAGAGCAAAATTTTCGCTAAAAAGTTATGCACACCACTTGGGATTGGGCAAACTCGGATTACATGCATTTAGGACCACATGAAGGTATTAAAACGATTTCCAGCCTGCTGAGAATTAATTCTTCAAAAAAAACTTATTTTCTTGGCCTATTATTCCACCTATAAAAGTAATCGGCATTTATACGAATATATTACCGACACTGGTGTTATTATTATTACTCGCATAAAGCCGGTACTCTGTTTAAGCGGTTAATAACATATGTACCTGAAGTAGACGGACTTGACTACAGTCGGTATGAACTTCTACAAGTTTATTCCGAAAACCTGTAACGCCAGTTTGATAAGTAAGATGCATTTCTTGAAGAAATTGCTAGTAAGAGATACTTGAGTTGTTGAGATTACAATTGTTTTTGTCGAATTACATGTGTTTAAAAAAGTTGTAATACTCTACTGTGTTGTCCCGGATTTTACTCTTACTCATTATATTTGGTTGAAAATGTATGTTATTATGCAAATTTTTCATATAACACACGAACTAGTATAAAACAGCTGCAAGTTGATTTAGTTAAAGTAAGATCTCTCGTTGAATTTAAGTTTCAAGCCAATTACTTAAACAAGAGATGTCAAGGACAACAGTGAAAAAGTTGTTTTGCTTACGTTGAAATTCAACAGAACTTTAACATCTCTGTCATTCGCCGTGTGTGAGAAGAGGACGGATAGATAAATAAACTGAGTAAGCAAATTGTTCATCGCAGTGATGATAAAGTGAATTAACTTATGCCCTCCGGTAGCAGATTGCACCGCTTTCAGATTATGAATTTCGCAAGTGACGTTGTTCTTAACATACATTTAAGACTAGCTAGGCCTATAAAATAGGTTTTAGGATAAGAATAATGCCAATAAATGAACTTAATTTATCCTCAAGTAAAGGTCAGGCTAATTCATTGCTTCCCGATTTCCTAGGAATGTACCTATAGTAAGAAGATGGCGGCGTTAAGCGAACAACGTGTTGAAAACGATTTACTCATATTATTAAAAAAGTTGTGTAGGTTTAGGTATTTTTATCATTTTATCATCTTCTGCATCTTTCAGTAGGTACTAAAATCCTAATATATTTCTATGCAATCAGTTCCCAAGGGCGAAGTTGCTGTAAGGAAAACGTTTAGGAATATTACAGCACAAATTAGCAACACATAATTAGCATCGACAATAAAACAACGGCATATCAACTGGCAGTCGCTAAATCAGTCAAGTTTACATCGCTAAAGCAAAACAAGCAAGTATAGTACGATACCCGTCCCTTTCCAACTAGTTGTGTTTGAAAGGGATAGAGTTAAACTGGTAGGAAAACATGGTGTGCTGCCGGAGAGTAAATAGGCGTAAGATATTGAGAATTCGATAGAAATATAAGATCTTTTGGTTCTGGGTGAAGGGAGGAACGCGCACGCGCCGTCGAAGGCCTCGATTACAAATTACAAACAAATCTGTTGAGCGATTGACAATGGATATTGCATGAATAGGTTTATTGAAAAATCAGTCGTACAAGGCTAGGTCTAGAGGCGTGTCGGAAATGATGTACAGAAATTTTACCCAAATTGTAGACGTAGACGATCGGGGAGAGGGACTGCAAAAGATGATCATAAGTTATGTGAGACACTCCCGATCAAGTTTTCACAGAACCAACGGAACTAATGTTCCATAGACATAAATTGACCTGTATTAATATTCATATGTTACAATAGCACGTCATGTTACACAAGCTGATAAGATGCTTCCGACGATGACATCACAGCAATTTCGGTGTTTCTCCCGTCAACTGACCCGTCAACTGTTCCCCGTCTCCAATTGCTGGCCTATTGTTTGTCGGCTTTTACGGCCTCGCAATAATCAAATCTAATTACTTAACCGTCACTGCTGGACAATGAACTGCGTGTAAAGTTAGAGTTTTATGGAAACGGTTGGGCGTTGATGATGGCTGAAAATATAAATGTAAACAAGACCGAGCGAAACAAGAGAAACCCTAAACTTATATAGATGTCATATACAAAGGAAAAAGTGACCTAGGCCTCCGGTGCCCAGGGCTGGGATCGAACCAGCGTCTTCTGCATTCGCGGCAGACGCCTTTACCACTTGGCCACCCGGGTCACAGCTGCACCGGTCGAATTTTCCCGTGTATATGCAATCTTTGTAAATGCTCAGGCGCATTTTGCGCGTTTTTTTTTCAAAATTATCAGTACTTCGTCGTGCTATTTGGCCAAAATAATGTAGTATCACCTGTAGGATAGGTACATATATTAGGTATTTAAGAATTTATGTGCCATCTGTGTTCGGATAGCGAAAGCGCTTTTCCGCACTACAGATAATGATGTAAAACACGAAAGATATTTCGATTTAGTTGGAATTTCCAACATTCTGGATTGGCTCGGTGCACCAAAAACCGACCATCTTATGCTAGCAAAGGACCTCTGTAAATGTACACAGATAGTCGGATTTTTATTGTATGTTACCAATGTCACATACTAACTTATCATAAATATTTGCATTTCTATTAAAAATCCTAAGTAAAATCACAAAACTAGTGGTTAATAAGAGGACCTAAACACGTCAAACGATTATTAATTTTGCACGTCGTTTAAACTCCTTTGACAATTTTGTTCGGTAGCACATTAACAACGTTCAAACGACGCATGCGTAAATTCACAGTGCACTAAAACTGTTAGGTTTCAATATATAGCCACTTTTATTTACAATTTCACAGGGTACTAAAACTGCTAGGTTTCAATAGGCACTTTTATCATTCTTCTGTCTTTATATTCCATGTTGTGTCATGTCTTTATATTGTTCTTCGCTTCAGGAAGGTTTGACGGTAAGTCTAAATTTAAAGAAACGCCATTTTGTTTGCAATTTATTTTCCCATAGATCTTATCGCTAGAAACTCGATTAGACACAAAATTACAGTCAATACAATAATCGTCGGGTCATGTTCTAAACTAATATGTAAGTAATGTACAAATCTTTGTCTACCATGTCTGACCGATTTCTCTCAGTTGCTTAAAGGTTAGCTGGAAGAGATCCCTTAAAGTGATAAGTTCGCCTTTGTACACACTCACTATATTTTTGTTGGTCATGTATTTGTTATGTGCAATAAAGTGTTTTACTAACTACTACTACTACTAAACTTACTTGACTCCAGAAACCTGTCAATACGTCATCGGGAGTTCTCCAAGAAACAATCTATGCCTAGCACTTTATTTCTTCTTGTTATCGATGGCTTTGACCCTATCGGATGCTAAATTAGCGTCGGTGAATGTAAACACTGTTGACAAAAAACAGAATAAGCTTCAGGCCAGGCCAGGGTCTTCGCAAGAACTTGGCATATATTTTTAGGAGGTACTCAGCAACTTAGTTTTAGTCGTTGTACCTTAACAGTCTTGATCACTTTGAGCCCGATCGGACACCAAATTAGCCTCGGTAAAGGTAAACACAGTTAACAAACCTAATTAGGCCGGGAGACGGTGCGCGGATAAACTCCGCCTTATTAGGTTAGCTGGCTTCGTAAAACGTGCATGTTACTTGCGTTTACCATAATTATAACGGTAGAGAAAGGGCTGGTCGGTAATAATCTTACCTAAAATTAAATTCTCTGTCAAAACAACCCTTTCTAGCAGGGATGGTGCACAATATTAGTTTTAATAATTTTGCATTAAGTTACGGACATCGATAACGGTCTAATCCTTACAACCGATTTTATTTACCTTATCTGTCTGAAATCAATTAATCAATAATCAACGGCCTCCTAGCCCAGTCGGTAGTGACGCTGCCTTTGAAGCAGGAGGTCCCGGGTTCGAATCCTGGTCAGGGCATTTATTTGTGTGTTCATCACGGATATCTGTTCCTGAGTTATGGATGTTATCTATGTATTTAAGTATTTATCTATATTTATCTATTATATATATCGTCGCCTAGTACCCACAAGACAAGCCTTATTGAGCTTACTGTGGGACTAGGTATATTTGTGTAAGATTGTCCCATAATATTTGTTTATTTATTTCATTTATTTAATAGCACCTCTTTTTCGTTAGTATACTTAGTATTAGAGTGACTCGGATCGAGTTAAAAAAAACCTGAACATATTCAATAAAAAATCCTATAGAAATAGAAACATATATAAGCTTACTTAAATACTCCTGCCTTACCAGTTCCGGATCAGTTATATAAATATGTTAAGTATATTGACATTATACTGTCACACAGTATACGGCTAACGGTCTAGGCTCCGTTTGTTCTATTTAGCATTTCTGCTTTAGTATTTGATTGACTGCTCGGCTTGAACAACATAATCTACTTTAAGTCCATACGAGATCAACCCCTTAAACCAAAAATTCCTGACCTTGGTGCACAGGATACACAGGTTAGACTACTCCGCTACTGCATATGGTTAACGGTATAGGCTCCGTGTCTGCGGTCAGCGACCCCGCCGACCTTACTAGACTTTTGAAGGATTGCCCCAGTTATTACGCGAGTAATGCGGAGTTTCTCTTATATCTTGATAATCTGTGAGCTGAAGATGATATGATAACAACACAACTACTTGTAACGTGATGTTTAATTGTTTCGGATTACAAATATTAATTTTGACGTAAAATCCTGTAACCTTATCGCCTGTAAGTACGGGATACTTAGCGACAAATCCGGTAGGTATGATTTTTTGCAGACTTGTTTATGATGTTGGCCCAATGAATAATAAGTTTGTGACCTCGACCGCCGAAAAATAAGGTACCAAGCTACAGGTTGACTCTATATTTGAATACTATACTATATTCTAGCATTTATATCTTAAGCACAACATAAAGTACTCTTTATTGCACACATCAAAATAAAGAGACAGCAAAATTTTTGCCCCTACACATCTAATGCGTTTTCTTCCATCCCTTATTTAAATTTCCATTTTTCTACAACCCTTCATTGCTGTCAGTGTTTCATAGCAAAATACCAAGTTTTTATATCCAGTGTTACTTTTCTTAAACAGATAATATAAAAAAGCATGTTCCTACCCTTTTTGATCTCAAGAGATACCCGCTAGGCCTCACATCACAAATATCACAATACATTGCCTGAGAGAGCTCGCGCCGCAAAGCCGCTTCACAAAGCATGAAAGGAGGTAAGGGTTTTATTCCAATCGCTTTACTAAGCAAACAGGCCAAAGCTGTTGATCGCACCAGCAGAAGAGGTCTTTTATAATTGTTATGGATCTTGGAGTCACGTTATACTGGCGCTAGAAAACTGGATTGCTAGTGAACTGATGTGAATGCGTGTCCAGGACTCTGCTTAGACTGTAGTACGCAAGTGGATGAGACGACCTAAATCTCAATATTTTGAAAGGAAAGCCGAAATAACGGTTTTTATGAAGCTAGCAATACTCTGCCTTGTTTTGCCAAATATTTAGATGTTTCCATATAGGAAATTTGGACTAGATGCGGCAAATTGGTCTTAGAATGAAACAAAAAATAATATGAGCCACAAGAGATTTAATGAAAATGTGCATTACCCTACATAAGTTAAAAAAAAAACAACTTTAATGGGGGAGGACGGTGACAGATTATTGTAGATGGTGCACTCTTAGTTTCCATACAATGAAATGAAAAGAATTGTCATGAACATCAAGCTTGCTTAACAAACACAGCGAAGAGGACAAATCGCCAAACGTGAACTATGCGTCGTTGAAGAGTTCCCTTATAATCATCATTAGCTGTTCCACTTCATCAAATATCACTTCTTTTATCTGTTTTTTTAATGAAAATGATTGATTTGTTGATAAAAACACAAAAATCACTATATAGGTACCTATATGCCTTTAAGATTTGAGGAGTTCCCTCGATTCCTCATGGATCTCATCATCAGAACTGCATTTTGAGAAAAACGGGACCAATCAGTATGAATATACTTACAATAAAAAAAAATTTTCAAAATCGGTTGAGATATGACGGAGTTATGGAGTAACAAACAGACAAAAAAAAACATACAACCGAATTAAGAACCTCCTCCTTTCGAAATCTTGAAGTCGGTTAAAAATTACATCGGTATGATACAAGCGTTATAAATAATGTCATATTACTAAAAAAACTAATGGTTTCCTAGACAAATACCGTCCGTAAAATCGATATTGACTGATGACTGCAATTTAACAGTGAACGGAATGTGGCCGTGCATTGCTCAAATACGTGACACGGCGGCGTGGCTTCTCACGGTTGGTTCAAGTAGCCGCTCGTACGCTCAGCCAATCAAAATGTAGAGCAATTTGTTACTTTGTTATAGTTAACTTTAAATTTGAATCAATGGAAGTCACGGAAGTGAGGTTTTCATTTTGTAATGACAAGGTTCTAGAGCATTATGGATCTATTGAAATAAAAGACGAGGTTTTGTTATACCTAAGCCTTCTTGTTGCTACGCTGACGGTTTATGCACCATTTCACAATGGGAACGATGCAAGTGCGAAAGCCACTAGGGGCAAGATATACGGTGAAGCGTGCAGCTAGCCGCCTCCTCGATGTACTTTCACACAAAATGTACAGATGCGTTTGTAACCTACATACATCGGACATGCATTGTCAGTATATGTTACCCTTAACTTTTTGACCGCCAAGCATTGAACAAAAATGACGCGCCACCGACGCCACGTAATCGCGTTTTGTCAAGCGAAATTGAACTTTGCGGAAGCCCGCGTAGGTCCCTATTGCATTACAAAGCCTGTCGGCTGTAGCCGTCGTTGGCGTCCATGGCACAACTTTTTGATGTCGGCCACAGCCGACTGTGGCGGTCAATAGGTTAATAAAGTAGAATACACTCATGTAATATACTCGTACTAAATTGACAGGACGTTTCTGCTATAGAACCCTCAACCGTCTCACGACTGCAACAGGCCCTGGAGACCACCGTGAACATAAAAATTTAAGGCTCGCATGCATTATCGTAAATTCCGATGTGCGTTGTCGCTCTTCTGACTTTAGGATTGGATGAGGCAAGTCCAGGACCAACTACAACTGATACTGTACTTTGAGTTTAACAAACACCATTTATGAAATAAAACAACTAATAACGGATTATATCGCGTGTACTGAGCGTTTTTAGTTGTTTTATTTCATGAATAACTATCGCGGCAACCGAAGACAATATTAAACACCATTTAATTGGATTTCAACGCTCCGAACTGCAGACACAGCTTTACATTCCATAAATAAAAATAGTGTGAATTGCATTCAACAGGTCACGATGGTTTAATTGGTATCACATATCGCTGTCGCGGCCACACGCGGATGACTTAATAGGTTGGATTGGATGATTCTCGATGCAATATTTGCTGCATGTTTTGATGACAAGTTTTATGTAGGCATTTATTTGGTGCCTGTCTGCATTATATGAATTTTGTCTTGTTTTGCATGGTTAAAGATGCGAAGAAGCGATGGCATGAGAATATAATCTGATTTTAGAAGGCAAAAGTATGTGGAGAAATTACAATACACTTTTTTGACGTACTGCGTCTTTCTCTTTCCTATTCTTAACCCTTTAACGATGAGAGGCCATAATTGATTTAAACCACAAAGTGAATTTCGAAATAAAATATTTGTGTATTAATAAAGTACATTTTGTGCACTCAAATCGCACGTTGGCGTCTCGCAATCGAGTTCAAACCGTGAATCTACGGTCTACGGCTAGTGGGGGGACGGTGAAAGCGTTTTAAATCGAATCGCACGCCCTCAGTTTGGCCAAGTTTACCACAGATTGTGTGCCGGTGTACAACAGCCGTAATCTGGGTTAAGGCATTTCAACTTATTAAATTTTTCTACTCTATTCGAGATGAGCAGCAGAATTTGCCGAGCGGATGAGGAGTTCAAAATGGTCTTGGTACGACCTTATTGCAAAGGTAACAAGAGCGTGTAAAGAACATTTTGGACATTTCGTCCGCTGAGCTATTTCGGCTACTGTGTAAAGGGAAACAACTTGCTTAACTCAACCACGTTCTGCCATCTTCGCACTTTTAATCACAGAAACTGCTACTGGTAGTATTGACACAAAAACAAAACTTCTAATTGCATTATCATTTACATACGATTAGGTAAGTATTTATTGTATATAAACGTATATAGTTGCAAAAATGAGGCAAGGAAGGTAAGTATAATACATGTCCAAACAGAAAGTGGTAAACCAAAAAAAAACTGCTAAAAGATATTTGATTATTTATTTTAGTTATACCATCCGCTATGACGAATGATACGGACTGGAGAAAATTTCTTATAATTGTTTTCTGAACAGCCACATAATTAATCCTCTACAGTCTTCTATTATCAAAATTCATAACAAACATTTCATAACTAACAAATAGAGTTGTAACATTTGTTTTCAAACTTAACACCGCAGAAGTTAACGAGCATGTAAACCATTACACGAGGCCTTACAGCCAGTAGCCGAGGTAAAACCAGGCCCAGTGATACGACGACCTAAATAATATGTGACTAATCAACGTGCATATACTCGTACTCGGGTTGCGACAATGCTACTGATTTACTAATCAGGATATGTTAGTAAATGTATTGTCGACACGACATTGATGTCTGGACGGCAATCGGTCGGTGAACGATTGTACCGTCGAAAATGGTTTACTGGTATATTTGTAAGCTTTGTTGGCTTTAAGATAAAGTTATACCATAATTGAAAGTGCGTTTTCAAATTACCCTCTTTGTACCCTTATTGACAAATGTATGAAGCGAAAATATTTTCTAAGTTTTACAAGAGATAATCAAACAGATTGATTCAAGCTTATATAAAATCAACTTTAAGTAAATAAATTTCATAGAATGAGTACAAATTAAACATCGCAAAAATTACTTTGTACTATCGGGTTCAGAATTGCATGGCCAATTTATGAATGAATTCATTGATAAATTGACCATGCAATTTTGAACCTGATGGTACATTCAAGGTTAGGATACATACTAGTACAATTCAAGACCCTACTCATAGTGTTGTGTTCCTGCTGGTGAGTAAGGTTGCCAAAGAGCTCAAAGAGGACCCAGTGTGTTGACGACCAGGGACCTTCTTGTTCCTTTAGCCGTCAACACAGTGAATCCTCCTTTTTGTAAAGGGTCGGCAACGCGCATGTGACTCCTTTGGAGTTGCAGGCGCCCATAGGTTACGGTAGCTGCTTACCATCAGGCGGGCCGTATGCTTGTTTGCCACCGTCGTGGTATTATAAAAAAAAAGACTAAATGGCATAAGTACTGATGTTCCCTGAAGAACATACATGCATATTATGTCAACATTTTAGAGTAGAATTTATATAGGTAGCCGTAATTTTTATCAGAGCAGTCAACATTAAGCCTTTAAATCTCGTTTGAAAAGCTATCTGCATTTTATTTTATAAGAAAGAACGAAAGAGCCACGACTCTTATTGTGTCTGGTGAGATTACAAAGCATTAAACAGCCATTATTGAGATGGAACTGTCGAAGTGAACCAAACGGTCGTTAAAGTAAACGTACAATTCGCATTCGGTACGCGTCCACGAGATCAATCCGGTCTGTTATTCGCACTTGCACAACACAATCGTTGATCAAATGACCTCTGAATACGTATATTTGTAACGGATCTATAGGTCGCATTGATACTGGTTCGGACAATACGGAAAGCGAATGCAATGAGAATCCTAAAGAAGTTTCCTTTCAAAGGAAAACTGGTGCTCGGTATCGAACATCGTACGTCTTGTTTACAATGTGAATGTAGGTCGAGATTTATTTCCTTCGCTTTATTAAGACTGCTCTTGAAATGTTCAGTTTATTGCTGTATAAGTATTTATAAACAACTTGTATAAGTATGTTTGATAGTTTATTAAACATCAAAAGTCGCGGAAAGTGATTATATCATTATATTTCTAATGTGAATGACCATGTGAGCTTGAAATCATACATCATATTTCTGCCCTCTCTGTAATCATTTTCGTAAGTTACGTGCATTAAAGTGTGATTTCGTAGGACGGTGTTGTTTTCGCTAGCATGTTTCACCTTTTTGACCGCCATACATAAAAAAACAAACTTTCAATTTTGAACCCTGCCATGATATATGAAGGTGTCATTCACGTTGTCACCTTGTCTCATATATAAGACGACGGCGGTTAAAAGGTTAACGAAAATCATCATCATCAGTATTCACCACAGTCAGCAGCAGAAGAGCTAAGCGGGTGTGGTGTTCAAAATGAGCTACTGTTAAGACAATAAGAACGTGTCAAGGTCTTTTCGCACACCTCACCAGGGTTCGAAATTATCAAGATACTTATGATCTTTGATAATTATCGGATAATTTTATGTCTTATTATTCAAAGACGTTGAATTTCACACGCGGTATTTTTTTGTGCATTCCGCCTGTACAAATGTTAGGTTTTAGGTAATTATCAAATCGATAATTATCACACATATCAATCACGATGGTTATCAAGATAACTATCCTTTCCTTTCGAACGCTGCGCCTCACCCGCTCAGCTGTACATATGTTAAACACGCGGCCATAGATTTCATTATCATGCATGTTAAGGGTTTGTGCCCAAAGAACAAAGCAAATTGTGAACTACATACACTTTTTCTCAATGTTTTTTTTTTCTTTAACGCTTAGTAGTCTATAAAAATATAATTATAGTTAATATTTCATACAATCTACTAAAAAAGCACAAGAACTAAAAAGTTTGGAAAAAAAACTTCTGCCATGTTATTCTGGTGTTTACCGTACGTTCCCTTGATTGTGCCGCGTCCGATCGAATGTGTGCCGCGGAGCGAACTCTGTTATCTCGATTCTTGACCTACATTCAGTGACCGCGGCCGCGGCCGGCGACGAACCAATGGCGGTGGACATTAATTGCAATATGGGAAATGACAAATGCGGAATACAAACAAATGAAGATGGATGCTGGTTTCCAGTGCCATTTAAAGAACTCGTAGTTTCGAAATGCTATTATATCGAGAAACGAGAAAACAGTATTCAGATTTGGGCAGGCAAAGTCATTAGAACCGTATGGAAAGCTTTCGTGGAAAAAGTTGCCGACGATTGCTGTCGCGACCCTCAGTCATGAGGAAACGAGAGTGAAGAGAGAGAAGTCTCCTATTGGGCATGACATAAAATTGAATCCAAACATAGCGGAAGCATGTTAAGTTTTTGAGCGAGAGTGGATTCAAATTATCAGATATATGGACTACCCAATCATGCCATACCCAACCATATAACAACTAGGTGAGAACACTCGAATCTTCTCAAAGAATAGGCCTTGTATATTTTCAGCTCTTTCTAGTAAGACGGACCAGTGGCCAATTACAAGTAGCAACTAGTAACAAATTGGAATAAAACCCGCCAGCTGTGTTATTGAATGTCGATGTCGACGACATAAAGAAAACGAGTGTCTATAAATAAAACCTGTATATGACACATATAATATTGAAGATGCCGAATAGGAAGTTTTCCGATAAGCCATATTTACGCAGGAAAAGCTGTCGACCTCATTGAGCTACATGTCGCCAACAGGTTCATTTTCCTCAAGTTGTCACAACCTTGACCTGCGATGAGGAAAAATGCAGCTGTTTCGGCAGTGCAGCAGGGCTAGCGAATTGTCATGCCCATGTTTATTTTGTAAACCAGCTGTTTTGTTCCGCCGATCTAAGTTAATATTTGAAAATGCCCAAATCTCTTCATATATTATCCATTACGAGTTTTGTCAGATCGGGTTATACAGATTTGAATCAAGTCCAATATTTACTCGGATCAATATTTGTCAGGTAAATATTTACTCTCTAATTAAAATATACATCAAATTCAACCCTAGTATTTAGTTTTCAGCTTTTCCGAAAACCGAACCTAACACATTTTCAGCTTTTTTTTAGCGTTCCGTAGTCAACTAGGAACCCTTATAGTTTCGCCATGTTATTCCATCCGTCTGTCTGCGGACTAGCCCAGTGACCGTTCGCACTAGAAAGCTGAAATGTGGCATCAGTATGTGCATAATACACAGTGGTAGAATAAAAACTGGAAAATATTTTTTATTAGGGTACATAGGGTACACATGAACTGGGGGGGTGATTTTTTATTCCGCTCAAACACTATCGTGTTGGGTATCATTGCATGCAGTCGTGGCCAGATAATTAAGAACAAGATTATTTTTGCCATACAACTGCATACAAATATGACATTTTAAATTTGATAAAAATATAAATTTTGCTTATGCTATTTATATTTTAAAAATTACAGACGTATCCGTGTTTAAACAAGACTTAATATGGGCCATAAACATCTTCCATAAAATTTTAACTTTAAAAAATACAGACGGTCAAATCGATACTTTTTGTAATTAGGGACGTATTTCATACATCGTTTCTAATTATAGTATGAACTTATAAAAAGTGTTGATTTGACCGTCTGTATTTTTTAAAGTTCAAATTTTATGGAAGATGTTTATGGCCCATATTAAGTCTTGTTTAAACACGGATACGTCAGTATTTTTTAAAATATAAATAGCATAAGCAAAATTTTTATTTTTATCAAATTTAAAATGTCATATTTGTATGCAGTTGTATGGCAAAAATAATAATCTTGTTCTTAATTATCTGGCCACGAATGTAGGTGTTTCAAAAAGGATAGAGGCCTTCTAAAACATTTTTTGGATAAATCTAAGTTTTTTAAATAATAGCTCTGTAAGTTCAAACCAAAAGGGCGTCCCCCCCCCATCTAACTTTTGAACCGTGTCCAAAAAATTTGAAGGATGTAAGTGCCGGATAGTAAAATAACGTAAGCGCCGCCAAATATACCTGAACCTGATCTGAGTGAGGACATTCTCAGTAATACAACCAATACAAGGGATCAATTGTTAAGAAGAATGATGGACACGACCAAAGCATACGCCTACACCGTACACGTCATCATCATCATCAGGCCTTGTCCATCTTTTCAGATGATTTAAGCAGCATCTGTGAACAAGCGACAGCGCCGATATTCTGACTGACCATTAAGTACTTTTTTACCAAGTAGTACGAAATTAGAAATGTCAACCAAAATTGCAGAAAGCAAAAGGCGATTCAAGTTCGGGCCCAAATCCCATAAATATATTACTGTTGATGCTCCTTCAAATGAGCGCGTGACTCAATTATAGGGCTCCTCTGCAGTTCCCATATGCGTTGCGCAACACCCATATCGCATCTCAATCTGTTCCTACCTCCTTTAACAAACCGGTATTCAAAATGGAACCTTTTAACATGTAGAATAAAGTTCAAGTTCAAAGAATTGTAGCTTTTATAAAATAAACTGTGAAAATTGAAATAGCGTCTGCAGTGATTTTTGCTGGAAAAAGGATTTGCATTTTCACGTCGATCTGTAAGTATGTCTTAAAAATTCTAGATGTTTTTTTTATTTTATTATGGCATGGCGCTGCAATAGAGAAGACAGAATGTAACCAATTTAAAAGATCGCGAATTATTATCATTACCAATGACCAACTTCCAGTGGAAAAGGATAAATCATATTTTAAAGAGGAACAATGATTCGTTTAAAGTTGTTAACAGTCAAAACATCAGGCAGTTGAACTTTCTTTGAATCGTTGTTAGTCACGCAGTCCTCAATATTCTCATACAGCCATATAAAACGGTTTATTTAAACAACACAAAGTATCTCCCTAGAACTCCGAACTGCGGTTTCCGGTACTCTTGACCTTTCGATGTTTCTATAAAAAGCTAAAGGGATACGCTCGATTGTGACCTTTGCAACACTGAAATACGATTGTGAATTTCTATTACTTTGTTTTGAAAATAGAAAACTAGTTTTTACTATCAAATGAAATAACATAGATTTTCAAATACTCCAACACTAGTAACTACGGTCTTAGTAACATCCACCACTGAAACAAATCAAGGTAAATTAATGGTTTATAGAAATCCGTAAACAGACACGTTTCCGACTTATTGTTATTTATTTTGCGTTTTCACCGCGCGGCGGTTTCCATGCTTACAAGTTGCGATAACGCCACCGCAACACTATCAAACAGTGATAATGATGTGTGAGAACCAATCGCGACATCTTCCTGTTAATTGTTATGTTTAACATTGGCCAATTTGGACGTGAACGATGGCCCATTTTAAATAATGAAAGTTATTATTTACAACCGAACCCCAGGTGATATTGTAGAGGTTTTTTTTGTATTTTTTAACAGACTTTAAAAAAAGGAGGTTCTCGGTTTGACCCGTATGTATGTGTGTATGTATGAATGTTCGCGATTATCTCTGCGATTGGCTGAACCGATTTTGATGCGGTTTTCAGAAAAGTATATGTCACGTTCTGGAGAAGGTTTTAGTATACAAAAAGAGGTCGTTCATTTATTACGAAAGAAAATTTTTATTTATTTGGGTTGTCAAAATTCGTAGTAGATGAAAAATATTTTTCTGGATTTTTGATTACTTGCGTTTAGATCGTATTTTCTTCGTCGTAAATATCTCAAATAAAGATATTGTACTATCGCCTCACCGATTGTTACATTTGTAACTCGGTATACTGACAGAGTAGCAAAATAGTGGCATTAACTAACCGTATAATCTTTAAGAGCAAAAATAAATAGCGTCTAAGTAGCGATTACTATTCATGATATAGCTGTATCACTGGACCTTGCGGGTGACAGCGATAACATTATCAGCGCATTTATACAGTCAAATAGTCGTAAATACGCTTTTCTCAAACATGCTCGGAAATGTTCCTGTTACGTTAGTAATTAGAGACCAGTAGGGACTCTATTCCAAGGCAGGTTCAGCGCGACGTACGTAAAGGATTTTCATACAACATTAAATCACTCAGCCAGTAACTGAAGCACTAAACAAGTAATTTTATTTCCTTACATGTTTGAGAAAAGCACTATACATGCTTCGACCGTAATCAGCTTACCTGGCTTCGTATTGTAGCCGTCCTCGTCTTCGACTCGGACGGCTACTAAATACTCAGCCAGGAAAGCTTACTTACTGGTCTCTGCAGTAATGTACTATTAATTCTAGCTTCTAAAGACATTTAGACACTGTAGATGAAGTCGGAGGAATATTCTCTGTAAATTAATTTTATTTATAGTTTGTTTGACGATTTTGCTGGGAGACGAGCTGACAAACACAATGTTACCACTAATCATTTCACAACTACACTGTAAGAATGCCGCTAAACAACAATCAGTTCGAGATAAAAAGAAATAAGACATTCCATCTTAGTAACATTATAACAATCCAACTTAACTACTTATAGGTATAATACATTTTAATAATAACATAACATAAGGTCTTCACATCATCTTTTAAAGATGTACTTATCAGTTATCATCTATAAATTTTATCATCCATAAAGAGGAAATTAGTGCTATGCCTTACAAGAATATAGTAGAGTTGGATACCATTACCAAATTTTAGTATGTTGTTTGGCATACAAGGATCGGACAAACGCCCGTCATTTTGAAAATATAACGCTGTTCCGTACAGCAGAGACTTCCTTATGTTAGTTAAAAAAATAGTATTTTATGGATTTATTGGACCATAATTTATATCCAGTGACAAATTAATTAATGATATCAAAATTTCGAGCAATTTTTAATAGGAATCCTGATTACGTCACCGTGAAAGAAATACATGAAAAAATTAACTCCGAGGCACAAGCATATTGGAAGAACAGTATACCAATGTCAACGATTACATATGCCCCTATGACGTCCGTAGACTGTGAACGGACTTTTTCAACGCATAAATGGGTCCTAAAATCACATCGTTACAGGCTCAGTGAAAATTTAGAAAAAAATTTGGTCAGTCTATTTTATTGGCGAAAGTAATTTTCGGAATGTCAATCATTAATCAATTTGTCACTGGATATAAATTATGGTCCAATCAATCCATAAAATACTATTTTTTTATTTAACATAAGGAAGTCTCTGCTGTACGGAACAGGGTTATATTTTCGAAATGACGGGCGTTTGTCCGATCCTTGGGCATGACAGTACTTTTTTGTCTTATAATTTTGTTGTAAAATGCAAATATCAGATTTATTTTTAAACCTGATTTTGAGTTTTTGTTAATAGCTGTTAAACTGTAATATACATAATTTATAATGTATTACAGCAATATAGCATATTTAATGTTCTTTCGTTTCTATTACGATACCACACACGTGCAGTGGACAGTTTGGATGAAATTTGCACTTTTCGCAACGAAGTGGCAGCCATTTTGATGACGCCATTACGCGGGAGACATTCACCTACGTCCCCGTCTTTCGGCAGTTTAGGGGTCCTAGTGTCATGCCAAAAAACATACTAAAAGTTGGTAACTGTTACTTAGGCCCTCTTCCATAAGGGAGAGCACTAAATAAACAACATTTTCTAAAGTTGATTTAAAAAGTTAATTCAAATTAAAACCAAACCAGCACCAATTGAATGCGTTAGTCGGAATGAAAGTGGCTAATTTGATATACTTCTCTATTTATAACACTCGTGTGTAATTAATAGTTAAAGTAATTAGCACAATTTGATTCGTGCATTCTTTCATCGTTCATCATCTGACTTATAAGCAGAGCTCGGATTTTTCACGGCAAAACAAAACACTAGCGTAATTTAGCCAGTGCTTGAAATATTATTTTATCGATATCGATAATTCAGAACTAGAAGAAATAAAAGTCACCAAATAAAATTAATATGTAATAAAACTAATAAAAACATTTGTATAAAGTTACTATATATTAGAAACAGACGCAATTTCTTCTTCAAAATCTACGTCAGTACACACAGCAGCACAAGACATTTTATTTGGGTAATAGATAGGAGTAGATGATCATTATCTTTTCAACATTCTCTGGGAGTAAACAGTTGCGTTTATCACTATAAATCCATTTATGTACACTAAATGTACGTTCAACTTCAGTTGACGTCAAGGGAGCAAATTTATAGAATTCATTATCAGTTCGGGTAATATTTTCAGATATGTCTCTTAAAATTTCGTAATCAGGATTTCGTTCGAGCACGGCTTCAAATTTACGTATCACTGGTAAAAGTTTACTCCAGTTTACGTAGCAACGAACAGTATCCAGAATGAGGAAGGATTCCGCAATGGATAAAGTCGAACATTGCAATTGTTCTATTGAAGAGGCTATTACTTCGTAGTTGTCGCGAATGAAATTTAACTCCGGTCGTAGTTTACGTGTTTGAAAACATTTTTTTGCAGCTCTTATAGCTGCCGAGTCATTAGCAAGTATGCTCATAGTATTGAGCGTAATATACCGCAGCAGATATCCAAGTTCCCCATCTGGTGATAATTGGCTCGGGAGGTAGGGGAATGGACGGATATTTTGCCTTAAAAAGGCGTACACGCTCTGGAGATTTTAGGAATATCTTTTTGACATTCGATATCAACCCATCCACACCTTTGAAATTATCTCGCACTTCTTCGGCAACCCGGTGCAGACCATGAGCTAAACACGTAATGTGTTTCATACGAGGAAACGTTGCTTTTAAAATACGACCGGCTTTAAGCATATATGCGGCACTATCTGTGCAAAGTAAAAGCAAATTGTTTACGTTGTCATTGAAAGAATTTTGAAACAAAAATTTTAATTGGTTTATTATTAGGTTTGCTATTGTTTCCCCATTTACCTTCTCTAAAACCTTCGACCCCAAAAGATAAAATTGCTTAGAACAATTTTTTTGCAAAGACCGAATCACCACGTTTGTCACACATTTTCCCATGAAATCTGGTGTTTCGTCTATAGATATCCACAAATAATTGGTTTTGTTTACCTCTCTTATACCCTGTATAGTTTTTTTGTACACGAGATTTAAATAAATTTTTCGCAGGGTCGATTCGTCCGGTAAAGAAGTCATAGAGCAGTCGCAACATAAATACTTGTTAAAAAAATGACGAAAATTATTGTTGTTGACTGTTGCCCATGGTATGTTGCATGAAATAAGAAAAATAATTAAATCGAAATAAAATTGATGTTTCCTATTTGGTTGCCCCGAACGGTAATTGTGGCGGTTGCTTTTCACATGATTCTCAATATTGCATTTCTTCAGTTTTAGATGCATATCGCACATTAGAGCAGTATATAGTGGAGGTCACTTCATTATAGACTAACTCAGGGTGATTTTCAATCCACGTTTTGATCCGATCTTGTACATTACATTACTCATTTTTGTATTAATTGATACCTTGCAATATTAAGTTATTATACGTATATCCAACACGTCGGATTCAATGCGTTGCGAAATAAATAATACCTAGATGCAATTTACGTTTTATACGTAACGAAATGACAGTTAAAGTGTGAATGTCATATGTCATGTGAGATGAAATTTGCAGTCGTTTCTATCATTTTAAATGAGGTGGTATAGTTACTTCGTTCTAAGTTGTACATGCAGACCTACCTCTTTGTTGCTCGACTATGGCAAAGCTAAAATGAAAAGTTATTTTATTACTTATACAGGATGTCCGGTAATTAATGCACAACCTTCTAACCCCCAGTAGGTCACCTTAGACTGGTCCAAAATATTGATTTTGAGCTCTAGTAAGTCTCCTGTTTTCGAAATTTTCGCACGTTTGTTAGTTTTTAAATTTTGACATTCACACTGATAGGTGTACCATCGAATAAAAAAAGAAAAAATGTACTGAGGCAATACCTGTCATATACTCTAGTAAGACTCGATAGGTGTCGATAAAATAATATTTCAAGCACTGGCTAAATTACGCTAGTGTTTTGTTTTGCCGTGAAAAATCCGAGCTCTGCTTATAAGCATTCTCTGGAAAATGCTTAATTTTAATAGATTGCGCGAGTCTAGTTCTTAAAATCACTACGACGTGACGTCGAGACTCGTATAAACCGCCCCATAATTTAAAAAAAAAACGCGTGTAAACAGTCACTCGGCCACTTTACTATATGTCTAATCGTAGTCTATACACCAAGTGCTGACGGTCAGTTAAATGCTAGACTGAATATTACAAACCAGATGCACAAAGACTTATGTAATAGTGTTTAATGAAGTTATTTTCTAATTAGTACCGACAGTTCTTTCTCCTTGACCATTTTGTTCGGGTGTATGTTGTTTTTTAACTAACGAAGAAGCGAGAATATGTTGATGTTGGTACGCAATAACAACAATCTATTGACGTATTCTTAAATGCAAAGGCAGTGCTGAGGCATGAAAACTACCAGAGGCTTGTGGGGAGTAAGTTAAGAGAATAAGGTGCTCAATTATCTCATTGTCACTATTGTCACTAGTCATTAATCATTTAGATTCATTATTAGTTGTTATGACAGTAGTATAATATTCTATTAGTAGGATTTTTATGTATTTTATCTTTATTTGTTTATTTACCAGCCGCTATTGTCTGGTGTTGTTATTTTCCATTCTAAAGGCAACCAAGTCTCATTCACGCGAAACTAAAACAAACCAAAATATACTTTTAGTCGACGCTCATAAGATCCTTGTGGGTTCAATTTCGGTCCAAGTGGACTCTTAATAAATAGGCCACGATTTCAAGTGAATATTATGGGCACGCTAATGAGTGGCCATTACCCTACTGCGCGGAAGCCAACAGTCGCATAATGTTAATGTAATTTAACGCCATTCAGAGCAAGACTTGTTTTTTACCAGATTTGAGTCATAGTCAGAGAATTGAAGAATCCGTTTCTCGGAAGAAAGTGTACTTGTGTATCGCTAGCCAGGTAGCCAATTATAAGAAGTATTTTGAAAACTATCAGATTGGAAAAAGATAAAAAATAGCAGAGAGTATGTATTTAATAAAATAAGATAAGAGAAACCGTAGTAATGCTACTCGTTACTAGATGGCGTTGCACGGTTCCTTTACATTATGTGGTAACTTTGGGTTGCTCTCGTTCAGATAGCGCTTGAGACTTGGAGCTTCAAAAAGTCCTTAGACGCGCCTCTATTAAATAGATCCTCTCTGATAATAGCCAGACACTGTTAAATGAAGACGACATGACGAGAAGTGCGATGGCTCTTCAAGAGGGGAAAAGAGGTCAGGCCGACCTCCCACGACATAGAGTCAGACCATTAAAAAGGACCTGAGACTGGTGGAGGTAGATACGGAGACAACACAAAATCGTGCATTGTGGCGTAAACGTATAAGGAGTGACCCCAAATGATATGGGATATATACAGCCAGGAAGAAGAAGACTGTTAAACCACTTAGCAGCACGCAGGAATCATATAAGTAGCAGCAAAAATACGAGTAATATTATTCTTGCGACACATGAAAACGTCAAGCGGCAATAATGTAAAAACATACTTATAGGCTCACCAGTAAAACGGTAATACATCTTAGAGCAGTTGGAGGTATAGTCTGTTTGTTTGTTTGCACTCACAACTTTTGTCAAAGGGTTAATGCTAGCATTGTGTTTCCATTTCTTATACATTTGAAGATGTTCAGATATCACGCAATGCGGCGAACGTATTCGCCGTATAGCGAGGGTTACGAGCATTCAGCGCGATATTGGAGTCGTGCTCTGAATGGCGCAGACGAGGGGTCGTCTCGCATACCGTGAATAACTTATGTTAGACAGTATGGACAATGATAGCCCATAGAGTTCATGGGTGTCTTTCATTAAAATTCTGACCACCTGACTGTTTACAACAAATCGGTTGATATAAGTTAATGTAATTAATATCGGACAGTGCAGTAAAATGCAATTTGAAGTTAAAAATGTACGCAACTGAGTACTATCGATCTACAGAGGAATGGAAGTTACTTTTCCGAGTACCTACTCACAGGCAGAGGCCGCTATGGGCCTACGGACGGCCATTCATAAACGGTTGAATGAGCACGAGCAAAGACGCCTGCGCATCTCATTCTCATCTCGCCGAGATCGACCGTAAAACTAGCCCGATAGCCGTTGGCGGTAATGGAAACCGGTTTTGCATTTTTTGAGCAGATTTTGAAAATTGTTTACATATGTTCCAAATGGAGGATGTGAAGTTGACCTTTGGATGTATTATGCTTATGACGGTGACGTTAGGGTTGCCACCTGTACTATAATGAATAGTACCGTACCGTACTATATTTTTGGCTTGACGTACTGTCGAAAAAAATTTAAATAAGCATAAATACTACATTTCTGATTTCATAAGGGGTACTATATTTTTTCGTGTAGTTTTGAAAAATATATTTCTCTCAAAAAAAGATGGCAACCTTATGTGACGTTCCATCTATGGAAATCAAAAGGTATAAGAACATGCTTTAAACTTGTTTAAAATATTGGAATAGGCTCCAATTTTTATAATTAGCTCTCTACTAATTACTCAATTTATTTTTGCCTCAAGTATAATAAAATTGACCATAAATTAAATGCCATCATCGTTTGTTATAAAGCGCCAGTACACAGTTGATTTACAGTTACGTAATATGCGTATGCGCATAAGTATCTAGAATCCTTGAGTATCGAGGGATCGTAGGAAGTAGAGCGGTCGAAGAGTTTACGAGCCATTAATTCTAACGAGTTAATCAAATCATGCGCAATGTCATGAATAAAATGCAACCTTAGTAAGATAGGTATGTGTTACATCAAAGTGTATCACAATAGGTATGTACGATACAAAAGAAAAAGTGTAATGAACCCAGGCGTTGACAACCTAGTTGCCCCTCACGCGTCGAGGATGAGAAAATTCCACAGTGCAAGCAAACGATGTCGTCCGCAAACGACGCATAAATAATTAGACAATAAGCAGGCAGGGCAAGAAATCGGTAATTTGTATCGCGGCAAGATAGGCGGAGCGAGGGAGACGGGTGCGGGCGCAGGCCGCGCCGCCGCGGAGATGTGGCAACGCGACGGCGTCAGGTGGAAGTGGCGCCTTGCCCGCGAGGACTGTGAGCCCCCCGCCGCTGGCACCCGCCACCCCCCGCCCACCCTCCCGCTAATCCTCACCCGAATACAATCTGATAAAATTCGCGCCAGCTATGAGCATTACGCAAAGCGACTCCACACTACGATCCGATAATGAATGGGACTGTTTCTTTTGTGCGGCTACGCGCATACATAAACAATTCGACGCGTTCTTTCTCTATTTATAACGCCGTTTAAGCGCAGCTACGATTTACACAGCGTAATAAGAGAGATATTTCTTCGACCTGGCGAAACTAGTCCCGCGGACGCATTACGGTCCGCGTTCCGGCCAGGTGAATTCAAAATGACCTCTATGGGCCGGTGGCTTCTGGTGGCCTCGCTCGCCGATTGCGTTGACATTTTGTGGGTTAGCTACGCGACATGACTCCGGGCCGTGGCGAGAGCGATGCCAGGATGACTAACGTCTGGGCGTCAGTAATCGCCTCTACATAAATTGTTCTACTCGATAGTTTTGAGGCATGAGATCGATTCACTACCCGTATATCACTAGGGTGATTTTTGTATACCAGTAACGTACTACCGATAATCAGCATACTTTGGCATCGTCGACTCAATATTTGGAAATAAATAAACATGCAATTAACACGCTACACTGTTAAGCAATAAACGCTATTGTCACAGAAATCATTACGATGTCGAAAGAAAAGTATGTACGAGATCTTTCGTCAATGTAAAAGTGACTTACCAAGGAGAAGAAGTTTGTGTGGCAATCCTCAAGACTTGCACCGTTTGTTTGGTGATTTTGATGCGTCATGGTAGTCCGGGGCACTTCATTTTCATTTCACAACACTAAAAACAGGTACAATCTTAAAGAAACCACTCAAAATCTTAAAATCATCACCGACATTTAGCGAAGTTTTCACCTTTCAATGGCGACTGGAAAATGGCGGATAGGAAACAACAACCCAAGCCGACAGTGCTGCGCCCTGCGGGCCATATATTGAACTACAATGCGTCCCGTTCTACGGTTTTAGGCAACTACGAGTTATTTTTTATTTCAAAAATGTATTTAATATTTCTGATTGTGTAAAACTTATGATAAAATATATGAATGTAATTGATAAAAATGCTATTTCTATAAAATAAATGGAGACACATACCTTACATCAGTTATTATATTTTCTGGCTGCTTGTTCCGATCAACTCCTTAGTGCTGCTCATATTTTCGGAATAGAAAAAATTGTTTGTCAAATGTTTTGCAAAAAAATGTTAATTTGTCAACTTATAAATACGCTATTTCATTAATTAATAATAAATAAATAATTAGATTCATTTAAATATTCAAATAACGGTTCATTGTGACTAGTCAAAATGCTGCGAAATGTATTATTACCTTTGTCACGTTCAAGTTTTCAGGTTAATTTTGGTTTATTTATTTCGACAAAACTACAAGATATTAATAATAAAGTGGCTAAAAGTTGACTAAAACTATGTTTACAGGTTATGGCGGTGAGGCATAAACAAGTAAAAGTGCCTAAAATCTCCAAGAAATTGCAGTCAGCGGCAGAATCACTAGCAGCCAGAGGGTAAGCATGATATTATTTTACATCATAGTATTGTCAAAGCCAAGGCTTTGTAGGATTGATTAGGTAATATTTATCACATTGTTTGAATCCTTTCAATATAGACATGGTTACAGTAAACTAAACCTACTTTTTCCTATTATTTTCCCTCCCTTTCCTTCTTTACTATATTTCCATTACCTATCGAATTATGTCTTCTTTCCAGATTTCTCCGCCCCAACAAGCCCTGGGATCCACCTAGCGACATTGAGCAGACAGTCCTAGAGATCTGCACAGAAAATGGTCTGAGCACAGACTCGGAGTTCATGTCGTTGAAACTTAAGTTTACGGTGCTAAATGCCTGCTACCAGGAGACTGGGCATAGTGTACCGAACTCTTTACTGCATAGTATTGAGACTGTTGGTGAGTGTTAATATATTATAGGGCAATCTTACACAAATCAACCTAGTCCCACAGTAAGCTCAATAAGGCTTGTGTGTGTAATGTGTTATGGGCACTAGATGACAATATTCAATATATGGATAAGTATGGATAAGATAAATACTTAAATTTATACATAGAAAATATCCATAACTTAGGAACAAATATCCATGATAAATACTAAAATAAATGGCCAGGATTTAAACCCGGCACCTCCTGCTTCGTAGGCATGGTCACTACCGAATTTGCTAGGAGGCTCTTAACCCTTTGACCGCCAAAGAAATAAAAGGATGCGCACGGAAAGTCATGTCCCCAGCGCCAGCATGTGACATCACATCCAAAATATAAGGGAGTTGCCTCAAGCGTTGGCTCTGAGGGCACAATTTTTCCGTGCAATGCTTGGCGGCCAAAGCATTAATAAATGAAGGGGTATTCTACGAAATTGTCTACCATGACTAAGGAGTCTAAAGGGGTGTAAAAATATTCATCAACTTAAAACAGAATAAATATGTCATAATAACGAAAAAAGTGTTTTAATAGGAATGCTTCAGAGACTATTTTAAAGTTTTCCTTAAAACATTGCTTGTACAATACAACTAAATTGTTAATCTCTTTTCTTTAAAAACCAATAACTTTGTTTCCAGAGGACTTGCTAGAGTTTTACAAGACTCCAGTGGACACTGTAACACCATTTGATGCTTTAAAGAAGATGGATTTACCCAAGAATCTGCATGTGCAGGAGGACTATGTCAGATTCCATCCTGGTGAGTTGGCCATAGACACACATTAGGAGTGGTCCTGAAATAAAGTAGCCGTGTACTATCTCATATATTTTTAGGGTTCCGTACCTCGAAAGGAAAAAACGGAACCCTTATAGGATCACTTTGTTGTCCGTCCGTCCGTCCGTCTGTCAAGACCCTTTTTCTCAGTAACGCGTGGAGTTATCAAGCTGAAATTTATATCAAATACTCAGGTCTACTGTCCCTTGGAGCTGTGAAAAAATCAAACTTCTAAGCCAATGCAATCAAAAGATACAGCCGTTTATGCCGCATATTTTCGAAACTCGCAAGGGAATCAAAACCTACAGGGTACTTCCCTTGAACTCAGAATCTTGAAATTTGGTCCGAAGCAACGTCTTATAGCACAGATAAAGGAAAAATTACGAAAATCGTACATTTTTAGTTACATCATAATTTTTTACTACCCCTATATAGATACAGGTTTGTACGAACCCTCGGTGCGCGAGTCCGACTCTCAATTGGCCGGTTTTTTAATTTGGTGCAAATTTTGAAGCAGCATTTTTATTATTAATCCGTAGATACAATACTATAATATTAAAATGTGTGCGCATAAATGATAGATTTTTTAAATAAGTTTTCGTGTTTTTATTTCAACATACTTTGTAACTTTTTGAACAACATAATTAGACATTCTTCACTCGACATCTGCTACAATGCCACAATGTATTTCCATTTTCACATCCCGTTTTACACTTTTAAGAATTTCATCTTACCAAGAAGCTACATAAATTAACTGAATTTTAGCTAGGGTAGCCAGGAAGACTCTCTAATCTAACCTCTGACAAAGGTTTTTATATGGGAGACAATTTTCTGTAAAAAAAGCAAATAGACTTAATTAAAAATTCCATGTAACTACCTCAAAATGAAGCCAGATACAAAAGTTAACTTTTGAAGAAAGACAGTTTATTAAAGTATAAAATAGCTCATCAAATAAAACTATAGGGAAAAACTATGTTTGTGAGGAAAACTTCATAAATTCTGTCAGAAGATGCTGTTCAAAAAATTGTCTGTATGATGGAAGACAAAAGACGAAAACTTGCAAACACTCTTTCATTTAAATATGATTGTATATATGTTTTGTATTATTGTATCTACAGATTATTAAAATATAAACACTGCTTCTAAATTGGCACAAAATAAAAAGAAAAATAAGAGAAAGGCCAGCTACTTTTTTCTCGGACCACTCTTTAATTTATATGTAAAAATATCTGCAATGAAGTCTTCATCAACAGTACTAACAAACTTTTCCTTTAATACCGTGCTGGTGGCAAACAAGCATGCAGTCTATCAAACAGTACCTAATAGTATAGATAAATAAGTAATAGATTGATCAATCTATACATAGCAAAACTACTTAAGTACTACTTAAATAATAAACACACTTAAATCATAATATGTATTATGTTTCAGACAAGGACACCCTGTTTGATGGCCAATCAGCATTCCCCAAGAGCTCCACCATTGTCTCTGGTTTGAAGACCAGGAAGAAGTATGAGGGTTACTCCGCTAAGCGATCATGGCCTTGAGCTAATTATTATGTAAATTAAATAAATGCTAAATAGATTTATGTGTTAGATGTTTAATAAAACTGTTGATAGGATGAAAAATGGTTTTATTTGTTCTTATTAGTCATCATCATCAATTATTTAAGAGCTGGGCTCTTGGCGGTGGACCAATTTCGATGGATGTTTGTCCTTTGCTTTCTCCTTGAGAGCCTGATACGAAACGACGTTTATTTTTTCCTTTAATTGGTCCCTGTATGCTCTTCTTGGCTTTATTAGTAAGCTTTTCAAATGAGTGGAGTAATACTTGAATAATTAAGAAAGATGTGGCTTATAATAAGTCACTTCTTCAAGTGAAAATAGCTTGAGCATACAATTAAAAGGAACCTTGTGTAATTTAAAAAAGAAATACAGTTTATAATAACTAATGTTCCTCCCTCCACTTTATAAGTTTTACAAACTAGGGCCTATAACATTGGTTTATTAAGTTTACTTTGTAATTAGGGAGAGGGGAGACAGGCAAACCTATTTTAATACTCTTATTTCCTGATAGCTCTTAGCTACATTCTAAATATACCTTTTTTTCAGTTAATTTATTTTTTAAATTAAACATTATTTAGTCAGTGGTAAGTACCCATATACCTATATATTAAGTACCTAGGTAAATGTTTTTATTTGAGATTAAAGACACTCATAGAAAAAAAAATAGAAAGATAAACTAGGCAACATTTCCTAGGCGGTCTTATAAATAATAAAAATACGGAACCCTAAAAAGGAAATTCATTTTCAGGGTACAGGTATGTTACGGTCTATGTGGTACCTACTACCTATCACAGAAACTTTTTAAATAGTAGCACATTGAAGCAATTTTCTATAGGTAGTTAACCAATGATAGGTAGTGAACTTAAATAAGGAGATACACTCATAAATAGTGTGTTCGATTATGTATGCCGATGATGCTGAACCACACTTCGCCTATGCGGACGAATATTTGTGTTGCGTCTCTTTCTTATTGTATAGAATAAGAAAGAGACGCAACACGAATATTTGTCCGCATAGGCGAAGTGTGGTTGCTCCATGAGATATGGATAACCTAACTAATACTATCAAGGTAATTTAAGTTGTATACTGACATTAGTACCTACATTACTGACCTTACCGAGCCAACTTCAAGCTCCCTTATAGTTAGAGAGATGAGGAAAAGAGTATGAACAAACTACAGGGAGATGGTTTTTCAAGTAGAGGAGAGAACCGTTAACACTTGATTTAGTATAGAATAGAACAGAGAAAGAGGAAATTTACTTTGCTTTGCAGTTTTCCCAATCACTTTCCAGAAAAAATTGCAAAGTAACAAAAACTTGCGCTGCGCTCGCGACTTACGAAAAACGAATTTAGCGACATTTTACTTTACTCGTACGACACATAGTGACATCTGGTAAGCATACGGGGTAATATCCAGCATTCATCAGTTTTGTGTCACTAGATGGCAGCTATGTTCGAAAAATATATTCCGCCTACGGAAAAAGTAAATTAGATGTGAAAAAGTTCTAGTACATAACTGATTTTATTATTACGTAGCCATAACACATTTATGTTTAAAAGTTAATTAGAAAGCGTTACCTGCATAAATAAAAATCTTCCGACGAGTTTCGCATTATGTTCGTATCAAATTATGTTACCTCTTTTGTTAGTTTATTTCTATTTTTAACCGACTTCAAAAAAGGAGGAGGTTCTCAATTCGACTGATTTTTTTATTTTTTTTATATATTTTTTTGTATGTATGTTACTCGATATCTCCGAGAATCGTGAACCGATTTTCAAATTTTTTTTTTAATCGAATGGGTATAACCCCCAGATGGTCCCGTTGGCACCAAGTCGGGGTCTGATGATGGGATCTTGGAGAACTCTTCGGTTTCGTTTGACAAGCGTTCGCGTATCTTACCGAACCGATGAGTACGTTGCTCTTCCGATTCAGTCATTAGGCGTTCACGTATCAAATGGAGTCTTTGGGCATGACTTTCAGGACTTTCATGCCTGCGAATATAATTAGTTTTCGATCGCATTTGAGAAAGCCTAAATTCACGCTTGCTCGAACTCTCCTTTGAAATGCTGATTTAATTTCTTCGCCTATTTTTCCTAAGTCTATAAGATAGACTTCTTTCATCTTTTGTCTCATTAGAACGACGCTGGCTCATCGAGGCAGCTCTTTTAGACGGTCTACTCATTATTAATTTTCACTAAAAAGTACAAAATAAACCAAAATTTTTAACAAAAAATAAAACCGCCTTCAAAAAAAACCCGCACAAAAAGATTTACAAAAAAACGGTTTAGAAAAAAAAACCTACCCTAAACACTAAAAAGAACAAAATATTTTTTTTCACACAAAATATTTAAGCTACGCTAATTTGAATCTGTACCTATGTTATATATTTACAACATTAACATATTAGGGCTTAACTGCAGAGTGATTTTTCATCAATAATATTTTACACGTCAAATATTATGTACCAACGCTAAATTATTATTTACCTATAAGAGATATTTACAATATTTACATAACAGTTCCGACTGCTTAGACGAAAGTATTACAATTTAACACGTATTTACATTTTTACAATCATTATTTATGTTTGGAGTCGGTGCCAGCCAAACTAAGAAAAAATAAATAAGATACTTGAATAACAATAGACCTAAAGTACTACAAAATATATAAAACAAATTAATTAACAAATAGGTAAGTACGCATAACATAACATAACATAAATACTCTTTATTGCACACCTCAAATAATAGACACAAAGTATAGGTACAAAAGACACAAACAAAAAAGCAGAGGCAAAACAATTGGCGGTCATATCGCTAAAGAGCGATCTCTTCCAGACAAACTTTGGGAAACGGAAACCTTTGTAAATTAACAGAAAAGTAGGTGTTGCAAAGCGAATAAACCAAACATTAATATACATACTACCTATCGTACCGACTCTTGATTCTGTAATTTCAAAACCGATTTTACTATCCTACATCAAGAAACGACAATTGCTATTTGGATAAGCGCATACAAAAATTCGCTTCTTAGAGACGACCGTCAACGACGTCTGCCCTCACGTGTCTGCCCGCGTTCGGGTCAAACAGCCAGGCATTTGCCCCCTACCCGCGCGCGCGCGGGCGTGGCCATAGCTCGCGTAAATGCTGCCTGCGCCTTGCTTATTAATATTGTTTCCCCTCAACCCCGGGTGCAGGCTGGCACCGACTCCAAACATAAATAATGATTGTAAAAATGTAAATACGTGTTAAATTGTAATACTTTCGTCTAAGCAGTTGGAACTGTTATGTAAATATTGTAAATATCTCTTATAGGTAAATAATAATTTAGCGTAAGTACATAATATTTGACGTGTAAAATATTATTGATGAAAAATCACTCTGCAGTTAAGCCCTAATATGTTAATGTTGTAAATATATAACATAGGTACAGATTCAAATTAGCGTAGCTTAAATATTTTGTGTGAAAAAAAATATTTTGCTCTTTTTAGTGTTTAGGGCAGGTTTTTTTTTCTAAACCGTTTTTTTGTATGTTGTTTTGTAAATCTTTTTGTGCGGGTTTTTTTTGAAGGCGGTTTTATTTTTTGTTAAAAAGTTTGTATTTTGTATTGAATTTTATTTGTTTGTTTTTAATAAAATCCAATCCTAAACGAAAAACGTCACTAACGTCAAGTTGACATTGACACTTGTCGGGTTGTCAACCAGGGTTGCCAACCGTACGAGAATTCTCGTACAAATACAAGATTTGTGGTCTTCTGTACGAGGTACGAGGATACTATCGATCTCGTACACTTATGTACGAGATTTTGACTCATGAAATTTAAAAAGCAGATTTTTTTTTACTGTGGACTTATAATTTATCCACAACTGCACACTGGCCTGATGTGTTACATGAAAAGTAGACATTGGGTATGATTATGTTGGACAAAGAGGCATATCGCTTCTAATTCGCAGGCTTATCGCTTTCATCTGTCTTTACAACAATATGTGTCTGCATTAAAAAGTAAGACTAGCAAACTAGCAATAGTGATATAATTATTCAACTCTGTGCTCTATAACATACTCTGTATCTTTTCAAAATTGTTTTGCATCTATTTTGATATTCGCATGTTTATAATTTTGTTATTGTACTTATAATTTTAGATATAATGTTTATTAGCTTGAAATGAATTAAATGGAATGAAATGAAATAATTTATTTGCAAGAATACGGTGACATAAGATCTTACATTTATAATTTCATGCGTATTCAACACGAGTACAGGAGTGCGATTTTTGAATCTCACTGGTGATATCAAAGCTAAAGTCACCGGTGACTAAAATTATCACCGATGACTTTTATGTCACCATTTTCCAAAAGCCGTATTTTTGAAAGTCACACGCTGTTTACCAACATGCAGAAATTTTACAATGTCAAATTTACAATTTTACAAATTTTACCAATGGTTTCGTAAGCCGATGAATTCTTTCTGCGACGCCTACCGCAGCTGGATTATGTTGACGGTGAGGAACGTCATCGTCTTCGTCGCTGTCCGTGTCCGTCATCGTCATCATAATGTACTCCTCCAGGCTTGCCATTTTTAGGGTTCCGTAGCCAGAATGGCAAAAACGGAACCCTTATAGTTTCGTCATGTCCGTCTGTCCGTCCGTCCGTCCGTTCGTATGTCACAGCCATTTTACTCGGAAACTATAAGACGTATCTTAATAAAATTTAGACATAATGTGTATTTTGTATGCCGCTATTTAGTTATGTAGTAAAATTGCTGAAAAAAAATTTTTGGGGGGGGGCGCTCTATACATGTAACAAAATTTCAATTTTTTTTTACCAAATATCAACATGTTGCACATCAATCGATAGGTCTTTAAAATTAACATTGAGGTTTCTTTGAACAATTTGTGATTACTGATTAAGTAAATATTTTCAAAAATAATCGCTTCGAAAGTCAAAAAAATAGCGTCCCCCCCAAAATCACAAACTTTCTACGAAAATTGTTTTGTACGTTATCGGTTAAGCCATTTTTGAGTTATTTCCAAAAAGCTTCTTCAATAGGCATCAGACCTTTTGGCATTAGTTTGGTTCTTATTCCATTGAAGCTACGGAACCCTCTATTATAGGTGGTCCGACACGCACTTGGCCGTTTTTTATATTTTCAATAAATCGTCGCAATCACAAATGTCACAATCGAGCCCCGCTGCTAATTCTTCCGTAAAACATACTTTGGCGTTTTTGGCAGAAGTCACATACGTCAACTGTCGAAAACAATCGCATGGTGATTTCAATTACGAGTAGGTAGGGGCACTCGTAAATCGATATCATAGGTATGACAAATGTAAGTCACCGATGAGTTTCAAAAATACGAACTTTCGGAAATCACTCACATCGGTGAGAATTAGTCACTTGGTGAGATTCAAAAATCGCACTCCAGGTGTGTAAAATTTACCTTATAATAATTCTTACCATGTCATTAATTCATAATCTAATGTCAACTAATACAACTGTTTATTATCATTTTTTGTCAAATACTCCTTTATACTATAAAAACGTTCCTGAAGCCATTTCGTTAACTTAATTTTAAATGAGGTCTCATTTTGCAATTTCTTTATTTCAGGTAGGTTGTTGTACAGAAGGATACATATATTGTAACAGTTTTTCTTATATATATCGGCGTCACAGCGAGGCTGATTTAAAAGATTCCTATATTGAGCTCTCACATGTCTCAGACCACTTTCAGTACGTTGTGTGAAATAATGTGGATTTTTCTTGACCATACAACATGCGTCTTTAATGTACAGGCATGGAAGTGGGAGAACATTAAACTTTTTAAATAAAGGTTTACAACTTTCAAGATACCACGCATTGTCCAAAGACTCCAAAGCGCGAATACAATCTTTTTGGAGATGAAATGCCCTCTCTATATCAACGGATATTCCCGATATAAGTAATCTTAAGTAAGCTTTTAATATTAACTCAATCGTATTTCCAACTGAGCATCAGAAATGTTTAAATTTATTTGTGGAAACTGTTTGGCTTGTGAATGTATCATCTGATTGACCATTTGTATTGCATTTGCCTTTGTTTCCCAAAGGTTTAAATAAATAAATAAATAATGCACGACTAATAGTCTCCTAATCTAGTCATTAATACCACCACTGCTTATTAAATTGGAAGTCTTGGGTTCAAATCCTGATCAGGGCATTTATTTGTGGGACTAAGCCTTTAGTCCGCCTCTTGTACTTTTTATTTTTGTGCAAAAAAGTTTATAATAAATAATAATAATTAACAAAAATAGTCGGTACTGGAATCAAAGATGATGAATTTAAAACCCACAGATTATAAATGATTAACTTGAAGACTTAGAAACTCTGCATCGGAACTGCAACGGAAAATCGGCATCTGGACCTACCCACCCTCTCGGGACTCGGATCCCTGGCAGGCAGCGAGGACTATGGAAGCGCCGAAGAAACCGCAGGCGACGCCCCCGCACCCCGCATCATGACCCCCACCCCCGGAGGTCAAGAAGAAGAAGACGTAGCAGCAGAGCTGGACAGAATTATCTCAGCCTTGCCGCCACCTGAAAAGCATCTATTCTCGCCCATATCGCCCGCCGACCAGCCCCAGACCCCCATGGAACAACTGGAATATGATTCCATTCTAGTTGCCCGATGGACGGAATGGAGCAACCCATCGGCGAGCCTAAGGGCGTGGCTGGACGCCTTTATCAGAATAAGCAGCCACCAGTTGGGCAAGCCAACTGTGCTCCTAGCAGAAGACGCAATATTCCTTAAATTCCTCAAGGAAAACCCGGATGTGTTTCGTCCCGAGAAACGCTCAAGACCCAGCCCAGCCGCCGACGACGGCACCCAGGAGAAGCGCCAGTGCAGAAAGCGCACACCACAAGCCCCGAGATTACGCTGCAGGTCCAAATCGGCAGAGGTGACCACTCGCGCCGCCACCGCCCCATGGAGACCACCACCACCAGGGAACCCACAGAACATCGTGGGCCTCCAGGTGGTGCAAAGAAACCTTTTTGACTTCGCCACAGCCCAGCAAGAGCCGGCAAAGGAAATCGCCAGCACCCCCGCCACCCAGGCGGAGATAGCAGAGCAGCAGAGACCAGCACAAGTGGAGCGGCTCCCAAAGAGTTCCACCACAGCGCCCCAGCCACAAGTAGGAGAGGAAGGAGCCGCGGTTCTTCCGCAGCCACAAGCCCTACTCGCACCAACGTACGCCGCAAGAGTGACATCCAAGCCCCACTCGCAACCAAGCCCCGCCCCAGCGGAGCCGCAGAAACCATCACCCTCAGCCCCAGCCCCGGCTGAAGCAGCGCTCACAAGGCCCTCCACGGAGGACCAATCACCAAATGAAGAGTCGCACTCTACTTATGCAGCGAAGGCGGCCACTCCTTCCCAGCAAGAGAGAAAAGAAGAAGAAGCCACACAGCAACCCAAGACCAAGGCCAAGCAGGAAAAGTACCCGCCAATAGTGGCCCCGCTACTCCCCGGCTGGACCAAGGTATTGAAAGAGCTCCACCAAATACTGGGGCATGCGGTGAACTCCAAATCAATAGGAAAAGGGCTCCTGTTCACACCGAAGACGGGAGAAGAATACAGAGCTACATACGATTACCTGGAGAAATTAGAGGCATCCCTGGGGGAAGAACGCGCACAAGAAATGGAGTGGCACGTGTACGCGAAGGACGACATGAAACAAATGAAGGTGGCACTGAGGGGGCTGCCCGTAGACACACCTCTCGAAGAGATAAGAGCAGCATGCACGGAGCTCGGATATCCCGTAGCACACGTGAAGCAGATAAACGCCAGGGGGGGCCGGCCAGGCTGCATTTACTTCGTGCAGCTGACCGGTCCCCCGAAGGACTACACAGCGATATACGGGATCAAGGAGCTCCTGTATCTGAATACAATAAAAATAGAAGCATGGAGAGGAAAGAGCGGCCCACCCCAGTGCTACAGGTGCCAGGGCTTCCGCCACCACTCCCAGGGGTGCCACAGGCGGCAGAAATGCGTCCGCTGCGCCGGGAGCCATCCGGCCAGCGAATGCACGAGGCCCAAGGAACAGCCCTGCACTTGCGCCAACTGCGGGGGCCCCCACCCCGCAAACTACAGGAAATGCCCAACTTTCATTCGCGAGGCCAGAAACTGGAAGAAGGCGGGCACCAAAGCGCACGCAGTTCCAAAAACACCAGGCCCAGTGACGAAGGCAGCCGTTCAGAAGCCCACGGTGGAAGAATCGGCGCCCGCCTCCCTAATGGCGCCGGCGAACCCCCCCCCCACAAAGGGGAGCACAGCCGCCCTCGTCCAACCAGAACACCAAGGCGAAAAAGAAGAACAAAAAGAAGAAGAAGCCAACGGTGCCGATTCCCGGCGCCGACGCAGCATCGGTGCAGACCCCTGCACACAAACCGGCTCCAGAAACCCCAGAAGAGGACATGGGCGCAATGATCGCAGCCCTCCTCCAAGCAGCAGCACGCCAAGGAACGGAGGCGGTCCGAAGCGCGCTGAAGAAGGCAGCACTCCTGCCATCCCCAGCACACCCAGCCGAAGGCTGAGGGTGGTCTGTTGGAACGCCCAGTCGTTAAACAGAAAAGGGGCCCTGCTCAAGAACTTCCTCCACGAGCAAAACGTGGATATCCTGCTGGTCCAAGAAACCTATCTGAAGAAGGACTTGAAGATGGGGGGATACGCGGTCTACCAGCATAACGAGACAAACCAGCAGGGACACTCGTACCGCGGGCTAGCCGTGATGGTCCGTAGAACCATAGTCCACCAGCCTGTCGACTTCGTGCACCACGACTCCATCTCGGCGCTCGGAGTCGACATCAGGGTGGCAGATGGCGACCTCTGGCTCTACTCCGTGTACCGACCACCAACAAGCCCGACCGACAGCAGCCTACGAGCAGACCTGCGGGCGCTATTCCAGCCCCCAGGGCCGACCATCCTGGCAGGGGACTGGAATGCCAAGCACCTGGCATGGAATGCTACGAGGATAGATACACCGGGGAGAGCAATCCACCAAGCAACAATGGACTACAACTGTGACATTGCGGGACCAGAAGAGCCCACACACTTCGCCGACGCTCAAGCAACCTGCGATGTCATAGACTTTGTAGTCCACAAGAGCATCCAAGCAACTCTGCACCTGGAGGTGCTGCCCGACTTACCATCGGACCACCGGCCAGTTCTCATCACCCTGGACTCAGCACCCTACTCCGCCCCAAGGAGAACACCAAGAAGGAAGACCGACTGGGAGGCCTTCTCAGCAGCACTTACCAACCCGGCAATTGGGCCAGTCTCCACTCCGGAAGAAGTGGAAACAGCAACAACTACCATCACCCGGAGCATCCAGGCGGCATTGAAATCATCATCGCGCACTATCCCCGTCGGAGAGAGGTGCAAACCCCTCCCGGCGGAGATAAGAAACTTAATATTGCGAAAACGCCAGACGCGAAGGAGATGGCAACACACCAGATGCCCAACAACAAAACACGAGCTCAACAAGTTAGTGGAGGAAGTGAGAATGAAGCTAAGAAACCACGCAGCAGAAGAATGGGAGGCCCACGTTGCAAGCATAGGCGATGACGTGCCCTCAATCCATCGCCTGTGCAGGCAACTGGGAGAAACCAAGGAAGCTGTCAGACCATTATTTGACGAAGGAGGAACGCTGCGGTACAGAGCAGAGGAGCGAGCTGAGCTGTTCGCGGACAGCCTGGAGGCCGCGTTCACCCCGAACCCCACTGAAGACGAAGCCCATACCAGGGAGGTGGAGCAACGACTGAGGGGGTACTTCGAGCAGCAGCTGGAAGCGGAGGAAGACCCGATCTTCTTCACACCCGGCCAAGTCAGAAGAACACTGGCAAGATCCAACCCCAAGAAGGCCCCGGGCGCCGACTCGATCCCGAACATGGCACTCCGTCACCTGCCACAGCACACCGTTGTGGCAGTGACACGCCTGTTCAATGGGATCATGCGCTCGGGACATTTCCCGAAGACCTGGAAACTTGGCCGGGTCGTCGTATTGCCGAAGACAGGAAAGGACAGGAGAAGACCGGGCAGCTACAGACCCATTACACTGCTCAGTACTCTCTCCAAGACATTCGAGAAGCTCCTCCTCGGAAGACTCCAGCCGCACATAGTTCCAAGCAGTTCGGCTTCCGCTCCGAACATTCAACCACGCTGCAACTGACCAGGGTGCTCTCCTTTATGGCGGAGCGCATGACGCAGAAGGAGCATATCGTCGCGGTGTTCCTGGACATGGAGAAGGCGTTCGACAGGGTCTGGCACGAGGGCCTGCTAGTCAAACTGTCGGCGTCTTCAGCCCCACGCCGGATCATCAGAGTCATCCGCTCCTTCCTCACCGAGCGCCGCTTCCAAGTGGCCGTGGAAGAGGCCCTGTCCACAGAGCGCCCGATCCTCGCGGGCGTCCCCCAAGGGAGCTGCCTGTCTCCAGCATGTTACGCCTGGTTCACCGATGACATCCCGGTGGTCGGTGGCGTCAAGCTGGGACTATTCGCAGACGATGCGGCCTACTACACATCGTCTATCACACCTGCACACGCTGCGCGCAAAATTCAGCGCCAGCTTGACGTCCTACCCGAGTGGCTGACCAAATGGAGGCTCTCGGTGAACGCGGGGAAGACACAGGCGCTCCTGACGGGCACCAAACCTACACCACCGCCGCTCCGACTCCTCGGCGAGGAGATAGAATGGCAGCAGAAGGCAAGATACCTCGGGGTCACCATCGACAGGGGCCTCACAATGAAGCAGCACGTGGACGAAGTGGTGAGCAGAGCGAGAACTGCGCGCGTAAAACTACGTCCGGTGCTCAACAGCAGCCTACCGTTCCGTACAAAGCTGGGGATCTACAAGGCTTATGTCAGGTCCAGACTGACATACGCGGCTCCCGCCTGGTATGCCAGGACGGCAGAGTCAAACAGGCGGAGACTCAGGGCGCAGGAGACGCTAAGCCTTAGGACCATCGCCAGAGCCCCTCGCTACGTACGGAACAGGACAATATACAAGGACTACGAGATCGAGACACTGGACGAGTTCATCGGACAGCTCGCGCACAGGATGTTCGCCGCAGCCGATAACTCCCAACACCAGCTGCTGCGAGGGATAGCCCCCTTGCATACCCGCCCCACAGATGCCCGCAGAGCACGAGCCCAACCACGAGAGCTCGTGCCCACACAAGATTCCTGAGGAAATCCACCAAGCCGCAGAAAGGCCACCATGACAGCTATGATGGCCACCAACCAGCCAGTATGAAGAAGATGGTCGAGAGCGAGAAAGAAACAACCATGCCGATTTTAAAAATCGCGCAAGACAGCCCGTGTCGTAGTAACGACACGCGACAGAAACAGCCAAAGAGGGCTAAAAACCCTGAGATGGCCTCCTCACGCCCCCCCCAAGGGGAGTGTAAGATGACACTGGTAGTAGTTAGAAACTCTGTACCAAAGAACATAATACTCACTGCTTTGTACCAGAGACTGTATGGATTTGAAATATACAAACCATAACTAACAAGATGTTTTTTGTGCGATTACGGTGTCATCTGCGTAGAGCTTTGCGCATCTGTCCTCATTATCGAGTGCGTAGCATTGGCCTTTAGGAGCAACACTTGCCAAGCGGAATTCACCTATCCTAGACAAAAATCAGCCAGAAGGCGAAAAATTTGTCTATGGTGACTGAATTTTTATATGGAGCCCATAGACAAAATTCAGTCAGAAGGTGTTTTTTTTTTTTGACAGCTGAATTCCATTAAAGTAAGTGTGTGTTGCACCTTAATTTTCAAAGTCAAGGTCTTCCAGCATAAGTTAAGGAAAAAGACCGAAAATATAGTAAATTTGTTGTTCTATTCTATCACAAGACAAAAAATGCGATTACAAACTATTTTTTTTTCTTTTCGTTACAGTAATTTTCGGTGTCTGTTAAAATTGTGTGATGTACGAAAGCCTCAGGGTGCGAGTTCGACTCGAACTTGGCCGTTTTTTTTTGTTTTCTAATGTACATGGTTTGAATGCCAAAATACGAGATTTTTTAGTCGAGCATGTACGAGAAAAAAAGTTCTAAGGTTGGCAACCCTGTTGTCAACTTGTCACTGTCAGTCGGTCGGTCCGGTCCATCGGCTGTGTCGCTCTACGGCGGAGGTTATGACCCGTAAAGTGATCTAAAATTTAATGGACATGTTTTCTTCATTAATTCCTTATTAAAGTAATTAACTATCATATTGGCAATAAAAATGCATATCTTATTAATATTGTGTTTTATAATCACCGCTATATATTCGTGTGTCTCATGGTAAGTTTAGAAAATACCATCCCTATGTTATTGTTGTTGTTTTGCTGCATGTTTATTTCTGTTTTATGTATTTTTAGGCTCCTCCCGACGCTCTTAGCCTGGCTGTTCAAGAGAAAGTACCATATAAAGCTGAAAATAGGACGCATTGGTTTGCCGAAGCTAATATTACGAGACGTTAACTTATCTAGAGATGGATACTCAATTGTAAGTTAACGTTAAAAATATAACTGTAATCGTACTTGTTCCTTATTTTTAGTTTACTTGTAGCTGCGTGCTTCTAAAAACTTACAAATTACTGTTTTTATTAGCTATAATAGAATCGAAATCAAAATTAAAGTAAAACCGTTTTGGACTAGCACAGCAGATTTGTTTATGCATGGATCTAATTTTAATTAAGGTCAATGTTGCAAAGACTGTCATAAGTGCAAGATCGTCTACATATGCCATAACTCTTGTGTTTGTAGTTATTCAAATGCCACTAATACACAGACAGTCAGTTATGCTTTTTCTGCCATACTTGAGTAGACGGTTTTTCCTATAAGATTTTCTATCCCACATTACCCTTACACATAAAACAAGTCATATAATAAAGATACACAAAGTTTTTAACATGTTTATTAAACAGTTCCACCTCAATCACATTCTCATTCCACAGCAAATTGACGAAATCTCCTTCAGCAGTAGTTTCTTCAACTCCGAAACTAACAAACTTGTCTCCGTACTCATCAAAGGATTCAACGTAACAAACAACGTAGAAGAGAGACGGAGTACAGTAGAGACTATACTGAAGCCCCTTCTGTCTAAACAGAACTCCACCAATAGTAGGGGGGAGGTGGAGGAGATCAGTTTTGAGGAGATGGACCGAGGGTTGAGGGTTATGGAGAGGAAGCAGCTGGATTTTAGGGATAAAAAGCTACCGCCTAGCTTGATTATGTTTGCTCAGGTATGTTGGTTTATAACAACTTTTTTTTATGATTTTGATTCCTTGCGGATTTAATTAAGGTGAAATTGCCACTGTTGATGTTTTAAGACTTTCACAATCACATATGAGATGAATGTTCAGTATGTAAAATTATAAATTATATTTACTTTTAACCTTTTGACCGCCAAGCATTGAACAATAATGACGCGCCACCGACGCCACGGAATCGCGTTTTGTCAAGCGAAATTGAACTTTACGGAAGCCCGCGTAGGTCCCTATTGCATTACAAAGCCTGTCGGCTGTAGCCGTCGTTGGCGTCCATGGCACAACTTTTTGATGTCGGCCACAGCCGACTGTGGCGGTCAATGGGTTAAATATTCCAATTTTTTTCAATCTTTATTTAGTAAGCCTAGTTTTACAAGACATTTTCGCTTAATAATACATGTCACTTGGCGAGACTTAGAGACGGCAGGTGGACATTAAAGGTAACCAAATGGACGGGGCCTCAGGGCTCTAGAAAATGAGGGCATCCACTAGCCATGTGGCAAGATGAAATAATTGCTGCACTGGATAGAAATAGATGGAAACTTTGGAGGTGTCTTTTACCCACAAGGGGTCTCCAGGATGCATAAAACAATAATTCAACATTACTTAGATGTACTTAAAATGTCTCTATATAATCTAATAAAGCTTAAATAAATAAATTGCACTTACAAGAAACTTAGATGCTGAACAAATAACTATAGAGTGTGAATATTTGCACTATTTGTAAATTTGTAAATCCTAATTGAAATTGAAACTTTTTATTGCAGACTGGTACATATATTGTAGTCCTAATAACACTTATGGTCATGTGAAGTTGTTTGTTTGGATATGATAATTTGATTACAGAGATCAAAAATTACTAATGTTTTACTTTTAAGATGTATGTATGTATTACTAGCCTAATTAGAAATGTATAACTATGTTTTTATTATGTTATTTGTAATTCTTCTCGGGTCTGAGGTGTAGGGTTAGAACCGGTGTAGTTTTTTTTCCTTTTACTTTATAAACTATCTGACGAGTAAAAGTACCCTTATGGCCTACTTACAGAATAAATGTTTTAGTTTGAGTTTCTTAATAAATTATTATTTCTTTTATTACCATTATAGACTCCAAAAACTTTTACAAAAAATAATTTCATCGACAGTTCATGGGAGTCCACATAACCAACGCGACGGTAACTATCCACGGCCCCTCCTTCACCTTGGAAGCCTCAGCGTGCCAGTTGCACGCAGACGGCGCCGCAGGGGGCCCGGCGCGGGCGCTTGTGTTCTGCGCCAACCTACTGGAAGCTAAGGTACTCAGATTGCATTGTACCAGGGGGGTGTCACTACGCAGTTTAGTTTAGTTTAGGTTATTTGGCCGGCGCGCCTCCCGGGCAGGCGTATGACAGTCGGCTGCCGCTCGGCTCGCATGATAGCCGTGTCACGTGGCGCTGGCGTAAAATTGAAAACACACAATGGCTTCGAAACCTAAACCTCGATTTAATCCGAATAAAAGATATTATATTGGTTGCCCAGAAACAATATTAGGAACTGACGATGTAGGATTTTCAAAGGAATACGGCTGCGGCATAGCTATTTTCGTGAGAATCAGACATAGTACTAGTTCCGGATATTTTTTTTATGTTTACAGAATCAACGTTTGTAATTCCTACATATTTATCTTAAAAATAATAAATCAGTAGGCATATGTAGGTACAAAAACTTGTCAAGTGACAACCCGTGCCGACACTCACAGCTCGGTCATCGCGCAAAGAAGATTCACGGTTCGTGCGCGGTTATAAGTTTCGATTTTGCTTGCAGGCGGCGAGTATCGGTATAATTTTATACCTAAATTTGACTTTTGTGAAGGAGTGAATTTTCTGTACGGTAGTACTATTAGTTATTCTGTGATTGTACATTGGTGTCAACATAACCAAGTCGGTGACTATCCACGGCCCCTCCTTCACATTGGAAGCCTCAGCGTGCCAGTTCACGTAGACGGCGCCGCCGGGGGCCCGGCGCGGGCGCTTATGGTCTGCGCGAACCTGCTGGAAGCTAAAGGTAGTCAGATTATATTGTACATTGGTGTCAAGATAACCAAGTCGGTGACTATCTACGGCCCCTCCTTCACCTTGGAAGCCTCAGCGTGCCAGTTGCACGCAGACGGCGCCGCAGGGGGCCCGGCGCGGGCGCTTGTGTTCTGCGCCAACCTGCTGGAAGCTAAGGTACTCAGATTGCATTGTACATTGGTGTCAACATAACCAAGTCGGTGACTATCCACGGCCCCTCCTTCACCTTGGAAGCCTCAGCGTGCCAGTTGCACGCAGACGGCGCCGCAGGGGGCCCGGCGCGGGCGCTTGTGTTCTGCGCCAACCTGCTGGAAGCTAAGGTACCTTGGATACCTTGGCTTTAAGCAGTATCAATATACTCAATAACCCTTTAGTTATACTCTAAACAATTTGAACTGAACTCATCCACTTAGTGTCTTATCTTTTGTGTGTAAACCGCAGGCGCGCGTGCCACTATGAAAAAAATGGTTTGGCCACATGTTAGCATTTATTGAATTTCTACTATATGGACCACGCAATAGGATTCAATTTGAACTAATACGAAAAAAGCTCTAAGTTCTATACGGTTGCACCCAGTACAAGCGATTCAAATGCTCTAGAACCAGCGTAACTCGACACCGTGTTCCGAAACAAATGTGCGTAATTGGAGATCGCGCTTGCACTGGTATTCCGAGCGCACGGCTAGTTAGCGATTAGGAGGCAATTGTAATTTTCCCGAACGGGCAGGTAAAACAGGGTTGGATTCTGATTAAAACATTTGGGTGGATGTACGATTTACAAATATTTAATATACGAAATATATATACATATATAATAGATTTTAATAAATATTGGGTATGTTAAAATTATAATCAGACATATAAATAATCAACTATTTTAATATATGCATCAATATATTTCTGTTAATTATATAATAGCTTAAGATAATAATTGTTACTGACGATTCGAAAATGCTTGTTGCTATGCCTACTTGAATAAATACATTTTTGACTTTGAGTATTTAAAAGACTGATTATAAATGTAACATACTAAGCCTATATTTATTAAAATCTGTTATTTATTTATTTTCTTTTTAAATGTTTGTAAATCTGATAAGAAATGTAATAAACATGACAAACCCTCATTCGAGGAATAGTTGTAGGCACGTAATTAATTAAGAAAAAAAAAATGAAATTAATATGATGAAAAGATTAATATGTTTATTTTTGTACTGATTTAAACATAGACGATTTTCACTCATTATTATGACAAAAACGGGACCAAGTGCGGGTAGTTCGAAAAACCCGCGCAGCTAGGAGATGCTGATACAATTCCTCGCCAGTCTGCCTGCGACCACGAGCGTTACGGCACGCTCGAAACGTCAGGAAAATAATAAAAGTAAGTGTACGCGTTTAAGTCCCGTTTTTGTCATAATAATGTTTATTTTTGTTGACTAATTTGTACTATAAATATATATATTTTTATATTCTTCTACAACACATTCGAATTATGATAACAAACACAACTATAATGTAGATTCATATTATTTATATTTGAATTGAGTTATTCTCAGTACATCATTTGCTATAGGTAAAAGTAAGTCTAAGCTGTAAAATTAAGAAAGCGATTTAAAAATAATTGATTATTTATATGTCTGATTATAATTTTAACATACGCAATATTTATTAAAATCTATTATATCTGTATATATATTTCATATATTAAATATTTGTAAATCGTATATCCACCCAAATGTTTTAATCAGAATCCAACCCTGTTTTACCTGCCCGTTCGGGATAATTACAATTGCCTCTTAATCGCTAACTAGCCGTGCGCTCGGAATACCAGGGCAAGCGCGATCTCCAATTACGCACATTTGTTTCGGAACACGGTGTCGAGTTACGCTGGTTCTAGAGCATTTGAATCGCTTGTACTGGGTGCAACCGTATAGAACTTAGAGCTTTTTTCGTATTAGTTCAAATTGAATCCTATTGCGTGGTCCATATAGTAGAAATTCAATAAATGCTAACATGTGGCCAAACCATTTTTTTCATAGTGGCACGCGCGCCTGCGGTTTACACACAAAAGATAAGACACTAAGTGGATGAGTTCAGTTCAAATTGTTTAGAGTATACCAAAGAGCCATAATCTGGCTCCTTCGATCTAACATTGCCTACACAGGTATTTGGTGTTATCGTGGTTGTTAGGTTTCAATTTCCTGTTTGTGTAACCTTAAAAGGCTATCCTTACCTGCTCGTCCAGTTGGTTGGTTTCAGGATGTTGTTCGGGCTGCCCCGTTTCTGCAGTGCTTAAGGCATGTTTATGCAAGCTCGCACTGATGATTGTTATGCTATAATACGCAAAAGAATTGCCTCGTTGCTCTGCAGAGTGCGGGTCGGCTCCAACCCCATTCTAGCTACTGTAGCGAGTAGGGATTGCAATCCGGTACCGGATCCGGTTGGATCTTTTGGAACAAAAATAACCGGATCCGGTACCGGATTGCAATCCTTAGTAGCGAGTCGATATGAGTCGCCTATTATGCGCCATTTCGCTTGTGTCATGACCGCCACTAGGTGATCGTGTTGATATGCTGTTCTGTTCTGTTCTGTTTTGTTTTGTTTCACTAACACTTAGTTTTATATTATAAATATTACTAACGACATTGCTGTTTTTTAAATAAATAAATTTAAATTTATCCAGAATAGAGATTTTAATGAGAAAACATAAGAAAGTATACCCAGATTCACAATTGCATGCACAATTTATGAATAAATTCATTATGTGTCTATGCAATTTTGAATTTCATTGTACAAGTGTTCAACGTGAAATGTATTATGTTTCAAGTTATTAATCATTAATTACTTGTTAAAGGCGCGGGTGCTAAAGGAGCGGAGCGTGCTCGCAGAGGCGGGGCTAAGCGTATTGGTGGAAGGCACGGTTAAAGCAGATGGGCCGCTTAATGTCGAGGTAAGGCAGGCATTATTGGGTTTTATACACCACAACATACAGTCATAAGCACTCTAAACGGGCGAGGTGTTATCAAATTGAGAACATGCCTGTGAAATAAATCAATAAAACAATACAATTTTTACAAGTGAATGTTTCAAACCTGCCCCGTTTAATTAACTTCATAGTCTGCGTAATTATCAGCTATGGGTACCTAATCTTGCTAACCATAGTTGGGTCAGAGCACTTATCGTGATTAGAGTGATGCTGTTCAAGTTACGTCATCTTACCCTTTCTTACTTGTGTAAAAAGGTCGTATCTTCATAGAAGTTTCGTAAAGATGTAAGACTTTTTGGTACTAAGTGGGTGAGGTTTTCAAAATTAGCCTTTTTTTACCATAACGGTGGTAATCAAACATACGGCCCTGATTATAAGTACCTATGGACGCCTGCAAATCCAGAGGTGTCACTTGCGCGTTGCTGACCCTTTACTAAAGGAACAAGAGGGTCCGTCATCGTCAACACCCTCTTTGAGCTCTTTGGTAACCACTCACCAGCAGGAAAACACTATGAGTAGGGTCTAGTGCTATTTGACTGTGTTTTCTGTAAGGTGGAGGTACTTCCCCAGTCCGGCTCTGCTCCAGATTTGAGCGAGATAACATTCGCTGTGCTGTGCCCTACCACACATAGCGAGATGGCATTCGCACTTCGCAGTAGACATACCTCTCTCTTTTGGACGTAGTTTAAGGACATACACCGGTTCGATCGAATTTTTATCATTTTTTTTTCTGTTTTAGAAAATCCACTGCGCGATCAGTAACACCCAAATATCATTCCACGATGAGCTCCATGAGCTCGTTAAAAAGCAGAGGCGGTACAAGCGACCTCAGGTCAGACAGTTTACTACCGAGGATCCAGAGGCGTCGCCAGCGCTGCCAAGGTTGTCTCCTATCGTGCCAAAGGTAACAACAATGGACTTAATTTCCTTGCAATACGGTTTTAAATTGTACAGCTCATATAAAACGTCTGACTGAAGACTGTGGCGACTTAGAGTCAAAGGAATTTGAACCTTCTGTGCCTTAGGGACGTTTCGTATTTCAGCGATAGCGCCACACCTCGCCGGGACCTTGCGATTATTAGAGGCAGTGTCATTGAAATTTGAAATGTAACTACTGTATAGAAGGTACAAATTACCTTGACATTGAAATTAGTTATAGAGCTGGCTTAGAAGCAGCGACGGTACAGCCGATACGTGGATACGTAGATCATCATATCAGCCGAAAGACGTCCACTGCTGGACATAGGCCTCCCCCAAAGAGTGCCACAATGACCGGTCCTGCGCCACCCGCATCCAGCGGACTCCCGCGACCTTCACCAGGTCATCAGTCCACCTTGCGGCGGGTCTACCCACGCTGCGCCTTCCGGTTCGTGGTCGCCACTCGAGAACCTTTCCGCCCCAACGGCCATCGGTTCTACGAGCAATGTGCCCCGCCCACTGCCACTTTAGTTTAGCGATTCGGAGGGCTATATCGGTTACTTTGGTTCTGCTGCGGATGGCCTCATTTCTGATGCGATTACGCAGAGAGACTCCAACCATAGCCCTCTCCATTGCCCTTTGGGTGACTTTGAGCTTTCTTATGAGGCCCATTGTAAGCGACCACGTTTCAGTACCATATGTCATCACTGGCAACACACACTGGTCAAAGACTTTCGTCTTGAGACACTGCGGAATATTGGACAAAAATATGTGCCGTAGCTTCCCGAACGCTGCCCAACCGAGTCGGATTCGTCGATTGACCTCTTTCTCGAAGTGGGGTCTACTTAACTGGACAGTATGTCCTAAGTATATATAATCGTCCACAACTTCGAGTGTAAAGTCTCCGATTGTAACGGGAGTTGGTGCTACATGGGTATTTGACATGATCTTCGTCTTATCCATGTTCATCTTTAGACCAACTCGCTCGGAGGCTTTACTGAGGTCATCGAGCATCGTACTCAAATCCTCCATGGTCTCAGCCAAGACTACTATGTCGTCAGCAAACCGAAGGTGAGTGATGTACTCGCCGTTTATGTTGATGCCTAGCCTTCTCCAGTCCAGAGTCTTGAAAACATCCTCCAGTGCAGCGGTAAACAGTTACGATACGTAGATATTACAGCTTAAATTTCAGGAATTTACTAGCTAAACCCAGTCTCAGAAACTGTACCTTAAAGAACAGGCTGAAAAACCGAATATAGATGATATTGAAACATAATAAACTTAATTAATGGTTTGTTTGTTTTCAGATATTTAGTTTAAAGATTGACACAACAAATGTAACGTGCATAGACAACGTTACAAAAGCGGAATTCAAGGCATCTTTAAACAGTTTTCAGGTAAGAAATCACAATTAAGGATTTACGAATTAATCGAACGTCTTGTATAGTAGGCATGATGATTGTTTTTTCATGTATGGTATTAACCGATTCGTTTTGTTGTAAGGCTCAAATGTCTATATGGGGCCATTTGCGTTAAAACAACACAAAAGTCAGAAATGAGACTTGAAGTCTAAAATTTGCATTTGATTCTCAAAACACTCCTAACAAAATGACGTGCAAAAGTGATGTCACAATCAAATAGTGGCGCTGTATAAAGTATGTTTACAGTGAAATGTTGAGTTTATGTATATGGTTACCATACAGTTTATTTTACAGGAAAAGTGTTAAAATCTAATGTTATCATTGTATTTTTTAAGTTTCGTTCTTTAAAAAATCGTAAAGATTTTAATAATTTTTATTTCATGATTTTTGGATATATTGATCATTTTGCATCCTATCAACTATTTTTTATTGCATAATTCAATATGTGCCATCATCCCTATTCCTGAACTGGTTTGCAAGTCAATCGCGAGTTCTCAATTCGAGGCAGACTACCAGTTATGATTAAAGTGTAAAATGTCTTAGCTTAAATCTTATCAAACAAAAGTACATTAAATCTTTACGCGTCTTCGTAGTTTGTTTATAATAGGCAAGATGCAATATTTTCATTTATGCTTTCATTTGAAAGAATTGCACGTAGAATAGACCACGAGTGTATTAAAAAATGAAAGTACTATGATTTATAGTAAAAAATTGCTGTTACAAACTGACAATTTAAATTTTCGCGCCTAAACGGATCTACAGTTTCTGTGACGTCACTCATGTGTGTCACTCCATATTTGTTCGTTCACAGTGTCAAATTATTGTAGTTTTTTAAATTTTTTGACCTGGATGCTAGCCTTTTAAGCCAAATCCCATAGAAAGTTGCCAACCCCATTAGTTGTCTTAACAGGAGTGACGTCATCAGACGCTGATTGGTGGATTAAAACACGTTCCGTTTCACATTACTTCGAATCCTAATTATTATGTGAAATTAGTTTAAACTAAAATGAAAACGTTATAATAATAGCTATTATTTTATGTTTTTTCAACATTTGATTACAAAATAATGGTATATATGATAGCTGCATCTTCCCTATTGACATTTTCCAGGTGAATTCAAGGTTCAGCGCCGCAACCGTACACACGAACGCTGCAGGCGTGGAATCAAACGCTCGCGTCCAAACGTATGTGGCGTTGCAGATGGAACAACTGCAATTAACTGCGCAGTGCAGGTCGAGGGAACCTTCCGAAGATGTGTTGCTGTATAATAATAAGCTGAAGTTAGATGCAAAGGTAGGTTTGAAAGACAAATAATTGTGCACTCACTCATGTTCGATTCCCTTAACAGTTGGTGGAACTCGTTTTATTAGAATCAAAGGATTTAAACCTTATATGCAGAAGTTCCATTCCATTAAATAAATTCATTCATTTCATTTTAACATTATGTTACAATCAACTAGAGATGCGCAAAACGCTTCACTGAATTGAAAAGATTGATTCATATCTTTCGCTCGCGGAGATAATTATCACTTATTTCGCTCAGTGGATCTGTTCGCATATTCGCATAGTCTCACTCGTTTGACTCGGCCGGCTCATTCAAATCATGAGTGGGAAAGAGCGAGCAAGTAACACTGTGAACACTGAGATAGATGAGTTACTGAGCGAGTTAAATCTTCAGTGAGTTGAAGAGTGAGTGAGTTGAATCAAAAGATATAGTTCATTTAAATCACTCACTCGTGAACGATCCATGTCTACAATCAACGCCGTGACGTAAAACAGAGGTCTTACGGCAATGTTATATAAAACTAACAAGTTTAGAGGTACCAATTTTTGACCGAGTTGAAAACTTTAGCTACTTAATTTATTACGCGCTTCACAGACCTACTGCCTCCTCATTTTACAGTTTAACTTCCATATATTTCTGTCACTGTTGCGGAAAGCTTAGGCCTCCATTTAGATGCACACGAAACCCGCAAGTGTGCTTCGGCGACACGCCTCTGATTCCCGACACGACGCATGATAATTTGTATTCGACAAATTGTTCCAGAATCCTATGCCAGGTGAGACGACGGAGCCACGCAGTTACGTCGCCTAAATCGAACTTAGTTTTAAGCTTTTCTATAAGATACAGCGGGACAATCTTGATTGCGGGGAAATTTCATCTACATTTTTTTATTTTTTTTTATTTTTATTTTTTTTTATTATTCAGGAGTTACAATATTGCGCCAACCTGGAGTGACCAGTTTGTTGGCGCATCGCGCTCACTCACATAGGTACTTAACAATAAAGTAATTGTTTACAATAAATATGTGACTTATGTCTATTGTTAGTAGGTAACTAAATGAAAATATCCGGATAGCAGAAAAAGCGTTTTTCTGTCATCGCCACTCTAGTCAATGTAATTCACGGAAGATATTTCGATTCAGTTGAAGTTTTCCGTATTCGCAATTGCCCCTCTGTAACATAAGGATGTAGTTTTGTAGTTCACAGTGCCATGGTTTTATTAATGCAGTATTAGTGCAGTCATATAAATTAATGAATAATAAAATAAATAAACTCCTGTTACAGCTAGAAAAAGGCGTGCTAAACCTCTACCTAATCTTGAGCACGCTCAAACTGTCGTACGACCACGAAAACGTGTTCCGCTGGTACACCTCAATACTGGAGCGACTCGACAAGACCAAGCCGATGCGAATACAACCTGTCAGCACGTGTAAGTAATCGTTCTAAATTTAAAAGTAATATCCCCGACAAAATTATAACAGCGCACACTGGAACCCGCCCATACATCGCAGTGCTCAAAACTCAACTTTGCAATTGTGGGTATTTTGTACTCAAATTGAAATATATGCATAAACAGGGAAATATTGCACCTCATTGCAGAAAAATACCTTCATTATCAGTTATCATTACGTAGTTGCATTATGTCAAAGGTCTAGGATTTTGTATGTCACGTCAGTGGTAATTAGTATTGATTAACAAAATAGAGTTATTTCAAGTAATTGTAGTTGGTATAACTCAAAATCCGAATTGTCTTATCTTGATCAAGGTATGTAGATTATGTTTTACGTATTTTAAGTCCTAAAAGCACTTATTTGTTTGTGATAGTCCGACAAATAGTAACTTATATTGTAATTTAATAAAAATGGTCATATTTCCGATAATGGACACCATCTTTTGATAATTTTTAGGCATGATAGCTAAAAAAGTGATCATTATTAGGATTATTTATTCGAAAGTAAAAGATGTTGTCCAGTTTCCGAATACAGACCAAATTTTTTGCTCTGACTATTTGATCAGGCGTTTTTACTTTAGCGAAAATGTAACTTTTTCTCACTAAAACAATGGTTTAGTGCGTAATATTTTACCATTTTTACCTTAAGGTTATTTCTATACATTTCGACTGTTTCAGATGAAAAAAGTGATAATTTTTTTTTTCAACGCCGAGAATTGTGCAACACGATATTTAAAAGTAAATACAAAAGGTCTATAACGCGTTATCAGATACTAAATCTACTTTGAAATGTTTTTTATGCGAAGTTACTTCCAGTGAATTTAATTACTTAGACAAAGTACTACAGAAACCTGTTAGATCAGAATATTTATCATTTGCTATATCGGTTTTACATGCTTGGATTCGACTTTCCGAAGCTTTGTTACACATTGCATATAAATTAGAGATACGATCTTGGAGTGTTAACAAAATGCATAAATCAAAAGTTGATTAAAACAAAAAAGGGATCCACAAAGAGTTTAAAGAAAAACTTTAATAAATAAAAATTCAACCAAAACCATGTTTTGGCAATACTAATAATGGTAATGTGGCTCGAATTTTTTTCCAAAACTACGACATATCAGCCGAAATTACTAAAATAGATGAAGGACTCATACGTCGCTTTTACATAATTTTACAAACAATTTCCAGTGGCTACAAGATCGATACGTGTAAATTCAAAACATACTTACAAAGCAAAGTTATATGTAAAACTGTACCCGTGGTGTCGCATGACACCTACTGTTCATAAAGTCCTTATTCAAGGAGAAGCAATAATATCTGAGCACTTGATCCCTATAGGCAATTAAGTGAAGAGGCCCAGGAAGCGATGAATAAGGACTTTAAAAACTATCGAGAGAGATTTAGTCGTAAAACTTCTAGAATCGACAACATGACAGAGACTCTTGGTTTCTTCAGTTCCCATCATCACCTGCACACGACCTCTGCCAATTATTAATACAAAAATATTTCACCCGGAAGCTGTTGACATGTTTATCGATGAATATGTAACGTCATCGTCATCATAGGAATATTTTATATTGTAATATAATGTAAACAATAATTATTATAAACACTACTTGACATTACGAATGTGAAATAGTACTTTTTTTTGCTTAATTTTACTTATTGTAGTTTTGAATACAGCTATATATGGGCGGGTTCCAGTGTGCAGCGCCGTCTGGCGATAATAAACCTAGTGTTAGTTATTTTATTATTTTATACCACGACGGTGGCAAACAAGCATACGGCCCACCTGATGGTAAGCAGCTACCGTAGCCTATGGACGCCTGCAACTCCAGAGGTGTCATAATGCGCGTTGCCGATTCCCGACCCTTTATAAAAATGAGGATTCACTGTGCTGACGGCTAAAGGAACAAGCGGGTCCCTCATCGTCAACACACTGGGTCCTCTTTGAGCTCTTTGGCAACCAGAATTTTACAGAATATTAATAAAAAACTAAGTTGTTCCAACCGTCTTATAGTAACCTGCGATAATATATTGCACAACTAAGGCCGCACAAGTACACTTTGATTAAAGCTAGTTAAAACTTGACATATAGTTTTTATCCGTTTGAAATTCTACCTTATCGCGAACAAAATAAAGTCGATATTTAAAACACTGCACCAAATAGTGTCATGCTTGTAATGTTGACTTTATGATCACGACAACAAGGTAGAAAATCAAAGGTATAAAAATCATGTGTCAATCATAAACTAAAGATGATCGCGGTGTAGGTATGTAACTAGCTCATAAGGCTCTAAAAATAATTGTGTTAGATATTTTTAGATGATCAAACGAACTTACCTGAAGTGAAGTTCGTTTTAAATTGCCACGTCTTCGCTGACTTTCGCTCTACCTTCGTTTATAAATATAAACCTTGAGGCGAAGACATGACAATTGCTCTCTTCGTTGTGTGATTATACAGAGCGATAATAGTACATTACTGCAGAGACCAGTAAGTAAGCTTTCCTGGCTGAGTATTTAGTAGCCGTCCGAGTCGAAGACGAGGACGGCTACAATACGAAGCCAGGTAAGCTGATTACGGTCGAAGCATGTATAGTGCTTTTCTCAAACATGTAAGGAAATATTTTAATACATACCCAAAAATACCACCTAAACTTAAGCAATTTTTCTTATAATTGCTCTAGGTAAACGTACTCATGTTTAAAAAATATGTATGAAAATGAAAAAAAAAATTACATTTATTCCTTAAACGACTAATTTTCAAACTTATTTATATAAAATTACTTGTTTAATGCTTCAGTTACTGGCTGAGTGATTTAATGTTGTATGAAAATCCTTTACGTACGTCGCGCTGAACCTGCCTTGGAATAGAGTCCCTACTGGTCTCTAATTACTAACGTAACAGGAACATTTCCGAGCATGTTTGAGAAAAAATAATGATTAAAAAGAACATATTACAAGAATAATTGAACAGCATTTGAATATCGACTTTATATAATATTATTAAGGCAGAAAATCAATTGTATTCAAATGAGATCATTTTGTTTTCAGCCCAATCTCCAGGTCTATTAGGAAGCATATTACGCGCCTGCGTAGTGCAAGGCTGTGCGGAACTACGGCACGGCTCGCTGCGTACGCGCCTACCTGCTCCTCTATCTATTGGTTGTCAAGGACTCAAGGTCAAGCTGGATCAACTTGTGGACACGAGAGGTCAGTGACAGTCCTGTCTATCATGTAGCCCAATGTCCAGGTCTATTATAAAACATATTGAGCGCCTGCGTAGTGCAAGGTTGCGCGGAACTACGGCACGGCTCGCTGCGTACGCGCCTACCTGCTCCTCTATCTATTGGTTGTCAAGGACTCAAGGTCAAGCTGGATCAACTTGTGGACACGAGAGGTCAGTGACAGTCCTGTCAATCATGTAGCCCAATGTCCAGGTCTATTATAAAACATATTGAGCGCCTGCGTAGTGCAAGGTTGCGTGGAACTACGGCACGGCTCGCTGCGTACACGCCTCCCTGCTCCTCTATCTATTAGTTGTTAAGGACTCAAGGTCAAGCTGGATCAGCTTGTGGTTACGAGAGGTCAATTACTAAGTTATATCCGTGTAAGCGTATATGCGTAAGTATATGCGTGTAAGGTTGCGCCTACTTGCTCCATTGTCGGTTGGATGTCTGTCTCAAGGTCAAGCTCAGCTGGTGGAATTTAGATGTCAGTGACACGAAACATAAGTCTATTAAAGGTTGAACACGCCAAAACTTAGGCACGCAAAACTTGTTTTTAAACCATTTTGAAAATAAATAACTACATTATGAATACCACATTAAATGACAAATTTAATGAACTCTGAAATCACATTTTTAATTCTAATTAATGTTTACACAGTAAGCCATAGATCTAATTTTCTACGCACACGGCTCATAAGACTTTGCACCCTCTCTTTAGGAAAGATTTTTGTCGCCCAGGTCCGTATTTTTTGTAGCTGAGGGACCGATTTTACTTCTTCGCCTTTCTTTTTCAGGATTCCTTTCATAATACTCCAGTACTCTTCAACAGGCCGCAGTTTTGGACTATTTGGCGGATTGCATATTTTGGGTACCACCATGATCCTGTTAGCGTTGTACCATTCCATAACTGATTTTGCGTATTAGCAACTGGCTAGATCTGGCCAAAACAGCGGTGGTGAGGCATGCTGTCATATAAAAGGCAGCAAACGCTTCTGTAAACAATATTTTCGATAAATATCGCCGTTTATTGTCCCGGTGGTGATAAACGTGCGACTTTTTTTACCACAGCTGCATATTGCCTGCCAAAGAAGGTATTTTTTTGGAAATTTCCATCATTTTTTTAATTCACAATCTTCCGGAGCATCTGTTCGTGATTTGCTAGTATAAAACTCTTGACCAGGTATTTGTTTAAAATCCCCTTTTATATACGTCTCGTCGTCCATCACCGCGCATTCAAATTTTGTAAGAAAATATTCATAGAGTTTTCGCGACCGTTTCTTTGCGGATAAGTTCTATTTTGAGTCTAGATCTGGTACGGCCTGGGCTTTATAACTCCTCAGTCCTGCCCACTGTTTCACTTTTTGGACAAAAGACTGAGAAATTTTCACTTTTTTAGCAACATCACGAGATGAAGTCGTATGATTTGATGCAAAAATCTTTAAAATACTCTGTTCCTTTTTCTTATTCTTGACTCCCTGCAACCCACCACTTCCTGGCTTTCTATCTATTGTCAAGCGTTCACGGAATGTTTTTAATACGTGACCAACCGTAGATTGTGGATATTTCAGCCTTTTCGCGATATCTTTGTAGCTTAACATGGGATTTTTTACATGTTCGTGCAGAATGCGTTCACGTTTTTTGATGTTGTAGGCTCGACATTTTGCTAATGAATATATAAAAGAAAATAAAACTATTATCATTTTATAGCCCAGTTCCTTGTGAGAAAATTGTTGTTTAAAAATTTTGAATACCTATCTCCATTTCTCGAATAACTATAGCTTTTTTACATGCCCGAATTTTGGCGTGTTCAACCTTTACTACGAACATAATGACCATATTTCCGGCGAACGAGTAAGTAGGTGTGTGAAATAGCTCCGGCAAATTCTTCATTCAATCGCGCGTTGTTCAAGTAATACTAAAAGGTTGAACGCGCCAAAACTTGGGCACGTAAAATGTGTTTTTAAACCAGTTTGAAAATAAATAACTACATTATGAATACCACATTTAATGACAAATTTAATGAATTCTTAAATCACATTTTTAATTTTAATTAATGTTTACACAGTAAGCCATAGATCGAACTTTTATACGCACACGACTCATAAGACTTTGCACCGTCTCATTAGAAAAGATTTTTGTCGCCCAGGTCCATATTTTTTGTAGCTCAGGGACCGATTTTACTTCTCCGCCTTTCTTTTTTAGAATTCCTTTCATAATTCTCCAGTACTCTTCAACAGGTCGCAGTTCTGGTACCACCATGATCCTGTTAGCGTTTTACCATTCCATAACTGATTTTGCGTATTGGCAACTGGCTAGATCTGGCCAAAATGGCGGTGGTGAGGCATGCTGTTTTACAAAAGGCAGCAAACGCTTCTGTAAGCAATCTTTCCGATAAATATCGCCGTTTATTATCCAGGTGGTGATTAACGAGCGACTTCTTTTACCACAGCTACATATTGCCTGCCAAAGAAGGTGTTTTTGGAAAATTCCCTCATTTTTTTAATTCAAAATTTTCAGGAGTATTTGTTCCATATTTGCTAGTATAAAACTCTTGACCAGGTATTTGTTTAAAATCCGCTTTTGTGTACGTCTCGATGTCCATCACCGCGCATTCAAATTTTGTAAAAAAAACTTCATGGAGATGTCGCGACCGTATCTTTGCGGATAAGTTCTGTTTTGAGCCCCAATCTGGTGCGGCCTGGGCTTTATAGCTCCTCAGTCCTGCTCTCTGTTTCACTTTTTGGACATAGGACTGAGACATTTTCACTTTTTTAGCAACATCACGAGATGAAATCGTATGATTTGAGGCAAAAATCTTTAAAATACTCTGTTACTTTTTCTTATTATTGACTCCCTGCAACCCACCACTTCCTGGCTTTTTATCTATTATCAACCGTTCACGGATTTTTTTTAATACGTGACCAACCGTAGATTGTGGATATTTCAGCCTTTTCGCGATATCTATGTAGCTTAACATGGGATTTTTTACATGATCGTGCAAAATGCGTTCACGTTGTTGATGTCGTACGCTCAACATTTTGTCAATGAATAAATAAAAGAAAATAAAACTATCATCATTTTATAGCCCAGTTTCTTGTGAGAAAATTGTTGTTTAAAAAGTTAGAATATCTCCATTTTTCGAATAACTATAGCTATTTTTACATGCCCGAATTTTGGCGTGTTCAACCTTTATTTACAAGGGCTGCTATTTATATATCCGGAAACCGGGATTACAATCTTCTTAAATAGCATATTTGACCTCCATGGTAAAATTTGAACTTTTTTAAGTACTGGCCGGTATATTTTTTCTTTCTTATTAACGCTCGTGTTTTGTTTTTGACGGGTTTTAAATGTCATCTCGCAGCAAGAATGGAACTCGCTCGTGAAAATATTCGTGCTATGATTTATTATGATTTTCGGCGTGGTTTAACGCAACAACAGTGCATAGATCAACTAACTTCAACTTTTGGTGATGAAGCCCCATCTAAAACTACTGTGTATCACTGGTTTAGTGAGTTCAATCGTGGACGTAGTATGCTTACGGACGAAGTTAAGGCAGGTCGCCCGAAATCGGTCGTTGTACAACAAAATATCGAGGCTGTGCGAAAACTTATAATGGACGACCGACATGTTACGTACCGCGAGATAGAGGCGACTCTGGGTATTTCTATGACCAGCATTAATAGCATATTACATAATTATTTGGCTGTAAAAAAAATTTGTTCGCGTTGGATACCCCACAACTTAACAAAAGAGCAAAAAGATGCTCGCGTCGAATGGTGCAATAAAATGTTAAAAAAATATAACCGTGGTGACTCAAAAGCCGTTTATAACATCTATACAGGTGACGAATCCTGGATCTATGCATACGATCCCGAAACGAAGCAACAATCAACGGTATGGGTGTTTCAAAATGAGCCGAACCCTACGAAAGTTATTCGTGCAAAAAGTACATTGAAACAAATGGTGGCCTGCTTCTTCGGTATTAATGGCCATGTAGCTACAGTGCCACTAGAAAACAGTAGAACGGTTAATTCAGAGTGGTACACGACCATTTTCTTACCGGAAGTATTTGAACAAATTCGTAAAACTAACCAGCGACGAAGAATCATTCTTCATCATGACAATGCCAGCTGTCATACGTCACGCGAAACAACTCTATTTTTGGAGGGTCAAAATGTGGAATTAACGGGTCATCCGCCGTACAGCCCTGACTTGGCACCCAACGATTTTTATTTATTTCCAAATATAAAGAATAAATTACGCGGTCAACGATTTTCGACCGCTGAAGATGCTGTCGACGCATTCAAACAACACGTTATGGAGGTACCTCAGGCGGAGTGGCAGAAGTGCTTTAAAAATTGGTTCACGCGAATGCAAAAGTGCATAGATCATCAAGGGGAATACTTTGAAAAACAATAAAACCATTTTCAGCCGTGTACGTTTGTTTGTTTTTTTGTTTCCGGATATATAAGTAGCAACCCTCGTATTGGGTCTCGCATAATACTCCTTTATGCCAAATCGCGCGTTGTTCAGATGGGTCATTTAGAAGCGGGTCTCGCATAATCTCATTAATTTAAAAATGAAGTCTCGCATAATACTCCTTTATGCCCAATCGCGCGTTGTTCAGGTGGGTCATTTATAAGCGGGTCTCGCATAATATCATTTAAAAAGTATCAATCAGATTACTTTTTAGCACTAGTGTATAAAATCAAACTTTACGCATGATTTGCAGCTACATAAACTAAACTTTTTTAGCAATTGTATTAAAAATCCCTTTTCACGATTCTTCTTCGTCAATACTTCTCGTGTTTGCATATATAGTAGTATTCTCACAAAATGGTTGCAAATACGATGTAAAAACCAATACTTTATATTTTTAACATTAAAGTTCAGATACGGATCTATTATCTTTATATATATGAGAAAAATACCATTGACTTGTTGCAGAGGAGCCCTACACAGCGTCTTTCCCGCGCGTCCTCCTCGGCTCTCGACATTGGAGTACGGAACTACTCGTAGACTCCGGTTGGTTAGCGTGTGATTCCAGAGAAGAGCCGCCGCCTCGTAAACATCATGCCTGGGGCGCGGCTCTACTTGCTGTGGCACTGGTCAAGTGGGGCAGCCATGGGCCTAGGGATTCGAAGGTATGGTCACGGTCTTTAACTTGCATCAATTGTAATATTAAATAGTTTATAAGTTGCATGCACTTTATACTATAAAAGCCGCCTCGTTTTTGGTAACATTCGTATGTTTCTGACTTCCACGAAACAGGCCTAGCCTAATGTGGGAGTCACTGATAATCTGTAAATTTTATATAAAAATTATTTATGGTCAATATTTATTTTATTTTATTTAGAACCCACTTAATATCGACATAAATAGTTACGGTTCTACCCCTGCTGCTTCCGCTTCTGTCATAAAAACACAGAAAAACTATATCGTCTCTTCTGTTCCCATAAAATATGGTCACAATAGCCTTGTCACTGATTTTGATCTTAATCAGTCAAACAATGTTGTAGTTTTGGCCTTCTATTAGATAAAATTGACCGCCTTTTTAAATTTATTTACCTGTATTGAAAATATACCAACGAACCTGGGGGTCACAAATCACGAAGGTGTGTCATTCATTTGTCATAATATTACAACTTAACACTATTATCACTTCATGCGGCTGTACTCACTTGTGTTTAATCACTACGCCGACATGTTTCGGAGAGCTTAGGTCTCCATCCTCAAGCACTAAGAGTGCTAAGCGAACCGCTCCGCGACCTGTCGTGGCGGCGCCGCGCCATCGACTGCCGGTGGCCGGCGATTGGCGCGACTCGCCGCGCGGCGTGCGCGGTCTGATAGAGCTTGTTGAGGGTGACACAAGTGAGTGCAGCCACATGAAGTGATAATAACAAGGTTCGGGTTTTAGTCCGCACGTTAGCCCGATTTGTAACAAGTGTATGCTTTAAATCTGTTTGTTTTTCTTCTACTCTGTCTGGAAGTCTGGATTAGAAGTTTTGATGGCAATGGCTTTTGTAAAAAAAACAACGGGGTGCACTCCGGGAGTGCCGGCAAAAGTGAAAACATGAATATTAACGTTGTGCATTTTTGATATTTTGTAATGGTTAGGGAATAATTTTGCGCGTTAATTATCAGCATAAAAGTACTATCATTTATATGTTAAAATACAATATTCATGTATTGCGCTATCGTACACAAACATGACAATTTATATTACATTAAAAATTTAACACTTCATTACAATTATTTATTCGATCAGGTCACGTGTCCGTCTTACGAATTTTCAATCTGACGAATCTGTCGGTCACGTGACCTGTCACGAGTTTAACATTTTTTCCCCATCACAAAAAGTGCACCTCGCCGCTAAAGAAGTTTTCACTTCAACAAATTGTGTCTGTTGAGGCTCTGATTTATTGCAAGCTCAAAACATAATACACATTTATCAAAAGACTAAGCTAAATACAAATTAATTAACTAAAACCCATTCTGCGTCATGCTCGGTCCTTAAGTCCCCATCGCACCCACGGCGTTCCCGCGTTATATTGCGAAGGAGACCTTTTGGATGAAACATGACCCAGAACGGGGGACGCTACCTCTCTCCCTCAGCCGCCTCCCAAGCCTCCCAACAGGTCCTGATTGTAATATAGGTATAATATTAACACATCATTCTGGGCCGTATGAATGGCAATCGTGCTCGCGGTGGGGTGCGGATGAGATGGTCGAACGCTGCAAAAAGGTTGGCTGGCGGCAGTCTGAACCGTGCAGTCCACATGGCCTATCACGCACCTTGTGGAAACGGCTTCATGTGGTCGCGATATTCAGCAGTGAGGGAACGTAAAGGAAAAAGATAACATTAATACGTAAATTACATAAATATTTGCTTTCAGGTTGAAGCCATGATGGACTGCCTCCGCTTCGAATGGTCCAACCACATCGCTTCCACCCTCATCAGCCTACTCGACTGTCTCCACGCGTACCGCGCTCCCCGCGCGTCCGAACCTACCCCCCCATCCCCTTGCCTCGTAACCGTGAACGTAGCGCTATCACATATAAATATGTTCTTGATAGTTAATGAGAAGATGTGCTTAATGACGAGGGTAGACGCGGTAACGTTGGAGAGGGGGGCGATTAGGGGCGCGGCGGTGGTGTCGGGGTTAAAAGTGGTGGACATGGTGCCTTATAAGGGTAAGTTTTAAATCTGCTTTTGTTTTTATATGGACACGTCATAAGTTATTTTTCCTTTTTAAAAAAAAAAAAGCTTTTCTTAGGCAAAAATACTATGACGTTAATCTGCTACATTTTAATTTTAGTGTTCAGAAACAGGTGGATTTCAATTTCAGAACAATTCGAGACAAAACATTGAGTAATTTTCACGAAAATAAATTAAAACTACTTAGTCATACAAATTTTGCATTTCTAAGGACCAATGTTGGAGAAGTCATTTTGACAGTTGTCTTCGGCATTGGTGGTGGTGGTGCTGCCATGGAAGGAATTATGTCGAGTGGTCCCCTGAAAGATTAAGAACCACTGTTTTGAGGGTTGTTATGTTCTGCATTAAACCGTTTCAGGCAACGTCCAATGTCAGCGTTCAGACGAGATCCCGAAATCGTTCTTCCACGTCCGCCTAGCGAGGATAGAACACACGCCGAACGAGAAGAAGAACTCTTTTTTATTAGACTTCCAATTTCTGGAGACCACAGACTGCCAATGGAGCGCCAATTTACACTTAAAGATCTTGGAATTTGTAAAGGCAGTGAAAGGTGAGTGAATAATTATTTCTTTGACAATGACGGACAGTCACGGCCAGTAAAGCAGGCGTTATCGGGCGATGCCGCTGACATCAATAGACGTTCAAAACCTATGAAATATTTAGCACTCCAATAGCTCTTCTATTGGACTAAGCGCTGGCCACGTCATATATGACACAATAATGAGAGCAACATAACCCGTCTGGTTTGATTGCTATACTATCCTTATTGCTAGATCCGGGCATCTGGCAGCTTTTAATGGGTGGAGATTAGAGTGATAGACTAGCAAAATTGTATAAATGGAAAATAGTAATACCAAAATAGGTAAAAACTGCCGAAACTGTCTTAGGTATAACGGACAGGGCCTATATTTTAACATTAGATCATAGCGTATTATTACGAAAACAAAAACAGTAGGCGGCAAAATATAAATTACACTATACGTCGTTTGATACTACTTTCCCGCAATAAAAACTTTTGGCGATGATATAATCTAATTATTTATATAATTTCGCATAATATTGCATCAAACCCAGAACTCTAGGATGGATCTATTTGTTTTCTTGAAGTGGTTTGCATTCTTTGACCTGCACCACTTTACAGCAGCCAGATGTCCAGATCTAGAAATAAGCATAGTATAGCAAACAGACTATAGGCTAAGAAAATTAGATTTTTTTGAAGAATTAATTCCCAGCAGGCTTGAAATCGTTTTGATACCTTCACGTGGTCCTAAATGCATGTGGTCTGAGTTTGCCCAATCCCAGGAGGTGTGCATAACTTTTTCGCGAAATTTTTGCTCTTTGTCAGTATTTTGCTTCTAGCTCGAAAACGGTACGTCCGAAGGAAAATATCGTATATATCAATATTAAAGATGGCTAAATTCTGCGTCGAATGAGCATGTTAACTTATAATCCAGTTCAGCGGTACAGCCAAAATCAAAAATAATAAATCCTGAAAAATGTCTCATTTATTTGAAAAACTAATATTTTGACTTCCATACCACATATCTTTGAAACAGATGACTCCTGTTGAAAAACCTATAGAATAACAGTTGAAGAGAATACAATTTCACGATATACAGGGTGATTCATGAGACGTGAGCAGGAACAACCCTACACACTTAGTTAACGATAATGAATCGGCCGCCATCATGTTGAAATGAAACAATAACGCCTTTCAATTTCTTTTTACCTTTTTGTGTCGTAGAAATTTTGTTCCCTGTAATCATGGTCACCCTACATAAACAAATCCATAAAGATCAAAATCTCTTTAACAATCATGACAGCACTTTGATTATGAAAAATAATTGTCAAATTAAGTGAGATACGATGTTTCCAAAGTAACCAGACATCAATTTGACAGAATATTCTCTTGTTTTTCTGTGATATGTGTAACATCAGTACGCGACGGAGTATTCTAATTGAAGAGTGACCATGCGTGTCGTAACTAATTTTAAACTTTTTATTTTTACTTAAAATTTTTTTTTTGCTCTTATCACACTAATACTGATATCAAACAATAGCTTATTATTAACTGAATCCGTAGTGTTAAGCCTGCTCACGTCTCATGAATCATCCTGTATAGACATCTCAATTATCAAATTCAGTCACTTGGAAAGGCTAATGGCATGAATTTAAAATCGTTTTTTTTTATAAATCCTTCTAAGTTGCATATTTTCCATAAATATGATGTGTATAGACATCTCAATTATCAAATTCAGTCACTTGGAAAGGCTAATGGCATGAATTTAAAATCGTTTTTTTTATAAATCCTTCTAAGTTGCATATTTTCCATAAATATGATGTGTGAGGCCTACATTAATAATGCATTGTTACAACTAAGAACATTTAAGTGCAAATTTCTACAACGTACCCAACCAGAAAACTATTTATACACCGTGTTTTTTTTATTTCCGGTAATTTCAAGAGTATATTTCTGAGCTTAACTAAAGTTTATTTCTCAAAGACGCCAGTGTCATAATTCGCTTCAGTTCTGAGGTAATAGATATTTCATTTATGTCTTTCTAATTGTGTAAACCTACATTAAATTATTTTTTTACTCTGAGCACCCGCTACCAAATGATGCACCTGTGTGTTAAGTCAATACAATATGCGTCCTGTGTATCTCGGGCTGTTAATGTTTGAAATGGAATTACATTGACATGTCTAGTTTTCAATTCTTTGGTTTAGGGACCGATTGAGGAATCAATCAGTAACTGCTGAACCTACCTACTTAGATGAAACTTTGTATAGAGATTGAGATAGTTTTGAGTCCGTAAAAAGTACATAAAAAGTAGTTTTAATTCCAAAATACCAACTCTTAAGGGGCTGAAAAGTGGGTAAGAAGTTAGTATGAAGAGTTATTAACATAGTTAAACCGATTTAGATGAAATTTGGTACCTATGAAAATAGTTTGACTTCTGGGGAGTTTTTATCCCAGAAATGTCATAATTCGCTTCAGTTCTGAGGTAATAGATATTTCATTTATGTCTTTCTAATTGTGTAAACCTACATTAAATTATTTTTTTACTCTGAGCACCCGCTACCAAATGATGCACCTGTGTGTTAAGTCAATACAATATGCGTCCTGTGTATCTCGGGCTGTTAATGTTTGAAATGGAATTACATTGACATGTCTAGTTTTCAATTCTTTGCTTTAGGGACCGATTGAGGAATCAATCAGTAACTGCTGAACCTACCTACTTAGATGAAACTTTGTATAGAGATTGAGATAGTTTCAGTCCGTAAAAAGTACATAAAAAGTAGTTTTAATTCCAAAATACCAACTCTTAAGGGGCTGAAAAGTGGGTAAGAAGTTAGTATGAAGAGTTATTAATATAGTTAAACCGATTTAGATGAAATCTGGTACCTATGAAAATAGTTTGACTTCTGGGGAGTTTTTATCCCAGAAAATTTTCCTGAAGGGTGTGAAAAGGAGGAAAAAGTTATTTGTATGGGGAATCAATATCCACTGAACTGATTTAAGTCCATAGATAAAATTTGGTATGGAGATAGTTTAAGTTCTGGAAAAGGAAATAAAATAGTTTTTATCTCAGAAGTCATCCCTTAAGAGGTAAACAGGGGAGTGGATTACTAAGTTTCATCTAAATAGGTTCAGCAGTTATTGATTGATTCCCCAATTCCCTAATGTAAATAAGGTATATTAACTCAACCAAACAATTCAAAACTAGCAAAGTAGTCATATAAGATTGAGCTTATTCAGCTAAAAAATCGTATAAAAGTCATGTAAACGCAAATTATATAAAGCCAGCTTATGCAGTTTTTTAGTTACTCAGCATAATAGTCATATTATTAACAATTTCTTATATGACTATAGAGTCATATAAGAAATAGCTGAATAAGTCACGTTAAAACGAGGCTTATATGACTAATTACTCTAGTAACAGTGACTTATATAACTGTCTTACGACATGTCGAGTAAAAGTAATGTAGTTGCTATTATATGACCTCATGTAACATATACAGCACAATAGCTATATAAGTTTCATGATGTTATGTAAATGCGAATTATAAAACATGTTATATATGAGCATCTTACTCGACTAAAGAGTCATATAAGATATTGCTGAATAAGCTACCTCTACACGATGCTCATGTGACTATTCGGTCGAGTAATGACATATTATATGCCTTATATATCCGACAAAAGGTGTAATGGCGCTTGGAGCGCTAAACTTGCTATATAAGAAGTGATTATATAAATAATGAATATTATCGGAAAATCGTACACAAACCGACCTAGTCCCACAGTAAGCTCAATAAGGCTTGTGTTGTGGGTACTAGACGACGATATATATAATAGATAGATATAGATAAATACTTAAATACATAGGAAATATCCATAACTCAGGTACAAATAAATGTGATAACCACACAAATAAATGCCCTGACCAGGATTCGAACCCGGGACCTCCTGCTTCAAAGGCAGCGTCACTACCGACTGGGCTAGGAGGCCGTTAACCCTTATATACCTTATTACTGGTATAAATGGCGTATAACCGTACCTTTCAAGATAATCAAAAATATTTAATAAATTTATATATCATTAACTAAGAATTAAAGTAGGGCATTAAATATTTGCAATTAAACCTAGTTTACTTCATCAGTAAACTGACCTTCGCAATACATTTCTACCATACACCGAATTTATGAGCATTCATATTGTACGAGTTATAATGGTGGTAACATTATGGCTGATTAAAAAAAGAGTTAGCTTCATTAATAGTTTTATTTTCATTCGACAACCAATCACTCTTATAGTATCGGTACACTTAATACTCTACTGTTGTTTAGTAGCCTAGGATGCGATTTCTCCACGAATACGTCACATAACTTTAAATAATATATCAATTTAGTCATATAAGTCGTAAAAGTTTCTATTATACACATAATTAGTCATAAGATAGTCACGTCAGTGATTATTATAAGATCAATAAGTGACCGAGGTTGCAGTTAAATAACTTTTATATAACTGAAATGCTGTTTAAAATGGGCCCAAATCGCGTTATATAAACGTTTTGATTACGTTTATATGATTAATATTATGAGCTAAAAGTTTGCGTATGTTACGTTGCCGCAACCATTATATGGCGAAATTTTGCTAGTTGGGTTGAACATTATGACATGTCAATGAAATTTCGAACATTAACAATCCGAGATACAAAGGAACCATATTGTAGTGACTTAACACACAGTTACATGATTTTATAGCGGGTTCTCAGACTAAAAGAATAATTAAATGTAGGTTTACACAATCGGAAAGACAAAAAAGAAATATCGATTACCACAGAACTGGAGCAAATTAGGGCACTGGCGTCTTTAAGAAATATTAAGGTATAAGTTAAGCTCAGGAATATACCCGTATTTAGAAATAAACAAAACACGGTGTATAAATAGTTTTCTGATTGGGTACGTTTTAGAAATTTGCACTGAAATATTCTTGGTTGTAACGATGCATTAAATGTAGGCCTCACACATCATATTTTATGGAAAATATGCAACTCGGAAGAATTTATAAAAAAACTGATTTTTAATTCATGCCAAATTTGGTCTTTCAAAATCACTGTTTTTGAAAATTGAGGTGTCGATATAACGTGAAATTATATTCTGTACAACTTTTATTCTATAGGTTTTTCAACAGGAGTCATCTGTTTCAAAGCTATGTGGTATTGGAGTCAAAATATGAGTTTTTCAATTAAATGATACATTTTCCCGGTTTATAACTTTTGATTTCGGCTGTACCGCTGAACCGAACTAAAAGATAAGTTGCTCAATCATCGCACAATTTAACCCTCTTTAATATTGAAATGAATGACATTTTCCGTCGGACGTATCGTTTTCGAGCTACAAGCAAAAAACTGACAAAGAACAAAAAATTCGCTAAAAAGTTATGCACACCTCGTGGGATTGGGCAAACTCGGATCACATGCATTTAGGACCACATGAAGGTATTAAAGCGATTTGCAGCCTGCTGGGAATTAATTCCTCAAAACACTTTTCAACCGACTTCAAGATTTCGAAGGAGGAGGTTATCAATTCGTCGGTATCTTTGTTTTTGCTATTTTTTTTTTTATTTTTTTTTTATGTATGTTCACCGATTATTCGAAGATGGCTGGACCGATTTGAAAAATTCTTTTTTCGTTTGAAAGAGTATACTTCACAGTTGGTCCCATTGTAACCAGGTCAGGATCTGATGATGGGATCCTGGAGAAATCGAGGGAACTCTTCAACTATTATAGGCACACCTATAGTGATTTGAGTATTTTTTACAGCAGCTCGAGCATTTGCTTTTGGAATGGTGGATGGTTCTTTTTTGTTCAAAATTATTATAGATCTTATTTGCTTGGCCTACTAGGGGTTTCGTTGCTCTCATTATTGTGTCATATATGACGTGGCTAGCTGTACGTCTATATGATGTATGGATTTATTACATTGGTTATCTTTTTTTAGGCCCTGGCGTGAGGGTTAAAATTGTGTCTCTGACTGATTAGTGATTACATAGGAGTATCTAACTTGAAATAAATATTTTTCAATTTTATTTTAAAGGGTTTAAAGAGGAATTGAAGAAAAGGAGTAGTGGAAGTAGAGGACAGAATAGCCAGTTGGATTGGAGGGTGGGAATTAAGGGGGAGACGAGTTTGGGGCTGGTGTTGTCGAAGGAGAATAATATGATGTTTGCTACTGGTAAGTATTTCGTGTTGTACATACAATTATCTTTGATGCAGATTTCGGGTATTTACATCTCGAAAGTGCAGGGAAAAAGTGGGCCTACAGCGAACATCGAAAATATAAATTACTTTATCGCCCTCTCTGTCGCACTTGCTATTACGAGCGAAAGAGATGCATATAACGAAATTTCGATTATCGAAGTTCGCGGCTTACTGCGTTAGGGCTTACCCTAAGATCCCACTTTGTTGATATAGAGTTATTATGGATAACTTAATGATATCCATCTCCGTATATCATCACTAATCTGCAATACTAATCTTTGTAATTTACCATAGGTACTCCGTAACTAACAGGTATTATTATTTTCGTAAATTAAGCACCATTGTATTAATTAAGGAAACTGTAAGTTTTATTTTTACTGTCAATATTAAGACTCATTTTTGTATATGACCGTTTGTTTTTTGATAAATAAAAGAGAAAAAAGAGCAAAAGAGATATGGTGACAATATACGCTATCTATTAGTGAAAGAATGAAGTCTCTATGTGTACCGACAAAGTGGGATCTTTCACTAAACAGGTTCACAAATTCGCTTCAACAACGGGTACTTCTAGTTTTCACATTTCAATCTGTATTTTTATGCTACCAATTTCGCGGAATCGTGTATTCTCTATTATGGATAATTGCTGATTGAATACAATGCAGCTGCAGATAACTATCGCTATTAATATTTATAATCCAATGGTTGACTGGTAGAGAATGCCTTAAGGCATTAAGTCCGCCTCTTGTACACTTTTTATTTGTGCAATAAAGTTTAAATAAATAAATAAATAAATAAATAATCTAACTATATTTTTAATTGAAGTCTAAAGTTTCCTTTGTACTTACACCTTTCTATAACGTCTACTTTTGCCAGATGACTTGACAGTCTCCTACGACCACATACTCGGCCTCTCCATAGTTTGGAGTCAACTAAAAATTATACTCAATGGTGACGAAGTGATCACAGTGGAGGGGTACACGCAAGAGAGGGCCCAAGACGACCATGAGGTCAGAGTGGAACGGAGCGCGGCTGAGGGCTTTGTACTGCCTTGGAACAGAGTTTGGTAAGTTTTGGTGAGGTCCATAACGGAGAGGGCGTCATTACAGTAGATGGGTACACGCAGGAGGGCCCAGGATGACCACGACGTCACAGTTGAATGGAGCGCAGCTGAGGGCTTTGTACTGCCTTGGAACGAAGTGTGTTAAGTTTTGGTAAGATACTCAACGGTGTGAAGTTATTATATTAAAGAGGTACACGCAGAAGAGGGCCCAGGATGACCACACGAGGTCAGAGTGGAACGGAGCGCGGCTGAGGGCTTTGTACTGCCTTGGAACAGAGTTTGGTAAGTTTTGATGACGTCCTCAACGGAGAAGAAGTCGTTACAGTAGAGGGGTACACGCAGGGTCCAGGATGATCACGAGGTCAGGGTGGAACGGAGCAAGGCTTTTTGCTACGGGTCAATTTGAGAAGTTCGCCACAATGCGGGTCGCTCCACCTAACGCACTGCCAGACACTCGCCACTGAGACCTTATACTTACTTACTCTGTTTCGTAATTTAAGTCCAAAAACTCACTTCATTCATTCTTCGGTTTCGTGTGTGTGTTTTTTCAAAGAAACCACGCTTATACACGGTGCTCGTGAGCATTGCGAGAGATTTTAACCACGAATTCCTGAAGGCATAAGTAGTAATAAATGTTATATGAATTTAGGGCAATTTCGCCAAATTCGATTTTTTGAATGCTTTTGAACATAAAAACAAATGTTATTGGTAAAACTGTCGATTAAAATAAATCTGTACATTTTTTTCGTAAAAAGTTGTTTACGTAAAGTATTCCTTGGCACTTTGATGTCTGTCAATAAGAATAGACATTCTTATTGACAGACATCATGGGGTCTAGTCTAGACAGACTAGACCCCATAAAGGGTGAAATCGCCATCAAAAAAGCGTTTTGAACTGAGACACAATAAAAAATGTTTTTTTATTCAATTGGTAGTAACTTTGAAACTAGGCGAATTCCAGAAAAGTTTATACGACATTTTAGTCTCCAATTATGATCAGGAATACGCTGTTAAAATCTCTCGCAATGCTCACGAGCACCGTGTATAATGTATTTACTGTTATTTATATTATTAATCCTCTGTTGTATAAAAGCAATTTCATTTAACTTTATTTAGAAAAATACAAGCGAAAAGTAAGCGAGTGAGGTATATTTTTGACTTGAATTACAAATTAGAATGTAATTCCGTTATATGCCGTTGTCATTTTCTTTTAGGGCGGTAAGCGTAGAATCAATCCGGGTTATATTCCCATACAAGCATCGTTTCGCCGAAGCTGTGCAGGGCGATTTCGTGTCGCTTTTCAAATGGATCAAAAACATACACGGAGTTGGGAAGACGAAAGGCGAAAAATCTCTACCCAGTGACTTGCATATCAAGGTTACTTCTACTTTATTATATATTATATATATATTATATATTTAATTTCCGGTACGTTTCTTTAGAAAATATATTTTCTAAAGAAACGTACCGGAAATTAAATATAAATGGAATGTTAATCTAGTGTGTTAAAATCTCCAAAAAAATCATCGTTGTTTTCTTGAGTTTTAAAAGGTTCTTTAGAAATATTGTTTATAATGTTATTTATTATTCAGATTGAAGAACTCCTAATAGAAATGAGTGATGATCCGTTCGAAGTGAAACTACGAGACAACTATGAGTTGTTAGAAGATGAATATAAAGAAAGCCAGAAGCGACGGACCATGTTGGATGCGAAGGTATTTTATTTTCAAATTACTTACTAAATAGTAGGCGTTAAAAAAAGTAAAAGTGGACACATAACCTCGCGTTGTACTTATGCCAAAAATTACAAGGATATGTTATTAATTCTATACAACGCCTCTCCTGAAGCAGTAAGTATTTTTAGCTATATTTTAATTCGCAGTTTATCTTTATCAATCGACTTCAAGATTTAGAAGGAAGTTATCAATTCGTCGGGATCTTTGTTTTTTTTTGCTATTTTTTTTATGTATGTTAACCGATTATTCGAAGACAGCTGGACCGATTTGGAAAATTCTTTTTTTATTTGAAAGAGTATACTTCACAGTAGGTCTCAGGTCAGGATCTAATGATGGGATCCTGGAGAAATCGAGGGAAGTCTTCCACTATTATGGGCACACCTATAGTGATTTGAGATGTTTTAACGGCAGCTCCAGCATTTGCTTTTGGAAAGGTGGAGGCTAAGTGAAGTCGGTTCTATTTTGTTTAAAATTATTTATTAATATTCTGTCTTTTTAATAGGTCCAAGAACTCTGCAAACCTCACCTCTTCCTTCCCGCCGGGAAAGTCGAAGAGCTCTATTCAGCCCTCCGTCAAAAAGACGCTCAAATCTACGTCGTGCGTTGTCGTGCCGCGCCGCCGCCGCGGACTCGTCTCGTTGCGTGTTGTTTGAGTGGCTTCAGGCTGTTGGCATTGGCTGATCCGAGTATACACGGTGCGCGAGCACAGGATAAGTTGAGAGAGCTGGATGCAGACAGGTGAGGCTGATTCAGACAAGAAGTTGTGGTAAAATTCAATTTGTGAATAGACTCCAAATTGTAAAATCAACCGAAATATTAAGCTTCGAAAGATTATAACGGTTTAGCCAGAGATATCTACCCTCATTTTAACTATTACTCAGCAAAACAAAATAGTAACCCCGTCCCCTCTTCATCAACCTATCTGTATAAGTAACTTGTGGATAATGCTGTTGACTTATATGTAACACCAACTGTAAAAAAAAATTGTGGTTGTTTGTTTTCCCTAACAAAAAAAAGAAAGTTTGGAATATCCTGGTCACGGCACCAAACTGTTACAACTCTATACTTTTAATAAATCATCAATTATGACAATAATGTGTTGGGATAGTTTAAAGATGTGCCACACGATTGCCTTTCTGGTTTCGGAAGGTAATCACGTTCGGCTGCTCGTAACACTTAGTGCTATTTTAAAATATTTCTATCAAATCTTCAATAATATAGTCTTAAATTGTCCCAAATTGTCGTACACGATTTTTACTTGTGGACGAGTTTAATTAAGGGGACCATTTATTTTGTCGATTTACAACGACAGTTCAGTCTGTCACTAATAGATAGCGTATATTGTGTAGTTTAAGGAGGTACTGATAACGCCATAGTGGGACTATTTTCTTTGGACTGACACATATGGATTTATTTCAGCCCATGGCCCGAAGACGGAGTAGAATTTTCTACCCTATGGTGTCGCGCCATCAGCCTCAACTGCGCGCAATGGCAGCTTCTACTACGAGATTTCCCACAACCATTGTTACGGCTTAATACCCTCAGAATGTGGGGCTCTCTTTGCGGGGCCGAGGAGCATCCTCCACCTAGAGGTAACGATATTTATAAATGTTACTATAAGAAACTATTTTGGAAGGCAGGAAAAATTTGTAAATCTTTGTAAACTTTCTAACGAATCGAACACTAATTTCAAACGTGGGGGATTAACTAGCGGCATTTTTTATTTAACAGGTGTTTGTTCATAACGCCATTAGAATCTAGCTTTGATTTTGAAAATAAGTAGTCCGTCTTTTGAAATAAATATAGGTACTATTGCTAAAAATTTAATATTTCTGTCAGTGCAATATTCAACACCTATTTTATGTTCTTCTTTATAGCTGTGCGAACAGTAACAATAGACCAAGGAGAGCCGTGGGGCGAGATGGAACTGGAACGAAGCATGATGCCCCTCAAGTGGTATTACGACTTGTGCTGCGAAATGGCTGAGTTTAGCTACGCGTTCGGACCCTGCTGGGAGCCGGTTATCGCACAATGCAACTTATGTAAGTAGCTTACTTTATAGCTGTGCGAACAGTAACGATAGACCAAGGCGAGCCGTGGGGCGAGATGGAACTGGAACGAAGCATGATCTCTCTCAAGTGGTATTACGACTTGTGCTGCGAAATGGCTGAGATTAGCTACGCGTTAGGACCCTGCTGGGAGCCGGTAATCGCACAATGTAAGTAGCTTACTTTATAGCTGTGCGAACAGTAACGATAGACCAAGGCAAGCCGTGGGGCTAGATGGAACTGGAACGAAGCATGACGCCCCTCAAGTGGTACTACGACTTGTGCTGCGAAATGGCTGAGTTTAGCTACGCGTTTGAACCGTGCTGGGAGCCGGTTATCGCACAATGCAACTTATGTCAGTAGCTTACTTTATAGCTGGGCGAACAGTAACGATAGACCAAGGCAAGCCGTGGGGCTAGATGGAACTGGAACGAAGCATGACGCCCCTCAAGTGGTACTATGACTTGTGCTGCGAAATGGCTGAGTTTAGCTACGCGTTTGAACCGTGCTGGGAGCCGGTTATCGCACAATGCAACTTATGTCAGTAGCTTACTTTATAGCTGGGCGAACAGTAACGATAGACCAGGCCGAAGCGTAGGGCGAGATGGAACTGGAACGAAGCATGATCTCTCTCAAGTGGTATTAAGACTTGTGCTGCGAAACGGCTGCACGCATAATGCAACTTGTGTAAGTGGCTTATTTTAAATATATTACATTTCAGTTATTTATAGTAAAACATTTCTATACAAATTGTGAACTAAAATAGGTGTCATTGCGACATAAGAATCATGGCATTTTTGGCGACTCGTGGCAAAGTTTGCTAGGTAAATGACATACACCCTCTTGAAGAGGATAAGCGCCTTTGGCCAACTCTTAAGATATACAGTACCTAGTTTTTTATACCTCATATGTGACATATAACAAATATTTCAGTTTCGACTAAAAGATATGCAAGCCTTGTATTTACATTACGTTATGGTTAAAAAATATAAGATATATTTTCCCAAATGAAGACAGCCTTTCACAAAATACTGTCACAATTGTTAAATCAACTCACTGTAGCTATTTTTACCTCTAGCATTTGATCAAGTATCACGGCCATCCCTCGACCCATCAGCGCCCCTCGCGTTTTGGGATAAAGTGCGACTGCTGATGCATGGAAGAATAACAGCGAACTGTGGGAAGTTCACTTGCCTGCTACATGTGTCGTTGGACCCTTATAATACTACTGAAGAGATGGAGTTGACGTGGACAGATCTGGTTCTTGATTGGACTAATGGTGAGTACATTTTGTAGAAGACCGATGGCCAATTTTGGCATGTCGCTGGATCCTTGACTGGAGTAATACCAACAGGGTAGGAAAGACAACTGAGGGTTAATTATGGGAAGTTCATATGTCTTTTGTATGTATCATTCGGACCTTATAATATGATTAAGGGAAGTCCAAAGGTTGTGTTGGTAGCGATAAGACCGCCAATTAGGAATATGCATGATTTTTTTGGAAGATGTCATTCGATTCTATTTCCCTGTAGATTCAAATGTCTCTAATAAACCTATTATCTATGATAGCCCTGAAACGTCAAAAATGTGAAAATACGTTAGGCGTCTGCGCCGCGCGTCAAAACGCCCCATACAAAAAGTGTGAGGTTTGTGACGTCACCGACCACAAAGTTGCAGAAAACTGTTTGAAAGGAACAAGTTTTTGGAAGATTTTTGTAATTTTAGGCACGAAAAAATGCGTTTAGCTATATAGTTGTCATACATTTTTTTTCTTGTTAGAACATAAGTAATCGGACTGAAGTTTCGAAATTACATTTAAGGTATAAAAAAAAATGCCTAAAATTTTACGTTTTTAAACCGCAATATCTTTAAAAAACTGTTAAAAATTATTATGGATTTCCACTTATTTATATTAATTTGGGGTTGTTGAACGTGTTTATGCAACAAATTCAATTACTTAAATATTTTTCACGCATGTTCTCTATTGTTTTAGCTCTAGGTACTTTTCTGTTTGTAACTTGTGTATATACTTTGTTTCTTTAATTTGAGGTGTGCAATAAAGAGTATTTATGTTTTTTATGTTTATATTATGTTAAGCAGACGCCGGCTTGGTTCTAGATTAGACTAAATAAATGATGAGTAATAATTCCTACCAACCATGACCATTTTAGCTTGAAAGCTAATAATTAGGATAGGCACAAGCATGGTAGGACTGGATGCAGTGCTGGTGCAAGAGAAATAGATGACATAATGTGAGATGTGAGATGTCTCGTTGCGGACTCTTAAAATACTACTGAAGCTTACCTGAACTGACTTGGTTTGACGACTAGACCAAATGCGTGTAATAATTATGTTAGGTTAGATGCAAGATTTGGTATCGAAGGTTCGATTCTTTATTAATAAAATAAATTATTCTGGCGTCAAGGTATCATAACTGATAACTATCGCAATTATTCGTGTATTCAAATATAATTTCGCCGGGTTAAGGACAGAATCAACTATTTGGATTTAATTTGATTATAGTTGGGCCAAAAGCATAGTTCGGATTGAGTCGAAACTCCTAAAGATAGACGTCTCGCTCACTCTCGCTGTCTGCAGTCGCTACGCGTCGCAGCGTTCTTCCTTTATTTTATTGTTGTACCGGCACGATGCTTTTCACTCTACTATAGCAGAAAGTTGGTTTTACCTTTGACCCTAAATGCAGAATAGTATTTTATACAATCGTGACATAATTAAGAGCTTTTCAGTCGAGTACCGTGTTAGGCCTAAGTAAGGTACGAGATTGAAAAGCTTGATTATGTCACTATTGTATACAATATTTTTTCTACGAGTGCTCAATCTGGGCAAGCCGGTAAGAATAGAGTTCGACGAAAGACCTGCTGCCTCTATACAATTGAGTAAGTTCTATCTCCCGGTAGATTGTGCCGGCGGTCGGGAAGAAGGGCACGGACGGTCGGGAAGGACAACAGTGTTACAATATTGTATGAAAATCCTTTGTACCATCGTTGGCGATGTCACAATATGCGACCATAAAAACTCTATCGGAAAGTATGCGCTAGTAGTTCGGTCTACATAATCACAATTCAAGCATTACAGTCGACGAGTAGAAAAACGACTTTTTTCTATCGTCCGTGTCCTTCTTCCCGACCGCCGGCACAAGCCACCGGGAGATAGAACTTTCTCAATTGTATAGAGGCAGCAGGTCTTTCGTCGAACTCTATTCTTATCGGCTTGCCTAGATTGAGCACTCGTAGAAAAAATATTGTATACAATAGTGACATAATCAAGCTTTTCAATCTCGTACCTTACTTAGGCCACTCAGCAAGCTCCGTGGCCTAAACACGGTACTCGACTGAAAAGCTCTTAATTATGTCACGATTGTATAAAATATACTATTATGATTTAAGTTTATTAGCTGATAGTTGGTTTTGCTTTTGACCTGCCATTTGTGTTTTTTAAGGCAAGCTCGGCTTTCTCGGCGAGCTGGACGTGTTCGTCCGAACGGCCAGCAAGTACGACGACTGTCGCGTACTCAGAGTCCCTGCCCTCAAACTGTCAGTGAAGCTGGGCTGGCTGTGTGTGGGAGACCCGCGTGACCACCGCGCTGTGGCGCCCTGCGCGCCTACAAGGCTACCTGAATACTCCAGCAATCAGGTATTTACGTTAGCTAGTGGTTAGGAAAATAATGAAATACATATGTCATCATCATCATCATCATCATATCAGCCGAAAGACGTCCACTGCTGGACATAGGCCTCCCCCAAAGAGTGCCACAATGACCGGTCCTGCGCCACCCGCATCCAGCGGACTCCCGCGACCTTCACCAGGTCATCAGTCCACCTTGCGGGGGGTCTACCCACGCTGCGCCTTCCGGTTCGTGGTCGCCACTCGAGAACCTTTCCGCCCCAACGGCCATCGGTTCTACGAGCAACGTGCCCCGCCCACTGCCACTTTAGTTTAGCGATTCGGAGGGCTATATCGGTTACTTTGGTTCTGCTGCGGATGGCCTCGTTTCTGATGCGATCACGCAGAGAGACTCCAACCATAGCCCTCTCCATTGCCCTTTGGGTGACTTTGAAATACATGTGTACCTCAAGCTATTTATCAGTGAAGTTTGTTGTTGTGTTATGTTATCCGTTGCCCCAACCAGTTAGCGATTTCCAAAATCGAGATAGTTATAATCAAAATCAGAAGCAGGTATCATTAACAAACTTTTTTAATTTGTACCACCTTCTAATTTTTACTGCTGCATCTCTCGCCAACCTAAACATACTTACGTTGCTTATGTACTTATACAACGTCAAAGATATGTTTACACTTTTGTACCTTACAGCTTTGTAATAAGGTGTACAAGTTTAAATATATATTTTCTCAAACATGCTCGGAAATGGTGGCATTTTGTTCGTAAATTGAAGACGCAAAGTGCTCAATTTTATTCTTTTCAAATTTAAAAAGTAAAAACGCAGCGGAAAAAAATGAGTTTCAATAGAATCATTTTACTCCTAGGAATAAAATGACTATATGAAAATCCATTTTCTTCCGCTGCGTTAACTTTTTAAATCCCACGATTGCAAATAAATGACTAAGGACATGTTGCATTCTGCCAAGTGAAACCTTCGCGAGCTTCGTTTAACCAGACAAATGTCAAAATAATTGCAAACACGATGTCGCGATACGGGATCGCGCGCTCTGGCGCATGCGCGTATCGGACGATTGTTGTCTGTGGTAATAGATTTTAAAAAAATATGCAAAATAGAAAGCGGCAATTCGTTGTGAAATAAGTTATCGTGTTCTTTAAAATTAATTGAAATAGTAAACAGTATGAGCTCAAATGACGAAACTGAGATGGAAATAGACGGCACACCGCCTCATTTGAAAGAAGAAGCAAGCTTAATAATGAACAACTTGCTTCCTACTAAATCGCGGGACAAATATAACAGGACTTACGACACGTTCATGCTGTGGAAGGACAGCCAAAATGCTAGAAACTTGTTTGAGTTCCTCGCATAATTTGAGAAAAGCACTATGTATACCTCTATGGAAACAGGCATTTTCCGACTCGGAACTTTGGACCATCTGGGTACCTTGTCAGAAAATGCCTTTCTTTCCATCCCTCGGCAACAATGTATTATTGACGTCTTCTGTACAATTAATGCCTTCCTTATCAAGCAGAATATCAGCTCGTGTCGTATCTGTTTCATAAAAAAAATATCATTGAAATATAATCAACTTTTCGTTCCAGGAACATGATTCGTACCGTGCGTTCCGGTCTCAACACCTGGATCTGCACATAAGCATGGAGACGAAACCTATTGAGAAAGACGGACCTATTCTGCTGCTGTACGGAAGTACTTTAAGGTAAAATCTGCTTCTATAGCTTGAGACTTTACGTTAGGGTTCGGATAAAGACTGAAATTAATATCTTCAGTTTGGCTTCAAAGTTTTTACGATATAACGGGTTTAAAACTATTGAAACCGGTTATTAACAATAAATGCCATCGGCGACAAGCTGCAAAGATGTTATTGATGAGTATGTTCTTAAAATGTTTGCCTGCTTCACAGCTTCTTGAAAAACCCAGATCATTAATATTAAAATTACATTCTTAAAACGATTGCGCTCTCTAAAGAAGTTCCAAGCTACGCAAAACTAAACCGGTTTTACCGGTATTTCGTTAACCGGTAACCCTGGAGCTTAAGGGGTCGCGCACTGTACGGTTTAAGAGGAATTTCCTCTCACGAAAACTGCTGCTGTGGAATGACCTCCCTGCCGAGGTTTTTCCAGCGGGCTACAGTATGAGGTTCTTCAAAAAAGGGGTGTATAGGTTCTTAAAGGGTAGGCAACGCGCATGCGAATCCTCTGGGGTTACAGGCGTCGATAGGTTACGGTAACTGCTTACCATCAGGCGGGCCGTATGCTTGTTTGCCACCGTCGTGGTATTAAATAAAAAAAAAACGGTGCAGGGCTATTGCCAAAAGTTTTTAATTATTTCCCCAGGTGGTTCGAAAGCCTGAAGCTGATCCTGTCGGGCGTGACGCGGCCCACGCGGCGCGGGCCGGTGTTCGGCAACGTGCGCCCGCGCAAGCTGCAGCTCTCCAGACACTACCGCGAGCTCAGCGCCGCCGTCACGCTACATCACTTGCAGGTAAACTATAGTTTGTTAACAACTATGTAGTCGCCATTAGATAGACCATAGCGATAGTTTTGTTACTCGTCTTCAACCCTCCAATAATTCCTCTAAGAAAAAAGTCTCATATGCCAACCATACACTTGCGATATAAGTAACTCGCGGTACTCATACTCTAAAATAATTTTAAACAAAAAAGAACCGACTACACTTAGACCCCGTTCCCACTATGTCGTCTGTCGGGATGATTTTTTATCGTGTGTCGTAGCGGCAGAACATTTTATATGCAACTGTTCACACGTGTCGGACACCGATTTTCATATAAAATTTCCGATCCGATAAAAATCGTCCCGGCAGACGACATAGTGGGAACGGGGTCTTAGCCTCCACCTTTCCAAAAGGAAATGCTCGAGCTGCTGTAAAAATACTCAAATTACTATAGATGTGCCTATAATAGTTGAAGAGTTCCCTCGATTTCTCCAGAATCCTATCATCAGATCCTGACCTGGTTAAAATGGGACCAACTATACATGGACGGAAGTAAACAACGGACAGTCTTATCGAAACAGCCTAAAAAAAATATTTGAAATTTAGTTTATTGATAAAAGATTTTATTTCATTGTCTAGGTGTTCTACTGGTCTTCCTCGTCCATGCAACGTGGTATAGAAATGCTTGGAGTACGGGTCAACTGCGGCTCCAAACACCGACTTTCCCTTGTGAAAACAAGCGATAATCTAGTGAGAAGGCCCCGAGCTAACTGGACCACGGGTTATATGAATTGCGACCTTAACGACGCGGAGATATGGTTGAAAACGCCGGCGGCGATGTCCGACGACCGGGTCGGTGATGAGGTGAGCTGTAGTTAAATTTAAACTTTAAGGTGTCGGTGATAAGGTCTACATTTGTCTGATAATCTGTTACCTAATTAAAGAACAGAATACTGTCTTTTGTGCAAGTGTTCGCTTGCTAACTAGACGACGGGCTATATGAATTGCGACCTTAACGACGCGGAGATATGGTTGAAAACGCCGGCGGCGATGCCCGACGACAGGGACGGAGATGAGGTGAACTGTAGTTAAATTTAAACTTTAAAGTGTAGGTGATAAAGTCTACATTTGTCTGATACGTCTCGACTTAATGATCGTCTCTTGAGATGCCTGGCGGCAGGAAGGGCGTTGAGGTGCTGCGAACAAATTTGAACTTTAATATCTAGGTGATAATGTTTCCATCTGTTACCTTATTAAGGAACAGAATACTGTCTTTTGTGTAAGTGCTCGCTTGCTAACTAGGCGGCGGGCTATATGAATTGCGACTTTAACAATGTGGAGATATGGTTGAATCTTCGGCGGCAATGCCTGAAGAGCTAGCTCATTCGTGCTAGCTTTTGAGTATCTTTGTTAATACTATAAAATACAACGGTTACACGCACGTCACTGTAGTCACTTCGCGCGACATGTTTCGGAGAGCTTAGGTCTCCATCTTCAAGCACTAAGAGTGCTATTGAACCGGCCCGTAGCGCACTGTTGCACGTCGCGTTGTCGACTGCCGGCCTGCGTCCGGCGCGTGTCGCGTTAAATTTAATCTTTTCACGCCACCTATTCGTATACGGGCTTTTTCTTCCCTGCTAGGAGGGAAGAAAGTGGCACTTTTCTGTTCTAGGACATTAGCCTTTTTTTCAGCCAGTCCGTCATTAAAAACAAATTTCTAATTGAATTAATCGATTCGTTATAATCAGGAAGCACACTAAGCACATATAAAGTTAAAATAAATATGATTCAACAATAAAAAAAATATTTCTCTCTAAGATAGTGTGAAAAGCAGTATGTGCCACATAGGTGCAAAACTATTTTCAACTTGGGCGTTAACACTTGAATCCCTCACTACGCTCAGGAGTCTACTTTAGAATCCCTCGCTAAGCTCGGGATTCTATAATAGACTCTTTCGCTTCGTTTGGGATTCAATGCACGCCCTCGCCGTAAATATTTCGTTTTTCTCCCTTGTTACACAATCTACTATTGTTAATCTTAGATTTTTCCCTCCAGACGTTAGCTCTGAAACCAGCACCGATGGAGAAATGCTACTGGCTGTCCGTCCGTCGAGTTTCGTACGGGCGCGAGTGCGGCGACGCGGAGTGTGCGCCCACGCACCGGCTGGCCGTGCACGACCTGCGCGGCGCGTGGACCAAGCTCAACCGGGACTTGACGTTCGCGCTTATCGACACTTATATTAAAACACAGGTAAATTAGACCACAGTATAGGGTAAGCATTTTTTTTCCGTAGCCTATATTGTGTTGCTCTTCTGGGCAAAGGCCTATATATTTTGCTCGCAGCAATAAAAAAAGTGATAATTCGATACAAGTTCGACTCGCATTCCGGTGTTTAACTTGTCCTACGTATATTTACAGATTTATTCCAATGAAGCGAGCCATATAATATCGATCGAACTTCGCTTGCGAATAAGTTGCGAAGCTCGTTTGATCTTTTACATAATGATGATCAATTAATCATGAATATCATGATCTAATCTTACTAGGTGTTTCCCAACTGTGCCCGCTAGGGTCAGGTGGGAATAGGGGTTTTCATAGAAATTATTCCTATTTGTCCCCGCCACATCGCCACACAACGAGCGAGGCGAGGACAGAAAGGAATACACTCTCACTGACTTATTTTTTTTTTACAGCAACTAAAGAAAAATCTGTCGACAAAAGCGCTCAAAGAAGAAGACAGGCTCGACGCCTCGCCCAAACATCAGAGGGAGGGCGACGTGGCGTCCCCACCGCCTGCCTCATCACAAGTAACTATTCATACTGTAACTATTAGTCCGCCTCGAACTCAGAACTCGCGATATCTTTCCAAACGGTTGACCAATATAAGAAGACCCTTATGATGATTTTTTCGCGCCTTCTAGCTCCATGACCCCTTGGTCGATCCTGCTGATATACGAACTCTCAAATTATATGTATCTCTGCTACAACCCCAACAAATTTCATGAAGATCAGAAAAGCGTTACTAAAGTTATCGCGGAACAAACTCTCAAAATCAAAAAGCCATCGAAATGCCGAGACGTCCCAGTAGCCAGAAGTTGTTTGTAAGAACTTGCTTCGCTTACGCTCCGCTCGTTCGAAAATTAAACCGCCTGTATATGTCTTATCTTTGCTGAATTACTTATGTACAGTCGCCATCAAATATATGGGAGTGTTTAAGGTACTCAAAAATATCTGAATATGCACTTTACCGCCTTGAAAATTGAGGCGTTGTTCAGATATTTGTGACCACCTTTGGTGCTGGCGACTTTACTACAATTTCCGAAATTACTCCACCGCCCCGTTGTAAGGTTTACAGTAACAATGGGCCACCCACAATCAGTTCTCACTGTGAGTCAAAATTGTCCTTTGAGATGCGAAGTCTCGTCACTCGTGTTAGCAACTGATGAACTAGTGACGTGTTATAGTTTATTCGCATGATTTTCACATACATTTAATATTTTCAACCGTTACAATAAGTCTTCGGTAGTATAGTGGTAAGTATCCCCGCCTGTCACGCGGGAGACCGGGGTTCGATTCCCCGCCGGAGAGACTCTTTTTGCTTTTTATTCTTACCTTTTTATAATTGTTACACCTAAATCTATTAAATGTATACATTTTTATTTAATATTTATACATGTTTTAATTTTTTTCTAGTCAAGCAATGCCGCACCAGGTTCCAATGCCGAAGGAATGTTAGCAGCTTTAGTAGCTGAGGCCGGCAGTGAAGCCCCCGTGGTTTTCAGCGACGAGTTGAGCGGTGCCGAAGGGGACACGCCTCCGAACCATCCTCATCATCCCAAGCATGTTTTGGATGATGAAAATGCACATACGGCGTTCCTTAGTAAGTAAAGTTGATCATAGATGGCGTTGTTGCAAAGTTAACGCAGTTCGCCGATAGATGGCGCTGTATTAGGGATGTGCTGTGTGGTGATGTTATGGCGAGTAACTCATAGATGTCGCTACTATAGCAGTGTATGAAATTGTCGAAGTTGTTTGTTTATTTTTAACCGACTTCAATTTCATAGAAGGAGGAGGTTCTGTGTTCGGTTTGGGCTTTTTTTTTATTAATTATTTGCTGTGTAACTTATTAATTACACATTTATTACTAAGTTAAACAACAAATAATTTACTACATTAATTGACCCGTCATCAGTCGACCCGTTGACCACGAACGCTGTAATGTGTTCGAAACATCGGGATGTAATTTAAGCTCAGTACACGCGATATAATCCGTTTTTAGTTGTTTTATTTCATGGCGGCAACCAAAGACAGTATTACATTAATTGTATAAATAAACTGTTTTCCAGTGTTTTCTTAAGTATATCTTATTTTAATTTCAATTCAATTGAAAAACATAACACAAAATTGAAATAAGTATATACATACTTATTTGACTTCGATGAACTCCGGTTTATTTTATTTATTAATGTATTTATTTTATTTCATAGGAAAACTTACAGCTAGGGTAACAAGATAGGCAGTAATGTAGAAACAGTGAGCCAATTAAAAGTTTCCACAGGTAGAAACTGCGTAAAATAAATAGCGTGCCAAAGTACTAAGTACATCAATTAATAACTAAGCTTATAATTATGGTTGCTTATCAGCAGGAATGAAATTAAACAGTCAACAAGAAGAACAAAAGAGAAATAAACAAGATATAATTACATACAAGTGATATCAGAAGGAGAAGTCTTGGATCATTAGTTTACGTATTGAATTAAGGCTATCGCAGGACAGATCGATGAGATTGTGCCGCATAAATGATGATGATGTATTGGTTCGTATGAATAACTTTGTTTCTTTACAGTCGAGTTGGTGAACTCACAAGTGGTGCTAAAAGGCTGCGAGAGTCGTGGCTACGTGATCCTGTGCGCAGCGCGTGCTGAAGTCCGGCAGCGGGTATTTATATTACTTATATCTTCTATTTGTAGTCTTGCTTATGCTGGTCTAATTTTAACGAAGTGCTTTTTAAGTGCTTTGTCGGCACTTTGTGACTAGGAATTTCCTTAGGGCAACCTATGGCTGTCTATGGCAAAAGTCGGCCTGCGCGTCGCCTTTTACTGTGTCACTTTTTGTGTTTCTCGATATCATGGTACTTCAATGCTTATAAAAATGATGATGTAGGTACTTACATAATAGGGATGATGACACATGTTGAATTTTGTATTAAAATTAAGTTGTATGGATGCAAAATGATAAATATATCATAATAAAGTAAAATTTAAAATAATCCATTGAAATGGTTCAAAGATACGAGATTTCAAAATTCTAAAATTTTCGATTTTTAAAAAGTATGAAATTTAAAAAAAACAATGACACCATTCGATTTCTTACATTTTATCGTAAAATAAATTGTATAGCAACCATATGCATAAACGCAAAATTTTACCGTCAAAATAGCTATTTCATATTTTTTCCATACTTTAAACAGAGCGACTATGCAACCGTGACGTCACTGTTGCATATCATTTTGTTAGGAGCGTTTTGAGAAACAAAAGCGAGTGACAGATTTTGAATCTCATGTCTGACTTTTGTGATGCTTTGACGCAATTGGCCGCATATAGACATTTGATCCTCACACTCACAACAAAACGAATAGATTGATACCATACATGAAAAAAGTCACCATGTCTATTGTCACCTGTGTAGGTGCGCCGCTCGCCCGCCGCCACGGCGTGGAGCGGAGCGTTGTCGGCCATGCAGTACTACGCCACTGTTAGCGCGGGCGACAAAGACCAGCTCGATGGTAAGTCTTGTTTGAATCACCATTGGTTGCAATGAAAGTATTCTGCTCTGACGGTTGTTATCGTGCCGTCACGTCTGAAAATATGGATAAATTCAATGTAACAAAATATTTATTTTTATAATAAATAGAATGACTTGGCAATCGCACACGGCAATTAATCATCTAATAATATTACATTATATAATCCAATATGTATACATTGATATTTAGGCCGGCTTGTGCTATACGTATGTTTAGCCGTGAGATGGTCAGGTCATTCTATTGACTATAAAAATATAGACACCTAATATTTAAAGGATCACAATGACATGTTGTTAGTAAACTCCTGCACACCGGCTTGGTTTTTTTCATCAGACCTCAATACTTTTTGCAGTAGGAGAACTGCGTTGCGAGACTGGCATTTTTGTATGTAATGTTTTTGGTGGGATATCTTTGATTTGACCTGCTAGTAGTCGGCCTCGAACTGAGAACTCGCGATTTACTTGTAAACGAGAGGACTAATATAACAAGACCCTTCTGAAGGTTTTTTTCGCCTTCTAGCTATACAACCCCTTGATTGATCCTGCTCATATACGAACTCTCAAATTATATGTGTCGCTGCCACAACCTCAAAAAAAGTCATCAAATTCAATAAGCCATCGAAATGCCGAGACGTCGACGGTGACAGTTGCGTCCGAAGTTGTTTGTAAGAACTTCACATCACGTAACTCCGCTTACGCCCCGTCGCGCTCGTTCGAAAAAAGTTTAACTAAAATAAAAAGATAGGAATAAAGCTCTTTTTTTAACAGAAAACATACAATGGGTGTCTGTGGAAGAGATCTCTGAACGTTGCGGTGGCGCCGAGATCAGCACTTTACCAGACGTACCTCGACTAGTGGGCAGTGGACACTCGGCTGGCGGCGTCATCGGCCGCTGTGTGGGGCCCAGCGAGCACGCAGGCCTTGCGCAGGTTGGTGACTTGATCTAGGTTAGATCTGGCTTCTAGGCTGGTATAATAAAGAAAGAAAGAAAAGATACTTATAAGCATTACTACATTACATAGTGATTACTATCTAAAGCTGTCGTTTGCGCTGGTCCTCACTCAGCTTGATGTCACAGAATGCTCCACATGGTATACTCCGCGACGCTGATTTATTACGGCCCCATAGGGACCGTGCGCGTTGGAGAGGCTGCCATTTTGTGGTATAAGGGTCTCCCCACACCTATCGACGCCGAATCGGTAATAGCCGATAGAAAAAAGCTTTATGTGTACGAAATACGAGCGAAAAAGACGTCGACGCGTCGGCCGAGCCGAGCCGATCCGAACCGAACCGTGTCTTGTTAGCTCTTATTGCGTGGACGTAAAGCTTTTTTCCACCGGATTTTGCCAAATCCGCGTCGATAGATGTGGGAACCCTTGTAGAAACCCTTAATATAAAACTACTCCACCTTTGAATCCAACATTGACTCACGTACCCTTGCACGTTCTAGACCCTTCTATCTAGTGGACAAATTTTGCAACTTTATGTGTCATTTACAATTTTCCCAATAAACATGGTCAAACAACATAGGACGTGTTGTTCTCTTCATTTTACGCATATTCCCTATCGGAGCAGAAAAGTGTGGCTTGGAGTCAAAACCTTCAAAACATACAATGGGTGTCAGTAGGAGAGATCTCTGAGCGTTGTAGTGGCGTTGAGATCAGCACTTTACCAGACGTACCTCGACTGGTGGGCAGTGGACATGCCGCATCAAGCATGTATTAAGTCATGTTTTACGAACACCTCTAATGCTCTAATAATATGCTCTTTTCACAGCTACAACGCATCGTTTCCCGTTGCGCCTGCGAGTTCTACTACGTATCCCACGATTCAGCTGAAGTCAGTACCAGTGGCGCTGCAGGCTGGGCATCAGCTCCTCAACCTTACGACTCTTTCACGCTGATGCATCATGACCTCGACGTCTGCACCAACTCTCTGCAGGTACCAAGGTTTCTCAAGGGTCAAACGGTCTAGTGTCTTCTAGAGTCGAAAGGAATTAAACCTTATAGACAGTACTTACGTTTCATATTTAAACCTCGGTATCCCACGATTCTGAAGTCAGTACAAGTGGCGCTGCAGGCTGGGCATCAGCTCCTCAACCTTACGACTCCTTCACGTTAATGCATCATGACCTGGACGTGTGCACAAACTCCTTGCAGGTATCAGGGTTTCTACCAATTAACGTCAAACGACCAAGTGTCTTATAGTCAAAGGAATATTATCCTTATATACGGTGGATACATTCCATATTTAAATGACAGCAACGCACCGCACTGCGCCGTATAAATGGACCTCCACCCGCAGTCTTATGACTTCTTCAGGTTAATGTGTCATGACTTTGACGTGTGCACTCACTGCAGTTAAGATACTGCGAGTAATACCATGAACAGTTGACTTGCAACAGTTGTGGAAAGGCGCTCAACGATCGTGTCCGTCTCACATTGTTAATTTGTCTTATTCCAATTATTAAATCTTTCATTCCTTTAGGGTCGTCACACTTTACCTCAGTTTTTTTTGTTATGTGTTATCCGCATCAAATCAAAGCAGTCAAAGTAGACAAATTTAAGTCACAACACATCCATATTCCATTGTTGTATAGGTAGGTGGCTATATTCCATAGGTACAAAGTTTTCTAAAAAAAAACATGTATTATATTTTTTCCATGGGAAAAAGGAACCATAACGGGGTAGGCGTGGGGACTTCTATTGTAACAAATTGATAAAATAAAAATGCAAAAAGAGTCTCTCCGGCGGGGAATCGAACCCCGGTCTCCCGCGTGACAGGCGGGGATACTTACCACTATACTACCGAAGACTTGAGCTGATATGCGAAATTAATGTATAACTTACGCAACGGTAAGATAAGCCACGTGATGACGTTATCAGATAATTCAATTTTCGATTCTTCTTGAAATCAATCATGGTCTCCATTTTGAGAGACTATACTTCGTTTTTTTTGAGATTAGAAATTGAGTAAACATAGAAACAGTAGTTGCCAACCTGTTCTAAATGTTCAATTTAAACACACTGCAAGCACACCCACAGAGGATTAGTTAACATGATTAAGAATTCACATTTGTGAATAAATAATAACAATTTGCAGATTAAGTAATCCAACACAACAATAAATACACAATATCGTTTTAGATTTTGTATGCCAACGTTAGAGACACGTGAAAAATGAAAAACTGACCTGACTGTGACGCACGTACGTTTTACTTTTAAAACGAAAACTTAAGATCTAGTTTTTTTTATCAGTATTCACGAAAATTTGTTAATTGACAATCATATGCACTTATTAATAAATTTTCGTAAATAAAAATGCGTCTAAACGTTATTTAATAGTTTTATTATATAATACTAAATAATAAAGCAACTGTCTTAGGTGATGGTAAAATATTTGGTGGACTACGAGGTGGCTTTTCTTGTTGTATGCCACTCGGGCCTGCTTCTGATTGCTCCATAACCCTCCAACCAAACGCACAATAATAGAGCAAGCAAATACCTTTACTTAAATAAGAATCACAATAAGCTTTAAACATTAAAAAACCGGCCAAGTGCGAGTCGGACTCGCGCACCGAGGGTTCCGTACAAACCTGTAGGTATATAAGTAAAAGTTCACCCATTGCATTGACATAGAAAATAGATTTTGTTACAGCTTAAAGGTATTATAGACCTGAGTATTTGGTATGAATTTCAATTTAATACATCTACGCGTTTACGAGGAAAAAGGTAGTAAGTTGTAAATTAAAAAAAATATTTTTTGTATGATTTTACTAAAAATGTCTACTTTTCGTAATTTTTCCTTTGTCTGTGCTATATGAAGTTTCTTCGTGCCAAGTTTCAAGTTTCTGAGTTTACGGGACTTTAGGTTTTGAGTTTCTTGCGAGTACTCAGTTTCAATATATGCGACTTAAATTGCTATTTCTTTTGATTGCGTTGACATAAAAGTTTGGTTTTGCTACATCTGAAAGGTCCTATAGCCCTGAGTATTTGACATGAATTTCAATTTTATACTTCCACGCGTTTACGAGGAAAAAGGTAGTAAGTTTAAAATTAAAAAAAATTTTTTTTTGTGTGATTTTACGAAAAATGTCTACTTTTTGTAATTTTTCCTTTGTCTATGCTATATGACGTTGCTTCGTGCCAAATGTCAAGTTTGTGAGTTCACGGGAAGTACCCCGTAGGTTTTGCGAGTGCCGAAGAACTCTAAAATTTGCAGCATAAACGACTGTATGTTTTGATTGCGTTGGCTTTTAAGTTTGATTTTTTCACAGCTCTAAGGGACAATAGACCTGAGTATTTGATATGAATTTCAGCTTGATAGCTCCACGAGTTCCTGAGAAAAATGGTCTTGACAGACAGACAGACAGACAGACGGACAACAAAGTGATCCTATAAGGGTTCCGTTTTTTCCTTTCGAGGTACGGAACCCTAAAAACTATCCAGGTACGGCTGAGAGAAACTAATCACAGATGACGAGAGAAAATATTTAAAAATCGAACCATCCGTTGCGAACCTCCTCTTCTCTAGGTATTTTATTGTGCAACATTCACAAGAACATTAACAATGATAAAAAATTAAATTTAGTGCATATAACAACTACCAAAATATTGTTAAATACTCAATATAACATTTACAAATACTTAGGCATGGCTTTACTATAAATACAAATATATTTAAGTATGTTTTCTCAAACATGCTCGGAAATGTTCCTGTTACGTTAGTAATTAGAGACCAGTAGGGACTCTATTCCAAGGCAGGTTCAGCGCGACGTACGTAAAGGATTTTCATACAACATTAAATCACTCAGCCAGTAACTGAAGCACTAAACAAGTAATTTTATTTCCTTACATGTTTGAGAAAAGCACTATACATGCTTCGACCGTAATCAGCTTACCTGGCTTCGTATTGTAGCCGTCCTCGTCTTCGACTCGGACGGCTACTAAATACTCAGCCAGGAAAGCTTACTTACTGGTCTCTGCAGTAATGTACTATTAATTGTTTAATGACGGCGTAGGCACTTTGACAGTTGTGACATTTATCAACGTTTTTCTAATCTCAAAAAAAACGAAGTATAGCCACAAGTAGCACAAAATCGAGACAAATGAAAAAAAAAGTATTATTGATCGTTTGGTTTAGTTTTTCTATTATTCGCATTTCTCGAAAATTAAATGTACTGCTTCTTCCTTCTATAGCGTTTGTCCCGGCTTGGGGTCCGCTTGACAACCTAATCCCATAAATTGGCGTAGGCACTAGTTTTTACGAAAGCGACTGCCATCGGACCTTCCAACCCAGAGGGGGAACTAGGCCTTATCGGGATTACGTCCGGTTTCCTTACGATATTTTCCTTCACCGAAAAGCGACTAGTAAATGTCAAATGATATTCCGTACATAAGTTCCGAAAACTCACTGGTACGAGTCGGGGTTTGAACCCGAGACCTCCGGATTGAAAGTTGGCATTCTTACCGCCAGGCTACCAGCGCTCCTACTTCAAATTAAATATACTAAACGGACTAAAACGTTGTTTGTTGACAGTACGCGATGCTCCTCGACGTAGTGAACAACGTAGTACTTCACGTAGAGCCAGAACGGCGACGCACATTGGAGCGGCGCGCGCGCACGCGCTTCCAACTACAACTGCACCAGGACCAGGATCCCAGGACGCTGATACATAGCACGCAGACACAGGTACACATATTATTGAAAAACCCGTACTATCTATAAAAACGGCAAAAAAATCACGTCTGTTGTCTATGATATATAATAATGACAGATGGGTTATGCACGCTCCAAAAGTGAAGCACTTAAAATAAGTGAATTCAAACAATTGTCGCTAGTCGCGCACCGGTCAGCGTGAGATGCGGACGTGCCAATGAGCTCCCGTCATCCGCGTGAGAAAGAGACAAACTGTAATTTTCTAACAATGAGAGTGACAAAGATGTAATGATTGTCAAAATAGATAAGCATAACAGAATCGTTGCTAGGTTATGAAATAATAACCCATCCATATTAAATATAATTGGTCTGTTGTATGGGAGCCCCCGTAAATATTTATTTATTTTATTCTGTTTTTAGTAGTTGTTGTTATAGCGGCAACAGAAATACATCATCTGTGAGAATTTCAACTGTTTAACTATCACGGTTCGTGTGATACAGCCTGGTGACAGGCGGACAGACAGACAGACAGACGGACAGCGGAGTCTTAGTAATAGGGTCCCGTTTTTACCCTTTGGATACGGAACCCTAAAAACGTGGTGGACAACGTGCTACACGTGGAGACGGCGCAGGCGCACGCTGGAGCGGCGGGTACATACATAGCACTCAGGCACAGGTAGAGTGAATACCTGGAAGACGAGCTCCTAAGGGTGCGAATAGAGAACATGCATGAAAAATATTTAATTGAATTTGTTCCATAAACACGTTCAACAAGCCCAAATTAATATAAATAAGTAGAAATCCGTAATAATTTTTTAAAGATGTTGCGGTTTAAAAACTTGAAATTTTGGGCATTTTTTTTTATACCTCAAATGTATTTTCGAAAATTAAGTTCGATTACTTATGTTCTAAAGGTTGAACACGCCAAAACCTGGGCATGTAAAAATAGCTATAGTTATTCAAAAAATGCATATATCCAAACTTTTTAAACAACAATTTTCTCACAAGGAACTGGGCTATAAAATGATGATAGTTTTATTTTCTTTTATTTATTCGTTGGCAAAATGTCGAGCGTACAACATCAAAAACGTGAACGCATTTTGCACGAACATGTAAAAAATCCCTTGTTAAGCTACAGAGATATCGCGAAAAGGCTGAAGTATCCACAATCTACGGTTGGTCACGTATTAAAAACTTTCCGTGAACGCTTGACAATAGATAGAAAGCTAGGAAGTGGTGGGTTGCAGGGAGTCAAGAATAATAAAAAGGAAAGAGTCTTGTAAAGATTTTTGTCTCAAATCATACGATTTCATCTCGTGATGTTGCTAAAAAAGTGAAAATGTCTCAGTCCTATGTCCAAAAAGTGAAACAGAGGGCAGGACTGAGGAGTTATAAAGCCCAGGCCGCACCAGATCGAGACTCAAAACAGAACTTATCCGTAAAGATACGGTCGCGACAACTATATGAAGATTTTCTTACAAAATTTGAATGCGCGGTGATGAACGACGAGACGTATATAAAATTGGATTTTAAACAAATACCTGGTCAAGAGTTTTATACTAGCAAATCTCGAACAGATACTCCTGAAGATTTTGAATTAAAAAAACGAGGGCAATTTCCAAAAAAATACCATCTTTGGCAGGCAATATGTAGCTGTGGTAAAAGATGTCGCTCGTTTATCACCACCGGGACAATAAACGGCGATATTTTTCGGAAAGATTGTTTACAGAAGCGTTTGCTGCCTTTTATAAGACAGCATGCCTCACCACCGCTGTTTTAGCTAGATCTAGCCAGTTTCCAATAAGCAAAATCAGTTATGGAATGGTACAACGCTAACAGGATCATGGTGGTACCCAAAATATGCAATCCGCCAAATAGTCCAGAACTGCGGCCTGTTGAAGAGTACTGGAGTATTATGAAGGAATTCTAAAACAGAAAGGCGGAGAAGTAAAATCGGTCCCTGAGCTACAAAAAATATGGACCTGGGTGACAAAAATCTTTTCTAAAGAGAGGGTGCAAAGTCTTATGAGCCGTGTGCGTAGAAAAGTTCGATCTATGGCTTACTGTGTAAACATTAATTAAAATTAAAAATGTGATTTTAGAATTCATTAAATTTTTCATTTAATGTGGTATTCATAATGTAGTTATTTATTTTCAAACTGGTTTAAAAACAAATTTTGCGTGCCCAAGTTTTGGCGTGTTCAACCTTTAACAAGAAAAAAAATGTTCGACAACTATATAGCTAAACGCATGTTTTCGTGCCTAAAATTACAAAAATCTTCCAAAAACTTGTTCCTTCCAAACAGCTTTCTGCTACTTTGTGGTCGGTGACGTCACAATCCTCACACTTTTTGTATGGGGCGTTTTGACGCGCGTCGCAGACGCCTAACGTATTTTCACATTTTTGACGTTTCAGGGCTATCATAAATAGTAGGTTTATTAGAGACATTTGAATCTACAGGGAAATAAAATCGAATGACGTCTTCCAAAAAAATCATGCATATTCCTAATTGAGTGGCCGCTCACAGGCGGCAAATAAAACAAATAAAAACATAGGTATGGCCTCAGTGAATACTGCTCAAATCCCTTGCAAGCTCGACGCGCCGCCGGCCGCTCGCCTCTTCGGTCGTTCACTAATTGTAAGACCGAAGTGGACGCTCGAGTTGGGCGTACAGTGGGGCGGGGCGGGGCGCGGGGCGTGCATGTTAAACAAATGAAACTCATACTGGTGTCCTGAGTCCACTCGACGCTGCACAACGTGAATGCACGCTCGCCCGCCACGCTGTACGCCCTGTCAAACGCTCCGCTTCGAGCGTCCACTCACGCCTTACACTAAGTCTGCTTGCTTGTTATGAAAATACAGCTTGTAAAAAAAGGGTATTTATGTATGTACTTAACCTTTTGAACGCTTTCTCTCTCGCGTCAAGAAGTGGCCTACACGTCAATATCTCGACTAGTGAATAACGAATATAAACCTTATCTCTATCTGTCAGCAGGACAATTGCTTTGACAGCGTCCGCCATAGCCACTTTAGTGGTCGTTGGCGTGGCAGGCACGACAGCAAACGACCGATTTAGTGCCTCTAGGCGTTCAAAAGGTTAAATACAACTGTGCAGCGACATAGAACATGCATCTACTTTATAAATGTATTAAATGGAAAGAGACAAACAAAGGGTTCAGATTAAATAAAATATTTTGACAAATATGAATCACGAAGCAAAAGAGTCTCTCCGGCGGGGAATCGAACCCCGGTCTCCCGCGTGACAGGCGGGGATACTTACCACTATACTACCGAAGACTTGTTGGCAACTGCGAAATTAATCTACATTAAAGTTATTCAACTTTATAATCGAACCATATGTATTGACTTTCATTTAATATCAAAAGCATACATTACGTATGCTTCAAATAAGAAAGTCGTAACTGAATTGATTTCGTTCTCTAATTAACTACGTTATGTTTTAAGCCAATAAAATATACGTATACTCGTACGTACACAATACACATTCTACTCGATAACGCCGATTGATTAACCTGAAAATAATATCATTTGTTTATTTAACACGATAATAGGGTATTAAGAATAACAAGATATGACGTACTTTATTATTATTATTATATGATGATTATTGTTACGAGAAAATAGCGTTTATCCTGTATTCTAGAAAACAATAAAAACAATGAAATTATTCTGTTTGTTTATTTTCCTTATTGCTGAGAAATTTTATTCAGACATTAAAGCTAACATGTTTTCAGATTTCTATGAAATCATTTGTTTTTATTAAGAGTAATAACTTAATAAGACGAATTGCTGCGGAATATTTAGGTAACACAATATAAAGTTGATATAGGTCAACTAGCAAAAATAAGTACTATAAAAGTTCCTAGAACGTTTTCAGAAACACCAATTAGTGTTTCATACATGTCCTATAACATTGATGTAAACGTTTGCAAAGGCTGGTTTTGGCACAATTATATCGCAATTCCGTTACATAACGATGTTATTGCGGCTCCATAGATCACATATTAGTACTATAGTCGTACTATAACGGTTACTGTAACACTTTTCAAGGTTTTAACAGTGATTTTCGTGCCGCTTACATCACAAAAAAGCTACAAAAAAGTAATCACAGTGCTGTTAATGGACTTTTTAGACCTGTAATGAAGATCAAGGAGCTACTATAGTTCATCAGTAAGCTTAATGTGAGTTGTTATGATGGTGAGTGGTACTCCCAACATAATAAAAATAAAAACAAGTTTCTGTGGTAAGTAAAGTGATTGAATTATTTAAAACATGATGGCCACTCACTGTTTGTGAAGTTGGAGTGTTAACAGTGGATTTTTCTACTTGTCCATTTTTTCTAAGCATTGTGGTATCGTTAGCAGACGTTCTGCTTAATACAAAATTAATTGTAGTATGGGGTAGCGCATTGTTATCGGTGAATCCTCAATACAACTTGGGACTCCGATGGCCGGTTGAGAAGTGTAAGACTTCTTCGGCAGATGTCGCTAGGCGTCCCCCTAAGACGCATATGGGATATAGTGGAGAAATTCGCAGCCATCAGGTGTGTCTCAGTAGCTCAGTTGGTCAGAGCGATGGGCATGTATCCCAGAGTCGCGAGTTCGAGTCTCGCCTGAGGCGGTGGATTTTTCTACTTTTCCATTTATTCTAAGCATTGGAGTGTTAATGTTCTACACAGCTATTTTTACTTGCGATTGAAGTTCTATAGAAAAAGTATACTAGTATAATTAACAAAATGTTCATGCGCTCCCTTAATTATTACCCGGACCCGGACCCGGGGTATGTCCTTAAACTACGTCCGGACTTGGGTATGTCCTTAAACTATGCCAAAAAGAGAGGTATGGGCACTGCGAATGGCATCTCGCTTAGTGTGGTAGGGCACGTTCAGTGAATGTCATCTCGCTCAAATCTGGAGCAGAGCCCGACTGGGGAAGTACCTCCACCTTACAGAAAACCACAGCCAAATAGCACTAGACCCTACTCATAGTGTTGTGTTCCCGCTGGTGAGTAAGGTTGCCAAAGAGCTCAAAGAGGACCCAGTGTGTTGACGATGAGGGACCCTCTTGTTCCTTTAGCCGTCGACACAGTGAATCCTCCTTTTTGTAAAGGGTCGGCAACGCGCATGTGACTCCTGTGGAGTTACAGGCGTCCATAGGTTACGGTAGCTGCTTACCATCAGGCGGGCCGTATGCTTGTTTGCCACCGTCGTAGTATAAAAAAAAAAAAAAAAAAATTAGAACAATTAATATTTATAAATGTCTCGATCGCTGGTAAACAAGTGTTTTCGTGCTTATTATAGGCTTAGTATATGACTATTTGTCATGTCAGCCATTTGCCGCCATGACAAAAATAGGGTTTCTTAACACCGGATAAACCGTATGAGAAACCTTTGATGTCATAGTTACTAACGTGTGCTTTTTTTTAATTGGTGTCGGGTTAGTAAACTGTTATAATACATGAAGGGCAATCATCACGTAATTATGGAATTAATTGGAAGTACGGTTCCTACTCGTATTTATTCATCTAATTTGAAATGTACACACACACACACACACACACACACACACACACACACACACACACACAGTCATTGTGACTTTGAAAAATTGGCTAAAAGCATGTCGGATCATGCTCAATGTAAGGTGCCATTGGTTGTCGGCCCGTCACAAGACACTCTGTCAAAAGGTTGCTTTTTATATGATATTTTACGGCACTTACGTCCTTTTACTATGAAATGACAACTTTTTGCGACAACTCAAAAATGGCTCAACCGATTTTATTAACTATGGTTTTTATTGAATGTATTTATTAGTCTTCACTTCATGAATTTTCCCATATTTTTTGGGCGCGCGATTCAAAAGTTAGACAGGGGGACACATTTTTTTGAATTTTGGGAGCCATTACATTTTCCAAAACTATTGGATTTATTAAAAAAATGTAATTGAAGCCTCCTATTCTTTTGGAAATAAGGTTGAAGCGAAAAAAAAATAACCCCCACTTCACTTGTACGGGAGGCACCCCAAAAATACTTTATTTTATTTTACCGTTTTCTCGGCATGATTAATATACGTATTCATACCAAATTTTAGATTTCTCGCGCTAACGGTCACTGAGCTAGGCTGCGGACAGACAGACAGACTGACATGCTGGAATAATCAAACTATTATTTTGTACGGAACCCAGCCTTGCTTCGCTCTTACCATCTTGTTATATAAAAGATTTCATAATTTCCGCTATTGGACATTTCGGTTGATTATAAGTAGTGAAATGCTACTTTTATGTATCAGAAAAGCTCATTAAAAGTAATAAAAACTCTTTAACTCAACTATGAGACATAATAGTTACCAAATAACCCATTTTAGAACCTTTCAGTGGTAAAATAGTATTCTCAGGGCTACTATTGGGGGCGTCCATTAATCGCGTCATATTGTATAGGGGGGGAGGGGGTCAAGAAAAAATCACCAATGATCACCACAGGGGAGGGGGGGGGGTATGGACACATATCACGTGTAATTTTTTTGTTTCTCCGTGCTACTGTATTATATTCAATAAAATAAAAATTATAAACTTTTAAATGAACCAAACTGTCGAAACCAGAGTAAAATTTGCGCGCGGAAATTTGCCTCGCAGTTGGCACTTCAGCGTTCATTTGAGCGGGCGGGGCGTCGCTATGCTTTATGCACGGCGTCTCTTAGATTGATCTCATTTTTGTTAAAATCCATTTCTAATGACGGGATCCACGAGGAATCAAGGGAACTCCTGCAACCTTAAGCAGACGTATAGCGATTTTTTTTAAATCTAAAAACCAAACAATTGAATTTAAATAGTGCTATTTAGTGAAATAGAAACTGCTCGTGAAAACCAGAATGGAACTCCTCCACGACAAGGTTTTTTACGTCTTGGGACTAAGTGTTATGAGATACACTATGGTTGTTAGTAATTTTAATTAATGGCATTTGAAATATTATTTTGTGACGTAGGTTTTTAGGGTTCCGCAGCCAAAATGGCAAAAACGTAACCCTTATAGTTTCATTCTTTCCGTCTGTCCGTCCGTATGTCACAGCTATTTTACTCGGAAACTATGAAACATATCTTAATAAAATTTTAACATAAGGTGTATTTTGTATGCCGCTACTAAGTTTTGTTGTAAAATTGCTGAAAAATATATTTTTAAGGGGGACACTCCAGACATGTAACTATTTGTCAAAATTTTTTTTTAACAAATATCAACGTGTTGCACATCACTCGATAGGTAATATAGGTATTTAAAAATGATTTGAATCAAAAAAGAACCGACTTCACTTTCCAAAAGCAAATGCTCGAGCTGCTGTAAAAAATACTCAAATCACTATGGCTGTGCCTATAATAGTTGAAGAGTTCCCTCGATTTCTCCAGGATCCCATCATCAGATCCTGACCTGGTTACAGTGAGACTAACTGTGAAGTATACTCTTTAAAACAAAAAAAGAATTTTCTAAATCGGTCCAGCCGTCTTCGAATAATCGGTGAACATACAAAAAAAAATTAGCAAAAACTAAGATTCCGACGAGTTGATACCCTCCTCCTTCGAAATCTTGAAGTCGATTGATAACATTGAGGTTTGTTTAATTTTTTTTTCATTTAGTGAATATTTTAAGAATGATCACCCGTAAGTCTAAAAAATTGTGCCCCCCTGTAACTTTTGAACCGGAGATCCAAAAACTATGAAAAAAATTCAGAAGATACATCATTGTATATTCTTTGAAAGAAAATTGCTATGAACATTATTGGTTTCGGAACTATGGAGTTATCTCCAAGAAAACTTCTTTGATAGGCAGATACGACCTTTTTATATTAGTTTTTCGATTGTAGGTACGCTCGATTATGCGTGGTCCGACACGCACTTGGCGGGTTTCTTTTCTATTAAAGATAATTTTAATTTAATGATGTGGTATCCATGTAGTTTCATTTATTTACCCTTCACGTGTACGTACGTTACGTAGGTTAATGTGTTAGAAAACTATACTTACTTTAGTTAGCAAAAAAAATTACGCGTCATATTGGACGGGGGGGGCGATGGTACATTATGCCGACAACCTATAAGAAAAAAAAAATTACTACAGAAAAAAAAGCATAGGACCCTATTTTCATTCGTAGTGCCAAGATAAAGTTATAAACAAAGTTTCGTTGATGTACATATTTTGCCGCCAAACTGGCATATGTAGTCTTACTTTACCTGTAGTAATCTAGCATAATCTTATTTGTAGAGATACTTACTATTTTAACGTAATTTTTTTTTTTTCCGTGGCCTATATTGTATCCCACTGCTGGGCAAAGGCCTCCCCTCGCTTCCGCCACTCGTCACGGCCTAGTGCATGCTCTCGCCAGTCGCTACAAAATGCGTCCAGATCGTCCCGCCATCTCCTTTTTGGTCTGCCTCTGCCCCGGCCGATTTGTTCGGTCCATTCAGTAGTTAATTTAGCCCATCGTTCCGGGTGCATGCGGCAGACATGTCCAGCCCAATCCCACTTGAGCTTGGCAGTCTTGACACCCACATCCGAGATACCTGTCCTGGAGCGCAGTTCGGTGTTCCTAATCCGATCGGTTCTACGAACTCCTAGTACGCTGCGTTCCATGGCTCGCTGGCAAATTTTGAGTCGGGACTTTTAAGCCTCCGTTAACCTGTCGTCTCCCGGTCCCGGAGATCTCCGGCCTACATATCGCGCCCCACTAATTGACATGAAACTCGCGCCATTTTTCTCCGTAGTTTGACGAGCACGGAGATCTCCGGCCTCCATTTTGCACTCCTATAACTGACGGGCCCGGAAATCTTAGGCCTCGCACCCACAAGTGAAAAAAGACTTTATTTTAAAAGAAATACAGTTTAAATTCTATTGGCTGTGTGCTAATTCAAGCGTAACGAAGTGAGCAACACATACATAGGTACCTACCAAAACTTCATCCAGCATATACACGACAAGTTATGGCCAGTTGAAATCACGTCTTCACGCAAAGTTCATGTTGTTTCGTGTTCAAATACAAAAAAACCGGCCAAGATCGTGTCGGGCCACGCTCAGTGTAGGGTTCCGTAGTTTTCCGTCCGTCACAGAAAGTGTCCCCACTTAAGAGTTAAAATAACACCGCCATGTAGTATATGATATGAGCGTTCCACCTACAGCGACATCTATCGGCAAATTAAGTAAACTATTGCGCGCGAGCTTAAAGTATGGAAGATGATTTTTATGGGATAATTCTTTATTGCGTGAACCGATTTTCACCGTTTTTACTTTATTTGGAAGCACGTCATTTCATTGTGATTTTGTAGAAATTACAAGTACAATAAACACCTGCTTATACGGTTAAATTACAAACTTAGTTCAGAAATTATTTTGTAAATTTTTTTCAAAAACTATTAAACTTATCAAGTTCAAAATAATTTTCCTAGAAAGTTTTTATAAAGTTCTACTTTTGAGATTTTTTTCATATTTTTAAAACTTATGGTTCAAAAGTTAGAGGGGGGGGGGGACACATTTTGTTTTACTTCTGGAGCGATTATTTCCGAAAATATTTACATTATCAAAAAATGATTTTAGTAAACCCCTATTCATTTTTAAATACCTATCCAACAATATATCACACGTTGGGGTTGAAATGAAAAAAAAAAAATCACTCCCCACTTTACGTATAGGGGAGGTACCCCAATAAAACATTTTTTTCCACTTTTTATTTTACCACTTTGTCGGCGTGATTGATATACATATTAGTACCAAATTTCAGCTTTCTAGTGCTAACGGTCACTGAGATTATCCGCGGACGGACGGACGGACGGGCGGACGGGCAGACATGGCGAAAGTATAAGGCGGCTGAAACTATATGGCGAAAATATATCTTTTTAGGGTTCCTAGTTGACTACGGAACCCTAAAAAGATATATTTTTACATGTAGTCTTCATGCTATTTATAATTATTGATGGCTTATATGTTAGAGACTCAGAATAAATAAATAACAACCGTGCCAATGTCCCTCGATCCGTTGTGGTAGAGAGTCGTGAAAAACTTGTGTCCGATATCGAGAATACTCTTTCTGGAGTCTCGGTGTGGGGTCAGGACAACTTAGTCAGATTCAACCCCACAAAGACACAAGTTTGCGCGTTCACCGCTAAGAAAACCCCATTTACTGTGGCCCCTCAGTTCCAAGGCACAACCCTTACAATGTCAGGGAGTATTGGGATCCTCGGTGTGGACATTTCCAGTGACGTCCAATTCCGTAGTCACCTTGAAGCGAAGGCCAAGCTGGCATCCAAAAAGCTCGGTGTGCTCAATAGAGCGAGGCGATACTTCACTCCGGGGCAGAGACTGCTCCTATACAAGTCGCAAGTCAGACCCCACATGGAGTACTGTTGTCACCTTTGGGCGGGAGCACCTGGATACCAGCTTGGGCCCATTGACTCGGTGCAAAGGCGCGCTGTGCGGATCGTCGACGATCCCAAACTCACGAGCGATATTGAACCTTTGAGTCTTAGGAGGGACTTTGCCTCCTTATGCGTGTTCTATCGCTTGTACAATGGGTTGTGCTCTGAAGAACTGTTTGATATGATGCCCACGGCAGCTTTTTATCACCGCACCGCTCGCCGCCGGCAGGGTGTTCATCCCCACACCCTGGAGCCCAATGGGTCGCGCACAGTACGATTTAAGAGGAATTTCCTCCCACGAACGCTGCGGCTGTGGAATGAACTCCCTGCCGAGGTTTTCCCAGTGGGCTACAGTATGAGGTTCTTCAAAAAAGGAGTGTATAGGTTCCTAAAGGGTAGGCAACGCGCATGTAAATCCTCTGGGGTTGCAGGCGTCCATAGGCTACGGTAACTGCTTACCACCAGGCGGGCCGTATGCTTGTTTGCCACCGTCGTGGTATAAAAAAAAAAAAAAAAAAAGTTATAATTGGAAATCTTATTTATTTTAGCGATTTTCCGACAGTACCGCATTTTTCCCCTTCCTGTAATATAAACACGTATTACGTCGTAAAAATATACTGAGTACCTAAAGTATTTATATACAACGTAAAGTCTGTTTCATGCTCTTTAAAAAAATATATATATCATCTTACTGAGTATAAACACTTTAGTAATACGAGCGATAACGTTGGGTCAAGTGGTTTGCTCGCGTCAACTCAAATTACCGTGGGGATCAAGGGGTACATGCGGTGGCGGCGAAGCGGTAGACACGGGCGGGAAAAATTTGTCCGGAGATATCCGGGCCCGTCAAAGGGCGGTAACATAATTTCGCTGAGCCCTGGGAGACGACAGGTTAATGACCATGTTTGTGCACCGTAGGTTAGGATGGGCAGGATACACATGTCGACGAGTTTGCGCTTTAGTGCCAGTGGAAGGTTACCCTTCATAAGCGCTTTCATGGACCAGAAGCTCTTCCAGGCGTTCTCGATGCGTCGATCGATTTCCTTGGTCTGCCTGTTATCGAAGGATGCTATCTGGCCCAAATAGGTGTATTCGTCGACATATTGTAATTCCTGCCCATCTACCTTGACCCTACGTTTCATGCGTTGGTCATTAATTGGGTTTTGGCCCTATTCATTGTGAGTCCGACTTCAAAACTTGCCGAGCTAAGGTCTTGCAGCATTTGCTCTAGATGGGATGCAGTGTGGGAGAATATCTAAATATTTAACGTAAATATCTATTATAAATAAAAATACCGGCCAAGAGCATGTCGGGCCATGCTGAGCTTGGGTTCCGTAGTTACAGACCCGTTACAGTACACCCACACAAAAGGTTGTTTTTATATGATATTTTGCAGCACTTACGTCATTTTACTATGCGGCACTTGCGCCCTTTTTATAGGCGTTTTTGAGTTATAACTCAACCGATTTCATTCAATATAGTTTTCATTGAAAGTACTAGTTAGGTCTAACTTTTATGAATTTTTCAAATTTTTTGGACCCACGGTTCAAAAGTTACAGGGAGAGGGGGACGCATTGTTTTAAAACTTTCGGGACTATTATTTTATTACGTTTACGGGACTATTACGAAACCATTAAATTGATCGAAAACTTCTTTTAGAAGACCCCTATTATTTTTTATGACCTATCCAACGATACCCCATACGATAGGATATGGAGCGAAAAAACTTCACCCCCACTTCATATGTACGGGAGGTACCCTAAAAACCCTCCCCCACCCTCGCCCCCTACGCCCTCGTAACCTACCCTTACTTAATCTCCCAGATAACAGCACAAAGTCTCTCTCCGACTCACCTCTCTACCGGGCTATAAAGCTCATCAACAATTTACTGGACCAGGACGATTCATTGGACTTATTCTCAACACCAGAACCGAGATTCTTAGCCACAGCTGGGCGATATCTTGAGAAAATTGTGGCATCTAGCACTATCACCTAGCCTAAAATTTTGTTAATTCTGACAATTTGTTGCTAATTTCTGTAATCCATCTGTTGTCTAATTAATCTGTTGTAATTATAATTAATTAACTTATATACCTGTATTAAGTAACTATTATTTATATCATAACTATTATGTATGTCATATGTGGTGTAAGCTGTAAGTGACATTATAATAAATAAACAATAAAATAAAATAAAAAAAAGAATATTTTTTCAATTTTTATTTTACCACTTTGTCAGCGCGATTAATACACATACTCATACCAAATTTCAGTTCTCTAGTACTAACGGCCACTGAGCTGGACCGCGGACAGACGGACTTGGCGAAACTATAAGGGTTCCTGGTTGACTACGGAACCCTAGTAGTATTAAAAGAAAACCTCCGAAGCTGATATTGATAAAACATGAAAACCTGCCTTAAAATATAGACAGTCTAGACAGTTTTGAGTTTTAGTAAGGTGCTTGGGTGATCTTGTGTTATTCTCAAATTAAAATTCTAAAGTCTCTTCGTGTAATCTAGCTTATCCCGAGTCCCTATCCTATTGCCTCTATCTTAGCTGGTCTGCGAATCGAGTCCAGAGTCAAATCGTTATGACGACGGAACGTCGAACGTAAATAAACGAACGCACGATGAAAACCAGTGTTGTAATGAAACGCAAGGCCGCGATATTTCGGGCGACTGACCACGATTTGTTGCGAAAATAAACCAAATGTTCTGCAGGGAATATAGGGCGCGAGTGACCTGAACTGTTGTTTATCGCGCTTGTTACCAGACTAAGCCTTATTGCAACGATTTGAGGTCTACCAGCGGTCAATTATAGAGGTATACGAGTAGATATCGATGATCTAGTGCATCGTACTAACTAAATACGGCGAATTTTGTTTGAAATTAGACTTTAATTTTGTGCACTATGGTATAATGATACTAATTATCACAACAGTTTCGACGTAACTAAATAGTTCGATACTATAAAAACCGGCGAAGTGCTTGACGGACCACGCATAATGGAGGGTTCCGTACCTATTGAAAAAAAAAAAACAATGTCATAAGGTCGTAGCTGCCTATGAGACGATTTTTTTGGAGTTAACGCCCTAATCGATAATGTTCAAAATAATCTTCGTTGAAAGAATATATACATTTTGGATCTCAGCTTCACAAGTTACATGGGGGGGGGGGGGGGGGCAATTTTGTACACTTTCGCGGTGATTATTTCTGAAAATATTCACTAAATCAAAAAATGTTCAAACAAACCTCTATGTTATTTTTAAAGACCTATTGATTGATGTATTGTATGGAGTGCCTCCCTAAAAAATTTTTTACACAAATTTTACTAAAAACTAAGTAGCAGCATACAATGTTAAAATTTTATTAAGATACGTCTTATAGTAAAATCGCAGTGACATACGGACGGACGCACGGATAGACGGACGGACGCACGGATAGACGGACATGACGAAACTACATATTAAGGTTCCGTTCTTGCCATTTTGGCTACGGAACTCTAAAAACAACCTTTTGAGTGGGTGTATTGTAACGCGCCGGCAACTACGGAACCCTACATTGAGCATGGCCCGACATGCTAATAGTCGGTTTTTAACTTTCGTTTGAGAGTTGTGTATATTGTTGTTGCACAGGTCCGCGAGGCCCTCGCTCGTCTCCGACGACTGGAAAAGGAGTACTATCTGAAGAACCGCTCCATCTCTAGTGATGATCCCGACCCACAAGCCGTCGCTGAACTGAAGAGTCTAGATGACCAGGTAACTGATATTGATTCTGTGCAATGTTATAGTTATGTAGAAATGTTGTTTGGTAGCTTACCTCCACCGATGAACAGCTGCCAGATACCCGAATCTAGAAATAAGGATAATATGCCAAATTAACTAGAGGAGTTTCGTTGCTCTCGTTATTGAGTCATATTTTACGGGGCTTACAATGAATTCAGGCGTATTCCTAAAAAAACATGGACCTATTTTCAGTTTTGCCTTTTAGGAACTTATTTTGGGGGGATATGAATTTTAGAAAACGGAAACCAAAAGGTATCGATATAAATTTTGGCACACTATTTCGTAGCAAGAAGTTACTGATTGGTATTTATATAAATTCTTATTAGTCATACCTATCTTATTCGTAATGTAACTTACAAAGGATATGACAAATCTAACTAATCTTGATAGTGACCATCGGTCATCCAACTAACAACCTCAATAAATTGCCAAACGACGCTGTTCCGTTGTACATCAGTCGAGCCGTCTCAATGATTCGACGCCGTTTGATGCGTCATGTCGCGATGATGCGATTACGAAATGATAAATGTGAATAATACGATGATAAACAAGGTATAGGGCGCGTGCCGTGGTCACACACTGAACTGAGGGATAAGCGAAGTCGAATATGGATTCGTGGCGTTGTGTCAGTTTCGAGGGTCGATTTGAGGCTCTAAAGAACTTCCATGCAATAGCTGTGGCATCTCATACGCGAGAACAGAAAACAGAGGTATACAAAACTAGACAAAATTTTGAAGATATGTGATTTGGTATTGACTTTGATACTCGTACGACATATGTAGTATGAGAATACATTTCTATAAAACCAGAAACAAAGGCCCTATGTTTTCAAGATTAGGCTATGCTACAGTTCCTATATTTGTCAACAGGTCAACGAATGCAAAGAGACCGTGTGGTCTCTCGGCGAAGAGTTAGACGCGATGGTCCGTGCCTGGCGGGAGACGCGGCGGGGCGCCGCCCCCGCCGTGCGGAGCCCCTCCGCCCCTCCGCATAGATACAACGAGATCTGCTTCAAAAGCGCCCGCTGGAGGCTGACCGATGCTGACGGACAGTTGGGCATAGCTGACTTGCTATTGACAAATTTCTTGTAAGTTTATTTAACCTGTAGCACTAATCACATTTGGTTGGGTGTTACACCGATCTTCTGGTCTCTCAGAGAAGAGCTAGCCGCGATGGTCCGCGCTTGGCGAGAGACGCGGCGGGGCGCCGCCCCCGCCGTACGGACCCCTCCGCCCCTCCACATAGATACAACGAGATTTGCTTCAAAAGTGCCCGCTGGAGGCTGACCGATGCTGACGGACAGTTGGGCATTGCTGACTTACTGTTGACTAATTTCTTGTAAGTTTGTCAGTAGTTTTAGCTACTTCAAGATTATCTTTATCTTCTCTTTATTCAGATCACTCATGATTTTGACATTAATTTTCAGTTTAAAAAACAAATACTACCATAATTAATACTTGTGTACGTATGCCGAACTGGACTGAGTTTTTTTTTTGAAATAATTTTAAACAAAAAAGAACCGACTTCACTTAATCTCCACCTTTCCAAAGGCAAATGCTCGAGCTGCTGTAAAAAATACCCAAATCACTAGGTCTGCCTATAAAAGCTGAAGAGTTCCCTCGATTTTTCCAGGATCCCATTATCAGATCCTGACTTGATGACAATGGGACCAACTGTGAAGTATACTTTTTCAAACAAAAAAGTATTTTCCGAATCGGTCCAGCCGTGTTCGAATAATCGGTAAACAAACATAAAAAAGCAAAAACAAAGATCCCGACTAATTGAGAACCTCCTCCTCCGAAATCTTGAAGTCGGTTGAAAAATAAAACAAAACTTTTATTATACTTATTCTTCATAGGTACACCAAGACTTCCCGCTCAGATGACTCGGTAGAGCATCAGCTCGAAGTTGGATACGTCCGAGTCACCAATCTGCTTCCAAATGAACCATTCCCGGAGGTAAGAAATAATACTATAGAATATGTTAGCCTATATACGTCTCATTTCTGGATACAGACCTCCTCCCTTGCACTCTCAAACACGAGAAGAAGCACATACAAAACAAATAGTAGTAATAATAGTAGTAATAAAGCGTCTGCTAAATTAGTCGTACTTAACTTCCTTGCTAGAATGCTTGCTTGTATCCTATATATGAGTTATATGCCTCTCACATAATCTTTATTGACTCATTTTTTTTTAAATCTAGTACAGATCACTAGACTCAACTCATATACCAGTATTGTATATAGATTTCATGTACATACATGATCGTTTTGTTACTATCCTTACGAACCAAGTTATCAAGCCGAAGTAGAATTTGAAAAAGAAGTCATTCCTCAGGTGTTAGTGCCCCAAGCGCCCTCAGGGCGGGCGCCGCTAGCGCGTCGTGCGACATTACGCGTATTCTGCAGAGATCGGCCTCCGGTCGGCGGCATCAGTGTTAAAGAACACTTCGAGGTCAACATCGTACCCATCAGGATTGGTAAGCTCATTGGCGGTTTGACTTTCAAAGTATACCCATGGGCCTGATTATGTTATTCCAAAACATTTTATCATGCCTTTCTCAAAGTCACTACATTTTTTTGAAATGAAATATTCAGTGCTGTTTTTAGTTTAACTATTAGTGTCCGACCCGGTTAAGTTTACGCCGACTTGGTACGTCAGTGACAATGTAAGGACGTGCCATAGGTCAAGAAAAATTTAACGTGACGTGAGTTCTTATGTCTTCCGTACCTGATTTGCAAAAAGCAATCATTTCAAACTAAAGTACAGACAAAATACCAGTAGCCTCTTCCGGAATAGTCACAAAAATCTCTATATTATCTTTTTACCACGCTCCTAAATAGTTACTTACCGATAGTACTGTGAATACTGTGATTCTTTTACCAAATGTGTTAGTACATGAAAAAGGTCCCACTTTATCGATATGGATATTAGTACTTTCGAAACCTACACAATATAGGGCAGAGGCCCCGGTTTTGTCCACTGTCCCGGTTTTCTCCATTTTCAACTTTATTCAGGTATAGACAAATTTGCAAGTTTATAGTGAATATAAGTGTAAATCATGGCAGCACAGATAACACTGTCATCTGTCATGTATCTGTTGCCATTGAGTTGTCAGGAGCCATGGAAAAAAGTGGCCAAAACTGGCTCCTGCGCCCCTTTCTGACATTTCATTAAAGAAAAAAAATAAGATCTAATATCAGAATCTTAACAGCGGAGATTCATATGAAAATAGTTATATATTTTTAATGACTCAGTACATAAAGAGTGTCATATTTCCTTATTTACGCAAAATGACGGACGTCTGAATAGACAAGCTCTCCTTAAAGTGGCCAAATCCGGGGCTTCTGCCCTACCTACGCTATCTATTAGTAAGAGAATGAAGTCTCTACGTGTACCTAAAAGGTAGGGCCTTTCATTAAACTCGTCCCCAAATGGTCCAGGCCTCACGAAGAAATTCTTCAACACCATGCTAAAGTTCTGCTTCCCCGAACGCGACCCGGACTCTATCGAGGATGGCGAAGAGGACGAAGGCACGCTTCGTGCCGGCTCCTCTACAGCCAGCCTGGTTTCTACTGGCTCCAAGAAGGCTAAGAAGAAGGGGAAGGATTCCAACTCCAACTTCTATGTGAAGAGGGATAAGAAGGATAAAGATGATGTAGAGAAAATGAAGGTAAGTACTTGTTAGTTATTTATCGTATGGCTACAGGTCACTGGATATGGATAGGCATTTCTTCTCTGGGGTAGTAGTAGTGGGCAAGCAGATGATGAAGAAAATCCAGTGAGTGCTGCGAGGTCCAGATGGAACAGTGCAGCTGCCAAGTTTGTTACTCTTTTAGCATCACCCAGGGATCACGTGTAGGGTTGTCTAAGGTGTTTCCTACGGACGCAGAGTAACATTGATCCACTTGTTAGTGTCGTATTGAACAGTACTGTTTGTTGTGGAGGTGTCGGGATCAAACCACGGCTCGTACCACTGAGTGTTTTGGAACATTCTTTCGTCAACGCCAATAATATGTTTACACTTTTGCACCTTACTCCTTTGTAATCCATACTAATATTATAAATGGGAAAGTGTATGTGTGTGTTTGTTTGTTTGTCCGTCTTTCACGGCAAAACGAGGCGACGAATTGACGTGATTTTTTAAAGAGGAGATTGTTGAAGGGATGGAGAGTGACATAGGCTAATTTTTGTCTCTTTCTAACCCCCCACATCCCTAAAATGGGGGGTGGAAGTTTGTATGGAGCATTCCGCAATTTTCAAGGTAGAAAGCTAAAAATTGGTATGCGGACTATTTGTGACTAAAACACTCCGTGTTACCCCGAATTTAACGCGAGCGAAGCCGCGGGCAAAAGCTAGTAAATAAATAATGTTCAAGAATGTATACATATTTTTGGAGGTGACGGTACGAATTATCATTTCATATTCACCTGTCGCTTTTCGGTGAGGGAAAATACCGTGGGGAAACTGAACCTAATCCCAATAACGCCTAATTTCCCATCTGGATTGGAAGATCAGATGGCAGTTGCTTTCGTAAAAACTAGTACCTACGCCAATTCATGGGATTAGGTTGCTAAGCGGATCCGAGGCTTAATTCAGTCGTGGCAAAAGCCGGAACAAACGGTAGGAGGTTGATGAGTGTTGTATTGTATTAAACATAAATCAGGATGTATTCTAATAGAAAACATTGCGTTTGTTTATGACACATGGCGACCTTGCCAGTGCGGCTTCGTAGGAACGTCTACTTTAAATTAAATACATATTTGGGGACAATCTTACACAGATAGACCTAAGCAATACTGTTTGTTGTGAACTGTTTCATTTCTGTTGATGTGAAGGGTTATTACCGATTTAGGTATTACCTGTAATTAGATAATTAAAAATATTTTTTTTCGTACAGTTTAACTACATAACAGGTTATGGTTTTTTGAGCCGGATAATTACTAAACCAACAAGCAGCAGAAGAAGCCAGTAATAATACGTTAATTAGCTTAACAAAGAAATATGTATAAATCCAGATTATAAAGGGTAGGACTTGAAATATGTGATTGTTTTTAGGAGCGCGCAGAAAAAAACAAACTGTTCATCTACATCAAGATCCCAGAAGTGCCGATGCGAGTGTCGTACAAGGGAAGTAAAGAGAAAAACCTAGAAGATGTCAGGGATCTGCCTCTAGTCCTGCCGACCTTGGAATATCATAACGTGACCTGGACTTGGCTAGACCTGGTGCAAGCCACCAAAAGCGATACTAGGAGGTTAGTAGTCACTGTTGCGTAATATTTTAAGCCCGCTAAAGTAAATATTCGAACGAGCGAGCACTGCGAAGCGAAGTTCTTACAGACAAATTCGGACACAACAGAACTGTCAGATAGCTACCGGGACGTTTGTGCATTTCGATGGCTTTTTGATTTTAAATATTTGTTCCGCGATAACTTTAGTAACGTTTTTCTTATCTTTATGAAGTTTGTTGGGGTTATAGCAGAGATAAGTATAATAAGTTTCATATTTGAGCTGGATTGACCCTGTTGTATTATTCTGGTCAACTCGATTCAGAGAACCGCGAGTTCTTAGTTCGAGGCGAACTACTAGTTATAATAAATAAATAAATATTATAGGACAATCTTACACAAACCGCCCTAGTCCCACAGTAAGCTCAATAAGGCTTGTGTTATGGGTACTAGACGACCATATATATAATAAAGCTTGTCCCAGAAAAAAATGTCGTTTATTAGTTCGTATGGAAAAACATAAACAATAAAAAAATTACCAAATTTTTGACAACATTTTATTAGAAATGAAGTAAATAAAATATATTTTTGTTATGTTTTTGTGCTATTGTTTATTCATCCAGAAACTTCGTAATTTTCTTTTGATACCTGCCATCAGGTTTTGTACATCTGTGTCTGTGATTAGTTTTGAAGCTGTATTCCATTTTCGCTTGAAGTTTTCAACTGATGTGGCGTTAGTTTTATGTTTTAAGAGTTTCTGCTTCATACGAGCCCAATAATTTTCTATAGGTCGTAATTCAGGGCAGCTAGGAGGATTTTGGTATTTTTCCACAAATTCGACATTATTGGCTTTGTACCATTTTATCACATTTTTAGAATAGTGGCACGTGGCCAGATCAGGCCAAAACAGAACTGGCTTCTTGTGTCGCTTAATAAACGGCAATAATCGCTTTTCCATGCACTCTTTAAGGTATATATCGCCTTTCATAGTTCCTTTAGCAAAGTATGGGGTGCTGCGTTTGCCGCAAGAACAGATCGCTTGCCATACAAGAACCTTCTTCGCAAATGTATCCGTTTTTATTACTTTGTACTCGTCATTGACAGTTTTTCTATCGGTCCCCGAATAAAAATGATGTCTCGGCAGTGATTTAAAATCAAGCTTGCAATATGTTTCGTCGTCCATCACAGTACAGTACTTTTAAGTCGCTAATTTTGAATACAGTTTTCTTGATCTTGTTTTAGCGTCAGTTTCTTGTTTCGAATTTCTATTAGGCACTTAAGTTTGTTTGAACGTCTTTATAGCATTATTTTTCTTTACTCGTTGCACAGTTGATTTAGACGTTTATCCTTTTTAGCTAAATATCTTACAGATAATGTAGATTTTTTCAGCAAAGCAGCTATGATACTCTTCTCAATATTTATCTTAACAAACCCGGTCTTCCGACCACTTCCAGGACGCCGTCGAATACCGCCAGTCTCTCTGAATTGTTTAAGGACTCTTTAGTCAGTTTTAACAGACGTGTTTAGCTCCATCGCCACTTTTTTCGTGGAAATCCCTTGATATTGGACATATTTGTACAATATTTTCTCATGAAGTTTTTCTTGTGGAGACGATATCTTTGAAAATGTGACTGTGACAGATTTTTTTCTAACATGAAATAAAGAAACGAGATGCATTTAACGTATAACCAGCATGTTGCAACCATTTTGATTGAAACCTGATATACAAACGTTGCGTAAACTAACGACATTTTTTACTGGGACAAGCTTTAGATAGATATTGATAAATTATAACGTTTGTGTTGTCTACATGTGATGGGTTTCTGCGTAATATTTTGTACGAGTATACTAATATCCAAAGCCCGGAATATTCGCGGCAAAACAAAAGACTGTCGCAATGTAGCTAGTGTTAGAAACATAATTTTATCCATATCGAGTATTATTATATTTAAAGAAAAGTCATGCCGATACATCTTAACTATACTTTATCATATTAAGTAATAAAATAACCCTTCCTTTTGACTTTGCCGTAGTCGGGTAACAAAGAGGTAAAACTTTGAATGACGTGACTATACCACCTCATTGAAAATAATATACACTTCATAAAATGAGCACTCCGTAAGACATTGAATGTCATTTCATTAAGTATGACAGCTATCGATATCGATAATTAAATGTTTCTAACACTAGCTAGATTGCGACAGTCTTTTGTTTTGCCGCTAAAATTCCGGGCTCTGCTAATATCACATATTTGTGTAGGGTAATAGTGTCTCAAGCGATTCGTCAGAAGTTGCAACTGCATCGTCGTTCCGCAGCCGCCCCAGAACCTCATGAGGAGGACAAGGCCAGGCTACTACTTGGAGAGAGAACTGTGAGTAATACTTACCGTTCTACCACATTCTCGACTTCCATCTGGCTACTTTTATTTTATTTAGTCAATTCTTTTTTTGCCTTAACATTGTAAATATTTATAACAGATTTTTTTAAATACCACGACGGTGGTAAACAAGCATACGACCCGCCTGATGGTAAGCCAGAGTTCGAAAATATCCGATATTTATTATAAATATCAAAATATCGGATATTTATGATATATATCCGATATATATCAAAAGTTTGATATATATCCATTTTGTATGAAACCCATATTATTATTTTATTGTATTATTTATGTATACTATTTGCATATGTGTTACATAAACATAATAGATTATTGAAAAAGGAACCAAAATGTTTTTAATGTTTTATTTATTTTGGGTACATAAAAATCTTAAAATCCAACAAATTAAACCAAATCTTCTAACTCGGGCAAAAGCAACTAAAAACATTTGCTGAAAACTGTAATGTTTTGGAGAGGCATACGATATTTAGATTTTCCATATTTTTTATTAATATAATTATGATGATTATGATGAATTATGATATATATTATATGTCTGGTAGTCTAGTATCCACAACTTATGCCTTATTGAGCATACTGTGGGAATAAGTTGGTTTGTCAAATATTGTCACGAAATATTTGTTTATTTATTCAAATTATTTATTTCCCCATTTTTATTTGCAAAGTATTTTTTCGAATTACAGTTCACTAGTTGCTCGCAAATGTGACACTTCGAGTATTTGCGATTGAATTTTAAATGAACACAAATTTTCGCACTTAAAAGAATACTTCAAGTGTTGTTTGATCATTCAATTCAAGATAAAGTGGTTAGCATTTTTTTTAAATTCCTTCCTAGAAGGAGACTTTTTAATTAAACGATTAACATACAGTTAAGTATTACCTAGAATCAGTAGTACAGGATGTAAAAAAAAATTCACGCGAAAAAAAATCGGGTTTTGTATGGACGAAGGGTCGGCCGGCTAGGATGATAGATAGATAGATAGATTTATTTATATCTTGTAGAAAATCACACAGTATTTTACATCACAAAATAAAATGGATTCACTAAAAGATCGTCACTTACAATACAATAAAAAAATAATCAATCAATAAAATGTACAAAAAAGTCAGTGGTGACGTGTTCCATACAAAAAAATTTTTTTTTCGTGTCCAAAAATTTTTTCTCCTACTTTTTCTTTACCATATCAATTATGTCCTTAAACGGATCACCACTATTTTTGTTATAACCAGTATAGTATAGAACAGTAGTATAGTGGTAATTTTTTAAGATGTCGGAATCTTACTAAGGAGTTCTACCGACAATTCCGACATCTTAAAAAAATCGTACTATAAGTATACTATTTTTTTTTAATTGCCTACTTTTTATTTATACTATAAATTGTAACTACGTACGTTTCTAGGTAGCTGAGAACAAACCTCAAAAGAAGAGCACCCCAGGAGTATTCAAGTTTTCCAAATCCTAGCGCAAGCGTTTATTCTAAAATGAACCATACGCAGACTGCATAAGATTCACTTTTGAACCTCGTAGCTTAAGCATAGTCGAAGCTAGTGTAGACACTAGTTACCGGTGTTTTAAAGCTAGTTTGTGATCGACAAATGGTTTTGATCCATTTTATTTTCAACCTTGTCGCAAATAAAATAAAGTCGATATTTAAAACGCGTCGTTATATTTATGATACTTGGAATTTCAACTTTATGGTTATGAAAATAAGGCACAAAATGCATAATATTAAGTACATCTGTCAATCACAAACTAAGGTAAACGCATTGTACTGGAAATTATTTTCACAAGGTTGTATTAACGGTGTTGCGTTTAAGCGAAAATTGAACGTAACTCGTATACGATTAGGACTTTTTTACTGTGTTAGGATAAGGTTGTTATACCAACTTGCGATAGTTTCATTCATACAATGTGTAACACTGACCTCCGAAAATGTCACTTTCTGATTTACTGATTTTAAATTTATTTGGCGGAAGAAACCTCCACCACAATTTTTTTGGCCATAACTTCGTCATGGTCGACCCATGGAAGTTAAATTAAAAATTAATCTCTATACTAACGCAAACAGCAGATACAACTTTTGAATTGAACATTGAACGCTTATTATTTTAATTAGTTAGTGTTACACATAGTACTTTATACAACGTGTTTTTTCCGTTAATTTAAGCATATGTTTGTGTACAATTAAGGAAACGAATTGGCATAGTTCGTTTTTACAAATTCAAGTTATAAGTTATAATATTATAAATTAAATTATTTCAGAAATCTAGTGAGGACAGTGGTGTCTGTGAGAAATTGATTTAATTTAAGCTCAGGAATGTATTCTTGAAATTACCGGAAAAAAATGTATAATGATATAACACTTTTACCGTTGGTCTCAATAAGTCGCTGAACATTTTGGTACCATCGCTTTAGAATTAACACATTTCGAACATCCATAAATAAATAAAACATAAACAAAAAAGAACCGACTTCATTTAGCCTCCACCTTTCCAAAAGGAAATGCCCGAGCTACTGTAAAAAATACTCAAATCACTAAAGGTGCGCCTATAATATTTGAAGAGTTCCCTTGATTTCCCCAGGATGCCATCATTAGATCCTGACCAGATGACAATGGAACTTTGAACAAAACTACTCTACTCTTTCAAACAAAAAAATATTTTCCACATCAGTCCAGTCGTCTTCGAATACTCGGTGAACATACAAAAAACAAAAGCAAAATCCTGACGAGATGAGAACCTCCTCCTTCGAAATCTTGAAGTTGGCTGATGACAACGTTTTAAAATGCTCAGCGACTTAGGACCGTAAATATTGAAGACCAAAAAAATAGTTATACTAGTAAGGGATAAAATGTACGTGATATTCATATGAAAATGATGTATTTACGAAATCATTTTTGACATTTATATGTATTGATAATGTGTGTAATGTAATGTGATTGATGTAAAAGACAAGATTTTGATGTTTTTTTATTAATTGTTGACGAATTGAATTCCATAGTGATAAACAATGTCAATTAAAGAAAACTGATAATTGATAACATTACGTCTGGTTTCGTGTCAAATATAACTTCACACAGCGTAGTACAAGTTAGTGTTTTGGCAAAAATAGCCAGCCAGCATTGGTAGAGCTCGTATAGGTCAAAATAACTTTACGAGTATCCCGGTCACGCTGTAGTTCAAATAGGGAGCAGCGCAATATTAGAACAATTTACAGGAACATAAAAATTTATATCTTAAAAAAAAATAAACAAATCGTTAATTTTTCCAATGATTATCAATGTATGTCTGTTCTGTTTTTATAAATTATGAAATTAATTATTGCTAATTATGGAAATTCGTTTATATATAATTATTTCGATTTAATATAATTTAATAAGTGATGAGATTTTTATACGTGAGACTGTCTAAATAAAAATAAAAAAATGAAATAAAATGCATTTATTTCAGACTAATTGCCATCCATATTTTGTTAAATGTGTCCATATTGTCTTTGGAAAATACAGTATATTTTTATTTTACAATCGCTATCCTTTTTGTATGAGGTATTATTTAAATTTTCTGTTCGTTCATATGTTTGGGACGAAAAATTTAAAACAGATTTTATTAACTTGAACTATAGTTTTCAGGCCCAAGGCACCAGATATTGATAAAATTAAATATGTAAATGCAATTAAAAATAGTCTTTACTGACAGTTGATAAAGTCGCATTAAACAGCAACATTTACCTTCTTGCCTCTCTTTCTTACAAATGTATTTATAGGAAAGAGAGGTAAATAGTCATTTTAACATGTAGCAGCTTTATAAAACGCTACCCTGGTACCTTTTCTCTGGGAACACCCTTATTATTCTCGATTAAAAAACTCAAACTATAGTAAATAAGCTTCTTCCTATTATAATTATCAAGTGAGCTTAGATTTATGTTTAACTGCTGGCAATACTGCGACAGGTCAAGAGTCATTTTACAATAACCTTATAAGAGCCACCGCACACTCATCAGATCTGATCTTGAAAGTAAATGTTTCTTAATAAATTCAAATTTACATGTAAGCTTTTGAATGAAGGCTTTCGATTCTATCGAAATAGTATCGGAAAACATTTAAACCTAATTTCATACAAAACATATGTACATTCAGCAACAAAAATTGCTGATCGAAATAAGATTACATTTGTAATCTTATGTCGTTCGGTAACTTGTGTCGCTCATTGTACAGGCGATAAAGTGCATGTTCAGATACCTTGGCCGCTCCGATATATTTCATGGCGACTGTACCTACATGTAGAATCTGATTTGAGATGTAGTGGCCTTAAAAATGACAAAAAAATAGAAAACCTATTTTAACTGTTTACCAGTTGCAGCTCTAATGTAAGAATGGATTCAGTATTTACCAAACGATACATGATTTGTTATTTTTTTATAATGGATATTTAATGTGATCTAAGTTATTTAAACAATTTGTTATTAAATGTCGACGATCATTATGTTGTTTAATTTATATACACGGTGTAACATGAGGAAACCGAATAATTTTAACAGCGTATTCCTGATCATAATTGGAGACTAAAATGTCGTATGTATAAACTTTTCTAGAATTCGCCTAGTTTCAGAGTTACTACCAATTAAATAAAAAAAATATTTTTTATTGTGACTCAGTGCAAAACGCTTTTTTGATGGCGATTTCACCCTTTATGGGGTTTAGTCTAGACATTCTTATTGACAGATATCAAAGTGCCAAGGAATACTTTACGTAAACATTTTTTTATGAAAAATTGAACTGATTTATTTTAATCGACAGTTTTACCAATAACATTTACACATACATTGATTATACATGGGTACAATATTATTTATTTATTATATTATGTAATTACATATATATATGTATGTTTATAGTATTGCATATTTTTGTACGTGTATTAATTATTATGTGATTTGTTTTTATTAAGTCATCTCTGCTCTTATATTCCTGCACCAAATCATAAGTTTCTGTTTAGCCCAATGGTTGACTGGTAGAGAATGCCTTAAGGCATTAAGTCCGCCATTTGTACTTTCTTGTATTGTGCAATAAAGATTAAATAAATAAATAAATTTATGTTTTTATGTTCAAAAGCGTTTAAAAAAATCTAAAGAAAGGAAAAAAAAAATATTTTTTTTTCCAAATTGATCTACATTAATATAACATTTATTACTCCTTATGACCTCAGGAATTAGTGGTTTAAATCTCTCGCAATGCTCACGAGAACCGTGTATAGTTCCAAAATAACATCAAGCCCTAATGGCCTTCCTATTGGTATTATTAAATATTAAGTGAGAAATAAAACCGGAAGTAACTAGCAAAAAAGTTAAAAAAAACTCATTACCCTTATCAAGCCGTGGTATGAACGTGTGATAATATTAGTCTTAAGTTATTAAATTACATAAAATAAAAACAGTGTGCCTTAAAAAATCTAAGGTTATCATCCGGGTCATATACAGGATAGTATTCTTGGATTATGTTTATTTACTTATAAATGAAATTATTTCTCAAAGACACACTTTAGATAGACTCTGGATCTTATTTTAAATGACAGTTGTAAATATTATTAGGTAATTAGTGTCATTTAAATTGTATCTAATTTAGATTTTTTACCAAACACATACAACAATTATGTTTTTTATCAATTAACAACTTAATATGTAGCATGCCTAAATTGCCTAACGGAATCAAAGCAGAACCCCTCTATAATATTATAAGAATTAATAGTCACCTCAAGGACATAATGTAAACTCAAGCAGCCTCATGAATAAACGCACAAAAATAATCACTCGGTCATCTCTCCAAGAAAACGCGCGAAAATGTTTTTCTTTTTTACAGTCTTACCTCACCGTACTGTATTTAGCCAGTCAGTAGCACTGCGGCCGCCGGGCAGACCGCACGTCTCTCGGTCGCTTAACTTCCGAACTCGATACGAAACGAAACATGTGGACGAGTTTTAACTTAGAGTAGTGTTTTTTTTAAAAGTGTTGTGTGTTTATTGACCATGGCGGTGTATTTTGGTATTTTGTTGTGCGTGGTGGGTGCCCTAGGGTTCAATGTGGACATACCTTCTAGGGTGGTTTATAAGGGTAGCGCTGACTCTATGTTTGGATTCACAGTGCAAGCGCATGTCGATAAAGGCCAGAAAATGTAAGTAAATTTTAATAATAATGTAAAAAAAACACTAGTTTAATATTTGGTACAAGTAGGTATTGTTAGTCTGTTAGTAACTACTAGTTAAAGCTGATATGTAGTTAATCTGAACGTTTCATTGTTTTTTTAAATTCGTTCCATCAAATTTCACATAAAAACGTCAAATTCTAATATAGGCTTAATTAAAAAAAAACTTAATATTCTGCTTTATCTGGGAGGCGTTGACACCCGACTAATTAAAAACTATAATTTAAACTTTAAAAACATCAAATGTTAAAAAAAAATATTTCCGGAAAATCGCTTAGTGTGATATATACAAAATAAAAATAGGTACCTCCTTAAAACTCAGGAAAGCCCGCAAACAAATCTAATAACTTAAACATATTGCCCTACGTTACCTTTTTGGATCTTCAACACCATATCGATAAAGAATTATGTTAGTCATTGGGTAGTGTGTGGGCATCATGTAAGATGTGTTTTATGGTTTATGGTGTGCGTCCATCGATTGGCGTCTGACATCATCGCTGAGTCGGTTCATTTCGCACTAGCGGACTTGCCAATTGATTCGCGTCTGCTGATATGTTTAATTTTTATTTTTAAAGTGTTATGATTTGACTAGGCTATTGAGTACTTTAAACATATTTTTCTGTCAACGTAGCTTCTGATGTTTGGTTCTTTTCGTGGTAGAGCCGTAATTATTAAATAGCTATGAGACTTAACCTTATCAATCCCAAGTGATGGGTCACAGTCAGACCCTGTAGTAACAGGCAGAACTATTTGCTGTTTAACATTTAAAATTGAACATAAGTACCTAATCAGTGGTGGCGGCTCAAAATGTTTCTTAGGCAAGGCAAAACTTAATTTGGATTCAAATTTCTTCATGAAAACTGCTCAGGTGCCAGAAAATTAGGCAAGCCGGCGGGAATCGAATTCTATGGACACGCCGCCACTGGTACCTATGTACATAGAATTACAAAAGTCTAATTACCTACGTACCAGTACAGTTACGAACTTATTTCTTCCGATCAACCCTCTAAAAATGTTTTTTTAAGCTAACATGGGCATTACAAAAACTGTTTAAAACGGGGTATTTACCATGTGTATTTGTTACATTTGTTATAAACAGTTTTTGTACACTCTTTAAATATCTACATATTTGACTAATTTTGATATTCAGCTGTAATAATATATGCCACCTTAAATAAATACTCGGTAAGTCGGTTTCAGGGTGAACAACGTATGCATATATTTTTAGCATTTTTACGATAAGCACAATATGTGCATAACATTCTCAAGCGACAACCTGTATCTCTTGAACTCCTTGACCCAGAGAATATAAATATAAGAAATTTCAAGATAATTTCTATAAATATGTGGGTGCCGGGTACCTAAATCTACCTAGGTAGAGCAAAACTCATTACATATTTTAAGAAAATTTACATCCCAGGCCAATACCTCCCATATAGTTTATAACAATTTTACGAAGTTTAATTTTTGATATTTCCTTTCAGACTTCAATTTATTGTAATAATGTTGTGCTCTGTAGTTATCGGAAGTGAGTATTATTGTATGCAACTGTAAAAAAATGATTGAAATAATTTACACTCTGTTACCTTGCCTAACAAACCAATAAATAAATAAATGATTTTTTTTCATGCTAATATTAATTGATGGATACTTAATATTGCTGGGTGGTTTCTTAATAGGCCAGAAACGAACACATCTTTAAAATATTTGTTTACTTTGTATCAACTTTGTTGTTTTGCAACCTCAATTAGGTCAATTAGGAAATGGGTTTCAAGTAGTTTCAACGTGTGAGTAATACGCGGGATTTACCAAAACCATGCTTTCACTTGCGTTTCGTTCGTAAACATTTTTAGACTTGTTATAGAGTCAGCACAATCTTTATTTTAATGGACATGCTTGCTTATACCTATCATTCGTGACGAAAACACGTTTCTTATGCTAAAAATAGGTACCTAGTATAATATTATGACATAGACCCATATGCCCATATTTTTAGGTACAGTCAGCAGCAAAAGTAGCTAAGCAGCTCAAAAATGACATACACACGCTCTTATTCTCTTAACAATAAAGTCGTGTTAAGCTCATTTTGAACACTTGAGCTGCTTAGCTACTTTTGCTGCTGACTGTACGGTAAGATCAAAAATTTCATGGACACATGATGAATTCATAAATTGTCCATGCAATTTCGAATCCGGGATACCTATACCTACTTACAGATTATTGAGATGCTTGTATGTATAAGTTTTTCTAGTTTAATTAACTAATTAATTAGGGTCGGTAGTGACCCTGCCTATGAAGCAGAAGGTCCCGGGTTCGAATCCTGGTCAGGGCATTTATTTGTGTGTTTATCACGGATATTTGTTCCTGAGTTATGGATGTTATCTATGTATTTAAGTATTTATTTATATTTATCTATGATATATATCGTCGCCTAGTGCCCACAACACAAGCCTTATTGAGCTTACTGCGGGACTAGGTTGATTTGTGTAAGATTGTACGATAATATTTATTTGTTTATTTAATTAAAAAGCTGAAGAGAGGCCAAAACGGTTGCTCAGGATAGAAAGGCGTGGAAGGATCTTGTGGAGGCCCTATGCACCTCCGGGGTGACCTAGGATCAACAACAGCAGTTTTATTAAAGACATTGAATTAAAGAATTGCTATACCCTGACCGAATTTTTGGCTCTTGTCAGTGTACCGTAAAAAATACGAACCGCGTCCCGTATGTCTAGCAAAGTCGCGATCCTTTTAAAACTAGACCAAGATAACACGATATTCCATAAACAGCTCAATAGCCAATCAACAATCAATAAAACCACAGCTGCACCGCAAATGGAACATTACTTATCTGTGCCATTAGAGGATAGAGGCCACTTGTTCCCTTAATGACCTCCGATGACGAAAAAGCTGATTTCGGACCATAAATCAAGCGGGAAGGGCGCAGGGTTGTGTTTTTTTGGTCATGGCCGATGACTTCAATGAGTAACAGCCGTGCATAATGTGCACATGTAGAATTTTTTTTAAAGAATCAATGCGGACGAGGAATTTTTTCTTATTCATTTTTTTACTTCTTCAAGTCGATTTACTATTACTTATTAAATTTACTAAAGTCTTTTTAGATACCCATAAAAAAAATCCATTCAAAATAAGGATTCCTTTTTTACCATTTTGGTATGACTGCGATTGCTCTTTTGCTGTACCAGTACTCAAAATATTATTCATTTTTATTTATCCCGCCTAAAAATATTTGTTTTTTTTTTTTAATATTGCTTGTTCCTTGTAAATTAGGAAGTCTGTGTCAGCTAAATATATATTTAATGTGTATAAAATACTGCTTAAAAGTCCAGAGATATTAAGGTTTTTAACTGACACCCCTAACGCCACCATGTGACTCCAGTGCGTTTTCCAAAAGTCGTACCGTAACAGCCTATACTCTAATTAACTTCTACCCTGACTCTTATTATTATGACGTTAAGTCACATTTCTGTTAATCCAATCGTCTACGTACGGAACAAAATGTGTATGTAACGTCTGTCGCTTTCGACCTTCTTATTATAAGGCAAAGGATGCGCCAGCCACTGCTATATTCAAAACACTTTGGGCTTAGGTCGAACAATTCTTATCTAAACCAATTTTAATATGAGCTCAAGATTCGATACTACAAGTACTAAATCGAAGTTCATTTACGATTTACCTAAATAGATTTGTTAAGTAAGAGTCGAGTTCTTACAGTCCTTATTTAATAGCCACATATAACTAACTACTTACTATTGGTTTGCTTGAGTCGAACGCTCGCCTCCGCTCAACAATAACAGACCTGCATTACGGAAAGAAGCTAAAAAGGGGCGCGCGCGCATGTGTCGCGCATGTGTTTCCGGCCCCGAAATTACTATTTTCGCTATTGTCGGGGTGCCAGATAAAAGGATCCGATGGCGTTCCGTTTTTTCTATTCCAATGAAAAAGTAGAAAAAAGTGATGGTCATTTATTTTGAGGCACGCACATTTAAATATGTGTTTGGAAGACTTCCTATTTGAACTTGTTACTTATACGTTAATTACTTTTCACGGGCCTGTAACCTATTAAGAAACGAAGATACCTACATTATGCGAATAGGTACCTACGTCTACAAATTATTCTTAATTAAGTAGGTATTCAAAAATTTAAAAATCTCTGGTGCCTGTCCTTATCATATTTCACCAAGCTATATACACTCATTTTTAATTTCATTCTATTTTCCTAGGATTTGCCCCGACTATACTCTGACCGCGCTAACTCTACTCTGACTTTGCAAGTGACAAATTGTGGAGTGGAAGCATACTTAAACGACAAAATTAAATAAAAATAAAAAATATGTTTATGATAGTAGTTTTCACATTTAATGTAGTAGCGTTCTTTTTGCATTGGTTTCACTGGCTTGCTCTTCCCTTTCTATAACTGAACACGTTTTCCAAATTAGACACTTCTAAAATATAACAGTTCACTTCACAAACAGCGCAACTCACGCGTCGCTCAAAAACTCCGCTCCGTTATCACTTATCAGCGCAGACGCATAGGTATAACAAGTGAAACAGCCCGCGGCCTATTCCGAGAACGCACGTGAGATCGCCACGATATCGTAGACGTGACGCGATACTATCAGCCAGATATACAAAACATTCTGTCTCGATGTTTCTCTTTTCTGGTATAGTTTGGCCTCGCGCTTCGTGTAGACATTACAATTTTACGATTCAGTTTATAGTAGTTGGACTGAGGGTTTCGCTGGATAAGAGATTAGAATAAAAGCTCAGGAAACCCTGACTAAATCGGTACGATCGTCTATCTCTCTCTTATTTGAGTGTGAAAGAGATGACGAAAAAGCGAGCGCATCCTGAATACGAAAGCGTATCATTACTACTCTATTCAATCCTTGTCGGTTTTTTTAACCTTTTAGTTAGGGTTAGGATAGGTTAGTTATCACAAAAGATGTTTGTGGTAACATTTACATGTTGATACACAGGCTTACGTCTTTCAATGACCTTTAACAGATGCTTTTTGGAAATTGAAATGGGAAAGAATGGCTTTGGAATGTATAGCACCACACAACGAGTGGCAACATAATTGTTTTAGGTGTGCCTTAAGGATATGCAGCATGCTGTAGATTCCTATTTCTTACGGCTTTGTTAAGTTTTATAAATAACATAGAAATATATTTATAAAAAAAAATCGCGCAAAATTTTGTACTAATCCACAACTTTTTCATATATTAGGCCAGCTCTTATGAAAATATGAATTAATCCATAAATTTAAACTGCATTAAACGTGTCATACATTGCAATGAATTTGCAACAGACATGCGAAATATGAAAAGATACAGAAACACGAAGATTAGACACGTAGGAAAGACCTCATGGTGGGACATATCTCCTACAAGGGGGTGGACAGATTTAAGTATCTTGGATGCATTGTTACTGATACCAACCAGAGGGAAGACGAGATACAGGTCCGGATCCAGAGCGCTCTTCGTTGCGCGGCTGCCCTACACAAAGTGTTAGTGTCCAAGCTAATGAACAGAAAGACGAAGCTTCGCATATACAAAACCATTAGGCCAATATTAACATACGGTTGCGAAGCTTGGACACTAACACAAAAAGAAGAACAGGCACTGCTGGTGGCTGAGCGAAAAATCTACCGCAAAATATTGGGACCCATTCGCAGAGAGGATGGAACTTGGAGGCTCCGGAAGAACCAGGAAATCGAAGATCTGGTGTCCGAGTCGAACATCATTGGGGAAACAAAAGCCGCTAGACTCCGATGGCTCGGACACGTAGTTCGTATGGGTGAAGATCGTGCCGTCTGGAGAGCATACTCTGGCCAGCCAACTTGTAGAAGACCACCTGGGCGTCCTAGGCACCGCTGGAAAGGCGAGGTGCTGAAGGACCTCACCGCGCTGGGCGCTGTTGACTGGACAGAGACGGCTGTGAACAGAGAAGCCTGGCGATCTTTGGTGTCGGAGGCCAAGATCCACTTTGGGTCGCTGCGCCACTGCAGTAAGTAAGTAAGTATGCGAAATACAACCTTATATTTTCCCGAAAAGGTTTAAAATCGAATGGCAATTCGCTAAGGAGCTATGATCTACCACTTTAGCAGAATATTGCTGGCGACGTCTCTTGATACTTGATAACCTATCGCTCTCTTTGAATGTGAACGCTCCGTCTGGTGTTCACTGTTAATTAATTAAATAGCATCTGTAGAGGTTTTTGATATGATATAGAGGTTTTTGATATGATAGTAATTGGTTTGGTGTGGTTTAATTGAGGAAGACTGTTAGCGTATATTATTTATGTTATTAAACCCCTCAAGGGTTTGTTGGAAGAAAAACAAGATGAAAAATGTATCAGATTTTAGCATTTGGCAATTCATTTTATATTAGTAGGTATGTATTTAGGAGTTAGGACAATATTAAATATATTTTTTAATTTTAAAAAATATATTTGTTGTATCTAAGTGATTTAAATTTAAACAAAAAAGATTTGGAAGAAAAAAGTCGGCAATGAGCTTGTAACACCCTTGCAGGTCTACAGTTACCGTTTACTATACGCAGGCTGTCAGCTTGTTTGCCACTAACGTAGTTACAAAATAAACTAAATTAACTCACTAGTATAAGTATAGATACCATTGGATGTTTGATAATTTTTAAGTAACGAACAAGATCATCTAATGATGACCACTATTGAGAGAACCGGTTTTATAGTCATACATTTCAAGGCCGTGTTGCCGTACGTATTAAATATACGAGTACATTCAATCCAGCCCTAGAAGATCCCAGCTTATATGTTCAAGTTCATTTTTGCAATAAGACTCCTTTTTAACCGACTTCAATTTCATAGAAGGAGGAGGTTCTGTATTCGGTTTGGGCTTTTTTTAACCGACTTCAAGATTTCAAAAGAGGAGGTTCTCAATTCGGCGTGTATGTTTTTTTTTTTTTTGTTTTTTATTTTTTTTGTTTGTTACTCCATAACTCCGTCATGTCTGAATCGATTTTGAAAATTATTTTTTTGATTGTAAGTATATACAGGGTGTTTGGTAACCGGATGCAAAGCCGAAAGTAGGAGATAGTCTAGGTCATGTAGAACATTTTTAGCCATACTTGTCTTAGACAAATGTTATTAGTTTTTTTTTTAATTTAAATTTTAAGATTTGTCGGAGAAAACTGCAAAACTTCAGACTAAATCGATAATTAGTACTTTTTTTACTGCAGGTAGATTTTTTTTTGTTTTATTTCTTATTGTGCAATGTCTATCAAACACTAGAAAAGTGATTTCAAACATCTGTGTCTAAAGAAAACAAGTTGACAGCGATTTAAAATTTTAGTTACATGAAAATGTAAACGATTTAAGTGATTTCAAAGTACGATAAAAAAAAAACTGAAATAGCCACGAATTTTCAAACCATTTTAAAAACATGCTTGGCTTTTACCCTTTTATTTAAGCTATCAAACACGACTGTAGCTACTGTATCCTTGAAAATAAGCCACCTAAACCAACTGGGTAGCTAAAATGTTTCACTCTACTTGTGGTAGTTGTGGTGACGAATCTCATTATGATTTTACAATAAAACATTGGTTCTGAATACTAAGTTGGCGTTGACTTGACATTTGACTTGTTTTAAAAGGGTTAAGTGTACTGGTCAAAACTACCACATGCAATTTTAACAAACAAAGGCTTGCGGCGGTGAGAGACAAAAGAGACTGATAGCGGCAGGCGGTGAGCGGCGTTAAACATCGGATCGGGCATCGGAGTTCAAGGTTTGGACGAAGGAGATCCTGCACGCCGAGTGGACTTCTGCCGATTTTTACTCAATGCGGATATCGAAGACCGACGTTTTTTGCGAAGCATTCTTTGGCCCGATGAATCGAAATTTTCCCGGGAGGGGATCACAAATTTCCATAACCTACACCAATGGGCTGACAAAAACAACAATCCACATTGGAAAAAGCAAGTGTCCTTCCAAAGAAGGTTTTCCGTCAATGTGTGGGCTGGAATCATCGGCAGAGTCCTTATTGGGCCACATTTTTTGCCAAATAATTTAAATGGGGCAAATTATTTGGAATTTTTACAAAACGATTTGCCCAGGCTTATTGACGAAGACTAGCTGCCCGGTGCAGTGACATTTCAACACGACGGTTGTCCCGCCCATTACTCTCTGGCTGTAAGGGAGCATCTGGATAACTGTTTCCCGGACGGTTGGATCGGCAGAGGCGGACGAATCCCTTGGCCCGCTCGGTCACCTGATTTGACACCATTGGATTTTTTCGTTTGGGGCCGAGCTAAGGAGCTAGTCTACACACAAGAGGTCATTAATACCGTAGAAGAGCTGAGGGAGAGGATAGAAGCGGCGTTCGAAAGGATGAGGGAAGAAATGATATTCGGAACAACCACCACAGAAGTAAGAAGACGGGCTCGTGCTTGTATTCGAAACGGCGGGTCACATTTTGAAAACGAGCGATGATGTGTAATTTTAATGTGTTGATCGTAAAAATAAATAACTTATCTTTTATGCTTTTGTTTTAATTTACCCTAAACATTCCCTCTTATTAGTACAGGTAGCCTATTTTCAAAGATAAAATGGCTTGAGACATGATTGTCTTATCGCCCGCCGCCTGCCGCTATCAGTCCCTTTTGTCTCTCACCGCCGCAAGCCTTTGTTTGTTAAAATTGCATGTGGTAGTTTTGTCCAGTACACTTAACCCTTTTAAAACAAGTCAAATGTCAAGTCAACGCCAACTTAGTATTCAGAACCAATGTTTTATTGTAAAATCATAATGAGATTCGTCACCACAACTACCACAAGTATCACAAGTAGAGTGAAACATTTTAGCTACCCAGTTGGTTTAGGTGGCTTATTTTCAAGGATACAGTAGCTACAGTCGTGTTTGATAGCTTAAATAAAAGGGTAAAAGCCAAGCATGTTTTTAAAATGGTTTGAAAATTCGTGGCTATTTTAGTTTTTTTTTTTCGTACTTTGAAATCACTTAAATCGTTTACATTTTCATGTAACTAAAATTTTAAATCGCTGTCAACTTGTTTTCTTTAGACACAGATGTTTGAAATCACTTTTCTAGTGTTTGATAGACATTGCACAATACGAAATAAAACAAAAAAAAATCTACCTGCAGTAAAAAAAGTACTAATTATCGATTTAGTCTGAAGTTTTGCAGTTTTCTCCAACAAATTTTTAAATTTAAATTAAAAAAAAACTAATAACATTTGTCTAAGACAAGTATGGCTAAAAATGTTCTACATGACCTAGGCTATCTCCTACTTTCGGCTTTGCATCCGGTTACCAAACACCCTGTATATACAGATTGGTCCCGTTTTTGTCAAAACGCAGTTCTGATGATGGGATCCATGAGGAATCGAGGGAACTCCTCAAATCTTAAAGGCATACATATAGTGATTTTTATATTTTTATCAACAAATCCATCATTTTCATTCAAAACAGTGACATTTGATGAAGTAGAACTGCTGATGATGATCAGAACGGAACTCTTCAACGACGCATAGTTCACGTTTGGCGATTTGTCCTCTTCGCTGTGTTTGTTTAGCAAGTTTAATTGTCAGGACAAATTTTCGTCAAGCTCAAGTTCTGATGATGGGATCCATGAAGAATCGAGGGAACTCCTCAAATCTTAAGGGCTTACACATAGTGATTTTTGTATTTTTATCAACAAGTCAAGCATTTTCATTCAAAAGAGTGACATTTGATGAAGTGGAACTGCTGATGATGATCAGAACGGAACTCTTCAACGACGCATAGTTCACGTTTGGCGATACGTCCCCTTCGCTGTGTTTGTTAAGCAAGTTAGATTGTCAGGACCGATTTTCGTCAAGCTCAAGTTCTGATGATGAGTTCCATAAGGAATCGAGGGAATTCCTCAAATCTTAAAGGCATACATAAAGTGACTTTTGTATTGGCGATTTGTCCTCTCCGCTGCGTTTGTTAAGCAAGTTATTTCATTGTATGGAGTCTAAGTGCACCATCTACAATAATGCATCACCGGCTACCCCCATGGAAGTCGGTTTTTTTTTCTTAAAAATTATTTTATGTATGTTCACCGATTACTCCGAGACGCGTGGTCCGATTTGAATAATTATTTTTTTGTTTGAAAGGATATACTTCCAACGTGGTCCCATATTAATCTGGTGCTGTTCTGATGATGGGATCTATGAGGAATTGAGGGAACCCCTTAATTTTTAAAGGCACATGTATGGTGATTTGGGTGTTTTCTTAAGCAACTCGAGAGTTTTCTCTCGAAAACCACCAATTTGATGAAGTGGACCTGATAATGATGATTGTTTTTATGATAATGATGATGATTTTTTTAAATGTAGGATGTTCAGCGATTACTCCGAGACCCGTGGTCCGATTTGAATAATTCTTTTTATGTTTGAAAGGATGTACTTCCAAGGTGGTCCCAAATTAATCTGGTGCTGTTCTGATGATGGAATCCATGAGGAATTGAGGGAACTCCTCAATCTTTAAAGGCACATGTATGGCGATTTGAGTGTTTTCTTAAGAAACTCAAGCATTTCCTCTCGAAAACCACCAATTTGATGGAACGGACCTAATGATAAAGACCACATATGACATTTGGAACTTTCCTTAGGTTAAGCGGGTGTATTATGAACTTTTTCTTATACGTCTTTACCGATTATTCCGAGACCCGATGTCCGATTTGAGTTATTTTTTTATTGTTTATAAAGAGTTACCTCGAAAGTAGCCACGTACTACAGTGTAAACTCTATATAACGACACTCAAGGGACTGAGCATTTTTCGGCGTTATAGAGAGTGGTCGTTAAATGGGGGGAAACAAAAAAATATCTTTCTACCAGGTCTTCGTATTGGTGTTTCTTTAATTTCTTAGCAGTTTCTCCGTCGTCCTCTGCTTGCAGAATTTTTTCTTTGTTTTTCCATATTATAGACACGGTAGAGCGGCTAAATCCAAAGCGTCTTCCAACTTCACTTATCTTTTCTCCCGCCTCTATTGAGCGTATTAATAAAATGTTTACAGTTCGAAAGTCTGTAAGAAACTGCAATAGAACTTGACAAAAGCCTAGTGACCATCGTAAACATGTGCAAGTTCATCATACAAAAACAAAAGACAACATTTCTTAGAATCTCCGGTACGTCAGTAAAAGTAAACACGTGCAGGATAATAAAACAACAAAACAGCAAACAAAAAAACGTACACAGCTGAAGTTTTTATCAATTTCGGCAACTTAGAAAGTATTGCTTAATGTTTTATAATACCATCTTGTGGTCGTTAAATAGAGTGACCGTGACGGTATATAGAGTGTATTACTGTATACAAAACAAGGTAAACCAACCAAACTCAAGCAATTTCGACGTTTTAAGGAGTTTGTCGTTAAATCGAGTGACGTTATAAAGAGTTTACACTGTAATTTGATTGGACCTGATGATGGGAATCCATGAGGGATTGAGGGAACTCTTCAATTTTAAAAGGCTCATGTATGGTGATTTGAGTGTATTTTTAAGCAACTCGAGTGTTTCCTCTCGAGAAATACCAATTAGATGGAGAGGACCTGATAATGAAAACCGCAGATGACATGTGGAGTCCCTTCCATAAATAGCTATTTGAATTGGGTAAACATTGTGTGAAAGAAGGAAGCAAATTTAGTTTATGTCGAAAGAGCTGATTGAGATCCCGAGAAAGCGTAGCAAAAGATTCTACTAATTTATAAGCATGAGCGTAGCGAGGGCGTTTAAGGCACGAGGTGCAAAGTTAATAACGTCAATCTCGTGTGGCACATACAACTCTTCACCTCAGCCTTCACACCGACTACATCTGCATCGCTGACCGACTGCACCGCGCACCCTCGGGTTTTGATTTCCACCTCAATCAGACTAGTGATACCTATTACGAATATTTTATTTTATATGCGTCCTAAACGCGGGGGGTGGTACAGTCGACTACAAAGAGATGTATCCACTTTTGGACCATATTACAACGCAATAAGGTGAAAAAGTGGATACATCTCTTTGTATTTGACTGTACATTATTCCAACGACGGGACGCGGAGCGACTACAAACGCAGTCATGACTGTGACTGAGACAGCGATTGCAACTACTACTTCGGCTACAATTTCGGCTGTGACTTTGAAATTACATTTTAATTTTTAGTGAGAGAAAGATCATTGTGTCTCCTTTTGGCACTTTTTTAGTAAGTACCCTTGTTCGAGCTGCTTTCGGGTCAAGATCTCGGCTCTGATTAGTCCAGCCCCGGATCCAAATTCAGTTGAGTATAATATATTTAATTAAGAATCTACTGCCTGAATATTATCAGTTATCATTTCTATGTCCTAGGGCCCCTCTAGGACATAGAAATGATAACTGATAATATTTAAATTTTATTGATAATCTTTGAATCTTATTCATGACAACATTGCCTTGTAGTTGTGAATATGCATGTAATAAGTACAAAGAATCTCGGTAAATTGTTTCAATGTGTTCTCGATTTGTTATTTGCATTAGATTTCTTTAGAAAATAAAACATCAATATAATTTTAAAAATAGGTAATCATTTATATTTTTAACAGACTTCAATTTCATAGAAGGAGGAGGTTCTGTATTCGGTTTGGGCTTTTTTTTTATGTATGTTCACCGATTACTCCGAGACGCGTAGTCCGATTTAAATAATTCTTTTTTAGGGTTCCGTAGTCAACTAGGAACCCTTATAGTTTCGCCATGTCTGCCCGTCCGTCCGTCCGTCCGTCCGTCCGCGGATAATCTCAGTGACCGTTAGCACTAGAAAGCTGAAATTTGGTACTAATATGTATATCAATCACGCCGACAAAGTGGTAAAATAAAAAGTGGAAATTTTTTTTTTATTAGGCTACCTCCCCAATACGTAAAGTGGGGAGTGATTTTTTTTTTCATTTCAACCCTAACGTGTGATATATTGTTGGATAGGTATTTAAAAATGAATAGGGGTTTACTAAAATCATTTTTCGATAATGTAAATATTTTCGGAAATAATCGCTCCAGAAGTAAAAAAATATGCGTCCCCCCCCCTCTAACTTTTGAACCATAAGTTTTAAAAATATGAAAAAAATCTCAAAAGTAGAACTTTATAAAAACTTTCTAGGAAAATTATTTTGAACTTGATAGGATGAATAGTTTTTGAAAAAAATTACAAAATAATTTCTGAATTAAGTTTGTAATTTAACCGTATAAGCAGGTGTTTATTGTACCTGTGATTTCTACAAAATTACAATGAAATGACGTGCTTTCAAATAAAGTAAAAACGGTGAAAATCGGTTCACGCAATAAAGAATTATTCCATAAAAATCATCTCCCATACTTTAAGCTCGCGCGCAATAGTTTACTTAATTTGCCGATAGATGTCGCTGTACGTGGAACTCTCATATCATATCCTACATGGCGGTGTTATTAACTCTTAAGTGGGGACACTTACTGTGACGGACGGAAAACTACGGAACCCTACACTGAGCGTGGCCCGACACGCTCTTGGCCGGTTTTTTGTTTGAAAGGGTCTACTTCCAAGGTGGTCCCATATTAATCTGGTGCTGTTCTGATGATGGGATCTATGAGTAATTGAGGGAACTCCTCAATTTTTAAGCAACTCGAGGATTTTCTCTCGGAAACCACCAATTTGATGATGTGGACCTCATGATGATGGTTGTTTTGATGATAATGATGATGATTTTTTTTAATGTAGGATGTTCAGCGATTACTCCGATACCCGTGGTCCGATTTGAGGAATTATTTTTTGTTTGAAAGGAACTACCTCTAAGATAGTTTCACATTAATCTGGTTCTGTTTTGATGATGGGATCCATGAGGAATTGAGGGAACTCCTCAATTTTTAAAGGCACATGTATGGTGATTTGGTTGTTTTTTTAAGCAACTCAAGCATTTCCACTCGAAAACCACTAATTTGATGGAGTGGACCTAATGATGAAGACCACATATGATATGTGGAACTTTCCTTACATTGAGTAGGTATTATGAACTTTTTCTTATATATCTTCACCGATTATTGCGAGATCCGTTGTCCGATTACGATGATTATATCCACTAAAAATGGAAAAATGAAAGCTTTTTACAAAAAAAAGATAAACCGACTTCAAAAAGGATAAAATAAATTATTATTATTAATTATATGCGTTACAAACTGATATGTTTGAAGTCGGTGCCAAGCCAAAAAGTTACAATACCGGTCAAATCAGCTTCAAGTCTGAAAATCACAAAACATATCGATACCTACGTACATTGCAAAGGTGAATGTGAATCTATCTGTTACATTTTCACGTCTAAACCACTAATCCAATTTTGATGAAATGTGGTACCCATGTCTATATACTCTGATACACGTCTACTTTGTCAATAATCATTAATCAGATAAAGACGGAAAATTAAAAAAAAAACATGTATGGTTGACCTTCCATAGAAAATTTGAAATATCGCGCCTTTTTCTACTGAAAAGGTGAGTCCCCCACACCCAGTGTGTCTGAGTATAGAAAGATCAATCTAGCCATTGAATTCCTTTACACTTCGATATTACACCTTAGATGAAGTAGGATAAATAATTCAAACCGAAGCACGGGCTCCGTTCGAGATATGGTTAGTCCGAAAAGTAGTAAAAAAGTTTATTAAGAAAAATTATAAGACGCATGATTATACTTTCTTTCTGTACTTGAATGAAAACCTACGTGCAGTCAATACCGTATTAGAATAGTTCTATAGTATGAAGAACAATTCACTGAGCAAATACGCCTCGTTCATATTAACTGTTTTGTGATTTTTAGACTTGAAGCTGATTTGACCGGTATTGTAACTTTTTGGCTTGGCACCAACTTCAAACATATCAATTTGTAACGCATATAAATAATATAATAATTTATTTTATCCTTTTTGAAGTCGGTTTATCTTTTTTTGTAAAAAGCTTTTATTCAATGATGCTTTACAATAAATCCAGTACCAGGATTTATTGTAAAGCATCATGAGGATTGTTATGAACACTGTGTTATATGGATCAAACGACAGTGCTTGGTATAATATGTAATGTGTACACGCTTTCTGCGACATCTCTGCGTAGAGTGCGCAGGCGCCGTCCGTGACCCGCTTGCGTCGGCCTTACGGAATTACTAATATGTACTGCCATACAACCGAACGTCTTTACACGACCATAACAGAATGGTACAGAAATCTCACTTCGTTGTTCAACGGGAAAATATGGGGCAGCCAATTTGCCATAAACGCACTATGCTGTTGAATTTGTGCAGATATGGCTGCATTATTATTGCTCTATCAAGGAAAAAGATGCAAGATGCAACATGAATGTTTAGGTAAATATGGCTGTGTGTGTTGTCGGGAACGTAAACTGCTTTAAGTAGTAGCATAAATTATACCGGTTGTTTCCTGTAATAGGGGCAATAAATTAAACCGTAGATTCTACTCCTCAAACTGGACAATATTAGTTCAGCGACTTTTAAAAATATATTTAAAAGTCGCTGAGAGATAATTTGATTTTTATTTCACTTTAAAGTTTATTCGAACACGCAATGTATTGCGAAATTGATTATTTCTGTTGGGTGACAAGAGTGACAAGCAATGTCAATTAGACGGATTTTAACGTACATTGAAAATACTATTTAGTATGTATGAAAAAGAGACAATATAAAAACTTCATTTTTTTTTAAATTGTAGAACAAACGTTTCATTGTTTGAGGAGTAGAATCTACGTTTTAATTTATTGCTCTTATTACAGGAAACACCCTGTATACATTTGGACAATATTGTTAAGACTTAAAAGTAAACAATTAAATTAACTAATTGTCATGACAAAGATCACACATGATCAATTCTCTTCATCTTTATAAGCCTTAAAAAATGATGAATCTATCCACCTATAGAATGTTCTTCCACTGTGAAACTAAGCACAGCTTTTTCCAATTTATATGGTCATATATATAGTATGAAAGCCAGTTTGATAAACATGATACCTAGTGGAAGGTGATATCTGTCGAACAATGCCAATATTGCTCAATACTATTTTTGTCTGGAAGTCTGGATTTATACTGGACGAAGTGAATATTCTATACAAGTATTCTGTGAGGCCTGCGCGTGCGCTCGCCATGCATAATCCGCCCATTGTGCGCTTTTGAAACAACCGGTGGGCTGATAACATGTGCTAGATCCTCAGTTATGCGATAATACTACAACACAGTTGCCTTATTGCGGGGTTCTAACACTGAAGCACCTTTTATGGCCTACTGCTGATGATAGACCTGTCTCTCTTCGTGTACGCCACTTGTCTCGGTTCTGACCCAATCTTACCCAGAAATGACCCGCAACCTATCCAATGTCGTCTACGGACCCCAGAGGCATCTTTCATCTGAAAGCGGTCACTAATCCGTTCATTTTCGTCAATCTGCCATCACTCTGCCGGGCAACATTAAAAAAGATATATGTTTAATACATATGTTTGTGCATTAAAAAGTAAGACTAGCAAACTAGCAATTGTGTTGTGATATAAGTAATAATTTAACTCTGTGTTCTACAACATTCTCTGTATCTTTCCAAAATTGTTTTGCCTCTATTTTGATCTTCGCATATTTGTAATTTTGTAACTGTACTTGTAACTTTAAATATAATGTTTATTAGCTTTTATTATTAACTCAATCGTATTTCCAACTGAGCAACAGAAATGTTAAAATTTATTTGTGGAAACTGTTTGGCTTGTGAATGTATCATCTGATCGACTATTTGTATTGTATTTGCCTGTTTGTTTCCCAAAGGTTTAAATAAATAAATAAACATATGTCCCGCCCTACTCCAGTGAAGTTTGGGAAGTAATGAATGATGTATCCAACATCTTACACCTCGATGTAATGATGGATCTCGATATTCCTCACTCGGTTAAAGTATCCAGCATGTACCCCTAGAGTATTAAGCACAGCGTCCTTAGCCTATCTTTATTTCTCTATTCAGACAATTGAGGATACACCGTCCTGTGCCAATCATATCCATTGCGTACTTGCCGTTAATTATATCATCTAACCATCTGCTATGTATGCATTTAGGTATGTATGTTCATATTTACGAGCTGGTACCTACCATCAACAGGTTATATTATATTTCTAATATAGAATTGAACGAACAAACAGCATTCATAGAATGCTCTTCAGGTTTCCATCATTGGCTTGCGTTATTTATTATGTTTGTAGATATGGAGAAGGATGGTTACTAATTGATTTAAAAAATGTTGTTTTAATTGCAGGCTAATAGACAAACTAATCTAACTTATTAGTTAAGCATGAAAAAATTACGACTTGTCGTTCAACCTTGTTTATCCTCCAACGTACTCACAAGAATACAAAAAAAAATACTTTTATATTAAAGTGATTTTATAGTCAATGATTTAACTGTTACCTACTTTGAAAATAATTCCAAATCACCCACCAATTATTTAGTCTCTTTTTTCAAGAGCCTCATTAAACGGTGGACCCCTGAACTCGAGTACCATCTTGGTGTAATTGCCCTTGCTTAAATAATGGGTTTACTGCCAATTCTCGCCCAACTAATTACTCCTTAACTGACTGCAAGGTCAAAGTGGTTTGAATTCAAAAATAGCGACCCAGAACAATTAACACTACATGAATGGTGTTTTTATTGATACAAATACATATGTACACATTTTAAGTCTTATTACAAGGACTCGTGTCCTTGTGTCGGTACAAAAGTGTGAACATATAATAAAATTGACATCGACTTACAGCCTATGCCTTAGAGCTATGCCTTTGGTACACATTGAATGGAACATGAATCTTCTGGAAGAGATTGAGCGGTAGGAATACGTATTTATTTTATTGCTCTATATCTTTTATAGTCCTTTTTATGTAATTGTTGAAATGTCTGGTTTTGATATTTGGTCTGAAGTCGCTAAAATCACAAATCCACTAACTTGTTCACTAACATAATTCTGTCTGTAACGTCTGTAGATACCTATAGTATTTTAAAGCTTCTCGATTGACGGTAGAGTGCTTGCGATATGTTAAATACTTACCAGACCATCATAAAACCTATACATTTCTGAATGGGACATGGAAATGTCAATTAGACTCCGTAAAGTCCGTAAGCTATCAATTTAAATCGTACTTTCACACATTACCTTACCTTTTACCCGGCGTCGTACTAAATCGGCCGTTCCTTTTATGGCGATGGCGCAACGTTGACATTTAAAAGCAAAACTATATCAATCAGGGGAAAGCAGAGCACTTGCGACATCGTATTGATTTAAATTACTTTCGTAAAAGCATATTTTTGGTAGATAGTTCTTTATACCACTTTAATAAAACGAATTTAAGCTCAAATTGCAAGCACCAATTTTATAACCTTTATAACGTCATATCACAGACTGACCTGTCGCTGTAATTTGTAATCATAAGACGTCCAAATAAGATCTATTTTTTATAACACGAGTGCCTATGTCAGATTTATAAAGGTTTACGCGATGTTACGCGAATTTGCGAATGTTGGCATTTTCTTTATTGGACGATTTGCAAATTTATTGCCGCATGATGTCGATCTGAATTTATAATTAGAGCGTAAAAGGTCAATATGTCGGACATTCTGATAAGGGTTGCCTTTTTGGTGTTATAACAACATTACATTCGTAAGTAAATACGTACAATTTACGAGGCTGCAATTACCTTGCCGGTTAAGGTATATTTATCGTGGATATAATAATAACTTCGATAGCATGTTGTTTGCTACAATATAACATCTGACACATAAGAGTCATTATATATTGCTATATGTGTATTTATATTGATAACTGCAGTGTTTTCATCCCTTAAATCTATAAAAATATGCCAAACAAGTTCCAATACAACTCCAAGGGCTACAAAACTGATGCATGTTTCCTCAGTTTCATCAGCCTGCCATATAATTACCCTGAAGCCCACATCTCGCGCCCGCGCACATTTCCCCGGCCGGCGCGCGCGCCGATCCGGGTCAAGGCGCGTCGCATTCTCAGAACATCGGCAATATTGCCCAGAAACCGACATTGACCTGAAATATTACTTAAACGTATGTGTAAGAATCGCAGGATTCCAAATCTAAAGGAAAATGAATCCTGAAGCACTGTTTAACAATTGTTTAATGCAAATAATTCACATTTGTTAAAAAAATATTAAATAGGTAACCTACGTCATAAATGTCATAATTAATGTCTAGACGACGTGACTTCGTCGGCAGTGTCACATATAAATACAATAATACTCTCAGGAATAAAGGTTAATATATAAACGTAATGAATAATGATGCGCAGACAAGTCTGTGGTAATTACTGAAATACTGCTTAGCTATATGTATGATGATATATATTAGAAACTTTATTTTATTGTAAACAACAATTGTGAGGAAGGTTTACTGAAATCATTCATGTTAGCAGTTCAGTAACTGCAACATTGACCTAAAAATAAATAGGTAAACGAATTCGTAACATATTTATGACAGGAAAATTACATTAGTTGATATAAACAATTAAACAATTATTGATTGGAACATGAAAATTTTATAATTTATGCAAAATATTTATTCATCCGACTTTGACCGACATGAGTAACTAATTTATTGTCCGTATGTATTAAAGCATAAATTCGAACAAGTTAGGTACATAAAAGAAAAATATAATTAGGCTTATAAGTTCTTTCTGACTGACAGTATATTTAGACCTAATCCCACGGTGTAAAAGCTCATTTTAGTAGGACAATCTTCTTGTTACTGACAACAGATGAGAATATAGTATTGAAACGCCTAATAAAAAACGATAAGGCTTGTTTAAGGAACACACCAGTTCCCTGAATCCGAGTAAAGTCATATTGTAATCATCTGAATTGACTTTTGGCTTCTTTAATTCTTAAGTGCTATGAATCACTGTAAAAAGAGATTATTTTTGAATATTTGGAAGGAATTTGAACATTGAGTACGAGTTGAAAGTAAATGTAACAAAACAAGAAAACGGAAATTCATTTTAATTATTATCTACCTCGAATTAACCCTTTTCAAATTTATTATTTTCAAAATCTTGATACCCGGGGCTTTTAAACCAATTTTTTTTTTAACGTGGCGGTTAAATTTCTTGTTGTTGGCAAAGAATGGATCAATTTGAAGATGAATGTGGGAAGTCAATAGTCAATTGTAAGTGTAGCATCGTAAGGGTTAATAGTTCTTTTGTGGTGTACCTACATAAATATAAATACGGTCTACAAGGGGTGGAATACAAAGCCAGAGAGTTTTGTAAATAGAAAGTGTTTCTTTGTAACTTGAATAAAACGATGGTGAAAAGCAAACGGTAGCAAGCAGGTAGCTCAAAAAGTTGAGTAGATTAATAAATTACGAATCCAGTTAATGCTGTCAGATCATATGAAGTAATTATAAAAGACCAATTGAAAAAAAAAAACCGGCCAAGTGCGTGTCGAACCACGCATAATGCAGGGTTTCGTACCTTCAATGGAATAATAACCAAATTAATAACAAAAAGTCGTATCTGATGCCTATGGAAGAAGTTTTTTGAAGATAACTCAAAAATAGCTGAACCGATAATGTTCAAAATATTTTTTGTAGAAAGTCTGTGAAAAGTCGCATCTTCTCAAATTTTTTCATATTTTTTGGAAAACGGTTCAAGAGTTACAGGGGGGGAAACATTATTTCAAAGCGATTATTTCTGAAAATATTCACTTAATCACAAAATGTGTTCAAAGCAACCTCGATGTTATTTTTAAACACCTGTCGATTGATGTGCAACATGTTGATATGAGGTAAAAAAAAATATGGTTAGTTTTATGTGTGGAGCGCCCCCCTAAAAATATTTTTTTCTGCAATTAAATTACGTCACTAAATAGCGGCATACAAAATACACCTTTGGTCTAAATTTTATTAAGATACGTCTTATAGTTTCCGCGTAAAATGGCTATGACATACGGATGGACGGACGGACGCACAGACGGACATGACAAAACAATAAGGCTACCATTTTTGCAATTTTGGCCAGTTCGATATCTGACATAATTTGTAAGAAAAAGCGAATACAAAGTGTATTTTTCATAAATAATTATAATCATAAGGAAGCTTATGTCACTCGAGGCTGCGCTGTGATACAACTCGATGACGATCCAAGGTGACTCAGGTGTGAATATACAGATATATGTTTAACATGCTAAGCAATTATCAACTTTAGGGCTTTAAGGTTAAAGCCGATAAGGTCATATAAAGTATGAGATCATCTGAGATTAATATCTTCGTTGTTGTTTTATTGACTGGCTGGCGTAAAAAAATGTCAGGTACTTTATTGGCTTGATTAAAATATAGCAAACGAGTAGGTCAATCGTGTAAGTCTTGTGCCATTAAAAGTACATGAGTAACATATTAGTTACAATTGTTACAAATATATTACATACTAGATAACCATACAAAGAACTTGGGTAGAATAAAATAAAATATTAAACTATCATAATTGTATTGTATTTTAATGACCACGCAAAATCACAGAAAAATACACGAAAATGTATTACTTATGTAAGAATTTTATGTAGCGGCATAATGCTATTTTTTATACCCGTTATGGCACCAACACACCTGGCCTTATTTGTCACAATATTCGTATTATTAATATCAGAGAGTATTATATTTAATAGAGCGCCACAGTCTAAGTAAACACTTTTTGAAGTCCAAGGCTGCAGCGTCATCTGAACGAGAGCAACCGTAAATGTAGTGCAGAGAGCAGCGTCTAGTAATAGAGAACATGCTTGAAAAATATTTAATTGAATTTGTTCCATAAACACGTTCAACAACCCCAAATTAATATAAATAAGTGGAAATCCGTAATAATTTTTAACAGTTTTTTAAAGCTATTGCGGTTTAAAATCTTAAAATTTTAGTTATTTTTTTATACCTCAAATGTATTTTTAAAATTTCAGTTCGATTACTTATGTTCTAACAAGAAAAAAAATGTACGACAACTATATAGCTAAACGCATTTTTTCGTGCCTAAAATTACAAAAATCTCCCAAAAACTTGTTCCTTCCAAACAGTTTTCTGCAACTTTGTGGTCGGTGACGTCACAAACCTCACACTTTTTGTATGGGGCGTTTTGACGCGCGGCGCAGACGCCTAACGTATTTTCACATTTTTGACGTTTCAGGGCTATCATAGATAGTAGGTTTATTAGAGACATTTGAATCTACAGGGAAATAGAATCGAATGACGTCTTCCAAAAAAATCATGCATGTTCCTAATTGATAGCGTATTACTACGGTAACTTTGGGTTGCTCTCGTTCAGATGGCGCTTCAGACTTGGAGCTTCAAAAACTGTGGCGCTCTAATAAATATGTCGCAGGGAAATGATTAAAACAGAGATTTGAACAAATCTTAAGGGATATGATCAAATTACGCAGGATGTTAAAATGGAAACTCCATATCATCATTTCCCTAGAAACAATCAGTCTTTTCACCAAATCACTGACTCTGTTTAGTGGAAAGACAAAATCGGCCAATAAGCGCGATACGCTTTTTCATTTCACTAGATTTGTTTAGGAAATTGACAAAATCCCTAACTACGACAGTAAATCGACGAAACGAACTCAATAAGTTAGCTAGTTTTATCATTTCGCTAAACGAGTTTAGTGAAATAATAAAATCTAAACTGGAAGATGGTATATGGTGATTTGATTAAATCTCTTAACTGATTTAGTGAAATGACAAAAGCAAGTACCGAATACAACATTTTACAGTAAAGCGATTTGATCAAATCTCTGACTAGATAAAGTGAAACAGATATTAAAACAGAGATTTTAACAAATCTCTAAGGGATATGATCAAATCACGCAGGGTGTTGAAATGGAGAATCCATATCATCGTTTCCCTAGAAAAATTTTGTCATTTCACCAAATCACTGACTCTGTTTAGTGGAAAGACATAATTGGAATGTGCTTTATTTGTGAAAATCCAGTGCATGCTCACGGTCACTATAAGATGTTGTTAGACTAGATAATTACGTAATAACTTAAGACAGAAGGTCCCTTAAGTAGGGACTGAATAAATCAACCGACTTGGTATTACATGGATCTCACAACTTTTTACGGTAGAAGAACTGAGTTGCGAGACTTGTTTTTTTTTTTACAAGTTTTGTTTTTGATGGCATAAACAACTTTGATACCAACTTTTGACATTTTATGTAACAATTTCACGTAATCTAGTCTATATCTTTAAGTCATATCTTCAATCTTTCTTTAGTATATCTTCAAAAAATTTGCTGCATTTTCCCTCTCAGCTCTAATATTGCGTTCTTTTTGACAAAATTGGCATTTAACGACTAAGCCATAACCTTCCTCTCCAACAGTACTTCCACATGTTGCATGCACTGGATGTTCACAAATATTGCACCGGCCGATTTTGTCTTTCCACTGAACAGAATTAGTGATTTGGTGAAATGACTGAATTTTTCTAGGGAAATGATGATATGGATTTTACATTTTAACATCCTGCGTGATTTGATCATATCCCTTAGAGATTTGTTAAAATCTCTGATTTAATATCTGTTTCACTTTATCTAGTCAGAGATTTGATAAAATCGCTTAACTGTAAAGTAAAATATTGTATTCGGTACTTCCTTTCGTCATTTCACTAAACCATCTTCCAGTTGAGACTTTATCATTTCACTTAACTCGTTTAGCGAAATGATAAAACTAGTTGACTTTTTGAGTTCGTTTCATCAACTTACTGTAGTGGTTAGGGATTTTGTCAAATTCCTAAACAAATCTAGTGAAATGAAAAAGCGTGTTACGTTTTTTGGCCAATTTTGTCTTCCCACTAAACAGAGTCAGTGATTTGGTGAAATTACTGAATTTTTCTAGGGAAATGATGATATGGAGTCTCCATTTTAACATCCTGCGGGATTTGATCATATCCCTTAGAGATTTATTCAAATCTCTGTTTTAATCATTTCCCTGCGACAAATATAATACTCTGTGTTAATATAATCTTCTTTCTTTACTATAGATTATAAAAGATTATAGATTATAATTTGGCTTTACTTTTTACCATTGGCCGTAGTAAAAGTACTCAAATCACAGAAAATGAGGCAATCCGGTGGGAATGGAGTTCTATGCTGTGTATTAGTTGCAAGTGGTAGAATTTCCGGCTACCATCTATCACTATGAAAACACCGTCCTGACAGCCCTCTCGCATACATCTGGGCCTCGATTCGACATGGCATAACTGACAGTGGCTTGCAAGACAACTATGATATCACACTTTTGTGACAGTTGAAATTTGGGGTGGAATCACACAAGAGTGATATCTAAAATGGTGGCCATAGCCATAGACAAAACGCTCTAGAGAGACCTACTGACAACTTGACAGTTAGGTGTGGACAGATGGATATCACTCTATCCACTAGCGATACAAGTGTGACATCCACGTCTCACAGTTTGGCATGTCGAATCTTCCTGTATGCATGTGTTTTGCATAAACATAACCCTTTTCATATCGCTGGGCACAGTAACTGCTACTTAGTACAAAAGCTCGTTTTTTGAAATTCGAACAAGCGTCGGAAGTCGACGACCGCCTCCAGATGGCGCTCTGTATGCGTGCGCGCGCGCCGGACGCACTAAACAAACCTGTGGCCAGTATTTTAACTAAATTTTTCAGAAAGGTGACCAATTGACTTTCTGTCATGTCTACGCAAAAAACAGATTCTTATATTTTTCCATACATGAAGCTTGCAACTTTGTGTACACCAAAAATAAACCATACAGAAAAGGAGAAATAAACTTAAAATGATTAATAAGAGTGGTAGACAAACGGATTCTTATTTCATAATCAAAGTTTAAACCAGTGCCAGACAACGTTCTAAAAACTGTTTTAATATTTTTTAAATATATTTTTTATATTTATTTGACCTACTAAATTCTTATTTTTATTTCAGGTAAGTAATACACTTTACACACTCATGGTGCCAATCTGAAGGTCCTTAAATGTACCTTTATTGGGTGGTTGTAGTAACTAGTACAAAGAGAGAGAGCAGACGAGTTGGGTAAGTTCTGTTATTTGAATATAGGGGTTTAGGGGTTGAAAAGGAATATTATATTTCTAAATAGGGCTTTGAAAATATTATTTATTGTATGGAAAACCAACAGCACAAAATATTTGTAGTAATACAATAAAACTAGAAAGCCAATTACAGGTTCTCAATAATAGATGTAGATTACTTACAAAAAGAAGTTACAGCCCAACTTAAACACATACAGGTACCGATAACCACAAGTTAATAGAAGATACTACTCTAAGTTATTTACTCGAATATCTCTCCAAATAGTTAACTCCAGGTTTTGAAGTCAATATACTGTTTTCCTGGTAATGTTTTAACTGCGCCGGACGTGTCCCCGGAAGGGACGCACTGAGTGAAATTTAATTAATATTAAAATGTGATTAAGGATGACGTACGGCGGGCATCTTTACTTGTGCGGCGGGCATCTTTACTTGTGGGATCTTTTGATGTTTATAGAAAGGATTACATGTTAAATATTGGTCATAAGTTAATCATTTATTGATATGTTATATTTATGCTGTGTAATTTTATAACATTAGCTACATTTTACTCCTGTGATGATGATGACTCTGATGAGTCGTGTCATTAAAAATGTAAGCACATACATTATGGCAAACTAGTAACTAGTAGGTATACAACCCGGCTGATGGCAAGCGGTTACTGTCGTCTTTGGAAACTACGCAACTTTATGGGTAACAAAAGCATTACCTTTCACATGTACCATATCATATGTAATAAGTACGAACCCCATACATTAGGAAATATATTTAAGGAAAATCTTGAGAAGGAATAGTGTAAACCGTACATTTCTAAGTTAGACCGTTGCTTTAAAAAGTCGTCTCGTCGGTTTCTGTAAGAATTACCATTCTACATATTTTTGCATTTTTTTTAACTAAAATAGGATATAGTATTTTGTACAACCGTAACATAATGAAGAGCTTTTCAGCCGAGTACCGTGTTTAGGCCACGAAGCTTGCTGAGTGGCCTAAGTAAGGTACGAGATCGAAAAGCTTAATTATGTCACTATTGTACAAAATACTCTATCCTATTTTAGTACTATTGTATACAATACTTTTTCTACGAGTGCTCAAAATAGGCAAGCCGGTAAGAATTAAGGTCGGCGTTTGCCTAACAACTTATAGTAATTTAGTAACTTCGATCTCCCGCTGGATCGTACCCGGGTCGGGGAGGAGGACGGTACTCCTCTCCGACCGTTGTATATTATTGTATGAAAATCCATTTCAGCATAGTCGACAATGCTAAAATTTGCGACCATAAAAGCTCCATCGAAAAGTATGCTCCAGTAGTTCAGTTTACAAAGTCATTAATCATTATAGTCGACGAGTAGAAGTCATATATTTTTTAAATTGTGTCGTCACGGTGGTCATTTCTAATTGTAGATACTTACTTATAAGCCGGGATTTTAACCATTGAATGTTTTTACATCGTCGTTACGGATTATTACATATGCGTTCCGGTCGTCAGCTTAAAAACTAGTTACATTAAATACAACTAAGGCAGAGATCATATGGCTTATAATATGAAGTTGCCTCCATATAAGCGTTTTATAAGTCTCAAATTTATTTTAACGACAGTTAAAAGAGGTGAAAAAAAACTTAATTTATCATCAGCATTTGAATAATTATTCCTGATATGACTTGAATAAGTAAGTAAGTAAATATTCTTTACGTCACACCTGGCCATAATGTGAGTTTTACCGCTCGCTACGCTTACGGTAAAACTCGCATTATGGCCAGGTGGGGACGTAAAATTGTGTACTCACCACGGGCAGTAAAAAAGAAAGCCCTCTATCGCATATTTACAACCCTCGCCTGCGGCTCGGGTCCCAAATACCTGCGATTTCGGGCTTTCTTTTTTTTACAGCCCTAGGTAAGTAATGTACTATTATTGCACCAAAAATAGAAGAATAATAAAAATATTTTTTACAATAAACTTAGAATAATTAAAATAAATAATTTAATAAATAAAAAGTAAAATTGACGAAAAGGCTACCTAACAGGATTCGAACCCGCACATAAACTTAGTAATAGGAGCATGGTCCGGTGGCTAAATTAAATGCCAAATTTAGTGTTCTTGTAGTTTTTTAGCTGAAAGAATTTGCCTATGTAGCTGAGGACGATACGGCAAATTTTCGATTCAATTTTAACCATAAAACTTTCGTGAGACTCTAACATATTAAAAATATTTATAACGTAATTTAAGTCGATTTTTGCTCGACATGTTTCGGTCAATTTACGATGACCATTTTCACGAGCTGCCTTCCGCGACGGCAGCGCGACGGCTACTACGCGCCTGCGCGCGGTGTGCCCTGCTGCTGGCGGCGGGAGACGGCGGTGGCGGCGGCGGCGGTGTTGTGACAGATCTACCCTCGTTCACTTCTTCATTACATTCGAAAAGTCTTCGTAAATTGACCGAAACATGTCGAGCAAAAATCTACTTAAATTACGTGTGTAACCCGTTATAAATATTTTTAATATGTTTCGATTCAATTGTTCACAGAGTAAGAGCAAACATCTTTTGATCATTATAGGTACGTAGCTTTAATATTATACAGGGTGTTTGGTCTATCGTTGGCCAAATTAAAATGGCGGATAGGTGGGGTCGTTCCCTATCTCACCACGCTTTCCAAAAATTTTTTTGACCGACGTGCATTTTTTTTTAAATTTTTTTGTTGTTTTGAAAAGAAAATCAGGACCAACTCGTTTAAAATTAAATTTTGATAAAAAATAAGTGCTAGAGACATGCAATTGTTATTGCATCGTGATGTGCAACGTTGCACTGCTTTATTAAAGTGAAAATTTCGGACACCTAACGCTTAGTTTATTTTTTATTGGCCCTCGAAGGTTTTACAGCATGTAAAAATTTTGCCAAAGGTCAACTTTGATTTGCAATGAAAAAATAAATAAAAAAGATTACGTTCTTAAAATTCTTTTACTAAATTATGTGTTTTATCCTCTTTCTAATGATGTGAAATAATCCCGGAAAACCTTTCATAAAGTTGATTTTTCCGCGGTTATTGTAACGGACGCGACAGGCAAATCATCATTGCCCAAACGTTGACGCCTCTTTTTTGAAATCCCGTAAGTAACAAGCGGGTTTGTTTTCTCGATGACCGATGAGGTTTGCAGGTTATTAAGATTTAAAACTTATCTTACGTTAATTTGGCCTTGGAGTTGAAGGTCAACTTTCACATTTCAGCGTGATAAGATAAGGAAGTGTTTTTGAAAACAACACGTGCAAAGCCGGTAAAGACTGCTATCTCCCTCTTACACAGCACAATACGTGCAGTTGTCTCTCTCTTTCATGGGTTAGACGTCAAACTGCTCTACCAAAGGCCAGCAGTAGGGCTAGATAAGACTGTGGGATCAGATTAGACTTTAGTCGTTATTTGACTGTCTCTGGTGGCTAACCCATTTTCAATCCTGATGTTGTTTTTTGTTGAGTTTTATTAGTGTTATTGTTAATCTCTGTTCTGTTTACTTCGTTTATTCGAGAATGGCAACATTTACGAATGAAGAATACGCGGATATTTTGATGGCGTATGGTAAAGCTGATGGTGTTGCACGAGCAGCGCAAAGAATCTACCAGGAACGATTCCCTAACAGACGCTTACCACACCGGAACGTGTTTCAAAACACTTACCGACGCTTACGGGAAACTGGAAATTTGAACGTGAATGAACCAAGAGGGATTGTGGTGCGACACAATGTTGAAGTTGATAACCGGATTTTGGCAATGATTGAGGAAGACCCGACTAGAAGCATAAGAGATGTAGCTGCATTACTCGAACTTTCTATCTGGAAGGTGTGGAAAGTTCTTCGCCAAAATAACCAGCACGCATTTCACTACACTCCCGTACAAGGTATTGAACGTTTGAACTGAATTTCATACATTTTAACATGATGTTTGTTAACCGTAATTAAAAACTGAAATCCGCCGCAGCGAGCACGTCTGTTTTTTCACGCTTTTTATGCAGGTAGAGGCCGTAAACCGTGAAGAAACAGGCTTGCTCATGTCATTTGTACCTAACAATCATTAAACATGTAGGAACAGGTTCTTATTCGATTTTTGTTCCTTTTCAGGTCTTGAAGATAACGACTTTGGGAATCGTGTTCAGTTTTGCCGTTTATTGCTGCACACAGATTTAGAAGACCGTGACTTTTTAAAAAGCATTCTGTGGACAGACGAGTCAAAATTTACAAGAGAAGGAATTTTCAATGTGCACAACCTCCACCACTGGTCACCTAAAAATGAAAACCCACGCCAAAAAAGACATAGGGGGTTTCAGAGAAGATACTGTGTCAATGTCTGGGCAGGAGTTATTGGCGATCAAGTCATCGGGCCACATTTCCTGCCAGACAATTTGAATGGAAACTATCTTCATTTTCTACAAAATGATTTACCTAATTTGCTGGAGAATGTGCCGCACTTTAACGAGGATAGGCATATCATCTTCCAACAAGACGGATGTCCGGCCCATTGGAGGATAACAGTCAGGGAGCACCTTGACAACGCTTTCCCTAATTCATGGATTGGGAGAGATGGCCCTATTCCATGGCCTCCACGTTCTCCTGACCTAACTCCGTTGGACTTTTACATCTGGGGACGGGCGAAGGAACTTGTTTACAAAACGGAGGTGGAATCGCGGGAAGATTTGTCTCAACGAATATTGGCGGCCTTCGAGGTGATCAAAGCAGAAGTTCGATTGCGAATAACAACAGTGGAAATAAGAAAAAGGTGCTATGCATACATTCGCAACGGAGGTCGCCAGTTTGAACAAAATTTGTAAAAATAACACGTGTAATAGAAATTTAAAAAGAAAATGTTTTTTTTTTAACCTGCATGTCGATACTTTTCTGATGCTTCCATACAAGAACCGGGGAAAAATTTATTTCAGGAAAGGTTCAGGATTAATGTACCATAAGATGGTTAAATCACGTCTCAAGTCTAATCTGATGTCACTACCTAAGTAAAGTGTAGTCTTCTTATCTAGCCCTACTGCTGGCCTTTGATAGATCAGTTTGACGTCTAACCCATGAAAGAGAGAGACAACTGCACGTATTGTGCTGTGTAAGAGGGAGATAGCAGTCTTTACCGGCTTTGCACGTGTTGTTTTCAAAAACACTTCCTTATCTTATCACGCTGAAATGTGAAAGTTGACCTTCAACTCCAAGGCCAAATTAACGTAAGATAAGTTTTAAATCTTAATAACCTGCAAACCTCATCGGTCATCGAGAAAACAAACCCGCTTGTTACTTACGGGATTTCAAAAAAGAGGCGTCAATGTTTGGGCAATGATGATTTGCCTGTCGCGTCCGTTACAATAACCGCGGAAAAATCAAGTTTATGAAAGGTTTTCCGGGATTATTTTACATCATTAGAAAGAGGATAAAACACACAATTTAGTAAAAGAATTTTAAGAACGTAATCTTTTTTATTTATTTTTTCATTGCAAATCAAGGTTGACCTTTGGCAAAATTTTTACATGCTGTACAACCTTCGAGGGCCAATAAAAAATAAACTAAGCGTTAGGTGTCCGAAATTTTCACTTTAATAAAGCAGTGCAACGTTGCACATCACGATGTAATAACAATTGCATGTCTCTAGCACTTATTTTTTATCAAAATTTAATTTTAAACGAGTTGGTCCTGATTTTCTTTTCAAAACTACAAAAAAAAAAAAAAAATGCACGTCGGTCAAAAAAATTTTTGGAAAGCGTGGTGAGATAGGGAACGACCCCACCTATCCGCCATTTCAATTTGGCCAACGATGGACCAAACACCCTGTATATTGCACAACGCGCAAAAAAACAGCATTAAAATAGGACATACTCGTAAATTTACGGGTAAAATGTTAACATCGCTACACGTCTTATCGCCAAAGAGCGATCACGTTCAACCTTTGGGTGACACGAATGCCAAAAACATTGCTAACGTTGTTCAGTTGCTTGTATTTATGTTAAAATTCATACTTACCTAGTTAATAATGTTTATTTAAAAGAAGTCCTTGATGACAATTTTTTGGAATCAACCCTGGCAAAATTTACTCCCAACAAGAGAAGGGCAATTGAAAGATCCATCGCAGCGAAAATGAAAACAAAGTCATCTAACTGGCTGTCCGTGATTCCTACAAGAAAAGATCACTTTGACCTATCCCCTTTAGAGTTCAGAGATGCGCTAGCAATACGCTACCACCGCATACCGATCTCCATGCCACAATCTTGCGACGGCTGTGGAAATGACAACTACGACATTGATCACGCACTCTGTTGTAAAACAGGTGGCCTTATAACGAGACGCCACAACGAAATCAGAGACCTTTTCTGCGAACTTTGTCAACAGGCGTGGGGCAATGTAACAAAAGAACCACTAATTTCTGAAACCGAAGGCGGACTGCGAGCAGACTTATCCTGCCGCGGCGTGTGGGACGCTCAGAGGGAGGCGTTGTTTGATATCCGTGTCGTTGACACCGACGCTCCTTCTTACGTCTCGCGACCCGTAGCATCTGTTTTAAAGTCAGCCGAAGATGAAAAGAAGAGAAAATACGCAATAGCCTGTGAAATACAACACGCTACCTTCACACTAATAGTAACCTCAGTAGATGGCGTCTTCGATCCCCAAATGTCATCCTTCATAAAACACATGGGAGAAGCCATTGCCGACCGTTGGAACAGATCCCTGAGTACTGTCCTAGGATGGCTTAGAGCCCGAACAAGCGTCGCCATTATACGCGCCACAAGCATGTGTATTCGTGGCACACGCCACAAATTTAAACCAAGATGGCTCGGTTTTGACGACGGTGCCGCCCTGCCCCACATAGACTGATATTTCTTATGTGTATTTATGTCTTTATTTGTACTCGCTTTTATATTTATTTGTTTGTTCGTTTGTTTGTCTGGTAAATAAATACGGATACTTTATGTTAGAGTTTTTATCTACACTCATATTGTAAGTTCTCTAAAACGTGTTCGAAAACGGTAGGCAATGGCTAGCATTACCACAACCGATTTTACTATGATAAGCTTTTTATCTGTGGCAGTAACGTAATTTTAACTTTACATGCTCAAATATTGATGTGTTATGAGTTTTGATAACATAATGTACACCTGCGCGCTCCCGCGCGGCCGCCGACACGCGCCCGCGCGACCGCCGGCACAATCGAGTTGGCCATGGCGGTGCAATGGCGGCCATTCTATGGTTTCTGAATAATGCATTTAGGAAATAATATGAGTGTAGATAAAGCAGTGTATGCAACTGTACGTAATTAGGCCTTAAAACACTCGTGTGATCTTATTATGAAACTCGCCTGCGGCTCGTTTCATAAAACCACACTCATGTTTTAACTACCCTTATTACGTAACAGTTACATAAACTAACTACTATTTTTTACTACGCGGACTTTTATTTAAAAAACCGACAGGGTTTTTCGAGTAAAACTATATAGATTTATTTTTAACATATTTATTACATAAAAGAAAAACTACTCGTACACAAGGTGGATTTAGTGCCTTAATACCTAATTGAAAGCGAAGTTTTTCACTTATAAACCGTTTAAATTATAATTTCTCGCGTTTTTCTAGAATCGCCATCAATTTACGGCATCCATTTACAAATAATATTTATTTATGTTCAACATTTATTTATCTACAAAAGATACCCCATATATGGTTACATCATTGGCGACATTAGCAATTATATACGTGACATAATAGGTACAGTTATGACCACATTATCGTCGGTCTCTTACATTTTGATAAGACCAAGGCTGAGGCATTTGACATGTTTGTTTTGAAAACATAGATTATAAGTAATTAATTTTATCTCATTAAAGGATTCGCCTCTGGACCTGTTGACCTAATATCGCATGTTATTGTTTAGATTCAATTAGAAATATGTTTTATCTCAGTTTTTGGGCTTATTTAGGTTATAAGTAAATGAGCTAGACCTTAGCTCTAAATTAATGGTTACTTCTACAACAAAACATACAAAGATGAGTAAAAAGCTTTCGTTCTGGTTTTCAACCGACTCCAAGATTTCGAAGGAGGACGTTCTCAATTCGTCGGGATCTTTATTTTTGCAATTTTTTTTTATTGTTCCATCGATTATTCGAAGACGGCTGGACTGATTTGGATTATTATTTTTTTGTTTGAAAAAGTATACTTTACAGTTGGTCCCATTGTCAGGTTCTGATGATGGGATCCAGGTGAAATCGAGGGAACTCTTCAAATATTATAGGCACACCTATAGTGTTTTGAGTATTTTTTACAGTAGCTCGGGCATTTGCTTATGGAAAGGTGGAGGCTAAGTGAAGCCGGTTCTTTTTTGTTTAAAATTATTTTAATCACGTTTTACGTTCCTACATTCTTTAATTCCTACTTATATGTACCTACCTACATATATTCACGCATATGCGACCCGTATTTGCATCCAGATAACTCTCCAAGGCTGCAGTATCTGCTCTAGTATGCTAATGGCTGGTTATCTAGAGGTATAAATCATAGGCGTAATTTCGTCTCGCGATCCGTTTGGAGATAACATCGCCCTGGATACATGTTTTGAAATACTTTCTTTGACATGCGTATGATGGACGCGCGTTTTGTCGTTTGATGATGTGGAATAAATCAATTTTAGTAATAATATAGGCACTATTAGATACGTACGTATTTACTTACTATGAATAGTGAATACGTATTTTCTTGCGACGTAGATTTTTAAATTTTGAAAGCTTTAATTTTGCTATATAACACATTCGAAATATCAGGAATGATGTTTAGAAATAAAGAAAAAGTAGAAAAATACACTGCCTCATGCGAGACTCGAACTCGCGACTCTGGGATACATGCCCATCAATCAATCAATCAAATCATTTATTTTGCAAGAAAAAGGGTATACATATACCTATACAGATGTTTTAACAAAAAATATGTGCACACCAACGCGTGTGTGTGTGTGTGTGTGTGTGTATCGCTCTGACCAACTGAGCTACTGAGACCTGATGGCTGCGAATTTCTCCACCATATCATTTATGCGTCTTAGGGGGACGCCTAGCGACATCTGCCGAAGAAAGTAAGTTAGTTAGTCTCAGTAGCTCAGTTGACATATATCCCAGAGTCGCAAGTTCGAGTCTCGCCTGAGGCAGTGGAATTTCCTACTTTTCCTCCATTTCTAAACATTGTGGTATCGTTAGCAGACGTTCTGCTTAATACAAAATTATCAGGAATGATGTTTTGGGTTTTAGGGTGTATTTATTAAAGTAAGACACGCGAACTTTGGGGGAATTTGGTGACGAATCATAACTGCCAACTCTCGTACTGAGGAAATTGCCATACCATGGTAAACTCACCTATTATCATCACCCCTCAATTATTAACATGTTCAACCTTATATCGGGATTGAAGGGAACAGTTCTGACATTTTGTGTAAACTTGACCCGGCAGATATACTAATACCAATGGCATTTTATTTTCGGTGTTACCCGACTGAGTAGGACAATGCTCAGTTAGATATTCTGATACAGAACAGTGAATGGGTAATACTCTAACAAAATGAGCACAAATAATACTTCCAGGGTTATTTCATAACCTAGCAACGTTTCTGTTTTTTTTTTCTATTTTGACAATAATTACATCTTTGTCCGACAAGTAGGGATCGGAAACTCGGGAGCTATTATACCTACAACTAGCAAAATTCCGGAAAAAGCTAAGCAAGTATGGAGTCGGCTTCTTAAAAATAATATTTTTTATTATTTAAATCCCGGGATCCCGGGATTGTATGCAGCATCAGAAAATGGTTAATACGTATCAATTGTCGTTGGGTTATGCCTTTTTTAGCGAATTTCGTCATCATACAAGCCGTTTTAACGACCTACAGAATGTTCAAAAAGACACGTGTTAGTCCGTTTAAGGGCTTAATTAATTATAGGTATTGTGTTAAGATGATAATATTGATAACATAATATCAAGACAAACTTTTTTTAACGTGATTTTTTACACGGGGTATTTTTGAGTGGTTTCATTTTGTTTTGATTTACTGATTTAACGAAGATGCATACCTTTGCACCAATATTTTTACTAAAAGTAACAATACAACTTTAGTTTGCTGTCAACTAATACTGTACTATCACCATAGTACGTACTATCAGTTAAATGAAAAACACATGAATTACATAAAATTTTGATCATAGGAACAACTAAAATAGTCCATTTAAATACTTGTAAAAAAAATGTATTAACATTTTTTTTAATTGATTTCTAATAAAAGTATGGTACAATTTACAAAAATATCAGTTTCGCCAAACATTAAAGATTATCGGCGATGGTAACACTCACTTCCAGTTTTTGTACCAGGTTTCTTATCCTATGATTAGGTACTTAACCTAATCCTTATTTTAAATTAGTAAGTAAGTACAACTGACCCAAGATGGGTATTTATTTAACTTATATATTTAATAATCAGTATTTATTCAATCTTGACTTCAAGTATTTAACAGCAACTTTTTGAGTTTGGATTTGAAGATATTTTTACTGCTACACTCGTATGTTTGTATGGCTGTTTTTCTAATTTTCGGTATTTCGGGAAATCCCGGGAAATTTATTAGTAAAATTAAATTGAGTCCGCCTCCATACTAGTCAACATCGACGCGGCGTAGGTACTGAGCCCGAAGTTTAGGTATAATAGCTCCCGAGTTTCCGATCCCTTTGTCACTCTCATTGTTAGAAAATTACACGCATTCTTTTTCACGCGGGTGACGGGAGCTCATTGGCACGTCCGCATCCCTCGCTTGCCGGTGCGCGACTAGCGATAATTGTTTGAATTCACTCATTTCAGTTGCTTAACTTTTGGAGCGTGCATAATCCATCTGTCATTTATTTATTTATTTTATTATAGAGACACACCAACAGTACATAAACAAAACATGTAAATGACATTAAGAGCAAGCTGACACGTAAAATATTTATGCACCAATAACAGGTGTGCAACAACACTCAAAACAGTTTAGAGGCTTTTACACTACATTTATATTTAATATTTAAACTAAAATTTAACTACATACATACATACATTATTATATATCATAGATACAGAAGCGCATTTAATATCCGCATTAATTCTGCGATGGACATGATGGCCTTATTAGACAGGCACAGCGTTTATTGATATTTGGTAAAAAATCGACACCTATACACATGCCTCTGTGTATGGCAAGGAACTAGGCGTCAAACGTTGATCTTCTTTTTCTTCTTTTTCTGCGCCTATTTCCCATATCTCTTGGGGTCGGCCCTCCTAGTCCTTTTACGCCATTCTGGGCGCTTCGGTGTCATTTCTGGTTTTAAACCCGTCGTCTTTATATCTTTGGAAATGGTCCCCATCCAAGAAGTTGTTGGCCGGCCTGGGCCTCTTTTAGGTTGTTCAATTTCCATGACGACCTTTGTCATGTGTTCTTTATTTCGTCTCATGACGTGACCGTACCACCGTAAGCGATTTTCCTGAAGTTTGTCAAACGTTTATGACATCCTAAATTATATTCGTACATTACCTAAGATTCTCGTCTGCGTCATCAATTTTGCAAAAACTGAATGAATCATATTTGCTCATTCAGTGTTCTGGCTACGAAATGAAATCATCTGCAATGTCAACTACTGGTCGAGCAATTTACTAGGCGTTACTAATTGCCATGTTGTCAGAATTGTTAAATACAAATCACGAGTTGAGTTGTGTCTCATGATCTCTTTTATAGTTATGGTCGACTGTGTTTTTCCTTTATTGGGGAGAAAAACAGATAGAAGCCAACATCATGTACAAATAAAAAAATATCATCCCATCAGGCGGCTAGTCTGCTCGTTTGCTACTAGTATCATAAAAAAAAATATATATGGAGGTAAATAACTAGGTACAGCTTATATCCTAGCACAGATCCCACTAAGATTTCACACAAATTATATTAAGATGGCATTGTTATCGATTGAAACATTTTGTTATATTGTGGACAGACTTTTTTTTTAGTTCTATATAAGGCAATACAAGTTACAAGTTAGGATATATAGTTGAGGTACAGTCTTAAACAAGATTTACCGAAAATATGGCTCGTATATTATATCTACTGTAGTATCATCAGTATATTTAGTTACATACTATATCTATTTAAGAATTTAGCTACGTTATTTATGAGTAATAGCGCAGTGAGCTCAGAATCAGTAGAATGGATGCAATACGATACGGCACTACATTGATTGTGTTCCTGCTGCTAGATTGCTGATTCAATTGGTTGTCAATTAACTATTAAGGCATAGAAGAAATTGTCTATTTTGGAAATATCTACTTTATTATGTGATGAAATTACGCAATAGCTTGTATACTAGTCTCTTTATCTAACAGAAAAGTTTAAAGCTTTGAAAAGCTTGCCAAACATGATGGAAACATATTTTCAGCGGTTCTGGTTTTCAACCGACTTCAAGATTGCAAAGACCAACCGAAGAAAGAACTGACTGCAAAGCTTAAAATTCCTTGATTATAGTGGTCAAGTTATAGTGTTTAAGTATGTACACCTAGATTAAAAATGTAATGAATTAATCCATTCATAAATTGTCCATGCAAATTTGAATCTTCCTGTACTTTGAAATTCACGCTATGCTTCGATTTCAGTTTTACTTTGCATAATAACAAGAGTTCAAGAAAGCAGTTTCTTCGCAATTAATCGTCAACGTGTTTAAACTGAACTGATAAAAAAACCGGACGCATTCCCGAGTCAAACGCATTTTCTAAGGTTGCTGTTTGGATCAGCTGAGCTGTGCGGCCTCGCGGTGAATGGGATGACGTCACGATGCCCACGCGCACCATATGGCGTGCCGAGCTCATTGATCGTGGAGTTCGTTACTGGATATCGGTGAGTGGGGCAATGGTTGGCTAGTCGGATGATACAGGTTGAAATGGATCGAGAGAGATTATAAATTTATAATATTCAAGTATTATGTACGTTGTTTGTTTGTTAGGCTCCTTAAAACTACATGGAGAGTAAAGCCAGGTTTAGACGAAGCCAGTGCTGGCTGCCAGTTTTGATGGCAAAAATAGGCCGGTGCTCTCTTTCCGCCAGTAGCGCTGGGTTATTACTGTTTATACGAGGCCAATAACAAGCCAGCGCTAGCACTGACAGCCAGCACTGGCTTCGTCTAAACCTGGCTTAAATTACTTTTTTTTTTAAATAGTTACTTACATACTACACGTACAAATTGTCTCCAGGAGCTATAAGAGCTATCAGGAACAATGTAGTTTTGTGAGTATTTTTTTCTCTTTTAACCCTGTAAATGTTTTTTGCTTCTGAACAATTCTTTCACAAAGAATGAAAGCTTAAGGAACATTATTTCTTCAATCAAGAAATTAGGCCACGGTCGGTGTTGCGGTTTTAATTTTAATACTAACTGCATTTTATTGGTACAGGTCAAGGAATATTTTATATTTTTTTCCTTCATCCTTGAATCAAATTAATAAGGCTGGCTGAATAAGGCTGACCGCAGAGTTTCGTCGAAGTGCCCACGCGCATTGCAACTACGCCATCTGGCGGCGTGACTAATTAGTGTAAGCTACGAGAGAATGCGACTTATATGGGCCAGTACAAGTGAATACTGCATACCACACAAAAGGCCCGTAACAGCCATTGAAAAAGTCAATCGATTATTTATCTTATTCTTACGCAATAAGTTCCAAATTTAAACTGACTTCTCAATGTAAAAACGGCTCTTATGCGGTGCGGGGCAAAATAGCAATGGCTTGTATAAACAAATGTTTGAATAATATGAGTAACTAGGCCACTTTACCTTGCTGTAACTAAGTAGACGAAGCTATGGGTAAATATAGTCTCATATGTATACACTTACTTAAAATCGCGAGTGTCTCGTCACGAAAGAATCTGTTCAAATAGTCTTTTAAATCAATGCCAGACGGCTGAAATTGTATGACTGTTCTTTATATGTATATCGAAAATCTCACATAGGTAATACATCATTTAAAATTTTCAGCGCAAGTTGAGCAATGTAATGTGAAGGCGCGTTTCATACCGGCCCACAATGTCAACCTTTCTGGCCCAAAAGGCCTTTGTTTCAGAAACCTGAACCCTATAAAACATAGTGTTTCGTGGCTTAATACTATAAATTCTCCTCCTAATATTATAAGTCCTAATATTTTAGGTTTATAAATAAAAATATTTACTTACAGAAAATAGCGTAAGTGACAATTTCACACGCTACCACGCCCCGGGGTGGTCTCGGCGAAATCTGACCGCCACCGCGCAAGCGTAACGTGACCTGCGCCGGGGCAGGATTTATGGGACGCCTGACCTTTGGGATACCTCGTGCGTTTTACTCTGACTATTATTAACATAGTGTTAAAGTCTATTTTCATTTGCTTTTATTAGATGCATCGTCTGGAGCAGACTGATTGATTGGGACTTTAAATGCTACAGCATTTTCGAAATACCTATAATATGATGTATAAGAGTATGTATAGGTATTCACCCCACATTCGTGTTTAGTATTAAATTTGACTATTTAATAGATATAGATATGTCTATCTATAATGTGAGAAATATGAATATATGATAAATTTTTAGTATAGACGTAGATGCCCTACAATAGTACCTATTCCTTTTTAATAAGTTTTTTATAAATCCCTACTTCAATAGGAAAATAAACTTTCATCTATAAAAGGATAATTTAAATTATAATCTATTTACCCAATTAGTTTAAGAACAAGATCTCGATAAGGCCTGTCAGTGCCGCACTTATTTAGACAAGGTTTCCCAAAAAAACATAACTCCCTCGCAACTGTCATTCGAGTTTAAACTTTAACTGCATAAGTTAGGGTTGGATTTTGTCTGCCATAAGTTGTAGTTGGGACATTTATGTGGTTAGTCAGGTTTTATTTTAGAGCTCTATGTGTAGACGTATTTGTGTGGGTTACTGGTGCCTTGAGCTGTAATTGTGCAATTCATTTAAATAATACAAGTGTCCAATGTCACCATATGTATCGTCATGCACAGAATTGACTGAGTATTTGCAGCCTTTATTACTAAGAAATAAGGCCCATAATGGTCAGTTAAGAGAGTTACTGTTAGTTCGAGTAAATGGATGTTAATGTGACTGTTTTGCTGATCGACATAAACAGCCTGGGAATTGCCCGAGTTAGTTTTATTTTATTTCTTAACATAGTGCTGTTTTGTGCGGGATTATTTTGGAACCCTGAGGATATTAGAAGTTTCATATAACAATCATGAGGGTAGTTCGTAAATGCTTTGAAACTCACTTGTTGCATATTAATATTTAGGTAGTACGAGAGAGTATATATTTAATAGAGCACCACAGTGTAAGAACGAGAGCAAACCAAAGTTACCGTAGTAATCACTGCATAGTATAAAACAATGTCGCTTTCCGCTGTTTGTCCCTATGTATGCTTAGATCTTTAAAATTAAGCAACGGATTTTGATGCGGTTTTTTAATAGATAGAGTCATTCAAGAGGAAGGTTTGTACTTTATATGTATAATACATGTATAATATAGTAAAGAAACACTGATGATTTTAGAGGTTTCTAATGTGATGTCGTAAATAAACCCATTTTTTGCGTTTACATTGCAAACGCTGGCTGAGTCCTAAGAGATAGACCAAAATAATGTACAACAGTAATGTACATCTTAAAAAGGTCTACAAAAAAGGCCACAATGGTATATATCTATCTCTTAGGGATAACCCACAATAACCATTTTTTATTCCGTGCGAAGCCGGGCCGGGTCGCTAGTACCGTAATAATACTAACGGTATCAATTACTAGATGGCGCTGTACTCTCTGCCCTACATTAGATGGTAACTAAGGTTGGTCTCGTTCAGATGGCGCCTCAAAAAGTCTTAGACTGGTACTCTATTAAATATAATATACTCCATGCCCTATGGTAATACATATTATTTTCATAAAATAAACGTGCAAGGACCAATAGGAAAAAAGGAAGAATAAGATTTAAATATCTATTCATCCATAAAATCTTAGACTAGACTAGACTAGTCTGACATACTTATTATGTCAATTTAGTTTTCTCCTTATACCAACACCTATCGAGGCAGTAATCTCAGAAAATTGAAGCCAGACGCATACCTAACACCCTCAACGCCTTAACACGTTCACTGTCCCCACTGTGCCCCCAATGTGGGGCCACGGCTAGCCTCTATTACAAAGCCATAAGGTTCACATGTCAGATTCGGACAGTGAACGTGTTAAAAGTCGGTTAACATCTTAATTTATACTTGTATCTGACAACTCTCATAGGGACGTATGGACGTAACTTGTGTATATTTTCACGGAAGATACGCCCTTTTTAAGTAGTAGCTTAGAAGAGAAAGGGCATATCTTATATTCAGTCATGCAGAAGATAAGCTTTTGTATTGATGTGGTATTAGAAATCCATAAATAGTCAGCTTGCGCAGGATCCTACAGCTTTATCTTACTTAAGTAGTAACTGAAGTGAAAGTCTAATATTATCGAAACCTATAGTATATAGTACTCGTACTTATTATTATTAGAGATAGTATATGTGGATATGTTTTACCATCTTTTGGCATCTATGTATAGCTGAAGCATAGGCAGCGTAGCGTGTTTGTATAGTTAGTTACGGAAATAGTACCTAAATATTTATATTCATTATTGTTCAATCTTATTAAACATGTGTTTTTTGTAGTGATGATATAATACAATCATCATCATCACCCTGTATCAGTCACATAGGCCTCTCCAATGGCACGTCACTGAGCTCGATCTTCAGCTCTCCTCTTCCAATCTGTACCCGCCACCATACGGATATCATCGCCCCACCTTTCTCCACTCAAGCTTTCCCCAACGGCCATCGATTCTTCGGCAATATATGTGGCCTGCCCTCTGCCACTTCAGCTTGCTTATTCGCTGAGCTATGTCGGTAACCTTGGTTCTCTGACGAATAACCTAAGAGAATATTCAATCTAATAAGTTTCTTATTTGTTATAATAAAATGCAATAAAAATAATGCATCAATTTCTGTTGGGTATCTAATATCTACTAAAAATATATTTTCTTTACTATTCTCAGTTCTTGTAACTAATCATGACTATAATAACATACCTTACGTCCCCTTCTTTGTTTTAAAGCTAGATTTGTTACGGCTTCACATTATTAAAGTTTCGTAAGTCTTCAACAAGAAACTCACTTACCGTGCTAATTAGAAATCAAAACAGCCCATTTCTCTACCTATTAGAAAAGTTCTGATACAGTCATATCCTTATACATGTAACAAAAATACTAGTGATCCATTTTAGGGCATAATTGGTTAATATGTATCGTATTGCGTGAAGAACAAGTAGGAGAAAATGTTTTTGGACGCGAAATTTTTTTTTCCCTTTTCACAAAGGATTTTTTTTTTCTTGCGAATTTTTTTTCTTAATTTTTCATAAGTAATTAGAATACGATACCAATTATGCCCTTTAAAGGTACAACAGCATTTTGTTACACCTTTTATAGAGCCCGCTTTAAGATACCTAATCTTTAGGTACATAACATACAATAAGTGTGTCGTTAGGGATTTGCGCGTTTATTACAAACCCCTTATGTGGACATTTTCGTAGAACTGACAGTTACTTTTTATGCCAACTCCGGTGAACTCGAAGAAATAGTTAGGTACCTACTGTAAAAAAACTGGAAATGATATGAAGAACTACTTATGCAATTGGTTAATAACGTGATCACGATTAGAAACTCACGAAATTGCAACCAAAATTTAAGATTTCCTTGCATTTTTTGCTTGCAATTTTTGACGTGTGAATAAAGCTTCATTCATTCATTCAAGTAGATTTTCATTAAAATAAATAATCATTCTTACTATTCCCTAGTAGTTGTGTTTAGAAACGAGGCCGACTTAGGTGTAATAATTTGCTTCAATATTAAATGTATTCCGTACAAGAATGAACGAGTGTGTTTATTCGAGTTTCGCGTGTCGCCTGCCATTCTGCAGCTCCTTGTGCTAGGGCTTACTTTTTTATTTAAACCAATGCATTAAAGCTAGCTTATACATACTAGATATTATTTAGATAATAGAAATTTCAAACAAAGGTTTTGTAAAGTGTGCACCAAAATATGTCATAACATTAGAATCTTTTTGCGCTAACGACCAGCAGTGAATCTTCTGGGTAGCTTTTTAAATTAGGTATAAGTACCTACATGTATCAACGATCTCACGGGGTGGGGGGGGGGCTTGGCCAAGGGGGAAGTTATGACAATATCAAAACTTAAATGCTGCTAGAAAAGTAATTAAGGTTATATAGCACTGCGACCCTGGCAGAAACAAGTAGCTGCAAAGAAGGTAGATTAGGTAAGGTTAAAACTGCGTCCTCAACAGGAACAATGGGCAGCAGTGTTCATCTTTATATGAACGTCGAGCGAAAGTCAAGCTGCATCATTGAGAGCCCTATCCACTCGCAATCTTCTCATTCCGACAATCAGCGAAGACATCGAGGGTGCGCCATGCGGGCTAGCCCACGACGCAACTACAACGTCATATAACCGTCACACTAATCACGTTATACGACATTTTGGATTTAAGACAAACTCGCCGTACGTACAACTAAAATGTCATATAATAGTAAAATGTAAAACATTTTTACGACTTTTTAGAATGAATGCAGATTTGCCAATCGCTTAATGCTAGTAATTTTGATATTGTACGGTTTCAAAGGGTGTATCGATATCTGTGCAGCGTGGGATCTTATGACAGGCCGTTTGTAGATTGATTTATATCATCTGAAACTATTATTTGGTGTTAGATTGCATTTATATAATAAGTCATTTTAATAAACAAGAGCTGTTGCACGATCGAAGAGTAAAAGAAATTACTTTTTTCACGTAGGCGACTTCTTAACGTCTTAGCCGATTGCACCAAACTATCTGTTGCCGTTAAAAAGTTTGCTAAATTTTAGAGATTAGTAAGTACTAAAGTTTACATTTGTTGACCAAACGTTGTCCAGGGCTTTTAGGTAGATATATTCAAGTGGTTAAAATGGGATAGTACATTTGATATTTATTTGAAATGGGATCGCTTAGTTAGCATCAAAAAAATGTAAACATGTTAATTAGGCAAGTACTAAAATCGATATGTAATGAATGTAAAACGGTACTCGGCCGCCCGCACCGCCTGCACAAATTATACGTAACAGTCAAAATGTCTTAACCACCAAAATTAACCATACAACATACTACATTATGTAGATAAAGCGAAGTAGACTAATAAAAAAGTCTGTTGAAAAGTCTTAAGCGCCTGAATTTATCAACTAACATAAGCTTTTTCTATAAGCTGGGTGGGCTAATAAAAACGCATCCTACGCGCACTTTCTCTGTCATTTGCATTTTGGAGCGACCTTGCGTAAGAGACCAAATGTCCCTATTGTTTGTTTATAAACGTGCTCGGCTATGTGTTACTGGGATTGTATTAGCCGAAGCGACAATGCGACAACGCGACAACGACAGGCACCATACGAAAAGGCATATACATACTTAAGTTTAGCCTAGTTTGGTCATAGCCTGTGGAGTGATCACTCAACGTGTTGCATTGGATGAACAACTTTTGATTAAGGGTCTGCAAGACGGTCGCCAACAAGCCCCTCCGACAGAGCGAACTTGGTCTGAACGGACCGTGTAGACAGTTGTTTCCAGCAAAATTGTATGAAGCACCAACCAAGGTCAGGGTGACCTTAATGACGCTCGTAATGACGAGCGCAGTTTAGGTGTATATAGCCCATTTGTTTGAATGGTGACTGGGCTTTTTGTCCCAGTAGGTTGGGGTTCTATAGTACTGATTACTTTTCCAGATTCCCTTCAACTTTTAAGTCGTGGTCCCTCTCCCACCCCTTGATCAGAAACCATTTGATTGGCGCAACTGTTTATTTGCGCAATCATCTAATCTAATAATGTCGGTGAAATTGCGTTCGCATGCCATCAGGGGCGTTATTCCAATCACTTGCTGACCATGGACTAGTCAAATATTTATGGGAAGCACTAAGGTCATCATACAGCTCAATTAGGGAAGGTCCTATCACTTTACAGAAGTCAACAAGCATAATAAACTATAGGTTTTGTAAGATTTTTAGGAAATCCGTATTTTACTAAGCTCTTTCTACCATTCGGACAGTTTAAAAAATCCATCTATATGCATTTGTGTTCCTGATGGTCAGTGACAAGATCCAAAAACATTCGAGAATGCCACTGGATGGCTGTGAGAGGCCTGGATTGTAATTATTCCGTGTATATGGTAGGTGGCAACGCGTTGGTGACAGTGCTGGTACAGTCACCGGCAATAGTATCTTCCTACACGAAGGCTGCAAAAATATGTGGATCGCTCTATTTGTAGGGCCATAAGAGCGTGTCACATATTTTTACGGCCTTCTAGCCTAGGAAGGAAAATGAGATTCAAAATCTAACACTGTCTTTGATTTACAAAACGCCCCTAACAAAATGATATGCAAAAGTAACGTCACGGTTGCATAGTCGCCTTCTTTAAATTGCTATTTTGACAGTGAAATATTTGCGTTTATGTATATGGTTGCTGTACCATTTATACAGTAATATGTGTGTAATCGAAAAGTGACATTGTTTTTAAATTTCGTATTTTAAAAAAATCATAAAATTTTGAAGCTTTGATCCATTTCAATAGATTTATTTTTATTTTAACTTTATTAGGATATTTTATGTCATCATTCCTATTGGAATACATACAGAGCCTTTGAGAATTCAACCAACCGGAGTCGCCATTGACAGGCGTTCCCCTCTGCCGAAAACATATATGACCAGTGGTCATACACATGTATGGACTGACGTTTATCTGACGTAGCTATTTGTACGTTACGTACGAATAGCCATACATTTGACGTTCCCCTCCCCCGCAAAAATCGGCAGACTTTTTTAGTATCGGAAATGACAGACATGGCTACTCTATCCGGGTTGAACTCTCTAAGTACAGAGCTAGGATGTTTATTTGTTTTGGCTGCGTCCTCGTCTCGTCTGTGTTTATAGTGACCTTTGACTAAGCAACAAAAAACATGATGTATTTATTTATCTTAGTACAGGGGCGTGACAACAAACAAATCGGGTATTTGCCATCGTCTGTAATATTCGTTGCTTCGTTAAATATAATGATTTAGGATTAGATTTACATGCTTGACCTTAAAAAGAATTGTGAGAATCTATTTTAAATAAAAATAATAATAATAGTGTTTGTTGTTTACTGTACTTTTTTGTTTTTACACTGTACTTACTTACTTACTCCGTTGCCAAGTGAATCTTGGCCTCTGATACGAGACTGTGCCACTTTCTTTGATCCCGCGCTAGCTCTTGCCAATTGCAGATTTGGAGTTCGCGCATACCCGCCTCGACCAGCGTCTCTCCAGCGATACCGTGGTCGTCCAACAGGGTGTCGTCCTTCCCACTCGGCGGCGCACTTAGGCCCTTTATTTCTTAATAGCTTTTGCCCGCGGCTTCGCTCGCGTTAAATTCGGGGTAACACGGTTCCCCTTTCCTGATTGCCCCCCGTAATGCTCCATACAAATTTCTACCCCCCATTTTAGGGAAGTGGGGGGTTAGAAAGAGACAAAAAGTAGCCTATGTCACTCTCCATCCCTTCAACTATCTCCACTTAAAAAATCACGTCAATTCGTCGCCCCGTTTTGCCGGAAAAGACGGACAAACAAACACACACATACAATTTCTCATTTATAATATTAGTATGGATTTCGAAAGCTGTAAATTAGAAAATAAAGTTAAAATTAAAAGTGATAATAACTGGTACATTACTGGTATTTGTGGACCCGGGGTATGTCCTTAAACTACGTCCGGACTTGGGTATGTCCTTAAACTACGCCAAAAAGAGAGGTATGGGCACTGCGAATGGCATCTCGCTAAGTGTGGTAGGGCACGTTCAGTGAATGTCATCTCGCTCAAATCTGGAGCAGAGCCCGACTGGGGAAGTACCTCCACCTTACAGAAAACCACAGCCAAATAGCACTAGACCCTACTCATAGTGTTGTGTTCCTGCTGGTGAGTAAGGTTGTCAAAGAGCTCAAAGAGGACCCAGTGTGTTGACGATGAGGGACCTTCTTGTTCCTTTAGCCGTCAACACAGTGAATCCTCATTTTTGTAAAGGGTCGGCAACGCGCATGTGACTCCTTTGGAGTTGCAGGCGTCCGGATAGGTTACGGTAGCTGCTTACCATCAGGCGGGCCGTATGCTTGTTTGCCACCGTCGTGGTATAAAAAAAAAACCCTTTACCCTAATTCTGCTTATAGATTAGATCATATAAGCTCTTAAAGGTTAAATGGCAGCTAAGTACCGTCAACAATATTGACTGACTTTTCGTAGACCTTATTGTAACGGAATAAGGTCTACTTATGATCAATTAGGAGTGTTGCAGTTGGTACAGAACGATGGGAACGTTAGTATCTATTAACAAGAATCACGATTTTCGGATTTTATAAGGACCTCACAATATAATTAGTAACGTAATTGCAAGCGCAGGTTATGGTGCAACTTATAAGTGACCAGCCTCTTAAGATCATTGAAGAAAGCTCACACTCCTTTAAATAGAGCTTACCTGGCTGCGAAACGAATTATAGACCTCAAATAGTACCAAAATGTCGTTTCGTATCAGGCAAGAATAAGGCAAAGGACAGACAATTTAAATGGTATATCGACAAGTAGCCAGATTTTAAACATGAAACATCCATAAGCACCAATCTCATCATTCACTTAACCCTTATACCTGTTTTTGCGTACCCTTGCGGGGCATGTACGTGATATTAGTAAACCGCTAGCATGTAATTGTAATTGGTCATAGTAGGAAATGATGAGGGTAATAGAAAACGTGGTATTGGAAATTCTGTAACGTTTGATCAGGTCATAAAAAAAGTAATACGAGATATGTTACGCGATTACTGATACCCACGAGCTTAAAAATTGAACGAGAATGAGACATTTATTGATAAAAAATTTCAACAATTTTTACACGTCAGTTACAAGCAAGCAAGCGTCATGGAAGCAAGTTATAGTATCAGAGTTAGGAATCGCTAGCGCTTGTAACTAGCGCCTGCGCACCTTTACGACGGTGGTGTATGGAAATTTATGGCACGCACAGACTCGCCGCGTTTATTAGTCGCAGGACCACCCGCGTGAAGCACATAGTCTATGATCTATGGCGCCTTGATTGCGCTTGAGCTAGCATGGCAGTGTGCTGGTTTTGGGTTAGTAATTAAAATGTAACGTCGTTCTCTGAAAGAAGTGTGTGTACCTTGCAATGAAGGGGAAAAAAATATTTTTTAACACTTTCAGTGATAAGCTCCTTAAATCCTATACAAAATGAACACACCTCTAGCGGGTTACTGGCAGAAAAATGCAATCTTATAACAACATCTGGTCAATCCATCGATTAAGGTGCCTTTTTCCGGAGAATGCCACGCGTTATTATTATTAACCAATATACCTTATAATCTCTACAGATAATTGCTTTTTCTTAGTGTGAATTCAATACAGTTTACTGTCTATTTGTTGTTAAACAATGGTATTGGTATAAAAATGTAAGTAGACAGAGTGTTATACGTTTTCCGTTTTGCAAACTACCGCGCAGATCAAAAAATGTATGATTAAAAAAATAAATAAGAAGGAACTAATTCTAAGATAAGATAAGGTAAGTTAAGAAATACCATGCTAGTCACTTTCATCATGTTAATTAATAATTTAACACTTAAGTAAATTATAACTGTATGGTGTCGGATCGTGACATAGAATGCAACCGATAAATTATCACTACCACGAGTAACGACATATTTTTTAAGAATTCGACTAATATTTAATTTGGAGAAGATTATACGGTCAAAAGTGCACATTTTCTCATGTAAATTAAGTTTTGTAGGTTAAAACCTGCGTGTATCGGTTTACTAATGATGAATAATGTGTCCGAACACATTTCTTGATGCTAAAGTATGAAATCTTTCAAATCTTTGACATATTTCACGTTCTGGTTGTTTGGAATGTACTCGTACCATCGTCCAGACCACGAAACACATTAATAATGTGGTCTATGGTCTAACTGTAACCTGATAAATAGTAAGTTTTCTTGCAAGATGCCATACATAAGGGTCACTAATGATCGGGTAAGAGTGTTATTTTATCAGTAAATATACATTTCGCCATGGTTGGTTCATCTAAATATATAAAAGAAGAAACTGACTGACTGACTGACTGACTGATTGACTGACTGACTGACTGACTGACTGACTGACATATCCACGCACAGCCTAAACAGCTGGTTCTAGAGATTCCAAATTTGGCACGTAGGTTCCTTATAAGGTCTAGGGATGCACTAAGAAAGGATTTTTCAAAATTCACCCCCTAAGGGGGTAAAATGGGGATCCAAAGTTTGTATGGCGAATCAAGATTTGTTAGACTATTTTATTTGAAACTTCACAGACTCCTAACTATAAATGAGTAACGAGAATGAGAACACGTGTTTCAGGTCTTTTGTAAATTCAACCCCTAAAAGGGGAGAAAGTGGTCACAAAGTCTGAAAATCAACATGGGTATGGTATCCTTTTTGAGTACTTATAGTACGCGGGCGAAGCCGCGGGAAAAGGCTAGTTTCATATATTCAAGGTGTAATGAAAATAGTGGTGATCCACTTAAGGGCATAATTGGTATTGTATTGCGACTAAGAAAAAGTAGTAGAAAATTTTTTTGGACGCGAAAAAAAAACATTTTTGTATGGGACACGTCATCCCAGCCGGCCAACCCTCAAATACAAAATCGAATTTGCTTTTCGCGTGTAAAAAATTGTTCTTAGTTTTTCATAATTAGGAACATGCATGATTTTTTTGCAACACGTCATTCGATTCTATTTCCCTGTAGATTCAAAATTCTCTAATAAACCTACTATCTATGATAGCCCTGAAACGTCAAAAATGTGAAAATATATTAGGCGTCTGGGCCGCGCGTCAAAACGCCCCATACAAAAAGTGTGAGGTTTGTGACGTCACCGACCTCAAAGTTGCAGAAAACTGTTTGGAGGAAACAAGTTTTTGGAAGATTTTTGTAATTTTAAGCATGAAAAAATGCGTTTATCGTAAAGCGTTGTCATACATTTTTTTTCTTGTTAGAACATAAGTAATCGAACTGAGGTTTCGAAAATACATTTGAGGTATAAAAAAAAAAAGCCTAAAATTTTACGTTTTTAAACGCAATATCTTTAAAAAACTGTTAAAAATTATTACCGACCACTTATTTATATTAATTTGGGATTGTTGAACGTGTTTATTGAACAAATTCAATTAAATATTTTTCACGCATGTTCTCCATTAGAAACGGATCAGGATCACCACTATTTTTCTTACACCTTGTATACAGTAAAAAAATGTAAGAAAACTGTTCTATTCAAATCGCATGAACATGTTTTCGATACGCATGTCTTTATTTAAGCAAAACCGTTGCATATATAATTCATTTTAAATTCGTCTTATAAAATTATAAAATTTATGTCATATACATTTGCTTAAGAATCGCACTCTTTTCGCCTCCGGCAGGTGTCAGTCCATATACGAGTAAAAAAAAGAGTTCAACACATTTTACAAACATGTTTCTAATAGTAGAAAACTACTGATAGTACTGATAGAAGCAGCCGGCCCTTAACATATTAACTGCCAGACGAATAATGACGTCCTACTTCAGAAACCGGGCGTCCATAGCTACGTACAAAACAACCCGCCCAGCGAGCGCCCACGAGGCGGGTTCTTGGCAGTAAATGTGTTAATGTAGCTTTTTTTTTTAGAAATATATATTAATACTCTTTTTTTCTTACGGCTACGGTTACGGCTTCTCTTTCTTACATTTCTAACAGTTTTAACTGACTTTTCTTGTTAGTTTTCGGTCACATCACTAATGTTTCATAAATAGTGTGATTACGTCGCTATATTCAGTACCTGTCCTGACATTAATGGGAATCATTTGTCTGAAATCCTTTTTTACCTTTGTATTTTGGATTCTTGTTCATGGACGTAAATCCGCATGCTTAGCTAGCTTGCGTTCTAGCGAGAAAAGTCTCCGCAATGCGATTTAACGAGTGTTCGAAAATGTAGGCTTATTCGTAGGGTCGACGAAAGGTAACGGTACCTCGAAACGGCCTTCACTCGTACGACAAAAATTATTAACGAAAGTATCTTCGCAAAGTTGGTCTTCTTTCGACAACACTGGTTTACCGGGACTACTAATATTTTCTAACTCCCAAAACCTATTCAGAGAACTATCCAACAACAAATTTGATTGCGAAGGGTTCTTCACGAAAAAACAATCCTTCCGACAAGTTGTGAAGGATTGTGCATAACAGTCACTGCAATCCCCCATAAGGACCCAACCAAAAGTGGTCTCTATTGCCCTTGGTTGACCCGGCTTTCCATCTTTTCGACCACTCAGAAGAGACGAAGCGAAAATCTGAGCATTAAGGAGTAAATCAATTGGTCCCTTGGGCGACAAAACCCAAAAGTACCTATTTAAGCGCCAAGCACTCTAACCCCCTTTCTTTTTATACGGACCGTTATTACTTCTCCTCCTCCATTTCGTGTTAACCAAATGTATGATGAAAGCATTTCTCGATATCTTAAATATAAAATATGGTAACATTCTAAGGCATTCAGTATTATAAGACTTTTTAGGGCACAAAAATAAAAGCAGGGAAGTTTAATTATACGTTTCCAGAAACGATTTTGGTTATTTTTAATTTTAGGGTAACCACGTGTAAAATGGGGTGCGAGGGCGATTTTATCAATAGTTTTATTAGGGTTTCGGTTCAACAGGCATTAGATTGATAGAGATCGATGTTACGTCGATTAATAGTTACCCTAGTTTTGTGTCAAATGTGGGTGCGTTAAGTTCTTTAATTAAACTTCATGGCCCCACAATAGAAACACTGTGTTTAAAAATAGGAGAATATTTAGACAGAGCAATCATAGCATAAAATATTCTACAGTGCTCTAGCACTGTAGAATATTTTATACACAGATACTCTAGTAAATAACAATTTTTAGACTGACCAACGTGTGTTACATTGATCGACGCTTGAGTTCCTTAAAAATGACTAAAATATGAACCAGCTTCTTTTACTCGTCTCTAAAGTGTTTATGTTAATGATCTTGTACTTGCAAACCTTCATCTTAATCGAACCTGCTCCAAATCTCTCACCTGACCAGTATTTTAATTAATCCTTTCAACACTACCTCCCTTTCCCCCCCTGGCATGCGCAGGCGCACGTGCCAGCAACAACTGCATTTTCAGAGGAATATTCCTGCTACTTAACGAAAACAGGAGAGTTGAAGACCTTTGTCGCTTTTCATTGAAATTGCACAGGTTTTTTTTCTTATAGTTACTGACAGTAGGAAATAAGGATACGACGCGTCTGATGGAAATCGGTCACCGTAGCTTATGGACGTTACCGTTACCGATCCTTTAAAATCCTGTAGGTACAGTCGTTTTTGACAGTGCCTACTTATCGTGATAAACTTACATTACTACGAACGATGTATATACATCAAAATGGCGTTATTACAATGAAGGTAAAATAAAGCAAAAGGTTTTTTTTTAACTAAATGTATTATAAAGTATTCCTTACAGATCATGTCGATTTTTCATGTACAGTCCGTTCTCAAAAACATGTGAATTTCTTGATTAATGACAATTTACACGAAAGTTCATAACTGATAAGCTGATAACAATTCTGTCGAAGAAGAATTCCACACATTTTCCTGTTAAGGTAAGTACAAACAAGTTAATGGCTGTCATGATCTCATGATTGTACTGACGTTATCGCCAGGTGTTGCAACAGAACGCATTTTATGATCGTTTGTAATTGCATAATAACCATTGCACTTTACAACTTATGTACTTTATCTAATCTGTATTGGAAATGTGTAGGTACCTACTTATAACTATGTGATGATCAGTACGACAAGAATAAGCTATGTGGATTACCCTGGGTCAGGTCAGATGTTGTGGATTAAAATGGATGCAAAAGTCATATATGTCTTAATTATATGTGTAATCAGATCTCCCACAAATATGTGAACAACGCCTCTATTGTCAAGGCGGTAAAGTGCAAGTTCAGATGTTTTGAGTACCCTGGCTGCTCCGATACCTATATATTTGATGGCGACTGTACTTAGTAATTGTAACATTGGACGCGAACTCGAAACAGGGTAAGTCGATCACGGTGGTGTATGGATAGCTCAAAACTAAAACTCGCAGCAACGTCAGTTACTCCATGATAATGCTGCATGCAATTGTTTCGAAATATTGGGAACTCAAAAACACAAACAGACATATTACTTGGTACAGTCGCCATCAAGCATCGCCGGAGCGTTCAAGGTATTCAAAAATGTCTGAACATGCACTTTATCGCCTTAACAATAGAGGCGTTGTTCAGATATTTGTGACCACCTTGGCCGCTCATATATATATGATGACGACTGTATATCGCGCCGATTCTCGTAATAAGTCGTCATAATTTCTAAGAAGATTCAATTGCTCGTTATATAGGTATAGTACTCTGAGATATTGGTCCATGTCTGAGATATAATTTTTCGTGTATTCTTCTGAACAAATCTGTAAAATAACCCTCCTTTCTTTCGGCAGTCGGGTATTTACCCTAGGAATCGAATGCATAACTACTTACCTAAGTGCAACTGTATTTCCTGTTGCACTAGGTACAAACATACGTAGCATCTTTTGAGGCTGCATTTAGGGCTACAAAGTATACCGTAGTTATGAGCAGAAAGGACGCGACAAGCTAAAAATACATCCCTACTTCCTCCGGCTAAATATACATGCACCGGAGTGCTCGTAGCGGCTCGTAAACTGTTATCGGATTAACACCATGGCTTGGACGTTGAATAACGGATTCATCAACATTACTTAACGTATAGGTTATTGGAAGAATGTTTTAAGGTGTCCAAAAGTTACTAAAGTTATCATTCTGCCATATTAAAAACCTAATAACACACAAATGCTTATTTTGTACCAGAAATTACACTCCTACGTTTTTTCTTTAACGGATATTCGTTTTCACGGCCCAAGACAACATGGATGGGGCTTGTCCAAAAGGACCTTCATCATCATCATCATTTTAGCCATTTATCGCCCACGGCTGAGCATAGGTCTCTCTTCGAGTACGCCATTATTCCCGGTCCTGAGCTAATCTCATCCAGAAGTGACCCGCGATCTTCCGAATGTCATCCACCCAACGAGCCAACGGACGCCAATTACTCGTTCCAACTTATCGAAAAGGACCTTAAAGAGGCAAAACTATCAGCCGAGACGACCCAGGACCCGTATAAGGAGTGTCGGCCCCAAATAAATGGGTTAAGGCTAGGAAGGAGAAGAAGATATTGGCTTTTGGTTGATATTACGGTGAAAAACAAGTAGACTAGTTCGGAAATGTCACATTACGAGTTACGAGTAGAACAACGTGAGACATGTTGTAGTAAATTGGAAATGACTGGTTAATGTAATCATTAATTGTCGAAAATCCTAGAGAAAATTGTAGGTCGGCAATTAACAGATTTTTTAGAAACAAATAATATATTACCAAATAAGCAGTCTGGGTTTCGAAAAGCGCGTAGCACAGCCACGGCTCTGCTGGACGTGATTGATAATATATTGACAGCCCAGGATAAAGGAGAAGTATCTATCCTAGTACTGCTGGATTTCTCCCGTGCCTTCGACACTATAAACATCTCACTATTGTTGTCTAAACTTGCTTACTATGGTTTTGACGTGGGAGCCATAAAGTGGTTTGATAGCTATCTTTCGGGTCGTTCCCAGAGAGTCGGGCTGCGTAACTCTTCTGGCTTGACAGATTACTCTTTAAATACATCTGTAAACTGCGGTGTCCCTCAGGGATCGATTTTTGGGCCGGTCCTGTTTATTTTGTACGTGGTGGACATTACGAACTGTATAAAGAATTGTAACTATCACATGTATGCAGACGATCTACAAATTTATAAAACGTTCAATCCGCGGGAAACACAATCTGCCTTGGAGTTGTTGAATCAAGATCTTGCGCGTATCGACGTTTGGTCAGGGCAATGTGACTTAGTTCTTAACCCCAACAAGTCTAAGTTCCTAGTGCTTGGCACTAAAGGCCAAGTTGAAAAAGTCACCAGCTTTGATATTAGTGTTATGCTTGGACGGGACCGTCTCGAACGAGTCACCACAGCTCGTAATCTTGGCCTACTCTTGGATGAGCAATTGCGTTTTGAGCAACATGTACTCGATGTCGCTCAAAACTGTTACTACAGATTAAGAGTACTGTACCAGGTTCGTCAATATCTCAGTGTCGACCTTAGAATAAAGTTATGCGACACTTTAATATTATCAAAGCTCAACTATGTCGACACTGTGATAAACGGTTGCTTACTGGCTCGGTCTAAGGCACTCCTTCAACGCATCCAGAACGCTTGTGGCCGTTTCTGCTTTCCCATCCCTCCGCGTACTCATGTCACCCCTTATCTTAACAGCGGTAGGATGTTGAAAATGGAGGCATGTCGATCGTTGCACTTCGCGTCCTTACTTTTCGGTGTGGTAAATTCTCAACAACCCAAATACCTTTTTAACAAATTAACGTCCTCCACCCGCCCAATGAGGGGTGCCATTAGGCTTCTCTGTCCGAGACACGGCAGTTCAGCAGCGTTTCGTGGCAGTTTTCGCTACTCTGCTACGAAATGCTGGAACAACATACCCCCTCCACTACGTAACTCCAAAACATTATTCACTTTTAAACTTAAATTTAAACAACATCTTTTTAGCTTGCAATTGCCGTGTTCTTCGCGTTCCATATATCTTAGTTAGATCATCTATATTAATTTGTTTATGGTGTGAAATTGTGCATATTTAGTATATTCATAAGGACCGTTAGTGCCTTTTCTATCATGTATATATATATTTATTCATTTATTCCTTTTTATATGTATTTATATGCTCCACTATAAACAACACAATTATATATAAGTTGAATCAACATCAAGTTTATTGATGCATGCCTGTCTTCTATATGTATAAATATGTTTAAATACTACTCCAGCCACTTCCAACTTCCAACTTTTTCCTCGAGTTGATAAATATTACTTGCTGAATGACACTCTCACTGCTTTTGCTGTTATGAGCTATCTTCTGGCCCTGGGCTCCACGGAAGACCAGCGCTGTGGCATATCTATGCTAGAGCATATGCTGAGTGGTGTGGTGACCTTTTGTAGCCTCTATTACGTACAGCATCAATATATTTAATAATGTAATTAAGCAATAGGTACTTAGTTTTAACTGTATAGTGAATAAGATTTTATTTTTTATTTTCTACTTTTTGTAACTTATGTGGTGCTGTATGTGGATGATTTCTGCAATAAATGTTTTTCTTTCTTCTTTCTTTCTAATTGCCGATTCGCGGTAACCGCAAACCGTAACACGCGCGTTGAGCCATTCAAACCTAGTAGCTAAAGCAATGACGCGTAGTGAGAATGACTGATGATGAATATATTATAAAAAAAAGGTCAAGACACAATTATGATTGCCTCCATCCTCCATTGAATTTAAATAACTTAATAAAAACTATTAGGTAAACTTTCTCAAGTACACAACAAAACGCTTATTTGCCTGCCTTTACTTTTAATTTTTCTCCTGTGCCTACTGTATTGTAATGTTGTAAGTAATGCGAGTAAATGACGCTCAATACATAATAGCGGTATAAGCTTGACCCATACGCTTCCAAGGATCTTACTTACTGGCTTACAGATGTACTATTTTGCATAAGCTACTTTACACGCGAGGTGCAACTTCCATGTGATAATTCCCGACTCCGTGCAAATGGCCCAGTGAAAGGTGTTAACAGTCTTCACGACCGATGCAGGGCAACGTTAGAACATCTTCATTTATAATTCGACTCAATTAACAAGTTTCGAAGAAACTTCTGGCCTCGGACTCCGGAGGGTTTGGTCACTTTTTCTGAAGTATATGACATCTATTTTCAAGTTTCGAAGAAAGTTTATGAGAACGTGAAATAGTGCACTTTAATTTTTTTATGACGATGGTTGCATATTTCAATTGATGGTGCAATATTAGAATTTATTATGCCCGTCGGTGCATCACAAACAGATTTATTACTTCCCATCTGTTCATATCATATGCTTAGGTATTTGTTCAGAAATGAATGTAACATGAATAAGCCTTTTTTATTTAACTAGTTTTTTTGCCCAAGTTTTACACGAATTTAAAAAGGGTTATTTCATAAGTTTCAGTCTTGAAAACAGGTAACTGTGTATTGGTGGCTCAAGTTTACTTACTTATTTATGGCACTTCAATTCAATTGCAGATATATTAATGGTATAGTAGAACAACACAACTCAAGAGTCTCAAGACCTCTTTAAAGAGCAATTACTAAGTCTACAAACAACTGAGCATCGGCAATTCGCCATGCTAATGCCCGATATCGTATATCTCACTTCGTACCGGCTGGTTCCTTACATATGCAATATGCGCATTCTTTCGCCTATTTTAGGCACTGACACTGGAGTTTATTCAATCACTTGCCTAGTAGATCGTTTAGGAAAACCAGTATCGAGTAACTCTCTGATTACGGATATTTGATACGGATAACGAGGTCATAGGTTTCTGGTTAAAGCACTATGAGCTTTGAAGGTAGATAGAAACATGGCATGCGCTTGCGGCCCGATTACACCCATTCAGAAACTATGTATATTATAGCTCCTATAGTATAGCAGGTATATATTGCACTGCAAAAAACGCTTTCAATCCAAATTAATTCTAATTGTAGAGCTTTATGTACAACTAGCTTTTGCCCGCGGCTTCGCTCGCGTTAAATTCGGGGTAAAACGGTTCCCCTTTCCTGATTGCCCCCCGGAATGCTCCATACAAACTTCCACCCCCCATTTTAGGGAAGTGGGGGGTTAGGAATGGACAAAAAGTAGCATATGTCACTCTCCATCCCTTCAACTAGATAGTTGAAGGGATGGAGAGTGAGTGATCTCCACTTAAAAAATCACGTCAATTCGTCGCCCCGTTTTGCCGTGAAAGACGGACAAACAAACAAACACACACATACACTTTCCCATTTATAATATTAGCATGGATTTAGAGGTAAGATAATTATAGGTTAGGAAAAGTGCCACTTAAGAATCAGAAATTCTCATATTTTTTTGTATTCAACTGAGTTTAGGGTATGTTATTTGATCAATTGATAGTTTGGTTAAACGAAAATTCCATAATTTCTTTTTAAATCGCTAACAAAAAAAAATGTCACCGAATTTTAAGTTATCCATAGTAGAAACATAAATACTATAGATATAATATATACAGGGTGGAACATAAATGCTGGTGATCCTGGATCCTGGTGGGCATAATTGGTATCATATTCTAATTATAAAAAAAATACGAAAAACTTTTTTTCGCGCGCAAAAAAATTTGGTTTTGTATGGAAGGTTGGCCGTCTGGGATAGGGTTGCCAGGTGTCCGGCTTTAGCCGGACATGTTTGGCTTTTTACGGGTGTGTCCGGCCAAATAATTCCTCGTCCGGCCTGTCCGACTTTTGTTAGGCTTTTGTCTGACTTACGCTACGCGCCAGTCACGCCAGTGGCACGATTTTAAAAAGGCATGTCCGGCTAAATTAAGCGCGGAGTCCGGCTTTTTCATTTTTGGGCCTGGTAACCCTCTGGGACGACGTGTCCGTGACGTGTCCCATACAAAATCTTTTTTTCGAGTTAATTTTTTTTCTTCTATAATTTCTTACTGGCAATACGATATCAATTATGCCCTTAAACTAATCACCAGTATTTTTGTTACAATACCTGTATAATTATAATACCGGTCTTGTGTTTTCAGTTTAATGATTGGAGCTGTATAAATATCACTGCTCTACAAAATAAAGACAAAGATCACACACGATTGGCTGGATTACGAACAAAGGCAGGACCACCATAGTTATCCTTAAACATATCCCTAACTATCCCAGTATAACGATAAATCTTCCAATGCACAGCATCCCGCAATAAATCACGTTATCACGCACCTGCCACAGATAACACATGTAAACACCTTCTTTGTGCTTTAACTGCGCTCACAATGTGCTCTTGCGCAAGTCTTTATGCGTTTTTAGGACGTGATATGAGTGTTTGTTTGGAGGTTAGTTGCATTGTGGAATGGACAGGAAAAGTAGGTGAGGATTATAGTTTGTTTGTTTCTGTGTTTGATACTAAAAGCGTATAAATAAGCGTAAAAAAAAGGGTTTCATTAGAAGTTTCCTAATTCTTTTTTTCACTAGGTTTGTATTATATTGTGCATAAAATTAGATAATGATAAAAAAAACATTCGAAGACATAACTAACTACAAAGGTTAACAGTCTGACCTAGGATGGACCTAGGTAACTTATTATACGACTTTTGTATAATTACATTCATAACTGTGTGGAGGTGATTACATGTGTATTAGTGATGCAAGCTTTCTTTTCTTTACGCTAATGATACTTTACCAGTTAACAAAGTTTAATTACTGGACATTTTTGACAAAATTTTTACATAAATTTAAACGGACAATTGTGCATACATAATAAATACCACAACAATATTCTACAGACGCTAGACGTACGTTATTCGAAAATCTGTGTATGCATAATTAACAAGTAGGTACTGCAAGTAATCAAACGATGTTAAGAGTAATAAAACCGTAGGTTACACACATTTGACCGTAAAAGAAGAATAATGGAAGAATATTGACACTAATAACGTGAACAACCGCATCCAAGACAGTGCACTGTCTGTTAATTGTGCACTTTACCTTTCGCGTCAGAAAACGTTATAAACAGCTATGAAGTCCAAATACACTTGCTACTATTTTCTCCTGAAACGATTCAAGTTAAAAAACGTAGTAACTAAGTATGAATCTCAAGGGCGCTTAGAGTGTTTATCTTTTGAGTGAGATTGCAATGCCAATGGGAGTAAGTGGCACATTGGCCAATTTGTGTCGCTAATTGTGGTGATTTAGTCACAATAAGAGTCGTGTGCGTTTCGAATTGATATTTGAACTTTCGTGTAGGTACTTGAGCTTTGATTGAAATGCGAGTTTTAGATGTCTTGATGAGAATAGTACTGTATGATTTAGGGATGCTGGTTGCAGGTAGAGTTCTTATTTAATCAACCGCCTAATATTGATTAGGACTTTTTGCCATGGGAACACGGAGTGCATTGCATACGCGTTAGGGTAGCAACGCTTACACCAATCGAGGACTTTCACTCCTTAATGAGAAAATATTATTACCTTTTAGGCTTCATCGGGCCCTTCTGGTAGCGGTAGGTATATTTTTAAATATTTATTTTATTTATAGGAAGACGAGTGTCCCACTGCTGGGCAAAGGCCTTCCTCCTTCCCTTCCACGTGTCCCGGTCTTGAGCCGTCTTCCACCAGTTTTTATCGAAGGCGTCAAGGTCGTCTTGCCAACGGCGATGGCGAGACATATATGTATATAGGGGAAATATATCTAACTCAACAGAAATCACGTGCCACTCGTGTGAGTGACATAGCGTGAATCACCACAACTTCACTTTACAGTAAAACATTTATCTTTTTCTTCTGAGACATGACGGTAGCAGTCATGCACTTCTGTCACGTACTCTGGATGCATCAGCGGTATTCTCTAGAATTGCTTATGTATCCTGAGGTCGGAATATGATAGGGGATTTCCTTAAGTACCTATGACCAATGATCATAATGTGAGAGTATTGGGGAATGATGGAATCATTAAACCTACGATAAGTAATACTTATATTTTTTTCAAATATATGTATATTCAGCAACGAACGAAAGTCGCTGAACGAAATAAGATTACTAAAGACAATGTAATGACGAAGCCTTTTGCGGATTTCATCATTGGTTTGGGTGAGACGAAGCCTGTTGCGGATTTTCATTTGTAGCCACCTGACGAAGCCTACGCTGCGGATGTGCGTATATTACATAACTTACTGAACAGTGCCCAAACAATTGTTTGCGCTACGTTTTTGTTAAAAAATTGAAAACATGCATTGCATATTGCTTTCTGAAACTAAGTACAGTATGTCAGTAGAATGATTAGTAATATTTAAAAATTAAGCGTAGGTACGAGAAAGACAAACATTGACGCGTAAAAAGTGGTCTTCGTCAGCTGGCTGTAGGTATGTACATGCTGACTTGATACGGGCATTTAATTATCTACAGTTATGCAGCAAACAAACAAGATATAATTATAATACCTACTGCGTATAGATAGATGTAGAGAAATTCCAACGTAAGAACAATAACGCTTTGATGAGCCTCAAGGTGTTTTGTTTAGAATGTCAAGCCGTACGTCATCCTCCATAGCCTCGTGTAGATATTTGTTATAGTTACTTCTTTGTTTATTTATTGATAGGGTCATACACATATTTAGAGAAACAAGAGATGTCTCTTGCGACCATAAAGCATACACCGGAGCCTAATCTTCGGTTGTGAAACTTGTGAAACTAATGGGTGGTTTACACTGCCCGCGTCCTACACTAATACTTCCGACACTCCATTTTGTATAGAAAACATCACGTGATCCTCAGAGGTCAGGTAAGCCTCTGATGGGAAAAAAATATAATTTTGATCACACCATTGTTATAATGCTTATTTTAATGCTTGTTTTTAAGAAATAATGGTTAGATGAAGGCATGTGTATTCAATTACTAATATGCAAGACATTTACTAGATTACAAAAAAGCTTCTAAGGATGCGTTGCGAGAAATGTGTTTGTTAAGAACCAATACAATCACTTCTTTTACCTAATCCTCAAACAACGCAGCTCTAGGATTGGCTCTTAACGAATACATTTCTTGCAAGGCATCCTCGCTCATCTCTAGAAGAACCGCAGCCTCAATAACAGCAGCTGAATAACAGGTCCCTACCGTGCCCAATCGGGCAACGCAGTGTGACACCTGCGAGTACACTGCATTGCCCGATTGCGCACGGGGAACCTGGGCAATTGCTCCCTCCCCCCCGAAACGCAAACCTCGTATACTATGGGGGCCATAGGTGCGGACCGCGAGATTTTTTGTGAAGGAAATTGCCCCCCCCCACTGAATGAAATCCTGGATCCGCGCCTGGTGCGGTGTCCTAATTTAGCACTAGCCAGCTAGCCACACATGTCTAACTAATTACGAAAGTCATACTGAAAGTTACTCTCTCTTCCTCCTAGCGTTAGTCCCGGCATGGGGTCAGTTGACAACCTAATCGCATGAATTGGCGTAGGCACTAGTTTTTACGAAAGCGACTGCCATCTGACCTTCCAACCCAGAGGGGAAACTAGGCCTCATCGGGATTAGGTCCGGTTTCCTTACGATGTTTTCCTTCACCGAAAAGTGACTGGTAAATATCAAATGATATTCCGTACATAAGTACGTTCCGAAAAACTCAGTGGTACCGAGACCTCCGGATTGAAAGTCAGACGTCTTACCGCCAGGTTGCCAGCGCTCTCATACTGAAAATGAAAACAATTTTGATTGTAAATTGTAACTAACATGATGTTACCAAATAAATCAAATTAATTTTTGAACGAGCGATAGCGAAGGTGTTTCGCCTCAGCTTGGGCAATGCTTTTGTATGCCTACCGGACGTCTCTCCAGCTATTCTCCTCTACATGTCTCATTTCTCAATCGATTCCGACGAAATAATTTTTGTCGTTTCATTTTCGGAAAATGTTAACAATGGTGTAAATTAGCACAAAGGACTTAAGCGCCATAATGGTCGTTGGTCTTTATCGTGTCTGATGATCAATGTTCTTCCGCATCAAATATCAAATTGAAACTTGATTTTTTTGAGGCTATTACATTTGTTATGCGCGTGTTGGGGTCTAGTGCATCTCATTCAGTTGCCATAGGTTTTTTTAGAATAACATTATTTAGTACTTCGTTTGATGAATGACTTCCTTCACAATATTGACCCGACATACCGCATGTCGAATCGCTCACGAGTCCCAGCGGTGGGCCTGGCCCGACGTCCCCCATTCCCTGATTGGTTTCGCCCCACCCTCCCCTTTTACGGGCATGTCTGTATTTCTCAATTTTTTACAGTAAAACGAAGACAACAAAGTTGATCGTTTCGTTACGCGTTACATGTTCATGCATGGTTTTTGTTGGAAGTTACGCAAGAGATACAATGTAAAGAGACTTGTTACAGTCATGTCATGTTTGGTTCACGGTAACTTTATTATTTGGTAAGCCCGTAGCGAATATCTAAAAGAGTTATTCTTGAAATATCTTGAGACAAAGTCAAAGTATTGTTAAACCTAGAGTAAATACAAAATTTGCTATGCGAACGAATTGTTCATAATAATGTACATAGAATCCGTGTTAGTGCGGGGACTATAGCTGAAACCCTTGTCGTTATCAAATTGATTGTGTTAGCCAAAGTGGCCAAAAAAAACGCAAAATATCCTTATTTTCATAATAGCCAACCAAATGAATCAGATGAAACGTAACATATGTATACAATTTAAGTTTAAGGTTCAATTTGCGAGGTCGATAAACGATTATTATATTGGCTTGGCCCCCAAATAAATATGTTGCATCGCATACGTTTGGCCAGTTTGGCCTATTTGATACCGAATGTACAAAGAGAGGCCGAGTAGTGGGAAGAATGTAGGCTGGAAATAATGAAAATCGAATGACGAACAATGTAAACGACGAGTGACAAAAATAATGGTGTAAACGAGGAGTAATAAAATGGTGATCCGTTTAAGGGGATAATCGATAAAACAATTAATAATACTTAAATAATAATTGATAATTGTGAAAAACTAAGAAAAAATCTTTTTCATGCGAAATTTTTTTTATGATGTGTTGGCCGACATACAAAAAAAAATCGCGTCGAAAAAATTTTTCTCCTACTTTTCCTTAGTCGCAATACGATATCACTAATTATGCCCTTAAACGGATCACCAGTATTTTTGTTAAATCCTGTATAGCATATGAAAACAAATATTACATCACTCAGCTCCCACCATAATTGGACAAGACAAAATCAGACAGATTTCATCTCGTATCGACATCGACACGCCACGCGATAAGTCGATAACATTTCGTCTATCACGATGAGGTTTTGATACAAAGGTTCCGCATTTTTTCTATTTTTGTATCGTTTTTAGGGTTCCGTACCTCGAAAGGAAAAAACGGAACCCTTATAGGATCACTTTGTTGTCCGTCTGTCTGTCTGTCTGTCTGTCTGTCAAGACCATTTTTCTCAGGAACGCGTGGAAGTATCAAGCTGAAATTTATATCAAATACTTAGGTCTACTGTCCCTTGGAGCTATGAAAAAATCAGACTTCTAAGCCAACGCAATCAAAAGATACAGCCGTTTATGCCGCAAATTTCCGCAAATTTTCGCTCGCAAGGGAATCAAAACCTACAGGGTACTTCCCGTGAACTCAGAATCTTGAAATTTGGTACGAAGCAACGTCTTATAGCACAGATAAAGGAAAAATTGCGAAAACCGTAAATTTTTAGTTACATCATATAATAAAAATATTTTAAAGTTACTACCCCTATATACCTACAGGTTTGTACGGAACCCTCGGTGCGCGAGTCCGACTCGCACTTGGCCGGTTTTTTTTATGTTCGGCGGTTGAATGTTAGCTCAATCGGAGGGGCTGGCATGTTGGGAATTTGTTAGGTCATCGTTGGCTTTCAACCCGCCGAGGAAGTAAATTAATCACGAAATGTATAAATCGCAGGACACTCAGTATATAACTTGTAAAAATGAATTTAGTTTAAGAACATGGAATATAGTCGGCAGGGGAAGAAAAAATCACAATGAGCGGATCAATATCATTTTGTACACCTCATCCGTTTTACCACTTGTGTTGCTGACTGTACGAGTATTGTCAATTGAACTTGATTGTAACCACAGATCGTATATTAAGCTAGAACAGGGGTCGGCAAAGTTTTTCACAAAGAGCCTGATGGCGCAAAAATATGGAATTTTCGGAAGCTCATAGAGCCGCAGTTGTCTGTTTTATGTTTTTTTACTGTAATATTTGATTTAAAAAATATTTGAGGGGAACTCGAAGAGCCACAACTGACCCTCAAAGAGTCGCATGCGGCTTGCGAGCCGCGGTTTGCCGACCCTTGAGCTAAAAGAAGCAAGTTCTCTCAATAGGTATGAAGCGGCGCGTGCCGATTCTATTTTCATAGAAAAATGGGGAAACATCACCAACGTTTGGGATGAATAATCGCAATGTCCTCGGCGTAATAGTCCATAATCAATTTTAGAGATCAATTCCTGACAGAGTTCATAATTTGGAACATCATGAGTTCATCATTTGAATAGTTTCTTGGTCGAATAACACGCATTTTTGGCTTCTAACTAGCTTAATGTATTCTCTGTGATTGTGAATGTTCTGTTAGAGGTGGTGTCTGTGGTGTACAGTCTAGTTTTGTTCTAGTTTTTCTAGTCTTATTGTAAAAATTTAAAATAATTTAAAAAAAGTTTGCTTTGTTTCATCTTCACTAGACATAAGTAATGAAATGAAATGAAATTGTTTTATTCCAGAATAAATTCCATATATGTCCAAATGTAATTAAAATAACAATATAAATACAATAATAAAAATTATGACTACTAGGCCTGTACCACGGTTCCACTTAAACAACTATAACACAAAAGGAAACGGACCAACATTATACAATACCTCTCGCAATTAGGATGCACCGATCGTAAGGATCAACAAATCCATCAGCACTCACTGATCAATAAACCGTCGTGAGTCAGTGGTATAGGCATACGATTCGCGTCCGGGAATGAACCCGGCTATTTGCGTGCTGGAGCCGTGCCAGCGTCTGCGATTGTTTGACCCGCTTCCATCGGTTCCATCCTGACGGCCAGTAGACCTAACGATGTGTAGAGCAATGAAGTTAATATCTAAAGGTCAGATAAGTAAAGCCGCAGCTGAACCAAAGTAACCGATATAGCCCTCCGAATCGCTGGACTAAAGTGGTAGTGGGCCCCACATGGCACGTAGAACCGGTGACCGTTGGGGCGGAAAGGTTCTCGAGTGGCGACCACGAACCGGAAGGCGCAGCGTGGGTAGACCCCCACAGGGTGGACTGATGACCTGGTAAAGGTCGCGTCCGCTGGATGCGGGTGGCGCAGGACCGGTCATTGTGGCACTCTTGTTCAGCAGTGGACGTCTTTCGGCTGATATGATGATGATGAGATAAGTAATGAAAAACTTTAGATCCGACTAGGAGTGTTTTTTACACCTCCTTTTCTGAATGTGGTTAATAGCTACACGAGTCTTTGTCTCTCGCGCCAATAAAGGATTCGATGGTAAAACACACTTAAAGCTTACAGATAAAATATACTAACGCTGATCCTTGAATTGAATCAAGACAGCAAGCGCAGACACGGTAAGGCCAACGCCAGATGGTCTGATGACCTACGGAAAATTGATACGGATTAGTCTGACAGTGCACGAAACGTGACAACATGGCAAGAGCTGGAGGAGCCGTAAGGGGACCTAACCAATTTTATTATTAGATATTAATAATCACATTAAGAAAGTAAACAATATAAAACCACTCTCATATACACGCACAGACATACACACATACACACACAAGCTAACACACATCAAAGTGCACTTCCGTACGGATAAGCTAGTTTTAAATTTTGTTTCAAAAGTTCAATCTTTCCTTTGCTTATGCTCACGGCACTTATTATTTCCACTTGTTATTGCATGTTAGTTATATTTTTGTGGTCATCTACGAGTATTATTGGCTTTTCCTCTGTTATTTAAGTTTTGTATTATTTGTTTTATTGCTGTTGATGCCCCAAATAAAATAAAATAAAGGTATTTTGTTACAATATAAGTTATTTTTGTACTTGGTTATGGAATAAACGGGATTTTTATTTTATTTTATTATTATTATTTATTATAATGGTTATTAATCCTAGGAAGTAAATACAGTTCTTAAACGATGCTTGAAACATCAGCAGGAAATTTTAGGTGTCAAATACTTAGCTACGTAGGGAGGAAATACCTACCACAACACTCTTGAACAGCGCATAACAATAAGCAGCGAATTACGAAGATATCTTGAAGCTACTCACGAGTTGTAAAGAGGGTTTTATACGCACTCTGACCGTATAACTTACTTATCGCGTAATGCAGGTACTCGAGAACATTATTACCTGCGAAGTGTCGATCACCCCGCCAGGAAGGGGGCTATTCTGGGCCGGCGCGTGCGCACTCTATTTTATCGCGGCTTTCATGCCCGGCGCGCTGACAGCTACGAAATTAACTCCGGCTATCAAAACTTTATTATTTTAATTAGTATTTTCGGCTATGGAGATGTTTTTATCTGCTTACTAAGAAACAGAAAAAGAAGGCGAAATTCATAAGTTGTAATCTTTTAGGACCCTCTTCATAGAGGTGAGAACGAATTTAAGGTAATGAAGAGGTGAAGAAAGGTCATACATAGCACGACGACTAAAAGCGGTTTATACTCGTACGCCTATTATGCAATCTATTATGCACTTCTAAACGTTTACTTCATACTCTTCGTAGTCAGTTTGTTTAGTGTAAGGAGCAAAACGGTTGCAACTCAGCATGTGTATTTGTGTAATAATGACGCCGATTTTAGGGCAGCCAAATAAACAAAACTTGCCGAAACGAACGGCCATTCTAAACATAAAAACATTACAATACATCGGGGGTATTTATATAGATAACTAAGGGCAGTTACATGAAAGGTGCGGTAGATTTAACAAGATTAAAACCGAGGATCTCGCAGGTGCGAGACATCTGTTCATCTGTCAGTCCAATCGTTTACTTCGGCAGGTGACTCAAACACTCTGGCGAACCAATATAAGTGCGGTTTCCGATCACACATAGCTGTTACGAGTCTCGAGGCATGTTATAAATACTGGTTCTCTCGAGGCTTTGACTCGCGTGGCGATGGGAATAGGGCTTGTTTTGGCGTGTGTCCAGCCACCTGGTTTCTGCTGTTACGACAGCCCACCCGCTCGCATTACGGTGCGTGTGCGCAGACAGGTCGGCCCTTCGTTTGAGTTGACCCTTTTGGCAGACTTGTACAAGGAGGGTAATATTTTGATGTATGAATATCTATTTTTGTCAGACTATCGTGTAGGTAAGGTGTCGGGTTTTTTTTATCAACCGACTTCAAGATTTCGAAGGAGGTTCTCAATTCGTCGGGATCTTTGTTTCTTTATGCATGTTCGCCGATTATTCGAAGATGGCTGGACCGATTTGGAAAATTCTTTTTATGTTGGAAAGTGTATACTCCAGAGCAAGGATGATTAAGACATGGATTGACAAAGCCTATACAAAATCGCGTTCCCTTATTTCAGGCTAAAGCACTAGTGTCATCTATCGGTCACCACAAACACTAAATTCCTACTTAACCTTTCTGTTAAGCCCATTGGTTGACTGGTAGAGAATGCCTTATGGCACTAAGTCCGTCATTTGTACCATCTTATTTTGTGCAATTAAGATTAAATAAATAGATTCTAGTTTCTAATAAGTAATAACTGTCCGGCGATTAACGCTGACAGAATAACTCGACTCCAGACTCAACAGATGGCGCTATAGCACTCAGTCAGTACCGAAAACAGACGTATAGCCTGAACGTTCAAGGAACGCGATTTTGTATAGGCATTGTCCATCCATGTCTTAATCATCCTTGCTCCAGAGTTGGTCCCATTGTGACCAGGTCAGGATCTGATAATGGGATCCTGGAGAAATCGAGGGAACTCTTCAAATATTATAGACACATCTATTGTGATTTCAATATTTTTTACAGTAGCTCGGGCACTTCCTTTTGGAAAGGTGGAGTCTAAGTGAAGTCGGTTCTTTTTGTTTAAAATTATTTACAGTATCTTGGGCATTTGCTTTTGGAAAGATGGAAGCTAAGTGAAGTCGGTCATTTTTTGTTTAAAATTATCATAATTGTGTAAGATAACAGTAGGGGTTTGGACACTATTTTGCATTTAATAATTAAACTATCTGGTACAGTCAAGTCAACGCTAAAAATACAACTAAATAGGGTTTATAATGCCAAAAAATACCATTTTTGAACCTTAATTCTAAGGTGCAAACGTGTCAACATATTTTTGGAGTTAACTGTAACTGTTATGTTGTCTTACTCGAATATTTCAAGTTTTTGATGTTTAGTTTAATTTTAATGTAGTTTTTGTTCTTGGGTGTTTAATATCGTCATTATAATATATACCTTACATTTGGTTTTCCTTATTTGCGTATAATAAAGTAGATAGGTAACTTAACTACTTATTAATTATATAAGTAATGCAGTTATCGTTTATCCGTATATTATTAATTGAAATTCAATTATGCAAATTTAATTGTTAATTAGTTTAAGTACCATGGATTATATCGCAAACAATAAAACTTTGCTTAAGTGTCATTTTTGTAATACAGTATGTATATATTTGTCTTTTATTTATTGTTTAGTTACATGTACATTTATCCTTAAATGGTACTACAAAATATAATAGTATGATTTTGCGTGTTGCTTCAGAGTCGGAATCGTTGCTCAAAGATCATATATATGATCATACGAGCTTTACTAGCGAATTTCGATCCAAATTATATATATTGGAAGATATAATTAAGTTTACGTAGTAAACGTAAACTTAATGATATCGAAACACATCAAAGTTTTAACCCTTCTATTCTTGTCCTCAGGATCCTGGTGGGTGCACCAGAAGCGGACTCGCAGTACCTGTCATCCAACAGGAAACCTGGCGCAGTGTACCGCTGCGAGGCTGGGCAGCGGGGCTACGAGCGCGACACACCGCTCGACCACTGCCAGGAGATGTGGTTCGACAAGAAGAGAGGTAAGTCCTACCTGTCAGCCAACAGGAAACCTGGCACAGTGTACCGCTGCGAGGCTGGGCAGCGGGGCTACGAGCGCGACACACCGCTCGACCACTGCCAGGAGATGTGGTTCGACAAGAAGAGAGGTAAGTCCTACCTGTCAGCCAACAGGAAACCTGGCGCAGTGTACCGCTGCGAGGCTGGGAGCGGGGCTACGAGCGCGACACACCGCTCGACCACTGCCAGGAGATGTGGTTCGACAAGAAGAGAGGTAAGTCCTACCTGTCAGCCAACAGGAAACCTGGCGCAGTGTACCGCTGCGAGGCTGGACAGCGGGGCTACGAGCGCGACACACCGCTCGACCACTGCCAGGAGATATGGTTCGACAAGAAGAGAGGTAAGTCCTACCTGTCAGCCAACAGGAAACCTGGCGCCGTGTACTGCTGCGAGGCTGGGCAGCAGGGCTACGAGCGCGACACACCGCTCGACCACTGCCAGGAGATGTGGTTCGACAAGAAGAGAGGTAAGTCCTACCTGTCAGCCAACAGGAAACCTGGCGCCGTGTACTGCTGCGAGGCTGGGCAGCAGGGCTACGAGCGCGACACACCGCTCGACTACTGCCAGGAGATGTGGTTCGACAAGAAGAGAGGTAAGTCCTACCTGTCAGCCAACAGGAAACCTGGCGCCGTGTACTGCTGCGAGGCTGGGCAGCAGGGCTACGAGCGCGACACACCACTCGACCACTGCCAGGAGATGTGGTTCGACAAGAAGAGAGGTAAGTCCTACCTGTCAGCCAACAGGAAACCTGCCGCAGTGTACCGCTACGAGCTCGAACCTTAAAATGATTCGTATTTAAACCTAACAAATCTAGTAATCTCGTAGAATATAAAGCCACAATTCAGAAAGCTCCGCCAAAACAAATAAACGATAGATTAGTCTGTTGCTGATAAATAATAAACTGCAAGCAGATGGGATGCCGTAATGTCGTGACTGATTTCTAGTTTTTGTTGTTGTGTTTTATACTTTGCTGGTTTACTTAACTACACATGCGACGACGGTTACAGACTTGTGTTTCGGCCATTTAATAAATCGGCCTTATAATGACTATATTCTCACATAAAATGAATATTTATGGATTCAATGAAATAGACCTATTGAGATGCAAACTGCAAATTATCAAGAAAATATTATTCATTTATGACTGTAAAACCGAATTTCCCAATGCCAAATTTTAAAATATCATTGTTAAGTACCTATAACACTGATAATCATCCTTAGAAAGTTGCATGTCGCACTGAAGTTGCTCTAAAGTCTGACTTTGGGATATAATGACATCTTTCAAAGCCGTAGACTAAATTATTCATTAGCTTTCCAAACTAGTATTGTTTTGATTATGAGTCGGCTGGAAATCCTGGGAGCGACATTGCACCTTAATCTGCATCAGGTCTCCGTGCGACTCAAGCAGCCTGCGCGGGCGCATGATTTACCTACCGTACGACCGCCATGGCGCCACCGACTTGCGATAGGGTTGCGAACTGTTGGCGTCCATCTGGTGGTTATGGGTCTTAGTAATGATTTGACATAAAATATATTCTGCCCAAAACTTTACATTTTAAATAAAAAACAAAACAGCAGTGTAGAGTGCTGTTTTGTTTTTTGAAAAAACACGGGAATTAAATGTTTAATGTCTGACGGGGTGCTGGTCTGTTTCGTTATTTCCTCGATTAGAACAAAATATAAGTAAAAAATATATACACCGTATTTTTTTTGATCTCCTTTTATTGCAAAAGTGCATTTCTGAGCTTAAATTAAGTATATTTCTTAAAGACACCAATGTCCTTATTAGGTCCAGTTCTGAGATAATCAATAGTTAATTTTTATTTTTCTGATTGTGTAAACCGAAATTAAATTATTTTTGTACCCTGAGACACCGTAATAAATAATGCACCTGTGTGTTACGTCAATAAAACATGCTTCCTTTGTATCTCGGAGTAATGTCCAAAATTACATTGACATGTCATAATTTTAAATTGTTTGGTTGAGTTAATCACAACACCCTAATATCTTAGTTACATTAGTGACCGATATAATAATTAAAGTGTGAAAAAAAAATGCCATTTCGTTTCCTTAATCGTACCTAACCAAATGCTGAAATTAACAAAAAAAAGACTGTGTATAACAAAAACACTGTTCTTTAAAATAATATAAGACTTACATGCTAACTCCCGACAATTACATTTATCAACTGTAAACTGATGATAACATTACATATACAAATGTGGCACACTGCAATAAAACACTGACGTATAGTTTGATAAAGATCGTAATTTGCAATGGAATATCATAGATATTTTACAATACATGATTTATGATAAGTGAAATATGATAGCTGAACGATAAATATGAACGTGGCATCCCTAGCAAGTAGCCATTCAAGGCATAGATGGACAGTTAAAACGTCAAGCGGAAATATTAGCTGCGCCATTGTGCAAGACTTGTTTGTGATATTAATTCCTACTGTTTGTTTGTCCGTACATAAGTTTATAGGCCTACTTAAACTTAAGAAGAATGTGTCCGTACCGTTAGAGCTCGATTTTTTTAAATACCGGTGGAGAAAGAGGATTTTAGTTGAGAAAAGTTTATTTTGTGTATCTACCTATTTCGTCAGTGGTATCTTATAGCTCCCAAACAGATGAAGCGTTTGAATGCGTTTCTTTTTTAATCTTAAGGTAAAATTTATAATTCAGTGGTGTAATCTGACAGACTTTTTATACGTTTGTCGATTGTCGAGATGGTTCTTCTTTACGTTTTAATTCACTAGATTTTTGACTTTAAAATTTTCGTCCTGTTAATAAAAATAAAAAGTAAGATTTCTAAATTATAATAAGAACCCTATGTAAGATTTCTAAATTCGAGATGAAGTCTGTCGGCTTTAAATTAACAACACAGCTCGATATCTTTGGGATTTCTTAATTCGAAATACAACTCCCAAAACGAACGACCTTACTTAGCATATTCAGCCGGCATCCCAAAATATTTGCACCTCTTGAAACGTAAATCTTGAGTTCTTTGTCCACAACAATGCAAATACGTGAGTCAGCTTTAACATTCTCGCACAAAATAAAGGGCAATCATCTCAGTAATCCGAGGAAGAGGATTTTAGGGATCCAGATGTAAGCTTCTGAGTTATCGACAAAAATAATAATGCTTTGCTATTCCGCGGTATAATGGCGTGCCAGTCGGTTAGTGCCAACCCGTTATACCTACTTACCTTACTTGCGTATTTTTGCATGCACTAATGTTCCCACCCTCCCACCAGAATCATCATCATCTCCCCTCCCAGCCGTTTTCGGCTACAGCGACTGCGTTCTACCGCTGAGAGCGACGCTGGTGCGCTTTTAAGCGACTGAAATAGCCAATTTTTGCAGCAAATGTGCGGCCACACTCGCTGCAAGTCAGCGCTCCTCCGATGGTGGTGGCGGTGTCGCCCGCTGCTCCTCTTTTTGGACTGGGGGCAGGGGTTGGAGCACCCACATTTCCATTTCTGCTTTTGCTCCTATGTCGGGTCGCTATCCCACTGCAGTGGGATGGTCACTCGTCGTCATTTTGAGGACAACTTGGCGTCTCGTGTGGCCGTGGCGGGCCCGATTGCCCTGCCGCGGCGATGGTGTCAGGTGCTTCCCCTCCGACATAGCAGTAATTTATGGCCACAATTAGTTGATGGCCCACCAGAATAATAAATTCGCAAATAAATATAACAAACCACCATCAATGGTATTACCAAAATTCGATACGTGTTTCGGGTCTCTACGAGGCAACCTCAAGAGCTGCTGGACCTGTTGTCACTTTGACTTTCGGCCGAACACAATATGCGTTGCCGATAATATGGACTTCCGCAAAGTAACGCCTGGGGGGCGATTTTTGAGATTTGAGCGCTCCAATCTGACATTTAAAACTCTAAATAAAACTACGAAATGATGTTCTAAAAATAACAGCTACAGGAATTTAAACTCATGATTATTTAAACTATTAATTTCATGCGAACATAATTGCGACAAACTTTTGTGTGCGATTATTTTTGAGTTTAATTTTTTTTTAATTTGAGCGCTCGTATGCCAAAAATCGGCCGCCAGATTCAATAAATTAGCTTTCTAGTAAAAAATTGAGCTTTAATTTACAACGAGTATGATGTTGATTGGCTTTGTCTATAATTAGCTTAGTCTGATAAATGAAAGAAGTCGGTGGCATATTCATAACGGAACCCCTCGTCGAGTTCTTAATTTTGTAGGTATGTATTTTTTTATGTGCAAACTTTCGATGCCGCAAAATGCCGAATTTCCAATGGCCGTCGAATGAGTAATTCTTGTGTAAAGGATCAGGAGTTTCGTAGCTCTGTACCTGGAGTCCGACCAGGCTACCTCTGTATTCATATAAATTCGATGTATATGCATTGAGTAACATGATATCCCTAAGATTTTTTTTGTCCTAAAAGTTGTAGTGAAAATCACTAAAAGTCTATACTACTCTTTGATTCTGTCATAGCTGTCAACTGCCAAACATGGTGCACAACATTTGTTCTAGATGTCACATCTAGTAGAATACATAATAAATCAATGTGTATATGCTGGTTTCCCATATTTTGTCACTTGCAATGTTGAAGCAGAGTTCGCGTGATTTGACTATACCTTAACTTTTGCATCATCAGTGGCGCTGTTTCCTAGTAGGTGTGAATCCGCAGTTCTATTTATAAAATTGGCGCGCGTGGGAACAACCCGAGTCGATGCACAAAATAACGTTTTACGAATTTGTGAATCAGCTTATTGCTTGTGTTCAACAACATCCGATAAAAACTGTTTAATTTCATGGGTACCATCGCCCACACTGATAACTGCCCATCAGTGGACCTTATGCCTTTTGTAATAAGGTCCACCGATGTACTTACAGTTAAGAGTGTTGCTGTTTGTACTCTGCTGGCCCATATTTCAGGAACTTGGCAGTTGTAGCCCACCAGTCGCATTTGTTGTATTTTGCACCAATAACCTTTAACAAAAAACAACTACAACTTTAAACTACGTGTGGTGGCCAGCAAGATGGATTGCCAGTTCCAGCACCACTGGGTGCAGCTACGTACGCAATCGAGACGGCGTAATTTTACTTTAGTTATTTTTTTGAGTAATTAGGTATAAAGTATGTTTAATAGCATTAGTTCTTTAGTAGTTTCTTCTTGTTGTTTTATATCATCCGCATATGGACCCACTACCTGAAATAAAATAAAAAAAACAATTTTAATTTATAGCAAAAAAAAATTTATTTTATTTTATTTAATGGTGTTCATAAGCAATTTCACTTCAGCAAATGCAAATTCATAAATGACTACTAAAATATCACAATTCGTTTGAAGACTTCCTCTGAGTGCTTTAGGATCCCATTTTCACTTCAATCTTAGTCAGAATGGGGTCATGGTCAACCCAGAAAATAGACCCAATCAGCAAAATTAGGGAACTTAATATAGAACGTGCTGTCTGGAGACCATACTCTGGTCAGCCAACTTGCCGAAGACCACCTGGGCATCATAGGTACCGTTGGAAAGGCGAGGTGCTGAAGGACCTCACCGCGCTGGGCGCCGTTGACTGGACATACATGGCTTTCAGCAGAGAAGCTTCCTAGGGCGGAAATTGATCACTTTCTGACCGCTGTATAAACACACAATGACCCACTTTCAGAGCATGAGAAATGGATGTATGTATATATCAACTATACAGTCATAGTCGGTAAGGCCTACATTTATGGCCATTTCAATAGGACATTTAAGACCATAGGCATTTCTCCCTGACCTTTCCTCAGATGCGCTGGCGTTATAATTACGTTTAACAAGGTTTTGCATAGTCTTTCGCCGCTTTCTACACATAACCCGCTAATGCGCCTGATTCGGTTAATCGCTGCTAATTGCTTTAAACGCGCGTGTGGGCGAACGATCGATATTCATTCACCATCTATCTCGGTTCCGAACCGGTAGTCCGCGGACCACTGGTGGACCCTGGAAGCACCTGACGTGGTCCGAGAAAATGAACTGATCCTCTTGTTGACTATTCCTCATAGATATTTACTTCTGAACAGTTAGTGGTCACAAGTCTTAGGCGGTTATCACTATACCTGTGCTAACTCGGGGCAAGTTCTAGGGATTGGATATCGATAAAAATATGTCGATATATATTAATACATGTGCTCATTGAAAATCCTCGATTACTAACTATAAAAAGGTTCGATATTATCGATATCATATCTGATATCGAGTCTCTTAAGATAATAAAATTATGCGGATGTCATTTCAATCAAAATAAGGCAATTTTCTGTCAGTGCGATTCATATGGTAGAGTAAGAATAATATATGAGGTAATATTCCGCTGCAATTGTTACGAAGAAAGTAAATATATTTTATTTATGTTGACTTACATCATAATGATGACAGTAATATCGATATTTTTGTCGATAAATTATTTTGCTACATCGCTTTAGTGTTGGTGCCCCGAGTTATCCCACGTATTGTACCACACTGATGCGGTTTCCGCATGCGGCAACGGTATGTGAGCGAGATAGCGCTCTGCATGTGTATAGCGCCGTTTCGTTCACCGGAGAGGGGTCTTGGTCACTTTTTATTTAGTATGTACGAGTAATATATGTATAAGCAGGTATGTAGTTTATTTATTTATTTCAGTAGTGATTTTTCAATTCACGTCTGTTTAATACAAATTGTAATTGTAATTATTCCTAGAGTACAATCATCTTTAATTACATGCAACTTAATTAACAGTACAATCATTTAATAACATGACTTAAGCTGTTTAACGGTCTGTCCGTCCACACCCAATGAGATATTTACGTCGTTGTTCTATTCGTACAGACGTTGTACAGCCAGTAAAGTAACACACACTTAAATGACCATTATAACCCTTATCTCGTTCCCACACGGAGCAGGAACGATCAGCTTACTGGTGTCGACGTTGTATAACGGCTGTATAGCCATTTCCTCTATAAAAGCCACAATAAAGCAAATATTTATGCAAACATGGCTATTTCCGTTACTTTACAAGTTTACAAGTTCTACTCGAATCGTAAATATCTGCTAACTATACTTTTTTTATATAAATATTATAAGACAATCTCACACCAACCGACCTTATATATGGATAGTGTACAATATTAGATGGGCTTCTTTGTGAACCAATAGCTTTTTTTAATACCACGACGGTGACAAACAAGCATACGGCCCGCCTGATGTTAAGCAGTTACCGTAGCCTATAGACGCCTGCAACCCCAGAGGATTCACATGCGCTTGCCTACCCTTTAAGAACCTATACACTCCTTTTTTGAAAAACCTCATACTGTAGCCCGCTGGGAAAACCTCGGCGGGGAGTTCATTCCACAGCCGCAGCGTCCGTGGGAGGAAATTCCTCTTAAACCGTACAGTGCGCGACCCATTAGGCTCCAGGGTGTGAGGATGAACACCCTGCCGGCGGAGAGCGGTGCGGTGATATAAAGTTGCCATAGGCATCATATCAAACAGTTCTTTAGAGCACAACCCATTGTACAAGCGATAGAACACACATAAGGAGGCAAAGTCTCTCCTTAGACTCAAAGGTTCAATATCGCTCGTGAGTTTGGGATCGTCGACGATCCGCACAGCGCGCCTTTGCACCGAGTCAAAGGGCCCAAGCTGGTATACAGGTGCTTCCGCCCAAAGGTGACAGCAGTACTCCATGTGGGGTCTGACTTGCGACTTGTATAGCTAAATTAATTACAATAAATCTATAGTTCATACTTATTTCGATTATATTTTTAAGAGTGTACTGAAATCGCATGGAAGTATTTAGGTAACTAACCAGTTACCAGACCAGGATATGAACCTCTTACTTAGCTTGAACCTCGCGATCAGGGGAAGACTTAAAAATTTATCGCATCGCACCAACCGTTTCATTGGGTTATTTTGTTATCAACCGACTTCAAGATTTCGAAGGAGAAGGTTGTCAATTCGTCGGGATCTTTGTTTTTGCTTTTTTTTTTATGTTTGTTCACCGATTATTCGAAGACGGCTGGACCGATTTGAAAAAAATCTTCTGTCGTTTGAAAGAGTATACTTCACACTCACAGTTGGTCCCATTGTAACCAGGTCAGGATCTGATGATGGGATCCTGGAGAAATCGAGGGAACTCTTAAACTATTATAGGCACACCTATAGTGATATGAGTATTTTTTACAGCAGCTCGAGTATTTGCTTTTGGAAAGCTGGATGCTAAGTGAAGTCGGTTAATGTTTGTTTATCGTTATTACATGCCGCCAATGCTTCTTTCTTACGTCACTTTCTTGTCTTGCAAGTCTTGCTCTTATCAGGCGTTATCTGCCGAGAAATTACAGCTTCCCGGGATGTGAACCTGTGACCCCGCACCCGGCTATCTAAGACCGTATTGTGTACTTCCGAGTGATGTGAATGACTGATTAGAATATGAATGAATAGGTGAACTGGTACTAAAAATTTACCTATTTACCCTTTCCATGTATGAATGAAGCCATTTATGGAAGTTACAGCATAGTATCTGTGTAGATAGTACCTATTTAGATATTATTTATATGTTGGTAAATTGATATTAAAAATACCTTTATCTACACTCATACTGTAAGTACTCTAAAATGCGTTCAAAAACCGTAGACAATGACAAGCATTACAACAAACGATTTAACTATGATAAGTTTCTTATCTGCGGCAGTAACGTAATTTTAACTTTGCATGCTCAAATATTGTTAAGCACTGAGTTTCAAATTTGGAACATCGAATTTGATAACATAATGTTACCGCCATGGCCAACTCGATTGGTCCCGCGCGAGCCCCGACACAATCGAGTTGGCCACGCCGACACAATCGAGATGGCCGCGGCGGTGCAATGGCGGCCATTCTATGATTTCCGAATACGGCATTTATTATTATAAACAAATGATTATTTATTAATAATATGAGTGTAGATAAAGCAGTGTATGCAACTGTACGTAATTAGGCCTTAAAACACTCGTGTGATCTTATTATGAAATTCGCCTGCGGCTCATTTCATAAAACCACACTCATGTTTTAAGGACCCTTATTACGTAACAGTCACATAAACTACTATTTTCTAAATACATTTTGAATTTGTGCAGATTGTATATCTAATATGTAGTCAGCTACAGAGTTCAGGTCACATAACTCTGCAGCTGAATGTATCTCTTGTTTCAAACTGTCTTCGAAACCAACAAAAGTTAACAGACTTTTATTGTCTATGGTTTATGTTCCTTGGACTATTTAAACATTCTTTCATTGTCATAAGGTCAACAGAAGATTTTTTATCTTTCAAAAAATATATATACCTATAGAGAAACAGTTATCAGAAGAAAGTCCATACAAAGTTGGCAAATCTTGTAAAACTACATCGTTTCTATGCAAGCAATTCGTCTGAGCACATGCCTAATAGAGCCATTCTGCGCTACATGCATGCAGAGTCTTATGCGACAGAAGTTCTGCATTGATTTTTGGATCTTATATAAATGGGATACGGTGTTAATTTGTATACGCGGTGTATTGCCTAGTATTCAAGTACTGTTTTGTAGCAGCATTGTGGTATAAATTCTGTGCAAGTTACAATACAAAGTAGCATGCGCGTGCGCTGCATAGGCAAGTGCTAGCTTAGTTCTAAGTAGGGAATACTAAGAAACGGAAGGCTTGGTGGTTGTAATGAATTGGTCAGTGTGGAGGAAAAGTACCATAAACCTATTTTTTTTCTTTATTTTGACAAAAAGAGGATACATTTAAGTAATAAATTTCACCTATCTGCCAAACTGCATATCAGTTTGATGGCAGAAAATTTATTCTACCCTCCACCATTGTACTAATGATTTAGGTAGGTACGTACTTATGTGGCTGTGGGAGTGTCTGCCTACTCCATTTTCAATAACAAGCATATTTTAAGGTATTTATAAGGCGTCCATAGGCTACGGTAACTGCTTACCATCAGGTTGGCCGTATGCTTGTTTGCCACCGTCGTGGTAAAAAAAAAAGTAAGTAGGTCCTTTAAGAACTGCAATGGGCCTACAAAATCTGCCCTGTAGGCCAATGATTTTGTCATAATCACGAGTCATCATCATCAGTCATCATTGAGTTGGGTTGAATATGGCATGAAGATTTTCATACTAACTTACTTTCTTAATAGCTTAAAGTTTTATCGACATTCGATAGGACATTTCTATTTACTATCGCGTTTAGACTTAAATGACAACATTGGGGGCGTAAAAGTCATTACATAGAGATCGTTACCCAATAATATCATAGAGAAATGCAACAACAAAATTAAATTGGAGTATCGGGACTTTAAAATCCTACGCACTAATACTCGTACAGCAACTGACATTTCAAACTGATTCTCAATTTGATAAGTAATTAGCCTGAGGCGAATTGGCGTGGGTTAAGTGTCTGCTAGACAAGCCCCTCCGACTTTAGTCTGGACGGACCGTGTAGATAGTTGTTTCCAGCGAAATTGTATGAAGCACCAACCAAGGTCAGGGTGACATTGGACCGTCGGCAGCCTTGTTGGCGACCGTCTAGCAGACGCTTTAGATGTGAAACTAAATATTACGTTAAGCCAAAATACTTTGTAAAGTTTTAAAACTTGGAAATGGAAATTTTCGGAAGGCATCTAATAGAAAAAATATTGAAAATTGAGAGTCACAATTTGGCATACTAAGGGCCTGTTTCACAATCTCCAGATAAACTTATCTGCCAGTTAAAATTATTGCTATCCTTTTCTCCAGTCATATAAAAGAAAAGGACAGCAAACATTTATCTGGCAGATATGCTTTAACTGGAGATTGTGTAACAGGCCATTAGTTTAGTTGCATGAGAGAAGAAAGATACGTAGACAGAAACGCGAATAGAGCTATACATTTTCGGAGATTTTAGTCGTTGGCGCATTTATCTCAAGAATTTTTAAGATTTAAATAAAACATTGTGCCGTCCAAAATGTCTCTTCCTCCTAGCGTTTGTCCCGGCTTGGGGTCCGTTTGGCGACCTAATCCCATGAATTGGCGTAGGCATTCGTTTTTACGAAAGCGACTGCCATCTGACCTTCCAACCCAAAGGGAAAATTAGGCCTTATCGGGATTAGGTCCGGTTTCCTTACGATGTTTTCCTTCACCGAAAAGCGACTGGTAAATGTCAAATGATATTTCGTACATAAGTTCCGAAAAACTCAGTGGTACTTGCCGGGGTTTGAACCCGAGACCTCCGGATTGAAGGTCGTACGTCTTACCGCCAGGCATACCAGCGCTCGAAACGTATTCAGTCTTTTAGTCTGAAGCTCATAGTGTTGTGTTCCTGCTGGTGAGTAAGGTTGCCAAAGAGCTCAAAGAGGACCCAGTGTGTTGACGATGAGGGACCCTCTTGTTCCTTTAGCCGTCAACACAGTGAATCCTCCTTTTTGTAAAGGGTCGGCAACGCGCATGCGACTCCTGTGGAGTTACAGGCGTCCATAGGTTACGGTAGCTGCTTACCATCAGGCAGGCCGTATGCTTGTTTGCCACCGTCGTAGTATAAAAAAAAGCTACCAGATCTCATAGAACATGTTGAAAAATGTTTATTATTGTTCCTAGAATGACATTCGTCTTGATTTATGATTTTTCCGGACAAACCATCTTCTCATAACCTGTAAGCCTCACGTATGCCACGACGGCAGCGCACGAGCGCCCACGGAGTCTCACGAAGACAAATTCGTGCGGTATCGGCCATCTGCGCGCCAAATATGCGCGCGCGCAGCCTATATGGTCGTCGGTGACAGCGCATGGTTTGAAACGGGGCTGTGATTGGCAATGAATAGGTATCTGATTGATTATACGGCTCTTAAAAGGCGTTTTTGTAATTTAAATAGGTAGGTATCTCTGTCTATCTTATCTAATTGATTATCTCATTTTCAATTGCATGCAAAGTGTAGAGCGCAGAGCACCACCAGCATTACTACACTGCTGCGGGGGAACGTTACTCTGCGTCCGTAGGAAACACCTTCGACAACCCTACACGTGATCCCTGGGTGGTGCTAAAAGAGTACCAAATTTGGCAGCTGCACTGTCCCATCTGGACCTCGCAGCACTCACTGGATTTTCATTATCATCTGCTTTCCCACTACTACTACCCCAGGGAACAAATGCCTCTTTATATCCACTGACACGTAGCCATACGATAAATAAAAAATACTATACTGCTGTCATGCTCAAAAAGACCAGATAATATATTTATATTTTTGTATGGGTAGTTATGTACCTCTCCTCCTCTCCTTAAAGTCAAGCTAATTTGCTAACTGCTGGTTATTTAATGCCCTTAACAAGCTATTAACGGAACCGCATGTACCGACCGGATGCGGTCAATTCACGAAATCAGTGTGCCCACGCGCATCGCTTGGCTTTATGGCCTGATAGCTTAACGGAAAGATACTTGTTTAGCCGGATAACTTAACAGAATCAACAATGTTACATGATAACCGAAAAATCTTCCATCGCTGTCGGTATTAGATACATACTTCCTCTTTGTAATGTCCACATATCTGGCTGTGTAATGAGCTCCCTGCAGAGGTTTTTGCGGAGGACTATAGTATGGGATTTTCAAACAAAAAACCGGCCAAGTGCGTGTCGGACCACGCATAACGGAGGGTTCCGTACCTTCATCGGAATAAGATCAAAATAATTATCAAAAGTCCATATGTTCGACCGGGTTATGATTTCCGAAAATTATGTTTATGTAACTGTCACGTAATGTACAGTTGCATACACTGCTTTATCTACACACATATTATAAATCCTAAATGAGGTGTTCGGAAACCATTAGAATGGCCGCCATTGTGAGCCATGACCTACTCGATTGTGCCGGCGGTCGGGGAGGAGGGCAGATTCTCATTACGTTACCGTAGGTAATGAATTTTCATACGTTTTTACCACACTGTCACAGATCATACACTGATGTTACGTTGCTGGTTGCAATAATGGTGGGAATTACATACGGTTTCCGAACGCGGAATAGAGGATTTATGAAACAATATAACAATTAAGCACAATAAAGTTTGTGTTGAAGATCATCCATTAATCACGATTCACGCTCATTACATAAATAAATGCCCTTACCAGGATTCGAACCCAGGATCGCTAGCTTCGCTAACAGCCTCACTAGGGCGTTCGTAAAAAAATAAGTAAAGTCCCAAATTCCATATATTCTCGCTTTTAATCCATAAAATCATGTCAAACGAATTGCAGGTATTGCAACATAAGTGAATGCCATATGGCTTTTAATTTAATTTAGGACTTCCGTTTGAAGAAGACAAAGACTAACCCCCTTATACATAAACGTCTCTGAGGCCTCAATTAGTTAATTTAAGTTTTATTCTTATCCCTCACTTTGAAATTTGTATTTTATAGAAACAGACAAAACATTAACTAAACTAATTGACGCCTGAGAGATTTTTACAAATATGGGAGTAGGGAGGAGAGCTGGAAAGGTGTGGTGTGGACGTACCTTATATATTTTAGCTAACACAAACATTATCCAGATAAGTGTCAGCTTTAATACCTACGTTGATACGAAACACGTCGTTGAAACCCCAGGTACTCATAAGCGCCTTTGTTACCATACAATATATCACAATAATTATGGCAACTTCAACCCACATTAAACTGTGTCAACGCGGTGAAGCAATCGGGAATCGAACCAACACCTATGCGCCCACTCTGCGCCTACGCACAACCCACTGCTACCCGACTTAGTTAAAATGTCATATCTTCGAACAAATCTTGAGATGAATTCGGCGTTTCGGCTTAAGGTTGACTACCGAGAGTTGTGAAAAGTTGGTGATAATAAACAAGTTTTTTAAGCGATTTCCGGAGCGTGCGTGTCTATTGAAATAAGCCAGTGTTTTTGCAGATCGATGAAACACTACTCCACCATCACCGGTCAAATAATACTAGGGATACACAATCAGCCGAAAAAATGGCCCCGCTATAGTACCGCAAGAACGACTCGGGGGGCGGTACTTTCTTTGACAGTCTTATAAGGGTATAAGACTGGCCGGATACAAATTTTAACGAGCCATATTTTCAGTAAATTTTGTTTGAGTCTGTACCTCCTTCACATTGTTGGTCGAAGCCCGCCATGCATAAAAGTTGTAACGACCATTAGAAAACCAGTTTAATTTTGCATTTATTCGCACGAATACGGTAAACAAAGAGGTTAATAATAAAATATTTTTTTGGAAAACCCCCGTAACGGCTGAGCCTGTTTTGATAGAACATGTATAAGGTCACTCGCTAGAAAACCTGTTTTCAAATAAAAAAAACCGCATTTAAATAGGTTCAACCGTTTTAGCGCTACGGAGCCACAGACAGACATACATTGCGGTCAAACTTGTAACACCCATCTTTTTGCGGTGGTTGATAAAAACTTATACAGTCAGCATCAATAATATGTATACGAATTTGAGTCTTATCCCACAGACATAAGTGCCGAAATGTTTACATATTTTTGATGCTGACTGTACAAGGTGTAACAAAAATCCTGTTGATCCTTAAGGGTATAATTAGTATCGTATTTTAATTACAGAAACTAAGAAAAAAAAATTTCACGCAGAAACAAAATTGGTTTATTACGGAGGGTTGACCGGCTGGGACGACGGCTCTCATACTAAAAAATTTCCCTTCCAAAAAAATTTTTCTCCTATTATTTCTTAGTCTCAAAACCAATTATGCCCTTCAACGGGACTACCACCATTTTTGTTACTGTAGATTGTAAACGCCTCCTACTGTCTTTTATAAATCCTACATATGACTGTTTCGAGACCTTTTATCATAGCGTGTATAGATTTTACTGATTCTAAAGAGATGATTATTTTTACACGATTCCAGCGCCATCTACCCGTTTCTTTGCGCATTCATCAGTGTATGTATACAGGATGAAACAAAAGTACTGGTGATCCTTTGAAGGGCATAATTGGTATCGTATTGAGACTAAAAAATAATAGGAGAAAAAAAATTTGGACGGGAAAAAAATTTTTTAGTATGGGAGCCGTCGTCCCAGCCGGTCAACCCTCCATACAAAACCAATTATGTTTTTCCGCGTGAAAATTAGTTTTTCTTAGTTGTTATGGAATTTGAATACGATATCAATACCCTTAAGGATAAAAAAAACATTTGTACGGGACACGTTGTCCCAGCCGGCCAACCCTCCTTACAAAACAATATTTTTTCGCACGAAGAATTTTTTTCTTAGTTTTTTATAGTTAGAATACAATACCAATTATGCCCTTAAACTTGTATAGGGCAAATACAGTTATTAGACACCATAAAACCCAATATTATGTCCTAAACTAAGTACATACACGGTGCCCGCGAGGAAACGGAAAAAATTTAACCACGCACTCCTGAGGTCATAAGAAGGAAAAACATACAAGTTTAGGTGAATCCCACCAAAAAAACATTTTTTTGATTTGTTTTTTTTTTTGCGACTTTTAGAATGTTTTTACACATAATAAGTAAAATGTTCTTGGAAAAATTATCGATTAATATGAATTAGTGCATTTTTTTTTCGTAAAAACTAGTTTATTCAAAGTGTTCCTTGTCACTTTGACATCTGTTAATGAGGACGTCTAGATACGGGCTCATAGTGGTGGCATTGCCATCAAAACGGGGTTTTGCACTGAAATACAATAAAAATATTTTTTTTTAAATTGGTATTAACCCTGAAACTAGGCGAATTTAAAAAAAGTTTATATGACATTTTTATCTCTAAATACAATCTAGAATATACTGTTAAAATCTTTCCGTTTCCTCGCGGGCACGTATTATATCATGATTATCTCCCCATAATGCAAATTATAGTGTTTTATTTCTTAATGTCATACTAAAACGAGTAAATTGCAGTTATAACCTTCAGACGGCTTACAAATAGAAACGTTATCCCGCGGTAATTTATTAACTAAGAGACATACGGTGACAATAGCGCATAAATTCACATTAAGTACATAATTAATTTACGTACACAGAATAAACTAGTACTAAGTATAGAAGGTTCACTGTATATAAAACCTCTATGTAAGTACTTGTGTTAAACGTGCCTAATCATCGCTGTCTCTTCTATCGCATAATAATATCTATGTAAGTATATATTTTGGCCTGGATCTATAACTGACGGGCCCGTCATTACGGGCCGCCAGCGATGGTATGTCCTTTGATGAAATAACACAATGCATCACGCCAGGTGCCGGATTCTAATTTTAAAATACATTAACAATACAATCTCATCTGCTTAACAAATAGAATAAATAGATAAGTAGACATGTAAAATGTAGTATTTAGATATTAAGTTATGTATAATGAATGAAACTGTATTGACTCCACAGTAAAACTATAAAATATAGTTTCGTGGAGCGATGATTTATGTTATGTTTGTACCATATTTAATAATTAAATAAATAAATAAAAAATAACAACACAACCTATCTCAAACATAACTCCAACACACAACAAACAGTCAACCAATATTGAAGTATTGGAGTTGCGTTGGAATATTTCAGAAGCAAATTCTGATATTTCTGATTCAGATGTTTATGCCGTAGCTGTATTGAGTTGTTAATGCATTGGAGTTGTATTGAAGTTGGATCGTGTTTTAAAGTTTAGAATACAGCCCCTGGCCAAAGAGAGAGATTATGCTTTCTTATATTTATTTAAGGATAATTTAAGGCTAAGACCATTGTATCTAATCCCTTTTCTATCATTATATGTACCTCATTGTACTACCACATTTTTGTTTTCTACAGTCGCCATCAAATATATCGAAGCGGCCAAGGTACTCCAAAATATCCGAACATGCAGTTTATCCCTTTGACAATTATAAAGGTGTTGTTCAGATATTTGTGACAACCTTGACCGCTCCGTTATATCTGATGGCGACTGTACTAGTGAATTAATTACCAAATGTGTCTTTCTATTCCTCGTTGCAAAAGTAGAACTTCCAAGTCAAAGGAAGTGCTTTATAACTTAATAAAATCCTCAGTAACTTGAGACGGTTTCCGACGGATCACATGACGTTCCCGCGTTACTACTTCTTTTTTTGCTACTCGTGTTTTAACGGTATCCAACTTGTAAGAAGATTAAATAAAATGATTTGTAGTATAACATGTGTGGTACAGTCACTAACAATAGTATCTTATACACAGACTACTCATCATTAAGCTTTTACAAGGAGCACGAGATCACCACACATAAGCGCAATTTTATTCGTTAATTTCTACGATTCGAACATCTCAATAGTATTCTACACCATTTTGTAGTACCTATAACAATTCAGGTTATCCCCTATAACTTGATTTTTGTGGATATTTTTAATTCACATGAGTATGATCAAAAACGTTAACTCAAATGAAATAAGCGGTCGCGCTCTCATACTAAATTAGTACCGGAGCGCTGACGTGTGGTGACCGCGAGTTGTACTTATGATCTATCCAGTGGGTGAGGTTATCTGTGATCTTATACAACGAAGCGAGCAGAAATATCTGACGCTATCTTATTTGTAGACTCATAAGAGCGTATCACATATTTTCGCGACCTTCTTTATACAAGATATTATTGCAGGTGATTGTACAATGTACATACTAGCCTCCGCCCTCAATTTTATCCGTGTGGAAGTCATTTAAAATTTTCGACCTCTTTTGAGCCCCTTTGGGGTTGAATTCCCGAAAATTATATCTCAACGAAACTCCATGATATTCGAAAAATATATGTTCTAAAACTCAAGACTCTACCTTCAACGGATTAAGCTGTGCGTCGTGGATTGTTTTTATATGTTTAAATTTGAACACAGAATAAATTAAATAACATAGGTACCTACTACCAGCTTAAATCACTCATTTTAAAATAAAAATACCAAAATTAAAAATGCTATTGCTAACGTTATCCTAGTTGTTATTAATATAAGTTGTAAAAAATATGTCTGCGATTCTACATTGGCATAGAAAAATGCTGCGTGCTCCACCGTAGACCGCATCATCACTTACCATCAGATGAGATCGTGGTCAAACGCCTGTCTAATATCCTCCATAAAAAAAGTTCAATTACTTACCCAAAAATGTCACAAAGAAAATCGTTTAATAATATGTAAAGGTACGGCTTTTTTGCGTCGCACTGCGGCTCCGACATTCGTACATACCAATAATCGTTTTTCTGTCATATACATGGAAAAGTTAACGAGTTTTTGCAAACATTCATATTTAACAGCAAATAGAATGACATCAGCGGAAGACTTGTTTGTGTACCAACGTGCCGGTTTTGGCAAACTAGTTCCAAGCCAGAACGGCTGACAATTAACTATGTATGTAAATGAAGGTTGAGTTTACTAGGTTGAGAATGTTTTCTTGTAAGAAAATAAATTTATAGGTTAACATGACTATGTGATATTACTGCTGCTGTTATGATTTGTCAATGTTTCTATGCCAATTCCTAGCATTGTAGCGTTCGTCACTTTTTATTCTTTCTATAATTTGAATTCTGAAATCTGTATGATCTGAATCCTTCATTCCCTATTCGACATGCCAAACTGTGATACTATAGTGTAAATTAATTTTGCACTCAACGTTTTAACTAAACGTCTGCAAGCGATATTTCAATTTATAATTGAAAGATAACATTGAAAAATTCAACGCGTCGAGCAATATTTTAACTTGCGACCTTTCGGAATACCGGAAGATGAAGATGAAGACGATTCGGTGTTCCGAAAGGTCTCAACGCAAGTTCTAATCTTGCTCGACACGATGAATTTTTCCATTTTTTTTAAATTATTAAATTGACTATAGTGTATGTATTTATCCATGCGAGATCAGTCTATCGCGAAATTTTCGATAAGGTTCCACTATATTTCAGTTACTTAATGAAAACTATGTTGAGAATTTGAAATGTGAAAGTACAGAAGTCATTTTAGTATTGTTATCTAAGTATTAATTATTATATGCTTCAGTAGTACGTTAAAATGCTTTGTTTATAGGCTAGTACTAGGTCGCGGTTTGCCAAGCGGGCAGGTTTACAATAGCTATCTGGTTACCGCCACAATGCCCTCATTGCTGCCTTGTCAGCTCCTGCCGAGTCAGCCGTTTGATTTGTTTATGCAATGCGATAATGCTATAGATTCACATTGTGTTTCTATACCATCTGCTGTGGGAATTGTGAGTCTAAATCTGAAAATAAACGAAGTAAAAAGTTATACTTAATCTACGAGTAATAGTATTTTAGTGTTTATATTTAAGTTTCTTTTTATTCTGTATTTAATGTGTGTACTCAAGTCAACTTTTTATTGTTTGTGTTTTATTTTTAGTCTTGTAATCTTTCCTTTTTTTGTTCTGTAATGTGTAATGTGTGTTTTTTTAGAATAAAATGTTTCTTGCTTTCTTTATTTTTGAAGTCTGTATAATTATTTGAAAATTTATATATTTTTTTATAATATTTTAATTCTTTACTTTCAGGTAAGTGATACGACGACTACATAAAAATATCGAATAAAGTAACACATTGGTAAGCACTAAGTAATACTGATATGATAGGCAATCCATATTGAAAGGGCCCTTATGGGCCGCCATAAGGGCCCTGTGATTATATTATACATTATTTGCTTGAAAATTATATTGAATCTCATGAAAATCAGATTAACACGTATGTCGGTAAATACTAACAACAATTTAGTAATATTAACACTAACCGCCATCGTCTGATATACACATGAGACAAAATGACATCGTAAATGACACATTCGTAAATTATGACAGAGTTCAAAATTTATAGTTCAATTTTTGACGTACAGCAGGTGAACAGGTGAACAATAGTTTCGGATGTACCTAAAGAAGTCACGTTAAAAATAAACCTTCAATGCAGCGCGTTTTTTAAGTATAACTACTCATACTCAACATAAATAAAACTAACATCAGTAGCCCATCTTTCCCTAATGCTCAGCTTTACATACAAATGGGTATTTAATGAAAGTTCCACGTGTGTACGTATATCGTTAAACGGGAGCTACATTCCGACGAAATCGATAAAATATCGAATGGGTATATTATTGCAGTTGCTTGAAACTTGTTTACTTAAAGAGCAAAGAAAGGGGTCACTTTGCATACAAATTTATATACAAAATGACATGTTATATCGCTCTTAAGTGTAGATACAAAACAATATAAACATGCGATTTGAGTTTGAGATGGCTAACATACTGGACTAAGAGCTGGCCACGTCAGATATGACACAATAATGAGAGCAAAAAAACCAGTCTGGTTGGATTGTTATACTATCCTTATTGCTAGATCCAGACATCTGGCAGCATTAAATGGATGGAGGTCAGAGTGACAGATTAGCAAAATTTGTGAATTGGAAAATAGTAATACTAAAATAGATAAAAACTGCGGAAGTTGTCTCAAGTAGGTAGAAAGTACAGGGTCTATATTTTAACATTAGAACAAAAAACATTGCGTATTATTTCGGAAACTTCTGTTTCCGACAGTAGGCGACAAATTATGAATTACATTTTACGTCGTTTTGGACTACTTCGTCCTATCAGAAAGTTTTGGCAATGATATTTTCTAATTATTTATTTTATTTTTCATTATACTGCATCAAAACCAGAACTCTTGGATTTGTATTCTTCAAGCGGTGTGCATTCTTTGACCTCCATCACTTTACAGCTGCCAGATTTCCGGATCTAGAAATAAGCAAAGTATAGCAAACTAACGTGAGGGGTTTCGTCGCTCTCATTGTTATGTCATATCTGACGTGGCTAACTCTCCGTCTATGTACCATTTATACAGAGTTAGAGTCATCGCGACATTAGCGCGTCGCGGTACAGAGTAAATCAATGAAACGCATCTTGTACAGTGACTATGGTTTATGTTTTTGGGGGATATGTTTTGTATGAAGTATATTATTTACGTTTTTATATCAGTATGGTTGCTATTTTATAATCTTACGTCACTCCTGCACATAAGTACGTTTTAAACGTGACAGCCACTGGGAAAGATGATTTGTTTATCGTGTGGCTACATGTCACTGGATATAGATAGGCATTTCGTAGTAGTAGTGTGCAAGATGATGAAGAAAATCCAGTGAGTGCTGCGAGGTCCAGATGGGACAGTGCAGCTGCCAAGTTTGTTACTATTTTAGTACCACCCAGGGATCACGTGTAGCGTTGTCTAAGGTGTTTCCTACGGACGCAGAGTAACATTGATCCCCCAGTGAAAGAAGATGAAGTGTGACTGCAGCTTAATGATGGTAGCTTATCGTGTGGATAACGTGTGATAGTTGCCGCCATATCGATCATCTAATAATTTCAACTAGCTTGTTATGTATCCACGCGAAAATATGTCTAGGAACGTCCACACATACCGGTGCTTTAACGCCGCCGCCGCGTGTACGCAGTAACATGTCGTGTCTCATGCGTTGCGTTTTTATTAACATACATTTTATTGCGGAAACGGTTAACGTCTTTTGGGCAGCGGTGTGATCGAGCCTTCATTCGCGATAATGACAAATCCATCTTTGTCATACTATCATCAGTTCACCGCAAAGATTCGTCTCTCCATAGTTTTTTTATTACATTTTATCACCAAGACATAATTTTTCGTCCCCATAGTTTGTGGTGAGCCTAGCGCCGCGGTCTTTGATGCGCGGGCGCCATTTATTTCGATTCCCGGGTCAACGACCCTCGGTCAGTGCGCATTTGTTTATTAAGGAGTCAGCTTTGTGCATGCGAAAATTATGGTATAAAATAAAGAGACGTAATGCCGTGAAGACAAAACTGTGATTCCATAATAAACCGATTTCTTCGTGATTGATCACACATATACAAGTGGACGAGCGGTGATTGGTTCAAACGTCAAATATGAGTGCGTGTGCACGAGACCGCGGCTTATTATGGAATCTCAGTTTTATCTTTGCGGGATTGTCTCCTTATTTTATATGTCTATGGTTTATAGGGCGTCAGTAAGACACAAGTGAAATTAAGTTGGGATATTGTCTTTAATTGTTGCTACAGCTAGTATCTTTCTCAAGGAATCTTATTTGTTGAGAAATAAGAGTGTCACATATTTTTGCAGCTTTCGTCTAGGAAGATATTATTGCACGTGACGTACACAATTAATTTATCCATATCTTTATACAATACAATACAATACAATAATGTTTATTTCAGAATATAGATTCCATTTGGTTAGTAACACACAAAAACAAAAACAAATAAAAAGATTATATTACTAATGTTAGTACTTACTTGCTAAAAATTTATCAACTAAATAATACAGCCTAAAAGTATGGGGAGCGCGAGACGTGCAGCTGCGTCCACCTACGCAGCAACGCGGAGTCCCAGCGTTTATAGTTTCACAAAATAGTAAATACTTAAGAGTACTACATACCCACAGATAGTAGGTCCTCCAAACGTGCTTCAATGTCGACTCGACTCCCTCACTCCCGCATTTTGTATGTATATATCGTACATATATGATTAGGAAAAGCCGTATTAATTTCACGGTAGAGATATCCACAAAAATAACTGTGTAGGTATATCCATTAATGAATGAATCTAACTTGAGAATATTGAAACACAGCAACTATATAGGGTGGGGCCTGTAACTAAAGCAAAAAATTAAAACGTAGATTCTAGTCCTCAAACTAGACAACTTTTGTGTAGCAACTTTTTAAAATCATAAAGTTTTTAGATTGTTATTTTTTCAAACAAAGTAAATGGTATTTTCAATGTACTTAAAACTCCGTCTAATTGACATCGCCTGTCAGTCTAGTCACTCTACAGACATAATCAATTTCATAGTACATTGCGTGTTCGATTTAACTTTAAAATGTAATAAAATTCAAACCGCAAGTTTTTTTTCAAAGTCGTCAAACAAACGTTGCGTAGTTTGAGGAGAAGAATGTACATTTTAATTTTTTGCTTTAGTTACAGGCCCCACCGTGTATATAAAAATAATATTCCAAAGGAGAATAACCAATCAATAACTTACAACCAATCAATGTATTTAACTAAATTAGACTTGAGTGTCCTAACGCATGTTAATAGAGCCTGACCATAAACAACCATCAGTCAATCAGTGGGAAGTGTGCCACGGCCAGGATGGAACCCGAACAAAGACCAATGAATAATAGAGAGAAACATGCACATAAAATTGTGATGATTGATCATCATGTAATGTAATGCCTGATCCACAACCACATGTTAGGCCAACGTAGGCCAATATAAAGATAAAAAAGATAAAAAATATTTATTCTTCAATTTAGGCACATTACAATGCACTTATGAACGTCAGAGAGAAAAAAAGAAAAAAAGAAAAAACTACCTCCGGTTCTAACCCTACACCTCTGACCCGAGCAGAATTATTTATGACCGGCAAGAAACTCGGCGGGACTTATTTTTTCAAAACAGTAATACAGTAATATTACATCTTAAAGATACACAATAATGCGTAGTTCTATAAGAAGGCATATCAAAACAGCTTGAGAGACATACAATGTACGTATTGTTTAATTAAAATAAAATAATAATAATAAAATCCAAATCTGATTGCTTCACAAAACGTTTGATATGCTTTCCCTATCTGAACTGTGTCCTCTAAATGTTAGATGATTTTGTAGTATTTTCTGGTTTGGGCCATGCATCTTTGTCCGTCATATAGTCCTCGACCCTGTAATAACCCTTTGACATTAAACTTTTTTTCAAATATTTCTTAAGAGCGGGAAATGATAAATTTAAAGCATCGACGGGTAACTTGTTATAAATGTGAATACCTTGACCAAAAAATGACTTATATGCTTTGCGGATACGACTACTTCTGATAGCAAGCTTGTTTTGCGATTTAGACCGTATTTTTCCTATGGTGCCTTCCGACCGTATTATATAGCACATATGTTTTTTTCGATCTCACTAAGTCCATAACATCAATGACTAGATGTATGAGTAATATGTATGCCCTTATTTATTTAATTACTATAACAATGATTCAGTGTCTTGATAATATGAGCATTTATTTGGTGAAGAATTACGATATGATTTTAGGTAAATTAAAAAATGCTTTAATGAAATTGTATATTAACATGTTCGTTTTTAATATCCAGATGAAATGTGTATTGCTCTTTTTATTTAATGTAATGTGCGTATTGAAACATATTATGTTCTACATTTATTTTAAGATTTTGTCAACACACAAAAAAAACTCACAGCGTTACAAACAAAATAGCCTGCCTTGGTTCACACACATAAATATAAAATTATTTATTATTTTTATTTCTTGTCTCTGTTTAATATGAAACCTAAACATTTTAAATTTGGTCTGTTTAATGCAGGATCCATTTGTAGTAGGTCAAAACATAATGAGTTTTTAGTGGCTATGGAGCAACATAAGCCGGAAATGATAGGCATCAACGAAACATGGCTGCAAACTGGCCAAGAGGGCCGAGCGCCGTCTGTGCCTGGTTACAGACTGCGTCACGTCCCTCGTACGATTGGTACGCGGAAAGGTGGTGGGGGAGTAGGTTTTTACATAAAAAACGGGTTAAATGTTAAAATTTGCAGACATCCTACTCACCCTGATGTTGAACAGATGTGGTTAAGGATTACAATAAATTCAATTCGTTTCATTGTGGGTACTGCTTATCGTTCACCATGGCTCAACATAGATATCTTTTTAGACTCCTTGAGTGAATCCATTGCATCATTTTCACTTTATGATCGTATTATTTTATGTGGCGATTTCAACATTAACATGCTTAATATAAATGATTCAAAAACTAAACAATTACAACAATTTTTAGAATGCAATAACTTAATAAATTATATATCAGAGCCAACTCATTTCACTGACCACAGTTCTACACTTATCGACCTTATTTGTACTGATGCTTCGATAATCAATGCCGAGGTGGACCATGTTGAACAATTGGGCGGTCATGCAATGGTTTTCGTAAACTTAAATATAAAAACATGCAAGATTGCGTCAAGTCTATATTATAATAGATCTTTGAATAAAATTGACCTATCTACCTTTAATAGTTATTTAAAACAATTAGATTGGAATAATATTTCACTATTAATTTCAGTTGATGAAAAGTTGGCTTTGTTTAACAGTTACATTTTGGAAATTTATGATTTTTGTGCTCCAATGGTAAAAAAAACAACACAGGTGACACCTAAGCCCTGGTTGACTGAGAACGTACGCTATATAATAATTAGTCTTCGTAACAAGGCGCAAAACAAATTTAAACGAACTAAATGTGAGTCAGACAAACAGAACTACAAAACTTTGAAACATTTGGCAAATACTAGTATGTTTTGTGAGCAAAAAGCTTACTTTGAGCAACACATTAATGTTAATTTAAATAATCCTAAAGTGTTATGGAAAAATTTAAAACGTCACATAACTCCAAACTTTAAGAATAACCCTGATTCGCCGCTGCACTTCAATGATCCTTCAGTTATAAACAAAAGTTTTTTAAATGTTCCGGGCAACAATTTTGTGGATAATGTCAGCCTAGCCTACTATAATAACCACCGGTACAACTCCTCCACATTCAGTTTGTGTACCATAGACGAGACCATAGTTGCAAAACTTTTACTCACTACAAAGTCCAATGCCATGGGTTACGATGGAATAACATTCGATATGATTTTAATGACTCTTCCGTTAACGTTAACAGTAATAACTGATTTGATTAATACCTCTATTTTAACGTCTGAAGTGCCCTCAGTTTGGAAAACTGCTATTGTACGGCCAATCCCAAAAATAAACGACCCGAAGGATCTGAAGGATTTGCGCCCAATCAGTATTTTGCCCTACTTATCTAAGATACTAGAAAAGGTAGTTTATGACCAGGTTTCGAAATATCTGGATTATAATAACATACTGCCTGAAAAGCAGTCAGGATTTAGAAAAAAACGAAGTACTACTACAGCTCTTCTCGATGTTATTGATGAGGTTCTGGCTGCGCAGGACGTTGGCCATGGCACAATTATGGTATTGTTGGATTTTTCTAGGGCATTTGATTGTATAAATGTTCCACTCTTGCTCTCGAAGCTGCGGTACTATGGTTTTGATGAGAAAGCCATACGATGGTTTCGTAGTTATTTTAATAACCGTAGGCGATTTGTTAAGTAAAAGGATGGTTCTTCCCTAGAGTCAGAGCAAACCGTTGTGGAAAGAGGAGTGCCACAAGGATCAATATTAGGGCCTCTATTATTTATCTTGTACAGTAGCGATATCATCAACTGCATCAAATACTGTAAATACCACCTTTATGCTGATGATTTACAAGTTTTTCTGTCGTTTCATCCTCAAGACTTCGCTTCCGCGGTCGAAAAATTAAATGAGGATCTGAAACGCCTCTCCGAGTGGTCATCTGCGAATTGTTTGGTCCTTAATCCTACTAAATCCAAATACATGGTCCTAGGATCATTAAAACAAACCAACACCATTATTTCAAAACAGCCAAACATTAGGATTGACGATGTGAAAGTGGATCGTGTCGATGTGGCGAGAAATCTTGGACTTTGGCTGGATACAAATTTGCGTTTTGAAAAGCATGTGATAGACGTTGTCCGAAATTGTTTTTACCGTTTAAAGGTTCTATATCATATTCAAAATTTTCTTACTGTGGCTCTAAGAGTGAGACTCTGTGAAGCTCTGGTTTTATCTAAACTTAATTACTGCCTTGCTGCGTATGGTTCGTGCCTTCTTGCGCGATCGTGGCGTCTTATACAAAGAGTTCAGAATGCTTGTGCCAGATTTTGTTTCAGGATCCCTCCTCGTACTTTCATCACACCATTCTTGAATAATGCGGGTATACTGAAAATGGCGGCGCGTCATAAACTCATGTTTGCTTGTCTGCTATTTGATACAATTACAACAAAGCAGCCATCTTATCTCTATAAGAAACTCATGTGGTTTACGAAAAGTAGTGCCCACCACCAAATGAGACCCTCACGTGCAATAGTGTTACAGGTCCCCCAGTACACGTCTGCCGCATTTAAAGGGAGTTTTAGATACCTCGCAACTAAATGTTGGAATAATATACCACCACCAATTCGTCAGATAAAGAGTAAAGCAACATTTAAAGTAAAATATCGACTTCATCTTTTTAACCAACAAAAACAAAACAATTAAATCTATAAATTCCCTTAATTCTATGCTTCAGCGAAGAGAAGGAAAAAAAAAAATACTGGCATCCGCGCACACATTACATTACACTCAAACATACCTACATACGCACAGACACACTATAATAGGTACGCTCGCTTCACGCACAATTTAGCATATTACTGTGTTATTTTTTATAGTCTAGTCTATTTATAATTCCTTTTTTAAAGCGTTGCACGACCATTTTGTAAATAAGGTACTGGCAGAATACCAGCGATGTGGCTTGCTGCATCACCATGCTGAGCCAGCGCCGTTTCTCTGCCATGACACATGGCTTCCTGTTGACGTGCATAAAAGTTATTAAGTTGCATGCCTTTTTAGTTTCTTTTTGTAATTTTACTTTGTGTTGATGTTTATGCCATGTATGTTGTGGGTATGAATAAAGAAATTATCTATCTATCTATCTATCTTGTTTTTATTTCTAGTGTTATAGCTGTGGATGTCAGAAATTTTTTTGAATGTATGTATATTCTTTACAACAAAAATAATATTGTCATAGATATATTGGGAAGCAACAGTTAAAATATTAATTTCTTTAAATAGTTCTCTAACTGATGCACCTGCCTTTAAGTTATACAGAAAGCGGATGGCTCTTTTTTGTAAAACAAATATAGTCTGTATGTCAGCTGCTTTGCCCCAAACCAGAATACCATATGACATTACACTATGAAAATAACTGTGATAAACTAAGCGAGCTGTGTCAATATTCGTTAATTGTCTAATTCTCCTAACGGCATGAGCGGCCGAGCTTAATCGAAGAGCGAGTTTTCTTATATGAGGACTCCATTGTAAATTTTTGTCCAACGTCGAACCAAGGAACACTGCTTTATCTACTATCTCTAAACATTCACCATTCAGGAGAATCTTAGTGTCCACCGATGCAACGTTTGGCAAAACAAATCTAATACATTTGGTTTTCTTAGCATTAAGTAGCAAATTGTTAATAGTAAACCAGTTCAGTACAGCAGCTAGTGTGTTATTGATTACAGTAAAATCGGTAGATTGCCGGTCAACTTCGAAAATTAAAGATGTATCATCGGCAAACAGAACGATATCACAAAGGTTTTGTACTACACAAGGTAAATCATTTATATAAACCAAAAACAGGAATGGGCCCAAAATAGAACCCTGTGGCACTCCTAATTTTACTGAAGTCCCTTTAGACTGGGTTTTATTTACAACAACTGTTTGTGTTCTGTTGCTAAGATATGAAGACATGAGATTCAAGGCATTTTCTGACAAACCATAATGTTCTAATTTAAGAATGGGTTGTATGATCTACACAATCAAACGCTTTAGAAAGATCACAGAATATACCAATTGCATCGTAATGTTTTTCCCAGGTAATGAAAATATGTTTGATGAGTACCGCAGCAGCGTCGGTTGTGGAACGTCCCTTTGTGAAACCAAACTGATTGCTTGTAAGCAATCCATGTCTGTTGAAGTGGCCCAGTAGATCATTTAACATTAGCTTTTCAAAGACTTTACTTAGTACAGGAAGTATTGATATCGGCCGGAAGTTATTCAGATCACTAGAATCACCCGATTTAAAAAGAGGTATGACTTTACTACATTTCATAAGATCTGGAAAAACGCCTTGTGAAACTGAATTATTATAAATTAAGGCTAAGTAAGGCGCTATGACGTCTATGATATGACTGATGACTACAACTGATGTACCCCATAAGTCTTCTGTTTTCTTTAAATTCAGAGATTTGAATATTTTTACAATTTTTTCTGAATCTACAAGGTCAAATTCAAATATCATCTGACATTTCTTAATATTAGTGCAAAGTAAGGAATGAGCTTGAAACGAAGATGATTTTAGACATTTTGTGGTATTTAATGCTATGTTAGAAAAATAATCTTCGAATGCCGAGGCAATATCGTCATTTGACAAGACCTGCTGTTCCTCTGAGACAATGTTGACTTGACAATCGCGTGATTTACATTTACCAGCTTCCTTATTTATAATATTCCATACTGTTTTCACCTTGTTGTCCGAAATTTTGATTTTTGCACTAGTATAGTTCGCCTTCGCAGTCAAACACACTTTCTTGAAAATTTTTGAATAGTTCTTAACATAGTCCAGAAAATCTGCATTTTTGTTCAGTTCTCTCTCTCCATAAAGTTCATAAAGCTTCTTTCTACTTTTATGAATGCCTACGGTAGCCCATTCGCTAAACTTTGATTTAGATTTAGTCTTTGACCCACTAATAGTTCTCAATTTGAAATGTTTGTTTAATTGACAAAGAATCGTACCAAACAAATCTTCATACAAATTATTTGAGTCATAAAAATGTGAATAAGGCAGTGTTGACAGATGATTTTGAATTTCTTTTTTGAATAATTCCAAACGATAACCATTAATGGGTCTATATGTTACAGTTTGTGGAGTTTTCTGAATTGGCTTTATAAAAGATGCCCTTTGACCGCTGTGATCAGAATTAAAACAGTTAAATATTTGCTTATCCAGACATTCACAGTTACAAAAAATATTATCTAGGCATGTTGCACTAGTGACGCCCAACCGGGTAGGTTCAAAGAACAAATTAAACATATTAAACGATTTAAACAAACATAGCAATTTAACAGAATTATTAGACGATTCAAGCAAGTTAACATTAAAATCTCCACATACTATAACATGCTTTCGGCAGTTTCAGCTATTAGTCACTAATTTCAGCACATTTTCCATGCTATTTTCAAATTTGTTGAAATTAGCTGCTGCTGCTGTTGGTGGCCTATATACACAAATAACAATATAACTTTCTAATTCTACACAAGAAATTTCTGCAATCCTCTCTATGGAACATTTTACAACGTCCTTCCGTTCTTTAGATCTTAGACCATTTTTAACAATAATAAGGGAACCACCATGAATGGCAGATTTTCTAGCATAGTAACTGACTAATTTAAAGTTAACAAAGTCAAATATTAAATGTTCTTCTTTAAGCCAATGTTCTGTAATACACATAACTTGTACATCATTATTATCTAAGAATAAACCTATCTATAACTCCTTGCTGCAAAAACCCTGAATATTCTGGTGAACAACATTCATATTAAGATGTTTTTCCGCTGTCTGACAATCTAGTTTAAATGTGACAAGGTGGTGCTGTGGGTCTGTCGAGATCCTCTTATAACACTATTATTTCTATTTGGCTCAATATTAAAGGCCAATAAATCAGAAATACTCATAGTACATTTCTTTGGCAAAAAAATCTTCCCCGGGGTTAGCCAAAAGCGCTCAATGAATTTATTTAAGTCAAAGAAATGATACTTATTATTGAGAGATATGGCGTTGCAAATTAAAGAGTTGTAGCGTGATATTTTACTATTGTAATCATAAGGCATATTCTCTGAATATGGCAATGCACATAAAATAATTTTGCCCACGCCAGATCTTTCAATATCATTTAAAGTTGACATCAGCTTATCTATACTTGGCTTATCAACATTAAGACTATTTCCCATTAAAATTACCAATGTAGTGCTATTATCATAATGTCCCTTTGAAATAAGGTCACATAAATGAGACAAAGTTATGTTGCGGTAACAGTAATTTGACACTTTTTGTCTCAGTCCAAGGTTCAATAAGGGGCCCATTCCTAACCCAATCTCATCAGAGTAAATAACCGTCTTCTTGACAGGTTTATTAACTGCTGGCACAGCCAGCTTAGGCGCCTTGAGGGCCACACTGGGTTGATCAGACACTGTAGGTGGTGTTTTTTCACAACTACAAACGTTACTATTAAGAAGCAACTTGCAACGCTCTTCTAAATTATGATTTTCTTCCAACAGTTTAGAAAAAGCCTTAGTATGCTCCTCAACTTGCCCAATACTAGTTTCATAACTAGAGGATATTACCACAAGCTCATCCTTTAATCTATTTATCTCAGCATGCAACTCCTGTAAATTTAATTCTTTTGTTGCAAGCTCTAAATGGCAGTTTTTAACCCTATTTTTTGTTACTGACAATGCTAACTTTAATTTATTAACATTTTTTATGCATGCTTGGCTTTTGATAAGCTTCTGGGTTCTCCTAATATACCTATTTATCTTTACATACTTTTTCAGCTTCTTGCTACTATTAAAAAATAATTCACCGTTCAACTCTTGATAAACGTTCTGGAGCCCCGAGGCATTATAGCGCTCCCGTTCACTTCTAAGCAGATCAAGTTCTTCATTTGCATCACCCTGCTCCTCTTCCAGGTTTGCAATACGCTTTAAGGCCACTTCATGTGTAGAAGCACAATGATTAAACGAGTCCACTATTTTTTGTAGACGGTCCACTTCACAACGAGCCTCGGTCAGCTGTACATCATTGTCTGCAAGCTCCCTTCTCAATGCTGTGTTTTTGTCTAAAATACTCTTGAGTTCCACTTCACTGTCATCCCTTTCCTGCATCAGCTGGTCAGATAAGGCCTTGGCCGCCCTTAGGTCTTTCGTTGTAGCCTTCACTTGCATCTCTAACTGGCGCGAGAGCTCGCGTGCTGTGGCTTTGCGATCGTTGTCCATTTTCACTTCTCAGGTTATCTAAAAGATGTTAAAAAAAAATTTGAAAGTTCCAATATTGATAATGAAATGTTTTGCTAAGATGGTAAGTTAGATTACTGCTAGAAGGTAAGAATGATAATAATGTGTGCAGTGTGTCAGTTGTGGGCAGTGTCTGTGGCGAATGTGTAGTCTCAACTTATGCTTCCACAAGTTCGTCAAGCAAAGAGAAACCGCACTGTGCCAATGTAGTAGGTTTGACGTTGCTCACGGCTATAACTGTGAGCTTTGTATAAAAATAATATAATTTACGTATAACATACGATACTCTTATCACGAAATTGTGAAGTAACAATGAGAAAAAAGAACGAATACCTCCTTAGTTTCAAAAACTAAATTCCAACGGTGATATGCGTTAACAGTTACTCCGGTTCAAAGTCCAATTTTGCGATTTTACGCTGCTGTTTTAACAAAACCAATTACAGTATCACTTTTGTTGTTTTTAATGCACAATGCGTCTAATTTAAAACTATAAATATAATAAATTTTAATTAATTTAGTCAGCTGATTCTGAAACCAACTTGACAGTTCGGCAGTGTTGCCAGGAGGAGACGGTTGATAAGGGACGCAACTATCGGTAAGAGGTAGCAAGCAATATTGTGATGTCCTTCCACCGTATAGATGCGTCCCTTATCCTCTCCACCATGGCCTATGAGTGTTAAAGAGAGCAAATGATAGTGCGATCTCGCTCCGTCGTATAGCTGCGTCACTTAGACTGGCCAATGATGGCTCATGGCGAGAGGAATCTTTAGATTGCATAAGCTCTTGCGTTAAAACGTCACCACCTTAACAAATGACTCTTTGTCCCTTACTGAAGCGGGCATCGTGCATTTTATTATTAAAAAAAGTCATAGCAGAAACATACTTTACAGAAGAAATTATTTAATTATACACAGATTACAAGTCACTTCAAAGAGCCAAGGAAAGAAGATTTTATTTTATTAATTTTATTATAAGGATCTTCAACAACGGAAGCATACAAGTGAAGAAAATTATAGGTAGAATTTCGTTACTAGATTTAGATGTTCCCTTACATTGATGGTATTAGAATAGAAACCTAGAAACATGCAAACAATGGTCCCTTAACCATCTTTTAATATAACCATAACCAGATAGCTATTGTAAACTTGCCCGCTTGGCAAACTGCGACCTAGTACTAGCCTATAAACACAGCATTTTAACGTACTACTGAAGCGTATAATAATTAATACTTAGATAACAATACTAAAACGACTTCTGTACTTTCACATTTCAAATTCTCAACATACTTTTCTTTAAGTAACTAAAATATGGCTGAACTATAGCTTTAGTAATGTACACAACCTATTATAGTAAACAACCTATTATTACGTTTACGCTATCACCTAGTCTAGTTGGCCCTCTGTGCCTAAGAAAGGCGAAAAAGAAAGCATGCGTTACTACGACGACCTTAAAAAAGCAGCTGCCCAAACTACAAAGAGCTTAAAACGGACATGAATCGGTAAATTGAGACCTTCGTCTCTAACGTCTCTAACTCGTGAATGGCGAAGATAAAGAATAATGCAATCTTTACCGTTACCTAGTCTTTGCCCTTACCCACTTGTGGATAATAGCGGCCATCCTCGATTGATTGATTGGTCGGTCACGTGTCTGCTTTAATTAAAAAAAAGTTCGTTAAATCGACAGAGGAAGTCTAAATTGGCTTGTATTTTGGGTATTTGCTGGTTTGAATTATGAGTGATTGGGTCAAATGGGAGGTTTGGTTAATGGGTGTTCTATAGTTTGATGTATCTACGGTTAAGTATTAGGTATTGTAAAATGCATAAACCTAAACAAATCTTAAACTTAGTTTACTTAAAGGGTAGGTAAGATACTAAGATAATATTAGATATTTGTTAAAAATAAGATTATAAAACTCAGTTACCTAGAGCCGATCTGGGTAAAGTACAATCTAATTGTATCTCTAAGAGTGGTTAGTGTTTTACTCGTATCGCTAAAAGTGGTTAAAAGACTTCTTTTTTAATGCCACTGAATTGCAGCATGTTTTAATTTTCTCTTTTCGTTACCCAGTAGTTGTCTGGAAGAGACTGTACTGTACCTAAGATCACCTGTTGTCACCTCCGATTAATATAAAAGTCAATCTTTTATATTTTTTGTACCTGTATAAGGGGAAAAATAAAGAATGCATAGGCATTATAATTGTAACGCTATTGCTATCCTTGAATTATACAATAAACAAATCTAGCTGCATTGTGAGAAAATTCAATAGGGGAGATAAACCTTTTCGAGGCCAACGACGGATATATCCGTCATAAGATACTATACGTTTTACTCTAAACTCATTATTAGTTTGGCGGATGAATGTGTGCATTGACATTTTTCATGGTGTCGAAAAGGTTTAATTCATCACCAACATCATCATTTTAGCCATTTGTCGCCCACTGCTGAGCATAGGCCTCTATTCGAGTACGCCATTTGTCGCGGTCCTGAGCTAATCTCATCCAGAAGTGACCCGCGACCTTCCGAATGTCATCCACCCAACGAGCTAGCGGACGCCAAGGACTCCAATCCGTCAACATTTTAGTCCACCTGCCGTCACCCAGCCTTGCAACATGTCCTGCCCAATTCCAATTGATTTGGCACCTTGTTGGTAAATTAAATCATGTTAAGATTTTTGAACTCCGAATGCGTCTCACGTCTGTCCCCAAAGAACGAAAGACAGATAGTCACCATTTCCTATAAAAGGCGGAACTCTGGAAATAGCCGCATGCATACCGATGCATCGTATGGGGAGTGAGTCGCTTGTGAATCACGATCGACCGCTAAATTATTACTCATGAGTTAGCAAAGATGTTATAAACCTTGGTGAAGTATGATGTAGGTTGGTCGTGATACGTTGTACTTACACGAAACATTGCACCAACCTATGTGCCGTAATTTTGGTAAATACAGCCTTGGCCAGAAGTGTTGAGCATAGCTCTTTTTTGTTTACAATTTTGATGTTAAGTATTAATTCCCTATCATAACAATGTACGATGACGTAATAGTAGTTTATGCAACAGTTGTATAAGAGGGGTCAAAAAAGGTGAGTGGCGTGGGTAACAGTTTGAGCCGTAGGCGAAAATTGTTAAGAAAAACGCCACGAACATTTTTTTACCTACTTATACGACGTTGCATACAATATTTTTTCTACGAATACACTTACTTTTACATAAAATGCGAAATTGAAAACTTCATGGATATCGCAGTTATTTTGTCAACATAATCAACAATCATTTAAGTTTTACCTTGTAAAACACTATTTTTCAATAATACTAACATTACTAACACAAATACACACCATCGGTATTTGATCAATTATTAAAGAGCTACAGAGATTAGTAAAATTACCTAAATTACTTTCAAAGTTTGCAATTTGCCCCAACAAACGAACGGAGAACGTAAAAACTACGAAGTAGGTCTGTGGTTCTTTTAATTTTTTCTTTTTTAAAGTTTTTTTTTCTAAAAACGCTGCGTTTATTTAGGTTTCTTAGGTTAGCAGTAATTTATTTTATATTAATAGTCGTGTTTGCACGCGATTACGCGATACTATTTTGGCGCTTTTATAGAACAAGTGTTATTTTGGGGAATAGACTAGATAGACTTTTCATCGAGTATATTATCTATGTTCTTATAAAGGTGTTGACGAATGTATAAATGACAGATAAAAGTACAGGAGTAGAAAAAATGTTATATTTTATTGATATATCTAGAAAATTACTTAATAACACTTTCAAGGTACCTATAAAATATGAAAAGTGGAGGTCCCAAAAATGCGAATTTAGGTCGGTGCGAAAAATTGCAAATATGATATGCGGTTACTACTCACTTAATAACAAAATATGCCTGTTCAGTTTGAATTAATTGATAAAATAACTTCAAAAAAGATAGAAACGACGGTCTAAACTTTCGAGTTTTGTATGAAAATCGCAAGGGTGCTCAACACTTCTGGCCAACGCTGTATACCATTTGGAGGCCGGAGCTTAAAGCGTACGGCTTCAATATTGTATTCGAGCGATAAAATCGTGAGCCAGGGGCCGTATTCTAACTTTAAAACACATTTAGACACGATCCAACTTCAATACAACTCCAATGCATTAATTACGCAATACAGCTAGCGCCTTAAACGACTGAATCAGAGATATCAGAATTTGCTTGAAAATTATTCCGATACAACTCCAATACAACTTCAATATTGGTTGATTATTTGTTGTGTGTTCAAGTTATGTTTCTGAGATTGTATTTTTAATGTTTTGTTTATGTATTTTAAAATTAGAATACACAGCTGACCAAATGATACCCTTACCAAAATAATGACACTGTTGATGAACTGATCAACGTAACTTAGTAGAAAACTATGAAACGTGCAATTGCCATAAAATAAAATTTTATGGTTTGATGCATCCAACCGTTCCGTTGTTTAAAGTTTAAGGGACGTGAACGTCAATAATCGAAATTTCGTTATCTTCCTCTATAGCTATTACTATTGCATATTCTAAAGAAAGTGATGCAAATAAATAGACGAACTAGCATCAAAGCGGTTCGCGGTTATAGGTATATTGTGCATAAAAGTCACAAGTCGACTACTCGACTAATCTAATCTATCAACAATACCTAAAAAGTAAATAAATATTATGGGACAATCTTACACAAATCGACCTAGTCCCACGGTAAGCTCAATAAGGCTTGGGGGACGACGATATACACGGTGGGGCCTGTAACTAAAGCAAAAAATTAAAATGTACATTCTTCTCCTCAAACTACGCAACGTTTGTTTGACGACTTTGAAAAAAAACTTGCGGTTTGAATTTTATTACATTTTAAAGTTAATTCAAACACGCAATGTACTATGAAATTGATTATGTCTGTAGAGTGACTAGACTGACAGGCGATGTCAATTAGACGGAGTTTTAAGTACATTGAAAATACTATTTACTTTGTTTGAAAAAATAACAATCTAAAAACTTTATGATTTTAAAAAGTTGCTACACAAAAGTTGTCTAGTTTGAGGACTAGAATCTACGTTTTAATTTTTTGCTTTAGTTACAGGCCCCACCCTATATATAATAGGTAGATATAGATAAATACTTAAATACATAGAAAACATCCATAACTCAGTAGCAAATATCTGTGATAAACATACAAATAAATGCCTTTAGCAGGATTTAAACCCGGGATCTCCTGCTTCGTAGGCAGGGTCACTACCAACTGGTCTAGGAGGCCGTTTCATAAAAATAATATAAATCTATTATGAATTTGCAGTTTAAAATGTTCTGATAAATTACAGGAGATGATACTAGTCTATACAGGTTCCTCACAAAACAAGCAAATACTCGTTTCCAAGTCCCCACTGAAGTAGTCGATTAGAAGACAAATACTAGCGCGTGAGCTCTTGACGTGTTCACGACTCCAATGTTTGTTCTCTCCAGTATCAGCTTACATTTACGCAAACTTAAATTTACGGCCTGCTTTATTCATAAATCGTTCTTGTACCATTGGGATTTGGCCACTAGATTTGTTGCTGTTATAAGCAATCGAAGGTCACTTTTACTATGAACCAGGTACAATAATATTACACTTAGGTACAGTCACGAACCCGGATTGTTGAGCCACTTGCCATTGTTCGTGATTTTTTAAATGGCTTTTACTCCTCGCTGGTTTTAGCGAGGTAAATTCTGCCAATGGCGGGGTGTATACTTTTAATTTTATTAATTTTTAATATTATAAATAAAAGCAACGTTGTTCGGTTCTTGTCTGATTGTAAGGTGATAGCCTCCCTACAAACACGTTGGTGGCCGAGACCCCGGATAACCGTTTGTACAGCTAAAGGGTGGTTACGCGCGTTTTGAGAATAATTTTTCATTAGCTGCACATTTGTTCGTTAGGTCACCGCACAATAAGCTATCAATATTACACACTGAACTACGTAAATGAGTAAAAAACAAAAAACTATTCTAAAGACGTCGCAGCCATCTTGAGCTTAAACGTTTATTCACCCGTTCGTAATTTAACCGTGCAATAAATGACCGATGTAACTGACAGTTGACAGTTAGGCTGTAACATCGGTCATTCATAACAAGGCTAAATTACTAACAATGGCAAGTGGCTCAACAATCCGGGTTCGTGCCTGCACTCTTAAGATCGTTGGAATAGTCGTCACTGCGGGTAATTCTCTTCAAAGTAGCTGTACCCAAGCTTACGCTTGATAGCAGGTTTTGTGCTACTTTCTACAGAATCGTCCTGCAACAAAAGAGAAAATTGTAACTTCTTTTTCGAACAGTAAAGAAGACACTTCATCCATAGGGTTATAGAGTTTATATTTAGGGTATTAGGGTTCTTCTTGGGTACCTACCTACCTATAGGCTTTGCTATAGGTAACTTTGTAACTTATGAGTTTAACGTTTCCGTCTGAACTTAAACGAACGCCAAATGGCAATTTGATAAATACATCTAGGTATTTATAGGCAGAATAGATGAACAGCAGAGAGTATCTATTAAATAGAGGCACACAGTCGAAGAACTTTTTGAGGCTTCAAATCTTAAGCGCCATCTTAACGAGAGCAACCAAAAGTTACAACATAATGTACCTAAAGGAACCGTGCAGCGCCATCTAGTAACGAGTAGAGTTACTACGGTTGCTTTACATTATGCGATAAAAAAAAATTAAACTGTTTATTATTCTGAATTGGGTTAATAACAATTTCACTTAAGTTAGTATTAATCTTTTACACATTTCCTTCCTTCCTTTCCTTTTCTTTCCTTTATATAACTAACCGGGTTGCTCCCGTTCAGATGACGTTTCTCAGACTTGGAGCCTCAAAAAGTTCTTAGACTGTGCCTTTATTAAATAGGTATTCTCTGATGAACAGTGAGTATCAAAAGTAGCGTAGCGAGTGAAGTGTTCAAAATTACTTCCACACACTCTAATAAGAGAGTAAGATCTAGGCACAACTTTATTGTTAAGAAATATCTTAACAATAAAGTTGTGCCTAGATAATTTTAAACACCTCACCCGCGTAGTTTAGTTACTTCTGACTGTGCTTACTTTCTTTCAATTAAATATTGTATTTGATTGAATAACATACTATTGTATGAGTGGAATGCCCCACTTTAAAAAAACATGTAAAATAATTATAAATATTGTGATTTAATTGTATACCTAACTATATGTATACCTAAATATAATATAACTTTAGGTACCTACGTATAATTTGCGTACATCGTCGTTACGTATATCGTCGCCTAGTACCCATAGTACAAGCTTTGCTTAGTTTGGGACTAGGTTGATTTGTGTAAGATTGTCCCCAAATATTTATTTATTTATTTATTTATTTAACTTTAGGTACCTACGTATAATTTGCGGTTAAATCAAATAGGTACCTACTAACAACACAATACAGTAAACATTAAATACAGAATTTCTCGTATTTGTATTTTGATGGGCATTTTGTTTGTTCGTGTGGAGAGGCAGATAAACAGAGCGATGATATTGTCGTGTTGGGCAATTAGCGGCAAATGTGGCCGAGTGTATTGACAATGATTGCTTAAGGCGGAACGTCGGGGCATGTTAACCATTTAATCAAATTTTGGGGGCACAGTGACTGGGGCAAGTCTTGAAAATGTAGGAGACTAAGTTTATGATTTAATGGGAAAATTAAATAATATTTAGTATAATAAATAAAGCCTATAAATACAAAGTCATTTAATATAATAAATTAATTTTGCTAACTATTTTCGATAAATAAATTTAAAATAATATATAAGTTTTTTGCACCTCCTATTGACTTCTTCTGCATTATCTTCTCCGCTAACCAAAGGTTGTCTGGAAGAGATCGCTCATTAGCGATAAGACCGCCCGTTGTTTGCCTCTTTTTATCATGGTTTTTTTCTACTGTTATGTTTTTCTATGAGATGTGTAATAAAGCATTTATTCATTCATTCATTAAATAATAAATCAGACCAAGAAAAATAATCTCAAATATATTGTTTACTTAAACATTTTTGATATTAGGTACTAAGATATCACGAAACTACATAAAATAAAATATATTTACGTCACACCTGACCATAATGTGAGTTTTACCGCACGCTACGCGTACGGTAAAACTCGCATTATGGCCAAGTGGAGACGTAAAATTGTGTACTCACCACGGGCAGTAAAAAAGAAAGCCCTCTATCGCATATTTACAACCCTCGCCTGTGGCTCGGGTCACAAATACCTGCGATTTCGGGCTTTCTTTATTTTACAGTCCTTGGTAAGTAATGTACTATTAAAGGGCTGTAATCTGTGGTCGTTAAGGATTATACTTCACTATCCGGTGGATCATGTTATTACATGTGTATTTCTATTAAAGAATGCGATGGGGAAGGATGACTATTTTATAATTAACTGGTGATTAATAGTGTTGGTACGAGGCTATTAGTAGTGATTTAATTTGGTAATTAATCAGGTTCGTAGCAGCTGTTGTTTTGGTTTGTTCACTTGACAGCTTTAATGATTAGGTATGTGAGGTTGTCTGATTTAAAAATAATAAATGAGTATGTATGAAATAAAATTAGATAAGTACTTTTATAAGGTATATTCAATGACTTATTGCCATAGGTAAATGTTTTATTTACTATACTACTAATAGCCTCGTACCAACACTATTAATCAACAGTTAATTATCAAATAATCATCCTTCCCCATCGCATTATTTACTTTACTAACTGAAAAAAATTCATATAAATTAAGCTTCAGCGTCCTAAATTTTTGGCATAGGCATAAGTTTCTTTGTTTCTCATTAAAATAAAGAAAGTAATTTAGCCACGTCAAATCCATTGGTAAATTACTTAAGAATATTGTTAAGCAGGTGTTTAATCTGTGTAAAAAAAGTTTAGTTTAACATTGGAATTAACAATTTTTTTTTCTAAAACATATCGTGTTCCATATGGCGTATTCACACGAAATATAATTTATTAAAATGCACGTTATTATTAGATTGTGTTTAATATTATGCATACGGTAATATAAATGTGTTTTGTATAATTTGGGCGCGGTGAGCACCCCGCCGTGACGTGGTGTGGGGCCTATGACGTTTCAATCAGTACCTTCATCTGCATTTAAATAGAAATATCGTATTTTTGTTGCTAATTTCACGGTTAGTCATGACACAGGTCAAAAAGACCGTTTATATAAGTAGAAACTGAACTGTAAGTTCTTAAAATATACATATTACCTACTTACGGTAACTCATGATATTATAGTCAGGAGGCCAGTGGCCTATTTAATGAAGCAACAAGTTACACTTATCAAGCGGTAGTCTCTTTCACACACTTTGTTTTAGCTTGACGCCGTATATTTATGTGCTTCAAATCTTGTAAGTTAAATTTAAACCTCTTCCCGGTGTCTGATTGAGCTCAAATTGGGTATACTTCCGTAATTTACGTACATGATAATGTTATCTACTAGGTAGCTAGCAATAAAACTGTACGAAAAATAAATGGGAGTCCTGTTATTATTTCGTTCGACCTACACTCTTATACAAACTTCTTTATTCTGAAACTTTAGATGCAACTCAACACTGCATCAGACGTGTGTTTATGTTCAACTGTATCGAAGCTATAAAGAGCTCTTGGCAATATTCAAAAATTCCATAAATATTTTTCAGAACGCGCTAAACGTAGGTAAATCACTACTGTTAAATATTAAATTACGATAACAACAGCTACTAGCTATTTCTTTATCAACACAATTCATTAGAATTGTGATTTCTATGACACATCATTCGAAATTCCAATACTTTGTAAATAGGTACAATCAAATAAAATAAACACTTGAATCAACATTACAATGAGCTGAATGTCAAGCGGCCACTATCACTGAATGTGTCGTTAATCGTAGCGTGACGGCGTCAAATTGACAGCATTTCTGACAGTGTTGGCGATTGAAATCCAATATTCAATAGATGTGTGATGAAAATACGTGGCATGATACATGAGAATATGGTTTCGATTATAATTTGGTGTGATAAAAATAAGGTGTGAATTACATCGATCAGGTAAAAGGCTAGAATGAGTACGTGTAAATACTGCAGTGTAGCGCACTTTTTTGTTTGAACTTGGCCGCACACACTACCATGTGTCTAGATTTCACTTTCTGATGTTTCGATTCCTTTGCTCCTCTTGTGAGGATGAATGAATGAATGAATGAATGAATGAATAAATGCTTTATTGCACACCTCAAAAATACAGCACAGTACATAAAAAATACAGGGAAAAAAGAGGCAAACAACAGGCGGTCTTATCGCTAATGAGCGATCTCTTCCAGACAACCTTTGGGTAGCGGAGAAGATAATACAGAAAAAGTCAATAGGAGGTGCAAAAAACTTATTTACTTAGGATAGGAGTGACTTTACAGATATTTGCATAAATAGACGTGTGTAAAAATAATCAACTCTGAAATCTCACAATTAATTGAGAATCACTAATACCAATTAAAAGCATTTTTTCCGTAAAACTAAATGGGAAGCTACGAACTCACAACACACAATATATAAATATTATAGCTCCAAAGCTGTTATATTTCATTTTGGTACTATGACATTAATTATAGGTGCATAACAAAGTTTTCACGGACGGAAGCACTTATTATGGATGTGCCGGGGAGGGTGCGTACGCGCAGCGTCGTCATTTGTTTCACATTACTGTTTACACGCGCCGCTGCCTGCGCCATAAATAATGAGCATAGACAATTTTAGATTCCAACGTTTATTTTATTGTTTTTATAGGACAAAAGGAAGGCCGGATGAAATTGCGAGGGTCATTGCGTTTTTTGACAGTGCATGCGCATTCTGTATTTTTCTTTTTATCTACCGGTTTAAGATTTCAGGATACGTTCGTAATTGTATCCCCTTTTTTCTACTTTAAACAATTTGCATCTGGTTCGACAATCATCACAGTTAAAAGGTTGGTTAATAGTATAAAATTTTATAAAAATAAAAATAATTTTGTATAATAAGAATTTAATCATTTTAAATTAAATAGTAGGTAATTAATCAAAAAAATTACCTATATTTTCGTCCACAGAAGGCCAAAGTTATGCTTTAAATAAAATAAAAAATGTTGTTTTTTATGGGACTTGTACGACCACCTTCGATAAGTTACAATCTACCGTTTCAAAGGTTAGTAGCTCTAGCTACGAGTAGTTTAATAGTTATTCTACCGATTTACAAAGAAACCAAGTTAAATTATGGTTCATGAGATGAGATGAGTTAAACTCTTGCAACATACAACTGTACTTCAGTATAGTCTGCCATATAACAAAAAAAATTACATGATATGATGATACATCGAGCGATAAAAAGATTACATCCCATACAAAGCAAGTACTGATTTCATTATCTTAAAAGCATCAATACATCTTTCGGCGACCAAAAAAACAAGCAAGAAATAATCACTTCAATCTTTTCTTGTTACCCATCAGTGGGGCATTCTACACACTTGTTTAATCAAACATTGCGCGATAAAAACTTACTTTAAATCTTTTCTGCGCAAAACATTTTGCTTTATGTTCAACAACTTCCTTTGTATTTTTTTATATAGTACTTAATCGTATTTTTTAATTAAAATTGGTAATATATAGCAACCGGTTGATTTTCGGTGAAAGAAAACACCGCGAGGGAACTGAACTAAACCCAATTAGTTTAATGTAGTTTCTTCTCTGGATTGAAAGGTCAGATGACAGTCACTTTTTATGAAAACTATACATAGGTACAAACTTACATCAATTTATGGTGGTTGTACTTTGAGCAAATGTTAGAGTCATAATAACATGTATTTTAAAGGTTTCGCTTTTTCAAATAACAATACTATACAATTTCTTAAATGAAATAATAAATTTATGTCCTTAAAAAATACAGCAAATAATGTTCTTACCTTTTTTAGGGTTCCGTAGTCAACTAGGAACCCTTATAGTTTCGCCATGTCTGCCCGTCCGTCCGTCCGTCCGTCCGTCCGCGGATAATCTCAGTGACCGTTAGCACTAGAAAGCTGACATTTGGTACTAATATGTATATCAATCACGCCGACAAAGTGCTAAAATAAAAAGTGGAAAAAAATGTTTTATTAGGGTACCTCCCCTATACGTAAAGTGGGGAGTGATTTTTTTTTTCATTTCAACCCTAACGTGTGATATATTGTTGGATAGGTATTTAAAAATGAATAGGGGTTTACTAAAATCATTTTTTGATAATGTTAATATTTTCGGAAATAATCGCTCCAGAAGTAAAAAAAAATGTGTCCCCCCCCCTCTAACTTTTGAACCATAAGTTTTAAAAATATGAAAAAAATCTCATAAGTAGAACTTTATAAAAACTTTCTAGGAAAATTATTTTGAACTTGATAGGTTGAATAGTTTTTGAAAAAAAATTACAATATAATTTCTGAACTAAGTTTGTAATTTAACCGTATAAGCAGGTGTTTATTGTACCTGTAGTTTCTACAAAATCACAATGAAATGACGTGCTTTCAAATAAAGTAAAAACGGTGAATCGGCTAACGCAATAAAGAATTATCCCATAAAAATCATCTTCCATACTTTAAGTTCGCGCGCAATAGTTTACTTAATTTGCCGATAGATGTCGATGTACGTGGAACGCTCATATCATATCCTGATGGCGGTGTTATTTTAACTCTTAAGTGGGGACACTTACTGTGACGGACGGAAAACTACGGAACCCTACACTGAGCGTGGCCCGACACGCTCTTGGCCGGTTTTTCAATCTTCCCAGGATTGATATTGGTGATTGGTTATAAGCTACTTTTGTAGAATCACCTCAAATAATAGCTTGCCCAAATACGGTAGTCGGCCAATCACATTAGGCTGAACGCTGTCAGGACAGTTAATTATGGTCCATACCAGTAACAGTCAACTGTCAAAGCTTATGTCTTCATACAGAATGGCGAGCCGTCAATCATTATTGATGGCCGATGATTTCTGGTCGACTATTGGTTGGGTAAATTGATGTGCTCCGTGTGGAGAATTTTAAGTGGAAAATTTGGGTAAATATACGAAAAATTGTAATTGTAATGTGTTGAAGCGGTTGAAGCCAAACCAATATTTGTTTTTGATCAATAAACTTATTCAAATATGTTATTGTTTCAGAGGAAAGGGTTTTTTAAGATATTCCTTGATTTTTGTTTTTTTTTGCGTTTACCAGTAAAGTTTGTGCTTAAATTTGGTACCTTCTTCTTGAAAAATAAACTATTTTAGCAAAAACATAAGGTGTTTATGACCTTTAAATCTAATATTCTTAGTTTCACCATGTTTGCCCAAAAATGCGGGACATTTTTAATATTTCCGTGATACTGATAACTCTTCTCCAGCATTTTTGGCTCTTTGGCCATAATTACAAGCCACATCGTATAAGGGAAGCCATTAACTGTAAGGGAGATAATATCGTTTTGGATGCCATTAACTTTTTTAAGCAAACACAGGGCGTTGCAGAATTCGACGCTCTTTAATTACAGGCCAACTTGCAAACTTATCTCAGACTTTTAGAAGTCCTTATTACAATTGGAATAGAGACTATTATCGATTGGTTGGTATTGTTTAAGTTGGTTAACCTTTATCGGGAATGGTTCGCGATGTTCTTAAGGAGGTGCTGAAAAATTTATTGTTGTATCAAGAGGTTATCTCTTTTATAAAGCCGATTTTCGGCAGAGATAGTCGCGTCTTTGTATATTTATATTTCGCTGCTTCTTTTAACGACAGACAGATTTAGTATTGACACTAATGCTTTCTTTAAAGTAACAACAAATCTTTATTCTACTCTGAGAAAATAATTTATTTTAGTACGCGGCAGTAAAAGCTGGTTTTAAAATATGTCTAATCATTTAGAGCTATTTAAAAGAAGTGTTTTAATAGAGGTGTATGTTAAACAAAGCTTTTAAGCTGGATTTTTTATTGCTATAACACCGTTATACGTTACTATGACTAATACTAGAAAGTGTCAACGAAAACGGAATACAAAAGTGCTATTAAATTGAGGTGCGTTTTTGATAAATCAAAGAAAAATAATACTTACTTCATTGAAACTACGGTTAAACTTTGAAGCTTGTACCTAAACAAGAACAGACATAGATTTTAAATGACAAATTATCTCGCATATTACAAAACCATATATTTTTTTATGAAACTCAAAGGAAGTACTTGTTATTGAAAACTAGCACTTAATTTATAAGCTATATGGTTGGTATATGTTTTTTTAATATTCTTAAAACAGGAAGGTTAGTTGCATTTAAGAATGCTTGCCGCATGAGTAACGCAAGCAATTGGTAAGTGTTGTGACCATTATGATGCCATTAGAGGTCGGATAAAATAAAAACAAAAGGCGATGGTCGGTAGCGGCTAGACAAGTACTGTGGACGAGAAAGGTGTGAGAAGTTGACATACACTTATCTGTTTTTAAAGGCTTTTGTCTTTTTTTATAGAGTCGTCGTTTTAGAACATTTAAAAACTTTTTGAAATTTAAACTTTTGTGAAAAATGATTGGTTCACACTCAAATGATTATTATAGCACAATGAAAACAATATATGCTCTCACTTAAAAAAAAACACTTTTTTTGTGTTTTGAAATTTAACGGCCGTACTTTTGTTTTTTCTTTATATTTTGCTGCCCTCTTCACGAAAAGATAATTATATTCATTCTTCAATTTAAGTACATTAAAATGCCATTCATTATGCACGTCAGTAAAAAACTACCACCGGTGAATTTACTTTACAATTATTCCGTTTTTTTTTTCAATTATATTTCAATAAATTTTTTCTTGTTGTCACTGATTGTACGCGACTGTCCGCAATCACTCTAAAAGCCTAACCCGCCCGTGATTAGGCCAGGGGTGAAGCGTCCTGATGGACTGCCCAGTAGTCATTAGCCGACGTCATTACACGACGATATGCAAATGAGACTGTCCGAGTGTTACTAATGACGTGGTCACACTATTTGTCAAAAGTTTAAGTAGTTCAATCAAAATTATAACCGTCAAAGGTTACCCATTACCTTAGGTGGTTAAACATTACCTTCTGCGGTAACTTTAGCAAGAAAATATGGTATGATTAAATGCAGAATCGTTGATAGTCTACTATAGCAAGAAAATATGGTATGATTAAATACAGAATCGTTGATAGTCTACTATAGCAAGACAATATGGTATGATTAAATGCAAAATCGTTGATAGTCTACTGTCGCAAGAAAATATGGTATGATTAAATACAGAATCGTTGATAGTCTACTTTAGCAAGAAAATATGGTATGATTAAATACAGAATCGTTGATAGTCTACTTTAGCAAGAAAATATGGTATGATTAAATACAGAATCGTTGCATTCCAAAGGTTAACCTTAGGACTTTAAGAGCTTTTTTTAAAATATTTACTAATACTATTTTCTTGCTAAAGTAGACTATGTTAAAGATAGCACAGAAGGTAAAGTTGCCACGTTTGAAGGAATACGCCATCTTAATTGTTTTCATGTTAATGATTTAGATTTATGTTGTCTTGACAATACGGTCGTGCCAAGATTATTTTGAATACCTTGTCAGCTTATCTGACTGTACAAGGGATATTATATGTTTTCACTGTAGATGTGTGTGTTCGTATTTGATTTTCTAGATACCTTTGACACAACGTGCAGTCTTAGAAATAAGTTATATAATGTTTTTAGATTCGTTAACGATCTTTGCTGGAATTGCAAGATTGATCCCATGTAAAAGTTGTACAAATTATACCTAGTATACCTGCTCCAGATTTTAAGTGAATACATGATCTCCTGAGGTCCTGAGATATCAACATAAATCAAATTAAGGTTTACAATGTTGCCTTCAAAATAAAAGCCAAAAACTCAGCCTTCCATTACTCTCGGACGCGTCGAAAATGAAAAGTAATGGGTGCTTTCACTTAGTATTAATAACAGCCGTGTGCGCAGGATCCTGGCACGATCAAAATATTACTGCCAGTAGTTTAATTTCATTTATATCAAACGCTCAGTTGGTGTTATATATATAATAATGTGAAAATATCGGGTGTAAAATGACGTCTAGAAATCATTGCTACCAAGATCACCTAGCAAGAGCGGAAACTTCGATTTTTGTAGAGTTACAAAAACACAAAATAAAAACATTATAGCATGGAATTTAATTGGTTATGAGCGCACGCCTATCGATGAAATATGCCGCTACTAGTATTCAATGTAAATAGTTGTAGTACTAAAACACTTTATCGTACAAGAAAACACAGCGAGAGACGTATAACACAACATATAAGTACAAAGGCTAACTCCCAAAGTCAATGTGTTCAATGTGATCTTCAATATTTAAGTACATGTTTTGAAAGGAGGGGGTCAGGGATGATCAAAGTCTGTAGAAAATCGCGTGTAATATTGCGGGTTTGTTAAACAAACTTAATGAAATATTTTTCACGCGTGTTCTCAATTATATACATACAAATGTTAATCACAGTTAATATTAAGCGAGGTGATTGGGTAGGCCATACTGAATAACTTTTACTATGGGACCAACTCCGAAATCGCGAAAAAATTTTTGGGTTCCCCATACAAAACGACAACATGTGATCGGCCGAAATATATGAAACAGCCAAAAAATGTTTCCCGATTTCGGATTTGGTCCCATATAAAGTTATTCAGAATAACCTACCTAATCATCTCGCTCAATATTAACGGTGATTAATATTTCATCCTGTGTATCTACAATTCAGATGATAAGTAGACTAAGTATTTAAGTTATTATACTGATCTTTATACCTTCTTTAATCTGCCACGGGGGACGCGGGTGACACGCCCTGTTCGTGTCCATGACACACTATTAAGAAAGAAAAGGTAGACGCTGTATTTTAATTAAAAGGGAGGAAAATTGATTACTTGACAAATTGTGGCTTTTTAATTGTTACGTACTGGTAGCTAAGTATGCTGAGAAATTATAAATTGAGATAATTAAAGTGGTAGTAACTGCAGCAGTAGGTGCCATATCTATTTCTACTAACGGGACTTAACCGCGTATATAATTTTAAAACTATCTTCGACGTTTCGAACACAAATTTATTTACGCGGTTAAGTCCCGTTAGTAAAAATAGATATTTATGTGTAATAATTTTAAACAAAAAAGAACCGACTTCACTAAGCATCCACCTTTCCAACACCAAATGCTCGATCTGCTGTAAAAAATACTCAAATCACCATAGGTGTGCCTATAATAGTTGAAGAGTTCCCTCGATTTCTCCAGGATCCCATCATCAGATCCTGACATGGTTACAATGGGACCAACTGTGAAGTATACGCTTTCAAACAAAAGAAGAATTTTCCAAATCGGTCCAGCCGTCTTCGAATAATCGGTGAACATACATAAAAAAAAAAAAAAAAATAGCTAAAACAAAGATCCCGATGAATTGATAACCTCCTCCTTCGAAATCTTGAAGTCGGTTGAAAACCGTGAAAGTTTAAACCTGTGTAGTACGATCTAGCTATCGTACATCGCGTCGCATTAAGTATAACGTCGCTTTTAGGCGAATATGTTGACATGCGTAACATACATTATGGAATTATTCTAATTCAGTGCATTAAAGACAATCATTAGCACCGCACGAGTGTTTGTTTTTTTTGTGACATTATTCCTGACATGATTTTTTATTCTGCATCATCTGACATAGTTTTGACATACATCTGACATATTGACAGTGCGAACAGATTAGTTCGTATCTTTGAATATAAGTAATTAATTAGCATGTCGAGTACAAATAAATTTACTTACTACTTTAGCCAGAGTAGAGCCACTGCGACATCAGATAGGTATGAAAGATAAATGATAAAGTGCAATCAAATAGTATATGATAAGTTTAAGAAACGTTAAAATTAACTACTAACGCGCGCGAATCAGATACAGGCTCAATTGCAAATTGTTTGTACCTTTAAATCTGAAATCTTTTATGATAAGAGATGTAGGTATGCTGTGTCATGTTCATGTCATACGAAACATGAGGGTTTCCGCGATCGAGTTTTTACTAGATGGCAGCACCGTGGCGACAGGTCTAGCTGTCACAATCCACCAATCATGTTTAACCATATATTTTTTGATTGGTGGATTTTGACAGCTACTGCCAAAAAGACCTGTCGTCACGGTGCTGCCATCTAGTGGAAATCTCAATCGCGGAAACCCTCATTGAGAAAAGATGAGTCAGTTAAAGCGATTATCACACTGGCGCCGCAACCGCATCATGCAGCGACGGTGTGCAAGCGTGACAGCGCTATACACATGCAGAGCGTTATCTTGATCGCGCACCGGCACCGCATGCGGAAACCGCAGCTGTGTGAAAGCCGAAAATTAGCCAATAGCCATGTATATTGATTGACCCCAAAGACTTCAAAATTAGCCTGCTCAATGGAAACGCATTCAACTGGCAGCAAAGGGCATCCATCATGCATTTCGGTTAAAATTGAATGCTCTCAGTTCTCCTCTGGAATTAAGTTATTACCGCCATTTTTCTTGCGCCGTCATATTGATTCCGCCATACGTATTACCGTTTTTACCTACATTATCGTGAAAACTGAGAGTTGATCTTTTTTACTAAGATACATTTTAAAAACATATCTGGGTGACATAGTTTTGCTATCAGATACATTAGGTAATGTACCTATATAGGTACATATCCAGAAGTCATCATCAAATTGCTTTTCATTTCGGCAGAATAGAAAAAATAAACATTTTTTGGTCACCGAGTTTCTTCTAAAAATGGCCAGCCAGAACTTTATAAGTCTGTTTTAAATCGATTTAGAGCCTTATTCTACTTATAAAAACGTCGAGATACCTGTTTTAAAACATACTAATATATTTAGGAGTTCATTGGTACCTAGGTACTTTGTAGCGGTGTCGCTATTTGCAAGTTTCTAGTTTAAACGTTATTATTTGATTGTTCACAGGAAATTCTCGGGATAAGCAGCAGAACCCGATTGACGAGAAGTCGAACCAGTGGTTCGGGGCCACGCTCAGCAGCACGGGCAAAAACGGACCCATTGTGGTGAGTGTCTTCGCCATTCCTATCCAATAGATTCCTATAAAGAAAGAACCAGTTGCAAATCATTAAATACTAGATAGTATAAAAAAAAACAAATATCCTTCATTAATTATATTAATTGATTTAGTAATCAAAGCATCCTATCAATTAACATACGTACCTGAAATAGAGTATCTATAATTTTAAACAAAAAAGAACCAACTTCACTTCAAGACTCCACCTTTCCAAAAGGAAGTGCCCGAGCTACTGTAAAACATAATTAAATCACTAATAGCCTTTAATATTTAAAGAGTTCCCTCGATTTCTCCAGGATCCTATCATCAGATCCTCCAGCCGTCTTCAAATAATCGGTGAACATACATTAAAAAAAAAAATGCAAAAACAAAGATCCCGACGAATAGTCTCCTCTTTCGAAATCTTAAAGTCGGTCGAAAATTAGACTTTTACATAAAACTTAAACTTGGGATATGACCATAATGTTACATAATTATGAAGGTACCTACACAAAGTTTGCTCGATATATTATAACATTGTAAGTACTTAGAATTAAACGAATTGACCTCAGCTTAAAAGCATTCTTCCTTTCGGACACCAATTTATTTGGGGGAAAATAATAAATACTTAAAGTTATCTAAAATCTAATTCCAATGCACTGGTGCCTTCTAAAATAGAGGTGTCGATAATTTTAAAAGGTCACCACACCAACCCAAAATCGTAAACCCAATTTACCCAGATCCCCCTGACACAGATAGCTTAATCAGCCCATCACAATAAACCCATGACCCAATACCCACACCCTTTACCAAATGGTTGTAAGGTGGTACTACAAACTGTTAGTTAGGCCTTTCTTCGTCCAACATGGTGAAAAACCTACAGGAATTGACCCAGTTCGGGAAAATGTCAACAGAGCTGAATTAATGGAGCATTTGACAGCCTTTGGATATTGTGAGCGGTGATATCACCTCTGGTGAAAGTGTCGTTAGAAGGAATTTTAATGGATATTGTGCCCACGAAGTCTTAAGGGTCATGGCGAAATTCTGGTGGTAAAGGCAAAGTTGAATAGCGATATAGTTATTCTGGGTTTATATTTGCAGTCCGTATACCCCTACATTGTAGGGCCAGTCTATTATGTTTTGGGTATACAGTTTATGTTTCTGGTATATTATTGATTATATTAGGGTGTAGTTTCAGTACCTATCTTTTGATAGTCCACAAGTTTGATACGTCACAAGTATATCAAACATATCCGCCGTCATAAGGAAGGAGCACCAAGTTCTCGAGTAAACATATTTTTAAAATTCTTGATTGACGTTAACCCTGAAATATTAAGAGCGCTGGTAGCCGGTAAAACGTCCGACTTTCAATCCGGAGGTCTCGGATTCAAGCCCCGGCTCGAATCACTGAGTTTTTCGGAACATATGTACGGAATATCATATGATATATTTACCTTCCCAAAGCTTTTCGGTGAAGGAAAACATCGTAAGGAAACCGGACCTAATTCCGATAAGACCTAGTTTCCCCTCTGGGTTGGAAGGTTAGATGGCAGTCGCTTTCGTAAAATCTAGTGCCTACGCCAATTCATGGGATTAGGTTGTCAAGCGGAACCTAAGCCGGGACAAACGCTAGGAGCAAGAATACGTTAACCCCGACATATAAAAATAGTAGTCTGAAAAATAAATAATCCATTAAAAAATCATTTTAGTTTCAGATGAAAATAACTTTTGTGAGAAACGAAATTACTCCCATTTTCGCCTAGTTCAGTTCGTGTTATATCACTTACCTGCACATACCAGGAAAGGCTTCACTATCTAGCCATAAACCCCTTAGTACCTATCAGCTGATGACCTCACCGTAACAGTGACCTATAAAGCTCATCCATAGCCCATTTACTCCTCACCGCAACGTCATAACTACAAAAAAGTTTAGAAAGAATATCAACCCTATTAACGTAGAAGTTAGATTGAGTTTAAAAAAGCAGAGGATGGTAGTTGGAACGTTTTGGTGTTGATGTTGTGACCGTCTTGGCGCGCCCTTCCTGCTCCACCCGTTCTAGAGCTGCGATTTATATGTTAGAGGTATTTAGATTTGATTGGGTTGAAAATCAAAGCATAATGGTATATGGAAAAGAGGTGTGTTGAACAGGATGGGCACTTAATAATATCGTTTCTTCTTTCGTGGATTCTTAGCTTCTCTTGTAAAACGTTTAGCGATTTCGAGAATTAAAAAAAAAACAAGGGGTTGCACTCCAGGCAGAAGTGAAAACTTGAAATTAAGAATAATTTATTTACATTCGTCCTCTTTTGACCAACTAACCAGTGAAATATGCCGGACGTAAACATAGTTCACAATTTCCGAACGCACCCCTCACTGTCAAGTTGTCAACCACTAAAATATGTAATATGGCCGACCATGTGTCATTAAATTAACACTTTTAAATGCAAAATACGTGACAATCCGAATTTAGCCCATATATGTTTTCGATTTAAAACTTTAATTTTTTTTACGCTTTTTCAAATGAGCATAATTTCATTCGGGTCTACCGTACCCCTCGACGAAATTATTAATATACATTTATTCGATCAGGTCACGTGTCCGTCTTACGAATTTTCAATCTGACGAATCTGACGGTCACGCGAGTTTAACATTTTTTTCCCCATCACAAAAAGTGCACACGCTAAAGAAGTTTTCACCTCAAAAATTACGTGTTTTCCTACAAATTCTGAGAAAAAAAGAGTCGTTCCTCGTAATAAATAACCATCAGTCAGGTTTTCAGTCGGTATGATAAAATGTATTGTTATGACTGATGCGCCGTTGAAAAATCTCGGTAAGGACAAACGAAATTTCACTCCCAAATTAGTTGCGATAATTGTTTCTACAAAATGTCACCGGCTGTTTAAAGATATCAAAGCTTTAAAAAAAAAGCAAAGGCTCGACCTTTTTGCGTTCCATTTTTGAAACACAGTCGCGTTCGACGAACGTCGTTCGAGCCGTTTTTGTTTCTACTAAAGGAGTTGGAATTTTTATTTCGGAATGCCGAATTAGTGCAAAAAGCGGTCTCTCCCAGCCAGCAATTTGTTTAGGCATTTTGTTCTGTTTGCGAGAGGATTACCTGTGGAGACGGCCACGCGTGTGGAATTTGAAGTGGGGGATATAGGGTGTTTTACTCGTAGATTATAAGAATTGTAATAAAATAAAGTCCGTTTATCGTTAGGGGGGTTTGACAGCGTGAAAAATATCAGAAAAAACTTACATTTTGTATTTATTTGCCTGGATTTTCACTAATTTTAGAGGTTTTGGTGAATGGGTGCGGGAGAGATTATAAATCATAAAATTTTGCAGAAGTTTTACCGGTAAAAGATGGATTAGTGCCCCTTAGATAGCAAAATTCCATTAAAAACCACTAATTATGTGATCAATTTGCACGTTAGTGTTAAAGCGTTTAGTCTTTAATTACAAATACAAATATCCTTTTTTTGCACACCTAAATAAAACAGAACAGTTTAGTAAAAAAATTCAAAGTATAAGCAGATAACATGCGGTCTTATCGCTGAAGAGCGATCTCTTCCTGACAACCTTAGGGTAACGGTCTAGTCGAAAATATTTTATTATTATTCATATAAGAATTTTGAAACCTAATAATTTTCCTCATTATAGGCGCCACCTATTTGATACACCGAACATCCTGTACCAACAAGTGCAAGTAAAAATAGCTACCGTCGTATAATCGATCCGTTTTTATCAGAATCGCTTATAACAAATTACAGGCTCTATTAGGTCTGAGTCGCAATTGTTGTCTGCAATGAATACTGATGCAGATTTTTTGTTTTTAATCGATTCTCACGGATCCGCAATAAAATTATTCGTTATTTGTAGCATCTGTTTTATTTAGGCTATATGGATTTGTGGATAAGATAAGTAATGGTCCCTTTGCAGCTTTAATATATGAAGGGTACACGGAAAGAACTTGTCTAGTCACTTTTTTTGTAAAATGAGATTTTTATATTAAAATGTAGAGCTTGCAATGAACTATTAGTAACAACTTCTGTTACAGATGTAAATTTTAACGTATGTCCACTTCTTAACTCATAAAAATCATCTAGTTACGAAAATAGTATGGTTAATTGAATCGTTCTATATTTTAAAAGCGCTATAACTCAAAATGTTGTCAATGTGACTAGACATGTTCTTTCCGTGTACCCTTCAGATGTAGTACCGACCGTTCATATTAAGTACGTATATTTTAACTGAATTGTCGGACGCACCAGTTACCTGTATCTATCTAAAACATATTATACTTATCACCTCAAAAGAAATATGTAAACATGTTAACTCTCAATGAAAGATAATAATTTTATACATTTACAGCATACTAAGTATTTGCCGAGTTCAAACAACATTTTTATCACCCTAGTTTTAACTATGCATGCCTCTACTCTAGTTAAAATACATTACATCTGCCTAGACTCAAAAACAATTAAAGGGATCACTATTTATAAAGATTTCCATATAAACCGATCCATTTTCCTTGTACATATACATATTATTTACACACATAGACAAATGCGGTTTCCCAAGCTGTCGCCAGTGTATTATAAATGCAAATAGATGTCCCCCGTAAATCGCGAGATATCTCGTCACAGTTCTACGGAGCATAGATGCAAAAGCAATGCTTGGCTCCTCTCATAGCATTAGGGAGAGTTACAGTAACCTAACAGCAATGAGTCTTAATTACATTATAATTGTATTTTCAACATACAAATGACTTAAAAATATAAAAATAAAACTAACTAAAACTAAATTAAATCTAAATAATTAACTCTGAAAAAACTAAACTAAAACTAAAATATATCTAATAGAGGCCCCTGCGGCATAGTACCGAAGATGCTGGCAGCATTTCCTCTCTGAATTGCTAAACTTATTCGTTGAGCAAGATAGTTGCCAGCTCTTCGGTCTCCTGTAGCATCTCTGAGTCTCTTCGACAGTTCTTTAAAGAGACTCAGAGCGCTAGGGCCCCGAGGGGCAAGGGTCTCGAGTCTTAAAATGTTAAGAACATCCTGAAACTCATTTGAGAACAATTTTGGGCGCAACTATGAGCTTGTTCATAATGCACATTAATCTGACTAGATCGCCAGTAGTGAGCTCAGTTATATTTATTGACTTAAAGTCGATAAATATAACTACATATAGAGTATACGGAGTAGGGGAAGTGTAAGTAGTTCTATAACTTCACCTACTCCCTATACTCTTATGATTTTATACTACGAGTATATCCCTATACTTTTAAATGGGCCGCAGCCGCTACGAACTTAGTGTACACATTCATAATTACACGGACAATTTATGAATGAATTCATCCATAATGTGTCAATGCAATTTTGAATCTCATTATACCGTGCTTTCTCCTGTAATAAGGTGCAAAAATATAAACATATATTTAACGTCGAATGTACCTAAGTCATAACTACCCACAAATATATATGATAGTTGTACCTATTTAAGAGTAGTAAAAGCTTTATGTAGCAAGTATTAAAGATATTTTATATATATATATATATATATATATATATTTTATACCACGACGGTGGCAAACAAGCATACGGCCCGCCTTCGGTAAGCAGTTACCGTAGCCTATGGACGACTGCAACCCCATAAGATTCGCATGCGCGTTGCCTACAATGTGCCTGTAGACAATGTTAACATATGTTGTTGTGTGTGTGTGTGTGTTTTGTGAATGTTAAGTACTGATACGAGTACAAGTACTATCATCACTTGATCTCTTTGCGCGCAGCCTGGACATTTACCTACTATTTTTTGACGTTGTACTACGTTATATGTACACTCTACTCTGTATCTACGTAGAATAGATGCAGTTAAAGCTTAGCTTATCTGAACCAATAATTTCTGCTTCAGGCCCAGAGCCTTTGTAATGGATTTTATGCAAAGTTTATCTTGTATGATATCTTATTTTCGAACGAGTAGAGCGAAAGCGAAGCGAAGTTCTTACAAACAACTTCGGACACAACTGTCACACCACCACTGGGACTTCTCGGAATTTCTATAGCTTTTTGATTACGAATAGTTGTTCCGCGATAAGTTTAGTAACGTTTTTCTGAAATTTGTAGGGGTTGTAGCAGAGATCAATTTAATTTGAGAGTTCGTTTATGAGCAGAATCGGTCAAGGGGTTAAAGAGCTAGAAGGCGCGAAACAATCATCATAAGGGTTTTGTTATATTGGTCAACTCGTTGACATGATTACACAATCATCACATCCGCATCTATTTTATTTGAACCAGAATTTTCTTTGATATGTAGTAGGTACATTGTGCATCAAGGGGGGCGGGGGGAGGGTGAAATATTGCATGCGAGAGTCAACTCGAGATTACAATATTCTTACCCTCCGAGTTATAGTAGGATTTTTTTAGGATGTCCCAATTGTAAGTAGAAATCTTTAGTAAGATTCCGACATCTTAAAAAAATCCTACCTTACCGCTTGTGAAGAAAAAACAGAGTTTTAACGAAATTCATTTAAATTATATTGAGACTTCAGATATGCGTCGCCCTTTTTGACTATTGTTTGAAAGGTAAAGTATCGAAGGCACAAACCCATTTGCATTTAAGACGGATTTTAAATTATTGTTTTTTTTTTATCATCAACAAAAATTTAAATCAAACATCAGTATTTCAAAAGTCAAACTCAATCATTGCTTGATTTTATTCAAATATTTTTCTCATAACCTCTTTGGTTAGTGCGCGTGACATAATCGAACGAGCGGAGCGTAAGCGAAGTGAGTTCTTACAAACAGCTCCGGCTACTGGGACGTCTTGGCTTTTTGATGGCTTTTTGATTTTGAGAGTTTGTTCCGCGATAACTTTAGTAACGTTTTTCTGATCGTTATGATATTTGTTAAGGTTGTAGCAGAGATACATATAATTTGAGAGTTCGTATATGAACAGGATCGTTCAAGGGGTTCTCGAGCTAGAAGGCGAAAAAAAATCTTCAGAAGGGTCTTGTTATATTGGTTATCTCGTTTGCAAGAAAATCGCGAGTCTGAGTTCGAGGCGGACTACCTACTAGTTTAGTTGTTAGTCAATCTTGTTTTATCAAACGAGCGAAACGTAAGCGAAGTGAAGTTCTTACAAACAACTTCGGACACAACTGTCACATGGCTACTAGGACGTCGTGGCATTTCGACAGCTTTTTGATTTTGAGTGTTTGTTCCGCAATATCCGTAGCTACTCAGTAAGCCGCTGTCGGCAGGGAGCCGGTCTAATTCCTTGCCATCAAATATGTTGAAGCGTATAAGCAATTCACATATGGATATCTTTAGTAAAGTTTTTCTGATCTTTATGAAATTTGTTGGGTTTGTAGCAGAGATAGATATAATTTAAGAGTTCGTATATGAGCAGGATCGATCAAGGAGGTTTGGAGCTAGAATGCGCAAAAGCTATCTTAATAAAGGTCTGGTCATAATAGTCAACTCGTTTGCAAGTAAATCGTGAGTTCTCAGTTCATGGCGGACTACTAGTTTTTTTTTTTCAAGTGATACGGGGTAAGTACATCTTTTTATTCGCCGAACTGATGACAGTTTGTTGCGGTTGGTTGGGTTTGTTTGTTGGTTTTAATTCAACTGCAATTTTCTCTATCTTATACCCATCTCCGGATCTATTCCGCCATTAAATACTGGGTCTACTGGTTACAGGCTCAGTTTCTGTATTTGGTGTGGTCACTTGACGGATGTTAGATATCGTGGCTTTCTATTGCTTTTATTGTCTTTCACGGTTGGAGGCAGATTTATTGGACGTACCCGTTGTGTGTTTACGCTTATAAAGGCTATTTAAGTTTGAGAAACAGAATATTATTTTCAAACACAATTAAACCTAACCTAAAATGAAAAATAACACAATCAAGTTTTAGCTTTACGTTTAGCTAATGATTTATCAATTTGAACTTGTTTGAATTAACTAGTAGTCGGCCTCGAACTGTGAACTCACGATTTACTTGCAAACGAATTGACCAAACTAACAAGACCCTTACGAAGATCTTTTTTCGCCTTCTATCTCCACAACCCCTTGATCGATCCTGCTCATATACGAACTCTCAAATTATATCTATTTTTGCTATAACCTCAACTTTCATAAATATCAGAAAAACGTTACTAAAGTTATCGCGGAACAAACAAAAGCCGAGACATCCCAGTAGCCAACTGACAGTTGTGTCTGAAGTTGTTTGTAAGAACTTCGCTTCGCTAACGCTCCGTTCGTTCGATTACAACAAAAACCATTATGCATTAACTCACCAAATTAGTACTTAAATAAAAAGCGAGCTAGCGATAACCAAAGTGTTAAATTGATTTTGTTATATTATCGATAGATGATCAAAATCTAGTGCTTTCAACGTTTCCAACTTAGTTGTTCTCTCTCTGTGTTAATTTGTCTCACTCGTTTTCTTCACACTCAAATCCCATTTCCTACGCAAAATCTACATGGTCGAAAAAAGGGGATAATACATGTTAAATGATATACTACCAATTTAATTTTATAAAAAGTATACAATCGATTAGAAACACATAATTTAAAACAAATAATATTATACTAAGGGCCTGTTTCACAATCTCCAGATAAACTTATCTGCCAGTTAAAATTATTGCTATCCTTTTCTCCAGTCATATAAAAGAAAAGGACAGCAAACATTTATCTGACAGATATGCTTTAACTGGAGATTGTGAAACAGGCCATAAGTATCTTAAGCTAATAACTTAATAAGCTAGGGCTGACAGGTACCCGGCGTAAATGTTAAATTATTTGAAATCTAAGATGATTTAGCTTCACCCTGTACTTACCCGTTTTGTGAACAAATTGGCCGGTGATTTGTCAGCGCGGATTCCTCGCCGCTCCTAATATGGCTGATACAAACTTCGGATTTGACCGCGGACCGATTCTGCGCGCGCGCACGAGTGTTTCTTCAGGCGCCAATGTATTTAGAACTTTTGAGCTTGCACTCTTAAATACTTTTCTCGAGTAAATATGAGTCAACATGTATAAAAAAGCTATAAAAGAGATGTTTTTGATTTCGATTAAGTATATTTCTTTATTTAATCTTTATGACACAAGAATAATAAAACAATAGATACAAGTGGCGGACTTAATGTCAAAACAAATGTATGTGTAAGCAGAGACCACATGTATACTGGTTAACATGACTTCGACACTCGTGCTAGGGGAAGCAAGTAGAATGATACCCCTTATATGGTGCGCCAGCGCATTGTGCGACTTTTGGCCATTTTGTGACTTTTTGCGACATTTTCTTATAATTTCGCGGCACTTTAAAGTTGTTTTTGGTCATTTTATATAACCTAGGTATTTACGGTTTTGTCGTTTTTGGAGTAGGTATCCTGCTATAAAAGGCGGGTTGGGGTAAGATTGTCTTCGGCGATTTATTTCATTAAAAAAAGTTACTCCGATGTTATTTGTTTCCCTGTTACATTGACACCAAAGAGTAAAGTAAGTCTCATTTATGACAGAACCATATCATATTAGCTACCAAAACAGGGCACGACCGGGATTTGAACCCGGGACCTCTCACACCCAAAGCGAGAATCATACCGCTAGACCATCATGCCACCTGCAAGGCTTCACGAAAAGCCTACTTTCCTGAAGTTTATAGGTAACACTTGCGCAAACAGATGTGAGTATTTATTGACAAATATTGGCGTTGATGTCACAGACATATTTATTGATACGGGCGCCATATTTAATCCAATATATTTGTTGTGTTTTTGCTTGTGTAAAAGTATGCACTTACACCAGCGTAGTACCTCCTGCTCCAAAGCTGTAATAGCCGTTCATCGTTGAAAATCTGACAAGCAATTATATTATGTACTAGCTGTGCCCGCGGCTCCGCCCGCGTGGAATTCGGTCTGTGTCAGTAAGCGGCTAATTCACCCCTAATTTCTCTCCCGCTACCCTGGAGGCGGAACTTGAAGTAAAGTTGACAGATGGATACGCTAGAGGACAGTAGTCCTAATAAAATATTTTACAATTACCACTAAATGAAACTACACTCATAAATGAATCCTTTTTTTATTAATTTTTTTTGGCATGATTTAAACGACATAGAGAGTATAGTAGGTGTATATCGGACGATACAGGACCACTTTTGTTGTTATACGTTTATGTCTACTGCAAATATCATCCAAATCGATCCTCCCGTCAAATCAGTCAAAGCATGAAAGGTAACAACAGGCGCGGTTGAAATTGGGGGGGGGGGGGGTCACAAATGCAGAAATGATTATTTTCTATTTGAGGTGCACTTGGAGGAGGGAGTTCCATGACCCATGCAAATTTACCTCAATCGAGTGTAGTGGCTACCCCCCCCCCCCCTCCCTTTTAGACGTTGAATTTTTATAGGCTACGTATAACCTGGCTGGGGATTTTCTGGAATTGGAATTCTTAATCCTTAAGGGGTGATTTCCGGGATAACAATGCAAAAAAAACCGGCCAAGAGCATGTCGGGCGATGCTCCGTGTAGAGTTTCGTAGATGCTGCCCTGTTACAAAACATCCGTTCAAAAGGTCGTTTATTTGGCGGCGCTTACGTCATTTTACTATTCGGCACTTCCTTTCACTATACGTTTTTGACTAATAATTCAAAACCGGCTGGACCGATTTTATTCAATATAGTTTTTATTGAAAGTTCTTATCAGGCCTCACCAAATTTCGGCTTTCTAGTGCGAACGGTAACTGAGCTAGACCGCGGACAGACGGACGGACATGGCGATATAACTGTCACGTAATAAGGCCTAATTATGTACAGAAGCATACACTGCTTTACCTACACACATATTAAAAATCCATTGAAACCATTAGAATGACCGCCATTACACCGCCATGACCAACATTATTGCGCCGGCGGTCGGGGGGGGGGGCGAATTTTCATTACGTTACCGTAGGTAATGAATTTTCATACGTTTTTACCACACTGCCACAGATAATACACTGATGTTACGTTACAGGTTGCAATAATGTTGGTAATTAATTACATACGGTTCTGAACGCGGAATAGAGGATTTATGATATTGGTGTAGATCAAGATATTTATTCGTCAATGTAAGCACATTACAATGCACTAATGAACGTCAGAGAAAAATAAAATACGTAAGTGTCGTGGAAAGTATGTGAATCGAGTGCGATTGGAACGAAGTTATGTTATTTAATTTTATTTCATTTTGACTTTTTCGTAAATTTTGTGGTTTTAATTTTGCATTTTTTTGAAATTTTAGAAATTTTGGATGATTTGGAAATTTTGGCTATTTTGGAAATTTTGGAAATTTTAGAAATTTTGGAAATTTTGGAAATCTTGGAAATTTTAGAAATTTTGGAAATTTTGGAAATCTTGGAAATCTTGGAAATTTTGGAAATTTTGTAAATTTCGGAAATTTTGTAAACTTTGTAAATTTTGTAAATTTTGACATTTTTGACATTTTTGACATTTTCGACATTTTTAAAATTCTCGACTTTTAAGGTTCTCGACTTTTTTCACTTTTATCACTTTGTCACTTCTCAATTTCACTACACTTCACTTCACTTTACTCTATTTTATATATTTTTTATTCCATTCCATTTTACATGTTTCTCAATCGTATGGGTGTCGCGTTTTCGTGACGTGACGCTTTTTCGTGACTTTTTTTCGCCTTGGCCGGATCCGCGAACCGTCCGATAAGGAACTTCGTTACAAAACTACCACCGGTTCTAAGTAGTTCTAACCCTACACCTCTGGCCCAAGAAGTATTATGACCGAAAAGAAATTCGACGGGACTTATTTTTTTCAAAACAGTAATACATTATTAGATCTTAAAGATACAAAATAAGGCGTAGTTCTTCAAGAAGACATATCAAAACAGGTTGAGAGACAGATAATGTACCTATTGTTTAATTATAAAGAAAAATAAATCCGAATCTGACTGCTTCACAAAACGTTTGATATGTTTATCTACACTCACATTGTAAGTTCTCTAAAACGTGTTCGAAAACGGTAGGCAATGCTAGCATTACCACAACCGATTTTACTATGATACGAGTAAGCTTTTTATCTGTATCAGTCACGTAATTTTAACTTTACATGCTCAAATATTGATGTGTTATGAGTTTTGATAACATAATGTACACCTGCACGCTCCCGCGCGGCCGCCGATACGCGCCCGCGCGACCGTCGGCACAATCGAGTTGGCCATGGCGGTGCAATGGCGGCCATTCTATGGTTTCCGAATAATGCATATAGGATAAATAATATGAGTGTAGATAAATCAGTGTATGCAACTGTACGTAATTAGGCCTTAAAACACTCGTGTGATCTTATTATGAAAACCACACTCATGTTTTAAGGACCCTTATTACGTAACAGTTACATAAACTACTATTTCCTACCTAAACGGTGTCCTATAAATGTTAGATGATTTTGTAGTAGTTTTTTGGTTTGGGCCATGCATCTTTGTACGCCATATATAGTCCTCGAACCTGCAATAACCCTTTGACATTCATGACATTTTCAAATATTTCTTAAGAGCGGGTAAAGGTAAATTTAAAGCATCGTGGACCTACGGTTCGAAAGTAAGATGGGGGGGGGGGGGGGGGTTGAAAAAGAAACTATCCTTTGTCATTTCTCGAGACCCATACTATCTCTATACCAATTTTCATCTACCACCTTCCAACCCCCTTTTCACCCCCACAAGGGTTTGAAAACTATCCTTTGACGTTTCTCGAGACTCAAATTATCTCCATACTCATTTCTATCTAAATCGTTTCAGCGGTTAAAAATTCTCCATACAAACTTTCAACCCCATTTTCACCCCCACCAGGGTTGATTTTCGGGATTAAAACTATATATTATCCTTTACCAGGACTCAAACTATATCTATACAAAATTTCATCAAAATCCGTTCAGCCGTTTTCACGTGATGCGCGGTCAAATAAACAGACAAACAGATAAACAGATAAACAGACAGACAGATAAACAGACAAACAGATAAACAGACAAAAATTCTAAAAATTGTTGGAACGTGTTCTGTTATCGATTCTAAGTATCCCCAGCCAACTTTTTTTCGATTATCTTCCATGTACAGACTTTCGACCCTCTTCAGCTTTATTATATGTATAGAAGATTATGTATTAATGGGACAATCTTACACAAATCAACCTAGTCCCACAGTAAGCTCAATAAGGCTTGTGTTGTGGGTACTAGACGACCATATATGTAATAGATATATGTAAATGAAGCCTCCTTCCTTCATTTAGTTTCTTTATATTTATGATCGAAATACTTACGTTTGAATTGACAGATTGAAATACGTGTCAATGTCATAGAAAAGATATTAATTCTAAATAACGGAATATTTGTGTGAATATGAAAATATAATAAAATAGATAGTGTAAATATGATAGAGATGGAGTATTAGCTCTAAATGTTGTTTCTCTTTTCAGGTAAGAGATTTATTTAAGTTTTGGATAAATTATGTTTTAGTTTGGTTTGTTGAATACATTCATTGTTCACAATAAAAACGTTCTCTTTTCAGAGCAACGCAATTGAGTTTTTATTTCGCTGTGTCCCTAACGGACACTATACACCGTGTACCACAATCATAATATAAAACAACATTTCTTCAGCTGATAAAAATATGGAAAAATTTAAGTTCGAATTTTTTGTGAAATCGATTGACGATCCGAAAACAAATGTGTGTTGCATCACGTCGATTACTACTGTGGACAACAATGTTTATTTGATTCCTCCGAACATGCAATCAGTAAGAATGCACGAGGCGATCATAAAGACGCCAGCTTATGAAAAAGTTAAACTTACTTTGCAAAAAAGACACGACAAGAGGCAAGTATGGATATCTATGACAGAAGAGTTAAGGCGTATTTATGTGGATGAAGATGGAAATATGCAATTTAACGGATATTTGTTAGAAGGGATTACACCTGAATCTCGGGCACAGGCTCCAGTTACTGGACTTACAGAAGAGGCTTTAACAAGGATTTTGGAAAACTTTGCCGAAAAAAAGAAGGGTACATCCAGGCAGCAAAACATAAAGAAGCTAACTGAAAAAAGTGTTTTAGACAAGTACACTAATAAAACGACTAACGCATGTCAATGGATGACGACCATTGAGACAGAGTGCCACCGTGTTGGTATAGAAGAGGATACTCAGAAAATTGAAGCACTTAGGTTGTTTTTGGAACATTCGTGTCTAGACTGGTACAGCTCAATGATAATTAAACATACAGTGGACTCGGACTGGACGACATGGAGAAAATTGTTTTGCGAGACTTATGCGGATAAAGGTTGGGCGCCGATCAGGTATGCAATGTTTTTTAGATATAGACAGGGTTCTTTGCTGGAATATGCTGTAAAAAAAGAAAGGCTTTTATTGGAAATAAATAGAAGAATGGACAAGTCAACGTTGATAGACCTCATTGCTACGGGTTTGCCAATTTTTGTAGCAGATAGGATAGACAGAGAAGATTTAAAGGAAACTGAAGATTTATTTAACAACCTTAGAGGTTTAGAACACTTGGTAGGTAGAAAGAACTGGGAGAAGAAGACTGTAAGTGTAGAAAATAAAATAAAAGAGAAAAATGGAAAAGACTATCACCCATGTCGAATTTGTGAGAAAGAGAATAAGGGCAGCCGTTTTCATCCTGAATCCCTGTGCTGGTTTAAAAATACGAGTAGAAATAGTGAAGGGGTGAAACGAGACCAACATCAAATAAAAACCGTTAACCATTCAGAGTTAGAGGTAGAATTAAATGAAATAGATCAAAAAAACTTATAATTCCGCCATTAATTAAAACTAAGTTAGTGTTAAATAACACTGTACAACTTCTTGGAGTTTATGATTCAGGATCAAATGTATCGTTGATTAATTCGAGATTATTGCGTATAAAAAATAAGTCGGTTAGTAAAATGGTTAAAAATGCTAACTTGAAAACGATTAATGGCGTTAAAACTCCTATTGGAATGGTAACTTTAAAGATAAAAATTTTTGATTTGGAATATGATGTTAATGTTTTTGTAGTAGATGAGACAAATTTTGACTATGATTTCTTGATTGGATTAGATTGTATAGCGAAATTCCACCTCGTCCAACATGACAACTTGGAAATTACACAAAACGCACGGATATTAGAAATAGAACATAATGAATCAGTAATGACTTCCGAAAATGTAGTTATGTCTCCTTGTATAACAGGTACCAAAATAGAACAAAAACAAAATATAAAAGTGAGTAATAATAAGGATGTAGGAATAATAGAGAAAACCAGAAATGAAACAAAAAATACATTCGAAATAAACTTTAATGAGCACATAGACGTTGAAAATTTTAATATTATGGTAAATCATCTGAATTCTCAACAGCAATCAGAAATAGATAACTTAATAAACAAATATAAGGAGCTTTTTGCAAAAGACAAATTTGATATAGGCACCGTAAAAGATTATGAGGCACATATTGACTTACAAATAGATAAATATTGTAGCAAGCGACCTTATAGGTGCACTATAGATGATAGGAAAGAGATTGAACAACAGGTAGCACAGTTATTAAAAAAAAAGTTAATACAGGAGTCTTACAGTCCTTTTGCCGCTCCGGTAACGTTAGCTTACAAAAAAGAAGATGGAAGGAAATCAAGGTTGTGTATAGATTTTCGTGACTTAAATAAAGTCGTGGTTCCTCAGTCACAACCTTTTCCTCTAATTGAGGATTTAATGACTAAAACAAGAAATTGTAAATTCTTTTCAACACTAGACATTAACTCAGCGTTTTGGTCAATTCCTATGAAGGTTGAGGATAGAAAGAAGACAGCTTTTGTCACTCAAGAAGGACATTATCAGTGGACCTGTCTTCCGTTTGGTCTAAAAACGTCACCGGCTATCTTCCAAAGGGTACTAAGCAGCATAATAAGGAAACATGGGTTATCAGATTTTACAGTTAACTACATAGATGATATTTTAATATTCTCGGAAACATTTGCCGATCACATAAAACACTTGTCGTCACTGTTGGAGGCAATTTCAAAGGAAGGCTTTCGATTGAAATTCTCAAAATGTAACTTCGCTCAAGATTCAGTAAAGTATTTAGGCCACGTAATACAAAATAATACAATCTCTCCGCTTAAAGATAATTTGATTGCCATAAGGGATTTTCCTATACCAAAAACACAAAAAAATGTTCGTCAGTTTTTGGGCAAAATAAACTTTTACGGAAAATATATTCCAAATATATCAGTAATATTAGATCCTCTACATAATTTATTGCGAAAAGGTCAAACATTTATTTGGTCAGAAGAATGTCAAGAATCTTTTGAAACTATAAAAAAACTACTTTGTTTAAAACCAATTCTAGCAATATTTGACCCAGACCTACCAATACACATTTATACGGACGCATCAATCCAAGGAATAGGTGCGATTTTAAAACAACCACAGGCTGATAAAGAAGAAAAACCTTGCGCATATTTTTCACGAAAATTAAATGAAACTCAGAAGAAGAAAAAGGCTATTTACCTAGAGTGCTTAGCAATTAAAGAGGCAGTAAAATACTGGCAATATTGGTTGATTGGAAAAAAGTTCACGGTTTTTTCTGACCATAAACCTCTCGAGAAAATGAATATTAAGGCTAGAACTGATGAAGAACTAGGAGACCTGGCATATTATCTTTCACAGTTTAATTTCGAAGTAGTATATTCTCCAGGAAGATACAACTTGGAAGCGGATTGTTTGAGTAGGAATCCGGTATTGGAAGCAGACGACAACCAAGATGAAATCTTAAAAATTGTAAACTTTATAAAAATAGAAGACATAATAAACGATCAAGAAAAAAATGATTATATAAAACAAAAGAAAGATAAACTAACGTTTAAAGATAAATTGTATTATAAAAATATTCGAAGAAGAGACAAAATCATTTTAACAGAGGAATTTTGTAGAAAGATTATAGAAAACACACATCAATATTACTGTCATATAGGCATACAACAGATGGAACATAAAATTAAACCTTTCTATGTAGCAAAGAATTTATCAAAACATATCAGGGATGTTTGTGACAACTGTGAAACTTGCATAAAAAATAAATCGAGAACAAAATATAAATTTGGATTAATGTCACATTTAGGCCCTGCTACATACCCATTTGAAATCATATCTATAGATACTATTGGTGGATTTGGTGGCTCCCGCTCCACAAAAACATATTTGCATTTACTTGTGGATCACTTTACAAGGTATGCCGTTATTTTGACTTCAAAGACACAGAATGCGAGTGATTTTATAAAGCTTGTTAAAAAAGTTCCTCAGGGCAATAGGATTGGTATGATTCTTTCGGATCAGTACCCAGGTATAAATTCAAGAGAATTTAAAGTTTTTCTAGAAGATCTAAACATACCTATAATATTCACCGCAGTGAATGCCCCATTTTCGAATGGTTTAAATGAGAGATTAAACCAAACGCTCGTGAATAAAATCAGATGTAAAATTAATGAAAGAAAGCATAAATTAGCTTGGACAACTGTTGCTCACGAGTGTACCCAAAGGTACAATGAAACTGAACACACGGTGACGGGATATTCTCCAAAATATCTATTAGAAGGACAAAGTGTAGATATTCTACCAATAGAATTGAAACAAAATGAAACATGTAAGAATTTATTAAGAGATAAAAAAATTGCGTTAGAAAATACCATCAAATCACATGATTATAATAAAAAGCAATTTGATATAAATAGAAAAACTTATGAATTTAAAGTAGGAGATTTAGTATATGTTGAGAACGGTAATAGGTTGAATAGAAAAAAACTAGATGAAATAAAAATCGGTCCTTATAAAATTATAGAAAAAATATCAAATTCAACTTACAAAATAAACACAGGTCACAGGAAGTTACAGTCAAACCTTTTTCACATAACTAAACTAGTTCCAATTTCAAGAGGAGAATAAACAAATTATACTTGTATAAATAAAAAAATAAAATACTTGCATATAGAAATATTATATAATTAATTTATATTTAGAAAAGGGGGGGGGGGGAGATGTAAATGAAGCCTCCTTCCTTCATTTAGTTTCTTTATATTTATGATCGAAATACTTACGTTTGAATTGACAGATTGAAATACGTGTCAATGTCATAGAAAAGATATTAATTCTAAATAACGGAATATTTGTGTTAATATGAAAATATAATAAAATAGATAGTGTAAATATGATAGAGATGGAGTATTAGCTCTAAATGTTGTTTCTCTTTTCAGGTAAGAGATTTATTTAAGTTTTGGATAAATTATGTTTTAGTTTGGTTTGTTGAATACATTCATTGTTCACAATAAAAACGTTCTCTTTTCAGAGCAACGCAATTGAGTTTTTATTTCGCTGTGTCCCTAACGGACACTATACACCGTGTACCACAATCATATTATATATATACATATAAATACTTAAATACATAGAAAACATCCATAATCCAGGAACAAATATCCGTGATAAACACACAAATAAATGCCCTGACCAGGATTCGAACCCGGGACCTCCTGCTTCATAGGCAGGGTCACTACCGACTAGGCTAGGAGGCCGTAAGAGGGCTAGGGTAGGAGGGCGTAGGAGGGAGCAATTGATCAGTTACTTTCCTATTTATAATATTAAAATGGGTCTATGGATGCTATATTTAGCCAGAGATTATACATATATAGACAGCCACAGTCTAAGAACTTTTTAAGGCTCCAAGACTGAAGCGCCATCTGAACGAGACCAACCAAAGCTGCCGTATACATAATGTAGGGCAGAGTACTCTCTCCCACTCAGTGCCATCTAGTAATTGATAGCTTAGCTTAGTTACTATTATAACGGTATTACTACGGAAACTTTGGGTTGGTCTCGGTCAGATGGCGTTTCAGATTTGGAGAAAGTAGTTTCTAGACTGTGGCTATCTATAAATGTATAGTCTCTGCCTTTACCTACCCAACGCAATCGCTCAGTATTTTAGGTCTATGTGATCACCGCGTTGTTAATGATTGCGCAATAAGGAGTAAACTAAGTTAATTATTTTCTATCATATCATAAATCTTGGACCGTTTAAGAAGCAACCATTACTGCCACCTAGTGGCACAAAAACTTAAATTAAAACCACATTAATATCACGACACTTAAATTATCATTGCTAACGTCGGCTTCCATACAATTTTTACTACTAAGCGATGATTGTCTGTCTGGATTTGTGTACCTTACATCTCTTTCATGGTAAATGGCAAAATATATTTGATTCTGAATCTTGAAGCAAATCAAATTATTTTGTTCAATATTTTTGCCAGATCTGGCCTCGGACACCGGAGGGTTTGGTCACTTTTTCTGAAGTATATGACATCTGAAAAGATAGATGTCATATACTTCAGAAAAAGTGACCAAACCCTCCGGTGTCCGAGGCCAGATCCGCGTCGCCGAGGTCAGCCGCGAAAGCTGAAGACGCCAGTTCAAATCTGGCCTCGGACACCGGAGGGTTTGGTCACTTTTTCTGAAGTATATGACATCTATCTTTTCAGTTTATATATAGTAGTGTAACTACTTAAAAAAAATTGCAAATCAAAAAATATTGAACAAAATAATTTGATTTGCTTCAAGATTTATATGACATCTATTTTCAGTTTATATATAGTAGTGTAACTACTTAAAAATTGCAAATCAAAAAATATAGATGGCAGCACCATCTCTCTCGCTATACCAGAATCACGTAAGAGATTCGGATAGGAGGTGCAAGCACGTACTGCGCATGCCCTTAGAGTATGGTCAACGGCGCCTAGCCGTTTCAAATTCAGAGATTGCATATACATGAGAAAATTTGTCAAATTCCGCCGTGACCGGGTGGTCAGGACGTCAGCCGCGAAAGCTGAAGACGCCAGTTCATATCTGGCCTCGGACACCGGAGGGTTTGGTCACTTTTTCTGAAGTATATGACATCTATTTTCAGTTTATATTTGATTCTACCTGCAATAAGATTTTATTTATCATTCGCAAGGTATTTAATTCTAATATAACAAAATGTTAGTGCTGGCGGCTACTCAAGGTTTTAAGGCATTATACGTATTACCATCAGTGCATATTATGCACAGTGCACAGAAACCTATATGCTTCGCAGAAACTTTTTATAATTCATAAATTCAATTAGGTAGTCTTCAGCCTTTTTTTACCTTAGTATGGCCAGAGACTTATTATTTATAGTATCTGGTATGGTCCAGCGGAATTGACTGCGTTTCAAGCATGTTTCGGCCCCACTAGAATTACTGAGAATCCGTCACGCACGATTAGTTTAGTTTTTGTGATTAAAAATCTCTTAACGTCTCGTATTTTAGGATTCTGCCTTAATTATGTTTGAGAAACCAATTTAAATCGATGTGATGCATTTTTATGAGTAAAAGGGCTTAAGCAACTATTCAAAGTACTGCCATAATAGTGTTTAAACACTTTAAACATTCTTCATACAAGACATGATGTTCGAAAGATCGTTGCAAATTATATTTCGTCAACTATACCTATTACGATTTAATATTACGCGCTACACTCACGGATAAAACGGGTCACCTAAGTCACCTTATCTAAAAAAATCTATATTAAGCGACTCGTTTTCATTGGCCATGAGTATAGGTACCTATAGGTAGTTTAAAAACTTAATTATTTAAAATGGGATGCTCATGTGATTTTAGTCCGATTCACTTCGCTGCTGATAATTATTATCGTAAAATGATTAAGATACTTTGAGCGAAATTCGACTGAAATAACGAGAGTAACCCATTTTAATTACGTTTTTTTTAAAGTATGAATTTCTTAAAAGAATAAATAACAGTGGATTTATTGTATTTTTGACCTGTCGCCAATTATGTTATTACTCGTAGCATAAAAGAGAACTATCATTTTTACGGAACCCATCCAACAAAGTCCACGCTTGACCGAACCTTTAGTTTTAAAACCACACTTAAGTGATCATCGGTAGACCCTATGTCCAGGCATTAAGGCTTTAATTAAGTTCAGTTAACAATGGACGACGGTTCATTAAATCCTATTCACTGCTATTATGTGCCGATGAGCCGCAGCCTTTGTCTTCGTGTTGTGATGGCTATTGACGACAACTCATTTGTTGTGTGCTTAATGGATGTAAGTCTTAAGCACCAAAAATTTATGTTAAGACAACGCATTGAGTTGAGTCTATGTATATCTAAAGTTATTAAAATGACACAAAGAACGAGCGAAGTTAATTCATTGCTAGCACGCCAATGTCTGCCCAATAGAAACTTTACTTAAAAGTTATCTAGGTTCGTATTTTATACAAATTTAGGACAGGCTTTTGATTACTAATTAAGTAAGAAACACTTTGAAACTTTGCACAAAAAAATTAAAGGTATGATGAATAAGAAAGAATAGAGGAAGTGCGATGACGAACTTATCCCTGTGAGTTACATTTTATGCATAAATAAGTTACGTTTTATTGTGTTGTGAGCAATTCATAGTTCAATAAGTAATGTTTACTTATTGTTCCACATGGCAATCCTGCCATTGCAAAGTTCCAGACTTCCAGCGTAGTAGATTCTATGATTTTGGTGTCTTTTAATGATAGCAACTGTAAGCTCATGATGTAAAATATACTCAACTGCCAAATGTATTAATTAGCACAGCCACACCGACATCTTCTCATCTCCCAGTTAATAAACATGTCACAAGTTTGTCACGCCATGTAATTTGCACGTAAGGACCTACGTGACTTCCTCTTCCCATTAACGCAATCAATTAATATTAATTGTCTGTTAACCACTTCATTAGCACTTAACGGATGTGATCTGCCACTGCAGCGCTTTGAAAGATAAGATCGGATAAGATAATAATTAACTTATCTGATTCTGTTAAACTTCTCTGGGCGACTTCATTTAAAGATACAAGATTCATAAAAACACAAAAGTATTAATGGTATGAAGGGTTCCAGTTAAAAGTTGTGTTTTAATGGTTTAATGCTAAAAATTATTATGCCAGTTAAAGTAGTATATTACTACATATTACTTATGCTCTAGGTCATACTTATGGGTGGTTAGGTTACCTTATATATCTATAGGTCATTTAAACTATTCAACTATTGACCTAAGCTCTGCTATATTCAACTATCCCTCACGATTGGCGAACATACAAATCATAGGCGTGTAAGCAGCTCCGGCGAGGACAATGGGGCATTCATTATCGCGTCGCCACATTATATTATTGCGCGCCGGTGGGGAGGGCGGGGTGCAAGGTATAAACTACATTAAATAATTTTAAACAAAAAAGAACCGACTTTACTTAACCTCCACCTTTCCAAAAGCAAATGCTCGAGCTGCTGTAAAAAATACTCAATTCACTATAGGTGTGGCTATAATATATAAATATATTGTTACGAGCCACAGGGTTCGTTGGATAGAAAACAGCCGTTAGGTAACGTTAAATAATTTATTGAACAAAAAGGAATCACTTAGGAACACTATTGACTTAAAAAAAAACACTAGGTAATTGACTAAAACACTATTCGCTTTAAAACAACTTGGGTTGACTCGCTAGTCACTTAATTCTCTCCGATGTTTATCGCTTTGTATCGCAATCGAAACTGCCCGTGTCCGCTCCGGTCTCCTTTTATATACGTGCGATAGGTTTTCCAGAATGTTCATAGTAGGTATACAGGTTGGTAAACAGTAGGTATCGAGAACATTCCGGGCCGTACTAGAACATGGCCCTCTCTGTCTAGCGTATAACTAGCGAAAAGCGATGCCTCTCACACATTCTCGATTGTTCCAGAGATATGGTCGGTTAGTGTCATCGCCTTCGCTTGTGTAGGCCGTCCCTTTCACTTCCTTCTGGAATGTTCCGGAGACACGTTCGAGTATAATCGTCTCTCTCGCTTCCACGCACAGGCTGTCCTGCTCACACACCTGCTGGAATGTTCCGGAGACCAGAGGGGTGTAACTCGGCCTGAAACGGCCTGAAAATGGGTTTTCAGGAAGTAGTGCCATATGATTGTTAGTGGCCTGAAACGGCCTGAAAACATGGCAACATTTCAGGCGCCTGAAAACGGTGTTAACTGGGAGTCATTTTTGATTCCCTGATATGTGTTAGGGCTTCCCCTGAAACGGCCTGAAAATGTGTTTCAACCTGCTGAAAACGCCTCTAACTGACTGAAAAATAAAAAAAACGTTCCTTTGATGCCGTATTTAACCCGTCTCCGTAACACTATGTATAAAAAACAAAAAAAAAATCAAAAACAAAGATCCCGACGAATTGATGACCTCCTCCTTCGAAATCTTGAAGTCGGTTGAAAAAGAAAACGGCTTTTGTTTTAAAAAGATGACAAAGAAATCGGCTAATTTTAGTTGATTGGCGGGCCAGCGGCGCTTCTTTATAATGGATCTCAAGAAATTGATTTGTAATTTTGCGTATCGTCTGTTTTTATTTTTGTTGGAGCAAGGGAAGAGGTTTTACGATAGTCTGTGTCTGTGCCAATTTGAAAACGTTTTCACATTTTTAGTAGGTGTGGTAAAGCGATATTTTTGAAGAGCTTAATCTCCATCTTCGAGCACTAAGCACTGTGCTTGGACGGGTCCGCGACGTCGTGCTGGTGGTGCGTCACTAACTAGCAATAGCTGTTAAAATATTAGTATGAATCATAATAATTCAAATGTAATTACAACAGTCCTATTGCGAAGACAATTTTATTACGGCATATCTTCAACTTGAATAACTAAGAAGCAGAATGCGATTGAAATACGTGCCAAAAATTGGGCACGACCGGGATTTGAACCCGGGACCTCTCACACCCAAAGCGAGAATCATACCGCTAGACCATCATGCCACATATAAGGCTTCTTGAAAAGTCTGCTTTTCTTAAGATTGGAGCACTTGAACAAACATTATGTAGTACCTATAGCTGTCACCTCACAGCTGTATTTAATTATTGCGAATATCACCGCTGAAAAAAAGCCATACAAGGAGATCAGTTTGAATTGTCTTTGAGTGCATTTCTTTGCTGTTATTAATTAAATTATTTTAATTTCTATTAAGAATTATTGCAACAAAGCGCAATGGAGTAGTTACCTACTCAACGCGCAATGTAAACGGGTCACTTTTTACGGAAATTATTTTCAAAGTGATTATATACCTATTTAATGAGATCTGCTCATATGACTAAGTTCTAAGCTTGAGGTCAAGCGGAAGAAATAATATTCCAAAATCATTTCTTAATTATTTGTCACATGGATTCTTACAGAACTTGAACATAAAGTCAGTTTTATCAGTGAACAACCAAATCATAGGAATAGTATTAGCTCAAGCAAAATTACCACATTTTTGCGGGTGTTCATATATATAGTATCATTAGTATCGCAGGTGCCATACAAGATATATGTTTTACAGTAAGTCAAAGCGAATGAGATTTGACGTAACTATACAAATTTATATATTTTATCCAATGAAAACTTTACCAATCACAACTTTTTTTTAATTGCGGGAAATTACGTATTGGGTCATATTCAATGCCGGAGAAAAGGTGAAGGGATTACTGTCAGGGGAATATCGGGACCGTTTTTGGAAGCCATGTTTGTATAGTCACGAACTCGGATTGTTGAGCCACTTGCCATTGTTCGTAATGTAGCCGTGTAATAAATGACCGATGTAACTGACAGTTGACAGCTAGTCGGTAACATCGGTCATTCATAACAACGGGATAATCGTTTACGCTTCAAGATGGCTGCTTCGTCTTTGGAATAGTTTTTTGTTTTTTGCTCATTTACGTAGTTCAGTGTGTAATATTGATAGCTTATTGTGCGGTGACCTAACGAACAAGTGTGCAGCTAATGAAAAATTAGTCCCAAAACGCGAGTTGTTAGGGTCCTACTGGGACGTTGAAATAAGAGAGGACTGTATCAAGATAGGCTGGTTTATTCCGCCTTAGTTACATGGAGAATCCCGGCCAAACAATTATAAAGAAACTAATTCCGGGTGTCGTCCGTTGCCGACGGAGTAGGTTAAGCCGAGTGTCGTCCGCGGGTCGCTCGCGGTCCGCGGTGGTGACGTCGCGTTCTGCCTGCTCCCCGCACGTCTCCTCCCGTGCGTATGTCCAGCTCTCAACATGCTGCCCGGGTTGAAGTATGTGGAGGAAGACTTCAAAAATCTGGAAGGGGACAGATGTTATTAAAGGCTCTCCTAATGGTTCCTCTCCTCGTTCTTAGTTCCGCCACCCTACTGACTCCATCATTGCCATGATACAGCTGTGTTACGCGCCCTAGAGACCATAGTAAGGGTGGAAGTGCCCGATCCTTTATCAGGACCAGCGATCCGAGTTTCAACTCTTTGTTCGAGGTTTGCCACTTCAGTTTCTGCTGGAGCAGGCCGACGTATTCGACCGAGAATCGGTTCCAGAAGTGCTGTCGTATGAGCTGGATGCGCTTGAATCATTCAAGGCGATTGATGTTCACATCAGACACTTGTGGCTGAGATATAGACATAAGTGAGCGTCCTATTAAAAAGTGAGACGGAGTGAGAGCCGAGAAATCGGAGGGATCAGTGGAGAATGGGGTAAGAGGACGAGAATTCAAGACTGCCTCAATTTCGGCGAGGCAAGATGCCATCTCTTCGTACGTGAGATGAGTGGTCTGAAGTAGTCGCTTAAGGTGATGCTTTGTGGAGCGAACGGCCGCTTCAGCCAGACCGTTGAAATGAGGGGTATAAGCCGGAATGAATTTAAATTCGATGCCTTCCTGCGCTACCTGACCTTCGAGATCTGACTGAACAAGAAACTGAGCTAATTCATTACAAGCACCAACGAAATTGGTCCCGTTGTCACTTGTGATGGTCAATGGTAGTCCACGACGAGATACAAAGCGCTTTAAAGCGGCAATGTACGCTTCACTAGACAGAGCCGTGACGAGCTCGATGTGGCAGGCTTTGGTCGAATTGCAGATGAAGATTGCCAAGAAAGACTTAATAAGTTTACAACCTCTACCTTTTCGATCTGCTATCAGCACTGGCCCGGCGTAGTCAACACTACAATGTAAAAAAGGGAACTCTAGCTCAGTTCGTGATGTTGGTAACTGCCCCATGATGGGTTGAACCGTTTCAGGTTTAAAACGAAAACAGCGTACACATTTGTTTACGGTGTTTTTTGCAAGGTTTGTGCCCCCTAAGGGCCAATAAATTTGTTTAATCGTTCCTAAAAGGAGTCGGGGTGGGGCATGTTAATGTTTAATATGAAAATATTGAAAGATGACTTTAGTTAAATGATGTTTGCTACATAAGATGATAGGATGCTTTGTATTATAACAATAAGGCGAATTATCAAGCCTACCACCAACTCGCATAATATTATTTGCATCTAAGAATGGCGTCAATGAAATTAAGCGATTTTTATTAGGTAACGGCTTACCGGTTTTCAGAAAAGCATATTCGTCAGGGAACATTTCTAGCTGTGCCTTTTGCGTCATTAAATTTGATGAGTTTTGAAGTTCTTGAACTGAAAGGTTGCCAGTTAATTTAGTTGTCTTATTGCGACAATTATGGTTAAACCTTAGCACGTATGCTAGTATATTTTGCAGGTTAGTAAACCTAGACTTGTTTTTGATTAAGTTAGAGATGCAATCAGTGTTACATTCATCATTAAGCGCCAAAGAACAAGTAATCATTTCAGGTAGATCGTGCTTCTCGTTAGTGTGAGGTGTTTTTGGCCATTTGGATTCATCTTCAAACAAGAATGCTAGCCCTGACCACCACAAAGATGAACCGCTGATGTGGTCAGCCTTCAGCCCACGAGAAACAAGATCCGCCGGATTGTCCTTCGACGGTACGTAGCTCCACGTGTGACCTACTGTGCTCTCTTGGATTTCGTGAACTCTGTTACGAACAAAACTTTTAAGATGGGTTGGTGGTGCGGTGCACTTAACTACCCCAGAACGATTGTAGAGTCACACCAGAATCTACATCCACTGATTTGTAGAGTCAATGAGTTTATGACTTTGTTGCACAGTCTTGCAGCCATCAAAGCCCCACATAATTCAAGACATGGAATCGTAGTTGGCTTAATTGGAACGATCCTGCTCTTGGAAGTCAACAGGTGCACCTGAATTGAACCTGTCCTATCAATTGAACGAATATACAAACAGGAACCATATGCACGCTCTAAAGCGTCTGAGAAGACATGAATTTCATTTGTTGCCGAGTCATCAGCGACTACCCAACGAGGTACCATCAAATGGTTAAGAAGAGGCAAAGTGTTAACAAACGAGAACCAGATTTGCTTGATTTCCTGTGAGACTTCTTGATCCCAAGTGCATTTTTCAATCCAAAGCCTCTGCATTACTATTTTAGCCTCGACAATACAAGGGTTAACTAAGCCTAATGGGTCAAATATTTGGCTGATGACGTTTCGTAATTTTTTCATTAAGTTCGATGCTGATAGAGAAAGACAGCATATCCGAATCACAAATCCAATGCAGACCTAGAGTCTTTGAAGAGACATTGTTTTCGGTGTTTGAAATGTCCAGAACATTATTTGTTTCTGAACTAGGCGCTATTTGCTCCAGTATGTACTTGTTGTTCGATTGAAATTTTCTTGAATGAAACTGTGCTGATTTTAAAGTGGATGTGACACCCTTGCACAGTCTGATTGTGTCCTCGATAGTCGATGAGCCACTCAAATAATCGTCTACGTAAAAATCCCGCTTGATCGACTCCTTGACGTCACTATCGATGGCACTAGATGCCAATGAAACCAAACATTTGGTTGCTAGGTACGGCGCCGAAGCTTGACCGAAACTAACCGTATTAAGGGTGTAGGTTTTCAGAGGCTGAGAAGAATCATATCGCCAAATTATCTGTTGAAGAGAGCGTTGAGAAGGATGAAGATCAATCGCCCTATACATTTTCTCGACATCACCAGTTACTATGTACTTGTGCTGCCTGAACCGCAACAAAATGGAGTACAAGTCTTCCTGAACGGTTGGCCCGACCATTTGAATCTGGTTAAGAGACACACCTGTACGGGAAGGTGCTGATGCGTCGAAAACTGTCCTCAACTTTGTCGTGAGGCTGGACTCACGAAGCACACCATGATGTGGAAGAAAAAAATTCACCTGTGATTGAAGACAGCTAAGCGGAGACTCCTTGTTCTCAGTCATATGACCTAAGTGCTCGTACTCCCGCATAAAGTCCATATACCGTTCCTTAAAGATTGGCTCTCGAGTAAACTTACGCTCTAAAGACAGGAAGCGGCACTTTGCCCTTTGGAAAGAGTCTCCTAAGACGGCAGGATCTTCTTTCAGCGGCATGGTGACGATAAACCGGCCGTCCTCGCTGCGAGTAGTAGTGCGGTAGAAGTTCTCCTCACAGGCACGTTCCTCTGGTGATAAGGAGTGCTTGGTTGCGACGGTATCTAGCTCCCAGAAACGAGTCAAGTCTGGGTTAGGTTCCGCTTGCGCAAAATGGCAAATCGGAGAAGAAGAAGATGACTTATGACGGACGATATTCCTAGTCACCAGCCAACCCAGTTTCGTTTCAAACAATTTAGGTTGCTTTTTACCTAACTCGATACAATTGCCGCCTAAGATAGACCAAAAAATGTCGCCCCAACTAAGATGTCTATATCCGACGGTACATTAAAAGAAGGGTCAGCCAAAAAGATTCCCTTGGGAAGAGAAATATGGTCTATGTTGAAATAAGAGGCTGGCGTTGGTTTTGTAATTTGTTTTAAAATGAAACAGTCTACATTGAAGCTATAATCTTCATAACACGACATGATTGTAAGACTGCAAGACTGTGCCACTTGTGACGTTTGATTATTGATACCTGTTAACGTGGAGCTGACGTCACGCCGCAGCAAAGATCCGGCTCGAAGGACCAATGTTAGGGTCCTACTGGGACGTTGAAATAAGAGAGGACTGTATCAAGATAGGCTGGTTTATTCCGCCTTAGTTACATGGAGAATCCCGGCCAAACAATTATAAAGAAACTAATTCCGGGTGTCGTCCGTTGCCGACGGAGTAGGTTAAGCCGAGTGTCGTCCGCGGGTCGCTCGCGGTCCGCGGTGGTGACGTCGCGTTCTGCCTGCTCCCCGCACGTCTCCTCCCGTGCGTATGTCCAGCTCTCAACACGAGTAACCACCCTTTAGTTGAACAAACGGTTGTCCGGGGTCCCGGCCACCCACGTGTTTGTAAGGAGGCTATCACTATCACTTTACAATCAACAAGGCCTTAACCGAACAACGTTGCTTTTAGTTTATTTTACGAAAATGAATAAAATCCTAAGTGTACCTTGACATTGGCAGAATTCACCTCTCTAAAATAGGCGAGGAGTAAAAGTCATTAATTAAAGGAAAAAAAAAATATATAACACGGCTAAATTACGAACAATGGAAAGTGGCTCAACAAATCGGGGTTCGTGACTGTACATGAGGACGCTCATCCATATCTCTGTTATAGACTTTCTCGCTCCACGCTTCTGCCTTGCACGGAACCCTAAAGGAAATGTGCATCTCATGCGCACTTTATAGCGGCGATTTGTCTGCACCTTAGACACTCGAATACGACCATTTAAGGGCTCCGTACACATATTTCTGACCGGCAAGGGCATGAAACGCATACTAAGACCGTGTAGCGAGGAATTAACTTTCGAAATTTAATATAAACATTTTCTATAGAATAGTATGGAGATTTGCATTGAAATTTGGTTACAGCCTTTAATTTATGTTTTTTGCTGTCCCTTAGTTTAATTGTCAGCTTTGTACGGTCCACATTCCGCTATTGGGCATAGGGCACATGCGCCCTAAATCAGAGGTACCTTGATTAAGTTTACCTATTGGAGTTGCCGTATAGAGTCCAAGAGAGACCTCTCTTCTCTTCTCTTTGTCGGTCCCTCATTACTGAGGATCGTGGCCACTTGGTTTGGCGGTCCTTGTGATTTGTTTCCATTGGTCTCGATCTCTCGTAGCCCTCACCGCTTGATGGAGTTTGCCTGAGGTGACCTTCTTAATTTGGTCAGTTCCTCTGGTTGGCGGGGGGGTTCGAAGAGAAACCTATATTGAGCAGTTTTTTTAAATACCACAACGGTAGCAAACAAGTATACGGCCCGCCTGATCGTAAGCAGCTATCGTAGCCTATGGACGCCTACAACTCCATTGTGCTTGAGTACAGGCGTAGTCCTATTTTGTAAAATAAACTAAAATCCCGCTCATTAGGCTAGATCCAAATTTGTGTCAGCAAAATATACTTTAATGGTGTACATTTAAAGCCTATCTTCCCATAATACGGAACGTTTATTAGGAGGTTAGCCGGGTATAACTCAGCAATAAAATAGGAACACAAAACTGAACAATCAACTCTGATAGTAAAGGAATGTTGCTTACAATTTTATTGTAATTAGATCTGTAATTAGTTGAGCAGCGCTGCCCAGATAGATGAACAAGTTTATAATTTATTGGAAACGTATGGTAAAGGGGAAAATTAACCGTACGTACCTGATATAATAGTTTAAAAAAAAAGGTTAACGATCATATGATAATTTTTTAACCTTTCAGTATACAGGGTGTCTCATTCAAATCGGTCAGTATGGGAAAGTCTGAAACTATAAGACATACGAAGATCTGTTCTGAGGAACCATGTCATCGATTTTAATAACAAGAAAAACTGCATTCATGCATTTAAAAATAACATCCGTACTCCGTTCGGGAATCGAACCCGGTTGTTTTGAAAAAAAAAAAACCTACACTATTTCTATTTAGATATCGATTGTGTAGGTCTTAAGCAGTAAATGTCTGCATGAAACATGATGTCTAAAATGAATAAAATGCATTGTTTCCACATACTTTAATTTATTTTAGTAGGTGCTCGAAGTCACCACGTTTACAATATTCACCAAGTTCAGGTATTTAAAATTGTCTCTATGGTTGTTTGTACCTCTTTGCTGGTGTTGCAACTTGATACATACACCGCTTTACATACATATGACATTGGCATTGCATTAAACCATTCCGGAAGTTTTGTTGTCTGCGATAATATGTATGAATGCAGTTTCTCTTGTTATTAAAATCGATGACATGGTTCCTCAGAACAGATCTTCGTATGTCTTATAGTTTCAGACTTTCCCATACTGACCGATTTGAATGAGACACCCTGTATTATATGAAAAGTAAAGTAGAAATATTATGTATTCTCCTTTAGTAATCACGGTGTAAGTTGGAGTTAATAGTTATGTTCATTACTGAAAATTCGAGATAGTTTCGTAAAGAAAGAATCATAAATAATGTCTTGTGTATAGTCATTGGTTTTGATAATGTTAGGATGACATTTTTGTTCGTTTAATTGGAACCTTGGCAGGGCCATGAATGTTGAAGTTAGCATGAAGCCTATTACCCAAACAAATGTCACAAGCGATAGACTAGCTCAACGACGAACCGGAAGGCGCAGCGTTGGTAGACCCCCCACAAGGTGGATTGATGACCTGGTAAAGGTCGCGGGAGTCCACTGGATGCGGGTGGCGCAGGACCGGTCATTGTGGCACTCTTTGGGGGAGGCCTATGTTCAGCAGTGGACGTCTTTCGGCTGATATGATGATGAGACTAGCCCAAAAGTACGGTCATGAGAGGTCGTGAGGTCAGATATTAAATTCACTGTGCGCTAAACGCGTCAAATGCGTGTAAACTTTAGGAGTGTGTGGGCTGTTCTCTTGCCACAGTAGTGAGCTTACTGTTAAATTTTATTGAGTTTAGATTGTCTTTCGATTGTTGTATTTACGAGTTGTATTTACGGCTTTATGTGTGTACCGTATTGTTTAGAGGTAACGCCAATACTTTGGTGTTTTTGCCACGGATTATGGAACACGTTTATAGCAATCCATATGTATACCTTACCCAGATAAGTGGGAAAATATTAGCTTCTTACCTGGCCCTATAGCTCAATATACTATCTTGTAACTATGTATACAACTATAATTTTAAACAAAAAAGAACCGACTTCACTAAGCATCCACCTTTCCAACACCAAATGCTCGATCTGATGTAAAAAAATACTCAAATCACCATAGGTGTGCCTATAATAGGTGAAGAGTTCCCTCGATTTCTCCAGGATCCCATCATCAGATCCTGACATGGTTACAATGGGACCAACTGTGAAGTATACGCTTTCAAACAAAAAAAGAATTTTCCAAGTCTTCGAATAATCGGTGAACATACATAAAAAAAATAGCAAAAACAAAGATCCCGACGAATTGGTAACCTCCTCCTTCGAAATCTTGAAGTCGGTTGAAAAGGACTGATATATCACTTAAACAAGTGGGTGTTTCTGCTTCATTCAATTTAGGAATTCATAAGGTAACATGGTCTGGAAATCGGCGTACTAGAACGTAAGTGTTACGTATAATATAACAGCCTTAAGGAGCGGAAAGAGAATATCCTTTATGCGCCAATGAGGCGCCCGGTGTGAAAAGTAGTTTAGGTCATTTTGTTAGAAATTGGTCATACTTACAAAGAGCTCAAAGAGGACCCAGTGTGTTGACGATAAGGGACTCTCTTATTCGCCGTCAACGCAGTGAATCCTCCTTTTTGTAAACGGTCGGCAACGCGCATGTGACACTTCTGGAGTTGCAGGCGGACGCCTGGTATACGCTACGGTAGCTGTTTACCATCAGGCGGTCCGTATGCTTGTTTGCCACCGTCGTGGTGTAAAAAAAATATTTTTCTGTGCTTATGGTTTATGTACCTAAAACCTAAAATGAACTATCGCGAAGTGAATCGACCACTCATACAAGTCAAACACAATAGCTCCCTGCATTTGCCTCGTGCATTGAAGCCAGCCATAACCGCTCCGACGAGCCTAACTATGGACCAACTTTACAGCCGTTTAGCCATAGTGGACAAATTGTGGTTGCCTTACTCGTAAGGGTTTCAATAGCTATTGTCAAACATATTATAGAATTGACTCATTATGTATGTGGGTATGTGGGAAATAGGACTGTTTGGTTCTGTTTCGCGCGCGAAGGCGTATGACGTATAGTGACGTCGATATAGACGGTATGTGTACAGTCGACTACAAAGATATGTATGCACTTTTTCAACTTATAGCGTTGTAATAAGGTCCATTAGTAGATACATCTCTTTGTAGTCGACTGTACATAGTTTAAATCTATTAAAATTGTTCAAAGACTTCAAAATTTGGACAAATTTTAAGATTTTTTAAAGAACGTAACAAACATGTGATAAAATTCCCGTTTTCATATTTTAGTGTAAAATAAATTATATTTTAGTGTAAAATAAATTATATTTTAGTGTAAAATAAATAATTATTAAAGAGGGCGATTATGCAACCGTGACGTCACAGTTAATATAATTTAGTTAGGCGCGTTTGAGCGGAATATGCGAATGTCAGTAGGGAATGCTCCCGGTTCTGATTGTGTATGGCGAGAACCGGGAATTCCCGGTTCGCGTACTGGATTTCTATAGAAAACGAGTACCGGGAGCAAACCCTAAATGTCAGACTTTGGCTCTCGTTTCACTCAGTGAAGAAAATTCATCATACCTACATGGGAGACTCATCATGGATTTCATGATGTACTTATAATTCTGTTTCACATTTCGTTTGGGACAGCATTGAAGTATGTGTGCAGCGCAGCGTTGCAAAATAGAGAAACTGCATGGTTATGTCACTCATGATGAGTCTCATTGGTCGTTCTCTTAACAATAAGGTCAGGATCTGATGCTGGTACCATATCTTCTTCTTCTTCTTCCTAGCGTTATCCCAGCTATTGCCAGGGTCCGCTTTCACGACATTCAGCCATCGCTTCTTCCCAAGTAACACATCAAAGCAGTATAACGGCCGTCTTACAGCATATCTGTATGCTTTTAGCATTTTGAGTTCGTTTTATAGTAGCATTATAAACGTTTATAGTGCTGATATAGCTCTTAAATGGGCACAAATTACCCAGCTTCAGATCCTATATAGGTTATTTAAAAGCATTACAGGCGTATTATGTCTGCGCTATTAGCATTATCGTTGTCATGGAAAGTGCCAATCGCATTAAAGATGCATTAGTACGCTCTATTAAGTTGCCAACCGCATTAAAAAAGCATTAATACGGCCAAAAAACTTGCTAATCGCAGTAAAGAAGCATTAGTACTCTCGATTAAGTTGCCAATCGCAATACTAAAGCATTATACTAGCATAAGAGTGTAGTAAAATAAACCTTACGTCAATGCAAAAACGTCTCTAATACCGACAGAACAAATGTTATAATACAATGAACGTTGTGATTTAACTACTTTGTCTCGCAATATAAAATGGACGAAGACGGTACAAAAAACTGAATGAGTGACATGTCATATTTGTTTGCATCGTAACAAAATTTATAAAAGTTTTTGACTCTTTTACGTTATTATATCCTTCAAATATTACTGCGCAATGTAGTTTACTGTAAATGTGTATATAAGTTTCATTGAAAATTTTCACGCGCCTTTGATTTATTGTGGTTTTGCTATAAAATATTATAAAAAGATATGCGTCAAATAAACAAAACCATTGTGTAATCCTCGTATAGAACGAGTTTTGCATTATTAACATAATAGTGTTGGTTGAGCAGTCTTAAATTAAGTTATTTCATTATTATATAGGTATTTTCCTTGTATAAATAGGTCCACGTGATTTTATTTTTAGGTTATAAATTATTTACAAAATGGCGTTGGTCTATATAGGCGGAGAGCTAGCCACCTCAGATATGACACAATAATGCGAGCAACCAAACCCCTCTAGTCAGTTTGGTATACTATGCTTATTTCTAGATCTGGACATCTGGCAGCTTTAAAGTGGTGGAGGTCAAAGAATGCAAACCATTTCAAGAAAACAAATCCTAGAGATCTGGGTTTGATGCAATATTATGAGAAACTATACAAATACTATACAATATTAATAGAAATTATACAAAAATTTATGTTGAGGGAAAGCAGTGCCAAACGATGTATAATATACTTCATAGTTTGTCACCTACTGTTCTTGTTTCCGTAATAATACACAATATTTTTTGATGAATATTGAAGTAAATATAGGATACTATATTGTTTAAAGCCGTTACTGATAATATGATAAACTATATAAATCATTAGAAAACTAAGGGAATCAGATCTAAGGTCGTTGGCGCCAGGGAGCCCCTTAAAATATAGGCCCTGTCCTTTATAACTGAGACAACTTCGGCAGTTTTTACCTAGTTTGGTATTACTATTTTCCAATTAAAACATTTTGCTAGTCTGTCACTGTGACCTCCACCCATTAAAAGCTGCCAGATGCCAGGATCTAGCAATAAGAATAGTATAGCAATCTAACCAGATGGGTTTTGTTGCTCTCATTATTGTGTCATATCTGACGTGGCTAGCTCTTAGTCCAATAGCAGCTCAGTGACCCTTAAAAAAACCTTATTAATGCCTACAGCATTACACGTGAATAATTATGCTTTTAAACAACATTAAGCATTATATACTACTTAAAATTGCTATTGTAGACCCTAAGGCACTAAAACAGCTAAAATCTGTATAGGGGCTGTTCATAAATGACGTGATCAATTTTTGATGATCCCCCCCCCCCTAAAATCATCCAATCCTCCCCCTGCCAAATAAAGTGACGTCATTTAAAAAAAAATGCATTTTTAGCTTAATTGTAAAATAAAAAACTATTTAGTAGATAATATTTTATAGCATTAAAAGTTTATAGAAACACGAATTTCATTCCTTTTTTTACACATTGAAGCACTTTTTAATGATGCGAGAGATGATGTGATATTGTAGAACCTAAGGCACTAAACCACATCGAAGCATTAGTGTAGCAAACCAAAACACAACTATACTGCATTCAGCTGTACAGTTGCATTTTGGTTCGCTGCACTAAAACTAAAGGCTTTAAAAAAGCATTTACATATGCCATTGTACAACCGTTATACAGCTTAAAGCATTATGTGATGCTATTGTAGAACCTAAAGCACTAAAAACAGCTGAAAGCTGTATACCGGATTTACGTGGCATTATAATGGCTAATATTCATGCTCATAAACAGCATTAAGCATTTATTTATGCTATTGTAGAACCTAAGGCACTAAACCACACCGAAGCATTAGTGTAGCAAACCAAAACGCAACTGTACTGCATTCAGCTGTACAGTTGCATTTTAGTTCGCTGCACTAAAACTAAAGGCTTTAAAAAAAGCATTTACATATGCCACTATACAACCGTTATACAGCTTAAAGCATTATATAATGCTATTGTAGAACCTAAAGCACTTAAGTGCTTTTAAACAGCTGAAAGCTGTACAGTTGCGTTGTGGTTTGCTGCACTAAAGCTAAAGGCTTTACAAAAGCATTTAGATATGCCATTATACAACCGTTATACAGCTCAAAGCATCATATAACGCGACAAGTTGCTCGGTGAACGTATATAAGAGTTTATACGGTCCTTAAGTTCGAAATAAGTTAACTATTCATATGTTATAATGCTTCCTGTGTTACTTGGGTTTGGTCTGGTACCATGCCGTGAATAAAATCGCGCTGTACAACCGATTCCTTACATGACACGACGCCATGCCGTGAATAAAATCGGCAAGCTCCGTGCATGTACCGATGACAGGATAGCTTACAAAAGCGCTCCATTGTGCGCGCGCGCACGCGCCCGTGACCTCGCTAGGGTTGCCAATTCGCTGGCCCAATATAACAGGGTTTTATTTTTGACATTGTCATAGTGACACTAAGTCTAAATTTAACTACCCTGAAAATGTAACATTGAACCCTGAAATTGGGCCAGCGATTTGGCAACGGCGCTTAGTTGACAGTTGTAATTGCAATAAATGCAATTTTATGCAAATTATTGGTAAAACGTAAACCATAGTCATTTAAAACATTTTCTATTTTATAGATCAAAAGAACTACAAAAAGTAATTTGACAAGATATACCGGTGACGTCACTGCTCATTGGTATCGCACGTGATTTCTTATAAATCTCCATAGTTGCATTTAAGTCATCGTTTTGACAGTCAAAACAGATCTGTTATAATAATAACTACTACAATATTAACCAGTTTATTTATTATGTAATGGTTAAATAGTGTTTTATACCAATCAACGAGTATCATCGACTGTCGATACCACCTTTTCTAGACCTGATTACAATTTTATTCATTTTAAGTAGCAACCCTAGGTTATCAATAAGGCGGGGCGTCTCTAGCGCATGCCTTTAATTATATTGATTATAGGTGTTTTATCAATTTTAACTATTATGTAAGGATGACACGTCCATGAACTCGTTCGACAAAACTTTAAGTATCAGTTTATAAAAGCTGGTATAAATTATATTCTTTTAACATTTAAATGTGTACCTACACAAATGTGTCTTGTAACTTTTACATTAAATTTAACAAAATATTTGGGGAGCAGCGTTGCTGTTTACCCTAAAGCACAGATTCTACCTAATTTATTTAGAAAGCAGAGTTCTATTATTAGGGACATACCTACCTAGTTAGTTTTATATTTGTAAATTAATAATTTTATGAATGAACCAATTTGTGTCCACACCTATTCGTGAAGTGATTATAGATATAGTGGACGGCGTACGAGACCAATTCCACAGAAAAACCGCAAATCGATGTACAGTTTAGCCATTTGGCACACGCATACTAGTCAAAACAATTTATTTGACCCGCAGTTCTAAAAAAAATCCTTATGAGGGGAGTGCTGAGTCATATTTTTTTGTATGGATTTGTTATGGATATATTATGTATATTGAAGGGCCTTTTGAGGTGATTCTAAATTTATACCTCATCATTACACTTTAGGCATTTTTAAAAATTAAAGCAAAAATAATTTTCAAAACATACCAAGTTTGCTCTCCGCATCCAAATAAGATATGGCTGATTTTTTTTTGTACAATATACCACAAATGATACGTGATAGGGCTTGTTTTCCTCCTCAAGGGTCAACGTCAAAGATCCTCCATATACCAAGATCGGTCTTATCACGGTCTTGTAGACCCTAATCTTAGTTCTTCTGCTGATGAGCTTGGACGTTAATATTTTGTGAAGGGCTGCTGAACATCTTAGGGCATTCTGGATACGAATGTCGATTTATTCTTCTCTCCGGTTGGTGTTCGTTATTGTGCAACCGAGATACTTGAAGGTTGCATGTGTACCCACTAAAACAAAAAATAGATTTTGGGTTTTATGCTTCATATAGACGAGGCAGTCTAGGTACCTTATTGACAGGCAGGTTATTATAAGAAAATGTATGCCTGTAAAGACATGTGTTCTTTCACAGCTATCTTGAAAATTTAAGCACAAAATACTTGGAAATTTTGTGCTATAATAAAAGGCCATTTCGCAGTAATACGCGTAACCAACCTAAGTTCACAGTACTTTCAATTCAACTCAGCATCATATTAGGCGGTCGCCCACGACACTGTTTCTATTCCAAAATGTCTATATTTATACGAGCTTTCCACTGACTTACGGCGTTTTGGCCAGGCCAGTAGGATAGCCATCTGTTCGCACTAATGCCGATCCTATCGGGCTGAGTTACGATAGACACTGTGTAAGAATCACTTGGCTATAGAACGGCTCCAGGAAAACCAGTATAAATATGACCTTGTGATCGGTAATAGTTTTTCTAAACAGTCAAACTGAATAAACTAGATAACGTAGTGGTATTCTGTATAAGCTACTTTCATACTTTGACTACGATAACGCAGGGGAATGTTGACGTAGAAGTTGTGTAATTATCGGCTGCCGGGATTTTACGGATCGGCTTGACTCCTTGGCGCTGCGTAGAGATGTAGCCTCGCATCTTCTATCCTGCATCTTCTATCGCCTCTATCACGGAGAGTGCTCCGAGGAATTGTTCGGATTAATCCCTGCCGCCTCTTTCCGCCATCGTCCTACGCGACAGCATTACCATCATCACCACTTAGATGGTTGGCGGTCCTCAACTGTGCGTTTCTCGAGAAAATTCCTGCCTCGCACAACAAAACTGTGGAATGAACTGTCGTCTGCGGTATTTCCGGACCGATACGACCTTCAAACCTTCAAGAAAAGAGCGTATTCCCAGCTTACAGGCCGGCAACGCGCTTGTGACCCCTCTGGTGTTGCGGGCGTCCAAGGGCGGCGTTAATTGCTTACCATCAGGCGATTCGTCTGCTCGTTTGCATCCTATTTCATAAAAAAAAAATATTGCATTAAGCCCAGAATTCTAGGATTTGTATTCTTGAAGTGGTTTGCATTCTTTGACTTCCACCAATGAACAGCTGCCAGATTTCCGGATCTAGAAATAAGCATAGTATAGCAAATTAACTGGAGAGGTTTCGTTACTCTCCTTATTGTGTCATATCTGACGTAGCTAGCTCTCTGTCTAAAACACTGAAATACCGCAAAGAAAGAGTAAGGACCTTATTTGAAAATTTATTTTTAAGACTGAGAAAATTATTTTGGCCTAAAAATGCATAATTTCGTTTCTTTTGCACCGAAAGCTCGCTAGGGGATGTGAATAACATAGGTCAGCGCTGGACGCGCGGCTTATTGCTGCACCTAATAGAATTCATATGTGCGGTTACCTCTTAGAATCAGATAGATTTCGCTCATTTAAAATAAAAAAGAAGCGCTTAATCTTATTCCATTATAAGTATTTATTTGTAAATGATAACTACAGTATTAAAGTTCTACGGAGAGCTGGCATATAATATTAAAATCAACGGAGCACCCTACGCCTTAGCATACATACAGTCATACGAATCAGGTCACTATGAGGTCCACCGCCAGATATCTGCCAGAAAGCGTTTTTTGAACATCATAATAATATAACATCAATAATAAAAGCAACCGACAAAAAACGATACGAATGATTTTTAATTGATACGTTTGTTGTTGTTTTCGTCGGAGCATGTCGTTCAAAAGAAGATTTTCTTTATAGAAAACCGTATTAGCAGTATTAGCACAATCGCACTCATTGCGATTGCGAACCGGTGCGACTTGGATAAAATCGCAAGTCCGTTAACGGCGTTTCCTAATCCGGCACTACAGTTACGCGAAAAAACGTGGTCCTTGTGCAGAAACGGTTCCATTGAGTAACGGGAGTGCAATTAGTGCGGCAAAAACGCAAGGATGTGCGCGGACTTATATGAGCTTAATGTAGGCATAGTTGGTGAGATGGTAAAATATCGGATTCAGGCTAATGTTGCCAAAGTATATTTTTGTTTGATTTAGCCCTTTAGCTACCGTAGTAGTACGCTCGATGAAAAATATCGAGTGTGAAGCGATATGTCGAATTGTAACATTTGACGATTTGGCAGTAGGGTAGAGCAATGATAACTATGTCATTTACTGTCAGTTTATTTAGATAGATAGATAGATAAAGAATCTATTTAATTACTGCAATAACACACAATACAAAAACAGTAAAAATATAACAATAAGACATCAGAGATTAAGTTGAAATAAAAAATAAACAACAGATGAGGTACCCAGTTTTTAAGATTTAAAGATTTAAGATTGAAAGATTTAAAATTTTTTATTGAACATAATAACGTAGGTACATATTAAAACATTGAGATCGTAAGCAGCTGCATTAGTATAAAATGTGTCGCAGCTGTTTACGCCCACCTCGGACATAGGGGGTTTATGTTCTACAGTGATACTTATGTATACGGTAAGATTACTAAACTTAATTATCATAATTATGTTAGTTTAAAATTATTTAAATTTAGGAAAAATTACTTATAGTAAACCAGGTTAGTTATAATTTTACTTAGGAAGTGTACTCTAAAATATAATAAAATTTTAGAAAGGTTGTGTGCGTTGCAGCAAAACAAAAGGGTTTGCAGCTCAGCTATACGCTTCACTCTTTCGAGCAAAACACTGATATTCTGCCAAAATCTAGGTCACGTTACTTACAAGTGAGAATATATTTTAAAAAGTGGGCAGAGAATACCAAATAAATTAGCAAATTAAATGCACAAGCTGTTTATATTAAATCTCAAATAAATATTAAAAAATTGCATATTTTTTAATTTTTCACTATTATGTTAAAAAAATTGCCGCGTTTGCTATTAAGTATCTTAATGAAGGCAGAAACTATTGAACTCTATAAACTTCTGCAGTATTCACTATTTTCTAGCATAAACCGATGACCAAACCCACTTTCCTTACACAGCACATATCGCCGGAGTATGTTTTTCTCCGCCTAGATCCGGAACGAACCTAACTGCGCCAGCGCAGCTTTTTACCCGCTCCCTAAACAGGGAGGTGAGATTCTTGAAAATTAACTGCATTCAGTACGGTACGGGTGCGATAGCAGGTTGTGCGGCGATTTGAAAGGCACATACCGTAATGACGGGCGATATTATTATCGAGACTATCGTTTAGTTAGGATAAAATGATTCTATCAGAACACTCTATAGTTGACTCATAATAAAGTACATAAAACATCTAGGTGCCGGGTTCGAGTCCTGGTCAAGGCATTTAGGTATTACTCAAGAACAAATCAAATTATTTTAATAATTATTTTGATTTGTTAATTTGGGCCCTGGGCACCGGAGGCCTATGTCACTTTTTACTTTGTATATGACATCTATATAAGTTTATAAGGCATTTGTTTGTGTGTTTAACGCGGATATTTCTTCGTGAGAATCTATTATACATATATGTATATCGTCGTCTAGTACCCACAACGCCTTATTGAGCTTACTGTGGGACTAGGTTGATTTGTGTAAGAGTGTCCCATAATATTTATTTATATTATTTATTATATTTTAATATCGTGTTTATGTTTACAAACGTATTTCTCAGAATAATTAAGGCAAGATATTCCATAGGCTAGGCTAGATTTCTGTTTACCACTTAACGAGTAAGTATGTGCTTAGTAAATACGTACCTATGGTACATATAATAAGACTCTTTTTTTAAATTATGTTTGAATGTTACTAAAGTCTTCTTATAATTTGGACATCTTGGACTTAAGAGGCTGACAACACCCGATGACCTTCAAATTGACTTTACTCAAACAGTGTTTCAGCTATAACTACTTGTTTTGAGAAAGTAAAAAAAATGTATGTTAATATTCGTTATATTTGGAAGAACTTCGTTGCGTCCGATACACGATTGGACGAAATCGGCTCGATAGAAAATAATTCCAAAGTTACATCTTAAAATTAGCTTTAAACAGTTGTATGTCTTTAGTTTCTTGACTTATACGTCTGTAACTAAGGACAAAATTCCACCACACTAATACTAAAAACTTCGTTGCCTTATATTTCTCAATTAATGCGTCGTTTTTTTTTAATTCATTATTTTGTAAAATTTGCAATGAGCTCCCATACTAATCGTAACACAGTGTTTCTCTTTCACTCGCGCTGAATAAGATAGGGAGGGATTTAGCTGTTGTCAGCCCCTTAAGTAGCTTAGTTTTTGTCCTACTGCTCTCCTCCTCTCTTTTCCGCCACTCGTCACGGCTTGGTGAATGTTTAGCGGCAACGCCACAAAACATGCCGCTACAAAATTTCACATTTATAAAATTTTCTTGTGCAGTGATCCTTTTTCATTGTTTACAAGTGTACATTTAAGAACAATATCCTTGTTCTCGGCTGTTATCTACTTCCCTTATCCTACCAGATCGCGTAAATCGCATCGCGTCGCTGTCCGATTGTTCGCGTGATAATAAATTGGTATGTTGTTCGCGCGAACACCGCATTCCACTTAGTGACGCATGCGCTTGCGCTGGTTCGGGAATTCGTTGTTGTATACAAGTATCATACATACAGGTACAGTCAGCATCAGGTCGGTAAGTGGATGTTTCCTAAATGATCTTGGCATCATTTTACTTCACTTACCTACCTGTAGGTAGTTATTTCTGCTGCTAACTGTTTGAACCTTAAAATGTAACCTGAAATGAAAATAAAAAAACATACGAGGTCGATCACTAAAAAACACTAAATATTCATCAAAAAATTTTTTTTCAATTTGTTTTTCGAGTATCCACAATAACTATTCGATTTAATATAGATCCACAATAATTATAATAAATTTTAAAGTACGGCATGTAATGTAATTAGTCGCTCGGGAATGTAATTGAACTATTTAACTATTGAAAGATCTCAGTATCTAAAACCTGTGATGATATTGAGGATTACAAAAACAAAATACAATTATATTTACTGTAAGTCTTACTGAAAATTTAATTGTGAGTGTTATACTTAACTTTACAGTTTTCTGTGTTATTTAAATATAAAAATAATTTTTAATCGTAATATATGTAATGTTTGCTTTGCTTTGAATGTATGTAATGCAGTTCAGCTCTCGTGTAAGCTATGTTAAAACTATCGCGGTATATGCAGGAATTTGCTTACATTGTCGAGTTACAGTATCGGGAAAACGAGGTTACTGTTTTCTGAAATTTATTGCCTATACAATTTGTTTTAGTCAGAAGTGTCAGCGTATTTTATTAGGTTTTCAATGTTTTCAAATAAAATAAAATTAAAATTACTTTGGAGTTTTACTAGATGTTTTTTGGTTTACTTATTGCCCCAAATAAATACCGAAACCGAACACTAAAACAAATCATGACGAATATTCGACCTATAACTAGTGAATCTACATTGAGAGCACTGGCCCAAATTCTTGTATTTAGTGCGTGCGTGCGCTCAGGGAAACTATTTTGGTTCCGACTTAGCAAAAGGACCTTTTGAGTTTCAATAAATGCCATTTGTTTTACCCACTGCCCCCTTTGGCTAAACGAATCTGTAAGAGAACGCTAATACAAAATATTGACATGGTGTTTATTTTTTGAAGTACCTAGAGAATTATTTTAACTTTCAGCGTGACTTTTTGTCTATCATGGCGGCTTTCTCTGAAAAAAAGTCATAAAGAGTACTGATCTTCTGCTTATCTTTTAGTTTTCTGGATTACCTAATTCCATTGGTAATTTTGGGCTTGAGGCTCTGAAGGGAAACTAGTTTTTATTAGGAATTACTTTGGTTCATAACCTAATTGTAGGTATGTTCTTACAAGAACATTCTTTCTAAATCATTTTCCCATTGAGGCAAGTCTTCCCATTAAACTGACCCACATTGTCTGTCAGTGCGTACGCATACAGGAAAGCTATTCTTGTAAATGGAACGGCTGTCAATTGCCCAAACATTGTGAAACGTTCGATTATGAGTTACGGCTGAGGTTTGTTGTGAACTTTATGGGTTGAGAGGGTTTTTATACTATGAGCAACAATGGAATGGAAAATTTATTTTGTATTTTAGGGCACGTAACGGTGCAAGTAGCAATGTTTGAATCGTTAAAATTAAATGATGCAGCCTTTACTTTTGGGAGAATCAGAGAAAGTGAAGGAAAACGATCTACGAGAAGAAAATCGGTTTGCCGTTTTTTTTGATCGGTTAGTAAGAAGAAAAAATGGATAATTATGAACTAAGTTGAATATTATTTTGACTAAAACGGGACTTACTCGCGTACACTTACTTTTATTATTTTCCTGACGTTGTAAGTTGATTATTATTTATCGTCATAATTTTAGCCATTTGTCGCCCACTGCTGAGCATAGGCCTCTCTTCGAGGACTTCGAGTACGCTATTTGTCTCGGTCCTGAGCTAATTTCATCCAAATACGACTCGCGATCTTCCGAATGGCGTCCACGCAACGAGCCAACGGACGCCAAGGATTCATTTCATCTGATAGTGGCCACCAATACGTCAACGTTCAACATTAATTATTGTTATGTTAAGTAAATACATGGCGTTATTATTTCGTATAGTTTGCATAATAACTGCTATGCTAACCACATCAGTTGATGTATAAATTTTTATGTTAGCTATTTTCTTACACAAACCCTATCAACCAAGTAAACTAATTACATACTGAGATTAGTGAGTCATCACTCATCGTGGAGCGATCACCTGTGACGTGACTCACGGTAACGCTAGTGAGTCGTGAATACTCGGAATAGTGTGACGTGTTTCAACTCTTTTGACCTTCTTATTTTGTTGATTATACGTGTCTAATTCGCCGTTTACGACGGTAGTTATTGGTCAGACATGAGTCACTTCGTTCGTTGGCCGTTAGTAGAAGTGTTAATTTTTTATTGTTTCGCACGACACCGGCAATATCGGCATCGTTTGTCATAGCAGTTGTTGTTCAATCATTTGTGATATCCATCTGTTAAATTGAATGGCTACCTTGAAACTACTATTGGAATATTTAAAATCTGCCATCATATCTGCCAAATAAGACTAATGCATAACAAAGGATCCTCCAAATATATCCACAGCGACCGGTTGTGGGTTCCCATATTTTTTTTTAATTCTTCATTCGGTCCTTCAACAGTCCGACAACGCTTGTGCCAAATACCAAATTGGTGGAATACAATCACACGGTTTTCCTGATGGTAAGCGCTCTCCGTAGCTGCAACTCGAGGGTTTACAAGTGCTTTGCAGACTCTTTAAAAATCTGAACCCACATTAATAAAGTGCTACGTCATTGCTCTCCCGAACATTGTTACTGAAAAATCGGCATTTTATTTTAGATGGACTCTATATATAGTTATGGCCGAAACTGACATAGTTCAGAGATAACCCGTTGATATGCGGAAATGTTTTAATTACAACTTAATTTTATCGCGTCTGGAAGCGATTCTAAAAATTAAAACGTCTGCATAGAAATTCCTTGACTTATTATAGTGGCCAGAAATAACAAACTGTTATACGCTAGGAGAATGTAAATCTACTGACTACTTTTAGTTAGTTAGACCTATAAATTTTTACCTATGATAATTTGGTTTAAAAAGTCATAAAGCTATGATAAAATTTGTTGCTATATACCTATTCATAGAAAAATGTATAGTAGGTAAGTACAATGGATCCTTCATATTTTAGAAACGCAATAGGTACTAGTTAATAGTATTTTATCTTCTTCGTGCCTATGTTATGTTTTCCATTCAAATCTTGTAAAGTAAAATGTCAACACAAAATTTCTTTAAAAAGATAATTTATTTTGTTTTATTAATCCTAAATATGCCCTGAAATGCTGCTAGTATTAATTGTATACTGAGTAACGAATATTCCCACAATGTCTCATAATAAAACATTCCTCACTTATCAGCACGTGTCTCCTTTATAAGCTTTGTATAACAGCAGTAATAGCATTGGAAAACCCATTCAATTGACAGAGCAGCAAATTCCAATTTCAAACTAGTTTCCCAATGTATATACAGCTGTTATGCATGGTGAATTTCGCAAGCATTTCAGTGCAATTGAAAGCTCAAGAGGCCAGATTTAAATTAGGAGCTCAGATGTTTTACAAGTACTACCCAAGTGGGAGGGACTGGCCTCCTTTGCGAATGTAAAATATAATAAACATGTCAATTATTTTACCAGTAAAGGTTAGGAGAATTAACCCATTTAACGCTGTGAGGTACTTATTTAGATACTCGCTGCCTAGCACGATTGCAATACATCACAGTCACGTAAAAAGCTTGCAAGTAAATAAGTTAATTAACATTTAAAGACAATTTTACGCAAGTTCACCTATTCCCAAACTAAGCAAAGCATGTATTTGCTATTGCTATGGATATGGTTATACAGATTGGAAAGATAAGTCGGGCCCTGGAGGGAAACTACCTTAAAACGTTGAGATAGCTCAATTCACTGAAAGTAAACATTCTTTTATTTATCCTAAAAACTAAAACTGCATTCACAGTTTTTTTCTTAATTTTCACTTTTTTTCATACGAATTGTATGAAAAATATTTTTCTATAATTTATGGGTTCTCTTGTGCCCTAAATTTGGTTGGTATTATGAAGTTTTTATCCTTGTTGGAAATAGGATCGATTGGCATCAATTGTCATAAAAAATATTTATAGTTAACATTACAAAATAGAGAGTTTTTTTGTAAACTGTACTCTTTTTCAAAAAATTGTAAATGCAGTTATGTCCCTTTAAAAAAATTAAAGAATGTTTCCTTTCAGTGAAATGAGCTATCTCAACATTTTAAGGTAGTTTCCCTCCAGGGCCCGACTTATCTTTCCACACTGTATAGATAAAAAATGCTTAAATACAGAGAACTTATAACTCAGAACTTATAACGTAATAAAAACACAAATAAATGACCCTATCCGGGGTTCAAACCCAGTCCTCCTGCTAGTCCTGCTTCGTAAGCAGAATCAAAACATTATCATCATCAACTAGATCACAGAGGCCGGAAAATGCGTAGGTAAATAACCTCTAGGTATATACACGGTGCTCGTGAGGATTGCGAGAGACTTTAACAGTGCATTCCTGATCATAATTGGAGACTAAAATGTCGTATAAACTTTTCTGGAATTCGCCTAGTTTCAGAGTTACTATCAATCAAATAAAAATTTTTTTTTTATTGTGACTCAGTGCAAAACGCTTTTTTGATGGCGATTTCACCCTTTATGGGGTCTAGTCTAGACATTCTTATTGACAGATATCAAAGTGCCAAGGAATACTTTACGTAAACTATTTTTTACGAAAAAAAATGTACTAATTTATTTTAATCGACAGTTTTACCAATAACATTTATGTTTTCATGTTCAAAATCACTAAAAAATCGAAAAAAAAACAAAAAAAAAATTTTTTTTTGGCGAAAATGACCTAAATTTATATAAAATTTATTACTCCTTATGACCTCAGAAATTCGTGGTTAAAATCTCTCGCAATGCTCACGAGCACCGTGTATTTGAAGAGTATTTTGCAAGAGATTTGAATACACGACGTTAGTTATTCGCATATGAAGTAAATGCAGACATGAGTCAAGCGAGTCAACACACAACGATACTATTGATCACACAAAGACGCCTTGAGAAAGCCGCAGTTACGAAATAAATTCAACGCGAACTGTTTAAAGATGGCAACATGATTCATACTGTAATATTGATATTCAGCATTCTTCTTAAGTATTTAAACAAACGCACAACGCCAGGTCAAACGCACGTTATTATTTATCTGGTATATTCCAACTCGTAACTATGAAATCTGGCAGAGGGTCGAATCGTAATATCGCGATGAATATGAAATGTAATACAGACATTAATAATTTTACTCGCGATAAACTTATATAGCATACAAAAGTAGAAACGACAAAATCAATTTAAAACATAAAACAGAGTTTACCACGAAATGGGCTCAGCATAATTCTGACCCGAAAGCCAGACTGCTCATCCGGCGAGACCATTACATGTGATATTATCCGTTACAATTAATATTGGACCCGGTTATGTCCTTAAACTACGTCCGGACACGGGTATGTCCTTAAATAACGTCCAAAAGAGAGGTATGGGTACTGCGAATGTCATCTCGCTATGTGTGGTAGGGCACAGCACAGCGAATGTCATCTCGCTCAAATGACAAAATGCTGTAAAGTAACAGACTTATCTTAACGTCACCTGAACTGCTAATAACGTAACACACAAGAAAGCGTGTGTTTCCGCCAGATGGCGTTTGTTGTCCATAATACTCATTAGCTGTTCTTTATTAACTCGCGGCGCACGCGCATCTGCGACTGTTTTCATTTCATTTGCGGCAGGGGGTGCTAGGGTTGTCGCACAACGTAGAGAGAGAGAAAAAAAAAGTTTGGTAAAATGCTAAGTTAAGTAATACACAAATAATACAGACAGATATAGTTAAAGGGTAAGCAACGCGTATGTGTATTTGCACTCATAGGTTGCGGACTACGAGGCTACTATTAACATCAGGTTGGCCACGTGGCCACATGCTTAATTAGCCACCGTTATGGCGTTGAAAAAATAATTTAGTAATTATAGTAGTAGTAGTAGTAGTAAAACACTTTATTGTACAAGAAAACACAACGAAATACATATAACACAACATATACGTACAAAGGCGAACTTATCCCTTTAAGGGATTTCTTCCAGTTAACCTATGAGCAATTGAGAGAAAAAGTTGGAAGTGCTAGGCAGACTTAGGTACTGTACGATACGGTAAGATGAGTTGTATTATAATTTATAATCTAAATAATTAGGTAGATACTCAGTTCGGTATCATGCATAAATATAAATAAACTTACATATATACAAAATATATACTATACATACATACATACATACTATAGTTAGATATACCTATTTATTCATTTATATACTATGATATAATAATTACTGTAATCCCTTTAAAGTAAAACAATACATTGAAAATCTGACTAATTGTAAATAAATAGTTTTTCTGACAAGATGTATGACATAAAGTCAAATCTAACATAACGTCACCTTATAAAAAGTTTAATCTACGATAATAATTTTTAAAATAGTTTTTAATTATTCAAGAGTTTTATATTTATTTAGGTACCTACTACATTCAGAAGTCACATAAAAGGCTTAGTGGCGCGAGTCAACCCTAACAAAAGGATTACCTCGCCCAAGCGTTTGTTATTCCAGGATCAATCAGGATTAGCCGGAGTTCATAAATGACGGACGGTTTGAGGATATTTCCGGAGATAACTATAACTTCACACTATTAAAACATAATCTCAAAGGTCAGTGATACTCTGACGCGCGCTATACTCCTCTGTGGCTGTAAATCATGGGGGATGATGATACATATTATTATTTATAACCGTAAATCGTATTTATAACTGCGTATGTTACGAGTTCGGCGAAACTACATACAAAAAGGTAACTTACAAGAAATGTAGAAATTAGAGATATGAGATACCTAACTAAATCGTAAACATCGAAAAAGTATTTTAGTGTACCATTCAACCAAAAACATTTCATGTAAAATTACCGCTAGACCGCAGTTTGACTTTTGACCAGTGTAGTATAGTATCCCCCTCTTAGACTCCAGAAAGCCTCAGGTTACCAGGCTGTGGAATTTCCCCTTAAAATGTTCAGACATTCGCCGCGCCGTCAAAAACTGACAGGTTTTTTTTACACGACGGGTCACAACTCTGACTATGTGATCTTTAAGTCTTTGGTGTTATTGTGCAATTTGATTAATATTGTTATCAATTACAAGCACTTTTAAATTACCTATAAATTCATTATTTTGTGCACACCTGCCTGGTCTCTGTCTCGAGCATGCAAACTGTCAGTTATTAGGTAGTTATATTTAGGATTTGCATTGCGAATTGTAAATATATGGAATTACCTATTGGATCTGACAGATTTTCCACACATTTCGGTTTCGGATTGCAAACCGTTGGTATGTAGATATATCATTACTAATCTTTTGCCCTCTTTGCCCTCAGGCCTGCGCCCCTCGCTACGTCTCCTTCGTGAACCACAAGCTACAGCACCGAGACCCGGTGGGCGCCTGCTTCGTCGCCTCTTCGTCAGACGGCAATGATGTCAAAGAGTTCTCACCGTGCCGAACCCGTAAGTATTTTATTATTTTTTTATTCATATTCAATTGGGTTATTAAAATCTGTTAGGTCCTTTTCAGAGGCGCATGATTATAATTATATAGATAGGTAACAAAAATTATATGAATATTTTAGCTTTGACGTAATCAAATCATTAGTAAAACTAATTTTGAAGTATTACGTTAGCTTTGTTTTTTTAATGAAATTGTTATATAACTATTATAGCCTAAATAATGTTTGTACTAAAAGAGAATACTAGATTTTTGGCGCCCAACGTGGGGCTAAGTAAAAATTTAGAATCGTATCAGTTAAAGGTAAAAATACTTTCAAATCGAACAACATAAACTTTTGTAAAGTCACGGTTGCGTGCAAAATGATCGAAGCGCGAATTCTTATCACTTCCGCCGGTAATGGCGGATTGAGTGACGACCAACAACAAGGCTTTTTATGACTCATTCAATTGTCTACCTTACGCTACTACAACAAGGTTCACAGTCGACAAAATAGTTAATGCAGATATGCTTAGCGTTGCAATTTTCTCTTTCTCACGATTTAATCATTAACAGGAAAGAAAAATATAGCGGATGTGGTCTTAATGATGTGCGCCTGCGGCGAACCGAATGTTGATTTATTAAAGCTCTTTCGAATCGTGCTTTTGCGAAAAAAATAATTTATTGATTATATGAAAACTTGAAATATCGTTGTTATTAAATGTTTAATGGTTTATTCAGTAATTTTATTGCAATACTTTTGCTTCGACACATATATTATTTGTTTGAAAGGAGATTTGCACCTGTCAAAACACAACGCATAAGAGCACAAGTATTTAGACACATTCTATCAGCAGTTCTATTGAAATACACACCTGTGAATGGTTTTACAATATACATTGAATATTTGATATTTATTACGACATCATATTATATTTTTTATGGACTCGATTCATAATTAGAGTAACAACCAACTGAATCACAAACGAAACAGTATCCTACTTAGTCTCTGAACCAATGTATGTATGCTTATAGCTTAATACTATGTACTTTATTTATCATATGTATATTATATACATATATGTGTGACGTTACTATTTTTATGTTCGTCTTTAGATTTCAAAACAGTGGACGAGGGTGAGTGTACGGGAAGGTACAGTTCGATGTAATAACTGCACCCTGGACGTATTCGTAGTACACTTCGACACATGTAAAATGTATTCATGTTACTGCCCTAGCACAAAATGACGTATGAAATGATTAAGGCTACATTCCAATTTCGATACAACTGCAATGTAGCACGAAAATACAGTCGGAAGTGTTTCTTTGCTTTCCGTTTCCTATTTTTAATGCTACTAAGACTAAAAATTGTATGTCATTCTGTGAAATACAGGGCAGAATCCATATTTCATCCCACTTTTATTTATTTCCCATAACTTTCCACTAAATTCCCATGTTCAGATTCCATTTAGATACCATTTTACTGCCATGAATAAATATGTCATGTATATAAATTCACTGTAGCACAAACATGTCCTGTCAGCATTGTGTCAGTGTCAGTGTTGTGCGAACCAATCGTCATCTTCGCCTATCTGCTCAGTTTTTAAAACGCAAGGTACTATTTTATAAAAAACTGGTGACACTTGGATTTACGCTTCAAACCTGGAGCTTTAATATAAACTAGGCATCATATCCAAAACAGAATGGACAGGACAGGACACGCTGGAGACAGGCCTTGGGCATAAATTGCAGTAGGGGTTTAGTATTAACAGATAATAGAAGTATTGACTTGAGGACAAAGTGTAGCTCAGCTGTGGGAGTCTACGACGTGTTTTCCAAAGTGTGGTCTTTGTTATCGATGTCACCACTTTTCTAACTATAAAATTGTTCGTTGTAGCTTTATGAGACTGGGCTTTAATGCAAGCACGTCACTATGACCTATTTGATGATTTAATCATATTGTTTAAAATATTCACTTTGCTTTTTACATTCCAGCGAGCCATGGGAACAGGAAGACGGGAGTGTGCCAAGCTGGATTCTCGGCTGCGATTTCCAAGGTAACTATGTTGTACTTTTATTGTACCATCGCCCACACTGTTAACTGCCCATCGGTGGGCCTTATGCCTTTTATAATAAGGTCCACCGGTGTACAGTTAAGAGTGTTGCTGTTAGTACATGAAACACATAGTAAAACTTTTTGCCACACTTTCAATGAAAAATAAATCGATATATTTTCTTAAAGACAGGAACGTAATTATAAAGTCAATTTGTATCCACATCCTCCAAAAAAGGGCTATTTTAATCTTGGTGACCGTCTTCGGCGAGTATAAATAGACATGTAAAAAAACAAATATGGCGTCGTCCCATGTCGCGATCTCCCGCTTAAAAATCCAATTGTCCCAAATATAGAAGGGGATAAAACAGCAATAAAACAATTCGCTATATTGAGTACTATTTCGAAATAGGAGTCCGTTTTTGCAAAGACAATAAAACTTAAATAATTCATAAGGCTGCGCGCGCAGGCCGGTCACGCGCAACATATAAAACCTTTAGGTTGACAAAGTCCCAAATAACTATAAAGTTGTAGAGAGATAGATCCTTGTTTTACTAAGGGTTTGGATCAGATATGGCAAAAATTAGGTATTCCCACGACCACCTCACGGTTAACATGAGTTTTCTACTAAATTTTGAATTTTGTCGTATGTTTAGCAAGCATTTGTCTGTATTTATGTCCGGAAAATAGATTAAGCTAAGTAACTTTATTATTTAAACCAGAGGTCGACATTTCTTTCTTTCAATAAATAGTAAACCTTATCATGTTATTTTGACTTTCAACCTCAGTCTATCAAGGTACTTTAATTAAAGTAAATGTTTTTATAAAATTTATATAACTACGCAATAAACCACAACTCTTAATTAAGACTGTCATATTACTTGACACTAAAGCTTAATAAAAGATGAAAATGATTAACCCACAATTTCAACGGAATAAAATGAAAATGCCATTTTATGGTCAATTCGCCTTCATGCCTTAAATGCTGCAATCTGTTGTACGGTACGAGTTACTGGGTATTCTTATATTATATACGTACGATCACAAGCGAGTCGAATATTAAACCTAACCTGTATTATAACAATAACTTACTTAACTCATTAGCCTGGCGTTTACAAAACCTATTGTTTCCATAAATCAGTAACAATATTAAAGTAAAACAAATTCTTGTATTTTGTAGTTGTACAATATTTTTCATCAAAATTGAATTCAAATTCATCAAACGTTTAGGGAAAAGTATTTATATCATTTTATTAATCTCTTCCTCGCTAATATGAGCAAAATGCACTTCAAGTGATATCAAACTGGGATCAAACCGTAAATTCAAAATGTTCGAATAGGTCTTGTAGATAATTCGGTAATTAGCAAAGGACTGTATTTAAAACGAAAATAGCTGACGAGTTTAGTGCAAATTAATTTGACAACTTGACAACTACAAAAGAAAAGATATGTAAAAATAGATAATATATGTAAGTAATTAAAGTAAGAATTAGTATTAAAACCTATTACCTATTATAACCTCGTCGACAGCTCTAATACCGTTTGTTATCCTGCCTATAATCGCGAACCATTTTGTTCGTTCTTTCGTCTATTTGCTTCACTATCTTTCGAATATGCAAGAGCGATAGAGAGGGAGATATCGATATCTTGATTTTCGACGGTCGCGCTTGGCCCGCTGGTCCGTCAAAGCCTGCGACTCGTTTCAGCGATTGCAGTAACCCCGTTTCTGAGAAATTTCAAGTAAAATTGCTAATGAGATGGTAATACGCGTATTTGGTGATGTACGGGCTCTTTTAATATACACTTTGGATTCATTTTTTTATGGCAGGATATTCTTTAATTATTTTGAGACTACCATAACATTTTAAAAGGTTTTTTAGTAAAATCTTTACGTACCTATACCGAGTTTAAAAACCTTTTTTTAATTTTGTTTCCTTTAAAAAAAGCAACTAATCAATTTGTTGTTTTATTTTCATGTTTATCACATGGGACAGAAAAGTGTAAGTATCCTTCATATAGATAAATCCTTTTTTAGGTCGGCGTTTATCTATGAATTGATCATCACATTCTTCTTTAAGATTGGTACTAGACCTACCTAGTCTTTTTAGATAGGTACATAATATTAAACAAGTTTAAAGTCAAGTAATAAATGCCAGACAGCGTTTTAATAAGTTCTTACGATGTACATGCTACAGTAATAACTGTCATTTCATAAGCAAGCTTAATTAAGATTACAAGTTAATTAATAACGAACCATTAATCATTTTTTTATGCGGGTAACCCCAAATAAAGCGTTAAACAAGCAACAGCGTTTCGCAACCCGTATATAAAAACCAATTATCTCCAAGCCATAAATATTCCTGGCTCAAAACGTCACAACACCTAAATAAATTATTTAAAAACCATTTAAATTCATCTCGCAAAGAACCCAATACCCAAACAATAAAACGCACCCCTAATAAAACACCTTATCATATTAGATTAGTATGTAACAGAATCAGGGACCCTCACGGATGTTATCTTTAAATAATTTTATGGCGAGTTTTATTTATTTGATGTGTGTAAAAATGTGAGCTTTTTACGACTTTCGGTTGTTTTTTGCCGTAGGAAGGTGGTAACTGTTTATTTCTCGAATTTCTACTTTATTGAAAATATACCTTGCCTATACAACGGCCTCCTAGCCTAGTAGGTAGTGTTATGACCCTGCCCTGCTAGTGTAGTGAATTTTGAATAAAATTCTTTGAATAACAATTGTTACCTTTTGTTGCGTAATTTGGAAATGAACGGTACATTTAACTGGAAAATCCGGAAAGGCCTTCCAAGACAACCAATTTTTTTCATATTTTACTCGTTAAAATGTAATATTTGCTCCAGTGGCCGTCTGGCTAAAGAAACGAACTATTACATATACAGGGTGTAATCGTTAAGTGTAGCCAGGCGATTATTCCGTTAATATAAGAGATATTAGAAATTTTCAAACTGATATCGAAAGTGCGTTACCCAATGAGTAAAATTGCATTAATAACTTTTTTGAAATAAAAGTATTAATATTAAAAATATTAAGTTTAAACGCTCCCATACAGTTAGTACCTACGACGACTCACTCTCAAAGTAGAACGTCGGTGCCGTAGGAGATAAAACTGCTTGAGATTCATTATTTGCACGAATAAACTGTAATAAAATGATAAATGATTGATATGGAATAAAATAAAGCAATTCATGAATCATTTGATAACGGTGAAATGACTAAACCGTACAAACTAGTCTTTCAACGAACGTCGTACTAAATGTATGGGAGGGTTTGAAGTTAATGTTTGGGATAGTTCTGATTTTATTAAAAAAAAGTTATTAATGTAATTTTACTCATTAGGTGACGCACTTTCGATATCCGTTAGATATTTTCTAATATCTCTTATATTTAAGGAGTAATCGCCTGGCTACACTTAACGATTACATCCTGTATACATCAATAGTTGATTTAAAAAAACTAAGTATTTTCGCCATAGCCTTCGAAGAAAATGAAGCAATTCGTGAAATTTGCGCGTTTTGGGAATAAGGCCTCTTATGCTCGTTCGACACTGCGCTTCCAAAGTCGCACTAGTAGATGCCGCAACTCGGAAGCATCATTAAAGAAATAAATAAATATAATGGGACAATCTTACACAAACCAACCTAGTCTCACAGTAAGCTCAATAAGGCTAGTGTTGTGGGTACTAGACGAAGATACATATACTAGAAATATACATGAATACTTCAATACATAGAAAACACCCATAGACCAATTCAGGAACAAAATATTCGTGATAAACATACAAATATGCCCTTACCAGGATTTGAACCCGGGACCTCCTGCTTTGTAGAGTCACTACAGACTTAGCTAGGAGGCCGTTAAAATCGCGCCGATGCCGATGGAATCATTGTAGAGGGAGAGCTGGCCTCGTCAGATATGACACAATAATGAGAGTAACGAAACCCCTCTCGTTAGTTTGCTATACTATGCTTGTTTTTACATCCGGACATCTGGCAGCTGTAAAGTAGTGGAGGTCAAAGAATGCAAAACACTTTAAGAATACAAATCCTAAAGTTCTGGTTTTGATGCTATATATGACATGGGAAAATATATAAATAATTAGATCATTCATATCATTGCCAAAACTTTCTGATGGGGGAAAGAAGTCTAAAACGACGTATAATGTAATCTGTCACTCTGACCTCCACCCATTAAAAGCTGCCAGATGCCCGGATCTTAGCAATAAGGATAGTATTGCAATCTTCGATGGGTTTCGTTGCTCTCATTATTGTGTTATATCTAACGTGGCCAGCTCTTAGTCCATTGCGTTTATGATACGTTAAACTTCGATGTAGTTGATCTTCATTTCTTTTTTAAGTTTTTATGAAACGGCGGCGCCGTAACAGATGTTTGTCTTTCGGCGAACAGTAGCACATCTCAAGATGCCGCCATCTCTATTATACTTCAAATTACTTTCAGACGAGCCGGTAAATTATCCGTTCTAATAGCGGTTCTATTTTCTAAGCCAGAAGATTTAAAATGTAACAAAAGTTTATTCTCGGACACTTCTTATTCACTTACTTACAATGGCCCTTATGGCGTTGAAATATGGATTATTGTCAGGGAAAATTGTTGACATTGGTACGTGCTTTGGTTTCGTTAAGCGCATATAAGAAACTTGTATATATTCCTAAGTATTCCAAACTACTGAGCCAAGGAAATTAGTAGCAATAGAGTTTGTATGTTAAAGCAAAATTTTTACACAAAAGGAGATGCAAACTCTTGGTTCTTAACAACTTCGACTGATCTATGTATTCGCCTCATCATCATCATCCTCTTGCCCTTGTCCCATTTACTTGGGATCGGCACAGCATATCTTTTTCTTCCACACATCTCTGTCACCCGTCGTCATCTCATTACTCACATCACATCCTTTCTCTTCATTTCATCTCTCACACAGTCCACCTGTTCCTATGAATTCGCCTCAATTAGGCATAGTTTCATTATTCTAGTCTCAAGAAGACTAGAACCTCGGGTATACACCTCGCTTAGCTTATTGTGGGAATAAAGCCTTGCTAAAACAGTGTAAAGCACTACAACGCAACATACCTGCCTTAAATTTACGTCGTATGTCCACATACTTAAGATAACGCATCAACATGTTAGAAAGACGTAAAGGACTTTAGCCGCAGCACAAACTGTTCTTGCTGAGCGTAAGTAAGCGTTTGCCTTAACCAGCCAGTAAAGGGTGAACTTTAGTGGCGTAGGAACTATGTGTAATTAGATATCTCATAGGCTGGTTATCTGCGCTAAATAGGTAAGCATTAGGAGCAGTATTCCAACTTTTAAATCATGATTTGTTACAGATGTGTTATCAAACTGATCTTATTTTGTAATATAAGTGACATCTAAAGTAATTGTAATTACGACAGCTAAAGTTACTAAAAACGTTTGACGTAGTTATCGTATTGACCTATTTAATTTCTTTTTGATTGTATATATGTCGTCAACTTTGTAAGTTATTGATAACAAGAAAACGATGATCTGAATAAGCTAAACGTCACTTTTAACAGGTTCAATCTGTTCATTATCATATTGAAATAAAAACAGTGACAGATTATACCCTTCGAATAGGCTTCAGGAATAACAGGTAATGTACAAATGTGATAGTCTACATGAAAAGGAACCATTTGGCGGGCGGCGCTTACGTCGTCCGTTGCACAGATTCAACATAGTAGGTACTCGAGCAATAAAAGCGTAAGCGCCAATCGGCAAATGGTACCTTTTGATGTAGGCTGTCACAAATGTACGTACACCGTTTTATGTAACAAAGGTAATTCTGTATGTTCATGTCAAGGTCTATTTGATGTGCGATAAAAGTGAATAAGTGTAGACGTCTGCGTCGCAGTGTAAGGTTAGTTTTGTACCGGTTTAATGTTGCTTTTTATTTTCCTTAGATGGCAACATTGAGGTGTTAAAGAGGTTAATTCCTTAAGACGTCCGTTTGTATGGCTTGCTTCGTATTAAAGTAAAAGTGTACAGATTAATTACCTATATCATATAACCCTCATATTTATTATGAAGACAGGACTTAATTTCTCCAGAAAACTAACACGTTCAAGTAGGTACGATACGTGGCATATCGTGGGCGTGCACGTCCTCGGTAAATTAATAGTAGTTTATATAACTGTTACGTAATAAGGGTCCTTATAATACCATTGCCGTTTTATGAAACGAGCCGCAGGCGAGTTTCATAATAAGGTCACACGAGTGATTTAAGGCCTAATTACCTACAGTTGCATACACTGCGTTATCTATACACATATTATAAATCCTAATTGATGTGTTCGGAAACCTTTAGAATGACCGCCATTGCATCGCCATGGCCAACTCGATTGTTACGGCGGTCGGGCAGGAGGACAACCGCGGTCGGGGAGGAGGACTGGATCTTCATTACTCTCATGTGGTTATGAATTTTCACACATTTTTACAACACTGTCACAGATGAGATGTCACTGATGGTACAATACTGGTTGCAATAATGGTGGTAATTACATACGGTTTCCGAACGCAGAATAGAGGATTTATGATATAGGTGTAGAATTGTAGATAAAAGCGGTTGCGTACAATCCTGTGGTAGGTACAATCTCATACGAATCTTATAAATACATCCATTATAACATCTACCTTTCCTGACGTCTGGAAAGTTGCAATTGTGCGTCCACTGCCCAAGGTGGCTAGCCCATTGGAGCTTAAAGACCTAAGACCAATTAGTATCCTCCCATGCCTGTCTAAAGTAGTGGAGAAAGCTGTATGCATGCAGATGACAGATTACATTGAACGAAACAATATTTTACCAGATGTCCAGTCAGGTTTTAGGAAGGGTCGAAGCACTGTAACGGCTTTGCTTGATGTCACTGATAACCTGCTGCAAGCTCAGGACCGAGGCATGTGCACTCTCTTAGTCCTCCTTGATTTCTCTAGGGCATTTGATTGCATTGATATTAGCTTGTTGCTATCTAAGTTGAGATACTACGGTTTTGACAGCAGAGCGATAAAGTGGTTCAACAGCTACCTTACTAACAGAACCCAGTACGTAAGAATGACATTACCTGATGGGTCCTCTTGTCAATCTAACAAATTAGAGCTCACTAGAGGTGTCCCACAGGGTTCCATACTTGGCCCAATCTTATTTATTTTATACTCTGCTGACATCGCTATACATATTAGAGATTGTAAATTCCATATATATGCAGATGATATACAGGTCTACATCTCATTTGAACAGTCGGAGGCTGATAGCGCCATAGGTAAACTAAACTCTGATCTAACTAGAATAGCTGCCTGGGCAAGGGAGAATGGTTTGTTGCTTAATCCAACTAAAACAAAGTACCTAATTTTCGGCACCCAACAGCAGTTGACTAAACTTAGACCATCTGTACAGATTGAGCTGATGGGTGAGCCCATAGAACGAGTCTGGGAAGCGCGTAATTTGGGCCTTTTGATTGATCATGAACTACGTTACGAAAAACACATTCTAAACGCAGTAAGAGGATGTTTTTATAAATTAAAAGTGTTGTACAAGATTAGACCTTTTTTGAGTGAAACTTTGCGAATCCAGTTAGTAGAATCACTAGTTATGTCTAAATTAAACTATATGGACCTTGTATATGGCCCACGTCTGCTCTCTAAAACCAAACGTCTGGTCCAAAGAGTTCAAAATGCATGTGCAAGATTTTGTTTCAACATCCCGCCTAGGGCCCATGTCACTCCATTTTTGAACAACAGTAATACCTTAAAGATGCTACACAGACGCAAGATGCACCTAGCATGCCTTCTCTTCGGTGTTATAAACTATCAGATCCCTTCATATCTGTTTGAGAAATTGTCATTTCGGAAGCCACGTGGTATAAGACTATGTGGGCCGCAGCTTCTCACTCATCAACATTCCTCTGCTGCCTTCCGCGGGAGTTTCAGATATCTTGCTACCAAATGCTGGAACAACCTGCCTCCGCCTATTCGGGACCTAAAAAGTAGACATAGTTTTAGGGTCAATATTAGAAATTTTTTATTCAAGCACCAACTGAGGCAAGAAAATCTAAGGCACGATACAAGTTGTTTTTAACCTTTTGGCATCTCCTTATTCGAACCCTTTAGTAAACAGCGGTAAGATATTTGCCGTCACAGTTATCTCATTTTACTTATATATTTATTAATTATTACTTAAGTCTTATTTATACAACAAACGGTAAGATAACCCATGTTTTGAATCAATTAATTCAATATGCTCGCAACCTGTTTCTAAAGTATTGGGCAAAGAATTCACTTGTTTTCTAAACTTGATGAGTACGTACATAGTCATAGTATTTATTCATATACAATACGAGATTGTGTTTACACACCTGCGTTTCGCGTCCCGTAGGCATCGGAGCTCAGAGAAAAAGTCCCATTTTTTATACATCGGAGGTATCCCGCGGCATATCACTGTGGTGTTTTATTGCTGGCTTTAGTTCCTTCCTAGTATACTCCCTCTTTGGACCTGGAGATGATATTGTGACACTGTTATTTTTTTAAGGGTAATTTTAAGACATAAACTCGCTTTGTTGCAAATTCAAGATACTTGGGTACTTACTGTAGTTAAAAAAGATCCTGTTTAGTTTTATTGGTTTCACTGTCGTAAATTCGCAATATGTCTTACTTTGTTTGTTATAAGTGTAATTTAAAGTAGTTTGGTCCTGTGTCCGTGACCTACTTTTTGCTGCATGACGTAATATGGCGTCGGCGTCTATGTCGGGATGAATGACATGGACGATATCATAGTAGTAAAAAGTAGTAAACCACAGGCTATAAATGCTTCGCTTCCTTTGTCATCGACGCTTGTCGATGGCCACGGCTGTTCCAAAATCCAACCTAGGGGGGCTCTACACACGTGGCATTTTGTCGCGCGATTATCTGAGTCAATCTGTAGACCGTATTAAAGCGGCCTCCATAGGACGGAATTAGGAAACGTTCGAAGTTTTAAATTGTTTTTGTGTTTATGTTTATAATTTTTTTTTTTTTTTTCCTGTTGTTATTGTTTTTCTCTTGTTTTGATTAGGATATTCTTATTTTGGGGATGTGATCGTGGCGTCAATGCGCCGTGTCGTCAAATGGTTGCAACGGAAGACCAGCGCTGGCCCTGCCGGCATTTAACGCTGAGTTGCGACCATTTCGTGGCAATTAATGTTTCGGGTTGTATATGTTATTGTTTATTATGTTTTTTGTAATTGTCATGAATAAACCTTTCATTCATTCATTCATTCATACATTTGGCTCCCCTGTAATATCGTAACGCTAAAATTTGACGTTACGGTAGACGTCTATGGTAAAGTTTAAGCTACCATTAATTCAACTAAATTAAATTACACAACAAACCTAGCTTCATTCTAACTACATAGGCATACCTACTCCTTCTTGCATCGGTTTCCTCATCACAAAGGGTTGTGGTCAATCAACAGCTTCTCCCTAATGATCTGACTCCATCTTTCTCTATCTAATCGCCGAGTGAAGAGCATCGTGGATCGCAGTGTTAAGAGCTGTACGAATTTGATCAGACCAGCTAATTGGACTTCTATATCTCGTAGCCGTACAAGTATACCTCTGTATACCTACTTCTAGTTCCGTTTACCACATTTATGTGCTAAGTAACTATCTGGCAAAGCATCGAGTAATGAGTAGCTTTACACACGCACCGCGGTAAGTTAGGGCCAGACGGCAGATAGCCGCAGATTCTGCAACGCGACCTTGGTTGAAGCGAGTTGTTGAAGCGAGCGTCTACATGGCTGACAACCAACCAACCGCTTTTGCCAATAGTTGGCAGAGCACGCCTAGCCACCAAGGGCGATTAAAGGTCATGTAGAATTTGGCATCAACCACGGGCTACATGGTTTAAAATCTCTGTTTTCTGCCAAGGTCTCGTGGCAGAGAGCTGTGGTTGTATGCCGTCTGGCCCTAACGTTACAATCCCATTGAAATTCTGCCGCAATACGCATAGTAACCGTATGTCACGGAGTGAATGCCGAACTATAAAGCGGTGTCCGCACGTGTTTTTACATGAACCGTGATGTACTTCTATTTATCGTTAGATCGTTAACTGTTTCTCGCTTCGCTTGTGTACAGTTAGCTTTAGAAGTAGCTAAAAGAGGATGTGTTCATTGAACAATGTTCAAAAAGATCTGCAATCTTTATTCTTTTAAGAATTAATACGTGAGTAAAGTAAGTATTTGACGTTATAAAAGCTCTTTTGAAGTTGACCTAGATTTTTTTAACTTTATTTGATAATTTCTAATGTTTATGCTTCTAATTTTGAACTAAAACACTTACACTGCACAAAACAAGTACATGACCAACAAAAATATAGTGAGTGTGTACAAAGGAAAACTTATCCCTTTAAGGGATTTCTTCCAGCTAACCTTTAAGCAACAGAGAAATCGGTCAGACATGGTAGACAAAGATTTGTACATAACTTTTACATGACGGCAAAACTACGGAGAAGTTGCTAAAGCTAGTTAGTTGTGAAGTTACTAAAATACTTACAATTTATTTATTCACTTTATAAATAAGTAAGTTTATTGACTAAGTTATAAATCATTCGATTTCAATCACACTCAACGACTTTTAACTTAAAAAGTCCTGACAACTTTAAAGGCAACGTCGGAGAAGCCGCGCACAAACATCCTTATAAAGGCGAATGAATAAATTCCAAAATATGTCACATTTGTATCTTATTGCAACGCTACCCTTTGTAATACAAAATTCTCTGTCACTACGAGTTTACCAATATGGCGCGTCCGTAAGCGTCTTGCCGTCTTACCTATTTCTTGAAGCAGAGTCGAACGCTTTGAAAAACCGGCGATGATAGTACATAATAAATATTTTTTATACAAATTCACTGAGTCCCACAGTAAGCTCGATAAAGTTGGTATGGCTAAAGGTGTTGTGGGTACTTGACGAACATGTCAAGATTTGTAACTATGCGTGTAATCGTAGAATGATGGCTGTTACAGCAGAACGTGTCGTAAGCGACCACGAAGCAAGTGTAGCGTGTTGACCAACATGGTACACCAAAAATCTTCTCTTGATCGAAAGTAATCGATTGTTTCTAGAAATTGGCCGCCTTGATCGCCTTTCTGGTCTTAATCCAGCAAGACGTCTACCGCCTTCCATTGTAGAAGATGACCGCTGAATTAATTTTGTACTGAACAGAAACGTCTGCTAGCGAAATAACAATATTATGACAAAGAGAAAAATGAAAAAATCACCATTCCTTTCATTTTTTTTCGATCATTAAAAGATTTTGTTTAATCTGGCAGTGGACGGTTTTCTTTTGTCATGTGACATGTAACTCAAGAACACATTTACAATGGTTCGCGAAAATGTTTAACTAACATACACTAGCTATATATCGTTGGAATATTGTTCCGCAATGGTCGAAGCAGGGTCCATTTGCAGACAATAGCGATTTGGCGGACGCCTTGACCGCTGTATACGGAATAAGGATTTGTCTGGTTTTATGCTCTGTGCGACTATTTATGGGATAACTTCAAATGTTTGTTTTATAAACAGATTGTGTATGTCAGTTTCCTAATAAAATAATAGTTTCCAGAGTCTCGGTCTCAACAGATCAAGTTACTAAGTTGAACACATTGTATTCAATTTTCTTTCAATCTTTTGGGTGGAAAGCGGCGCCTTTCGTATGTTAACTTGTAGGTAGTCTATCTAAATAACAAAGGCTAACTTGCCATAAAAGTTCCCTTTCACAACTTAATATTCAATAATTCCCATACTTTTATGATTCATAAAGTGCGTAGTAATATCTTGCAAGACCATTTGAGTGCCTGACAATATTGCTGCCTAGTTATTTTGCTGCCGCCATGTACAGTCAGCATCAAATAGTTAGTAGCAGTGAAGTCGCCAAATATATCGGTACAGATCTTTATTTGTATGGCAGTAAGGATGTGTTACGATATATTTGGCGACTTCACTGCTACTAACTATTTGATGCTGACTGTACCTAGCCCTTTAAATGTATTTATTGACGTGGTATAGATGCATGTGTGGTAAACAATGACATCACAGAATACCGTCTTGTTCCGCTTTTGAGCACTTAGAGCTATTTATAACGTTTCAATAAATATAAGATGAAAAATTAAAAGGGTCATTCTCCGAAACTGTGCCTGCGTCTAAACTCCGTGAATAATTTCTAATGTCTGAAAAGTTTGACGGACGTGAGTTTGATCACACGAAAAATTTTAGGATAACCCAAAAGCCTAGGGTTATGTTTATCGTTTGACAAAAAGATGCTTCGCGCCATATTATTTTGTTTTTTGTTTTGTTAACGATGTTTTATTTGTATAAACAAAAAACACGTGCATAAATATTAATTTTACGCCAAATTGTAAAGGTTGACTTTCTACAAAGCTGACCACAGAGTAAATAAAGCAATTTTCAAACCTCTTATCTCACTTAACATTTCATTATAAAGAAAACTTTCTCCCGTAACCTTAAGGTTTAAATTAAATTGAAGCAATACGCAGTCATAAGAGTTTTCCGACACTAGCAATATAAAGGCTGTACCTTTGTTGGAGTAAACATTGGTTTTGGGAGATTTAGTATTGATTTATGTCTTTGAGTGGTTTCTTTGGAAATGGCCGTGTAATGGGAGAGTTTTATTCCAAAACGGGTTATGGGTGTTCAAGAAACGAAGGAAGTTAGACGTTTTGGCTTAATAAACAGGAGTTTGTAATAATGTACCGTAAGACCTGAATTTAGAATTGGATTGCGAAAGAACAAAAGGTACTTACAACGGTCAGCAGCAGAAGTACCTGAGTGGTTAAGGCGTTTATAATAATCTAGACTACTACCAAGAGAATAAGAACGTATTAAGAACATTTTGTGCAAGCACGCACGCGTTAGCTGCCTCTGCGGCTGATTGCAAGCCATATAAACAAATTGCGTTATTTATGGTTTACAACAAGAAATAAATAAAAGATGCAGAAATTCCCGTTGAAAATTGTTAATTCCTTGTACTTATTTTCGCATTAGCATGCGCAAAAGGGCAGGCAAGCGCCGCCGCGCAACTGCTTCTTTATTCCGACTGCTCTTCTCTCAGTCTCAGACCAACAATATTGATAAGACTTTTAATCTAAATATTAATACAGTTACGCGTTGCCTAGGAAAAAAACTATACCGCACTAAACAGTTGAAGGTAGATCCTGAAAATATGGAACATATATTCTTAAAATGTCATGCTTTTGCGACCGTCTTTTTTATGGCCGTAGACTGTGAATGACTTCTTCGATTTAATTTGTCGCCTTTTTATAGTTTGTTTGTTTGTTCACTGTGTATATTAAACCGTTTGAGGCGAGTTCTCGGCAGACCATGGCAATAGCAGTATTGCGCGACGTCGCATATTCATCGCGGCTCAGGCGCACGATTCAATGCTAAATTTAATGTCCTAGCTTTTATTGATTTTAGGGTTGTCTCCTTTTTAGTTGCGTGGGAAAGCTGGAGTGATATTTTCTCCGGATAAATGATCGGACGAAGCAATAGGTAGCTACCTACTTTTATTGAAACTTAAGACAAACTATGTTGCACTATAGTTTGTTTATTTATTAGAAGTCCTAAAACTTAGATAATTGTGTATTAAGCAGAACGTCTGCTAACGATACCACGATGTTTAGAAATAAAGGAAAAGTAGAAAAACCCACTGCCTCAGGCGAAGTCTCAGTAGCTCAGTTGGTCAGAGCGATGGGCATGTATCCCAGAGTCGCGAGTTCGTGTCTCGCCTGAGGCAGTGGATTTTTCTACTTTTCCTTTATTTTTAAACATTGTAATTGCTTAAGTTGCTTGGCAAAAATGTATCTAAGCTATTTCATTTGTTTTAAATTGAAATTTGGGTTAGTATTGAATATTCTGTTCTATGAATCTTGAAGCAAATCAAATTATTTTTGTTCAATATTTTTTGATTTGCAATTTTTTTCTCCATCCACCATCTCTCTCGCTATACCAGAATCACGTAAGTAATTCGGATAGGAGGTGCAAGCACGTACTGCGCATGCCCTTAGAGTATGGTCAACGGCGCCTAGCCGTTTCAAATTCAGAGATTGCATATACATGAGAAAATTTGTCAAGTTCCGCCGTGACCGGGTGGTCTAGTGGTCAGGATGTCAGCCGCGAAAGCTGAAGACGCCAGTTCAAATCTGGCCTCGGACACCGGAGGGTTTGGTCACTTTTTCTGAAGTATATGTCTATTTTCATTCTGTTCTATGGTTGAGACAGGGCCAGGTTATCCACATTTGGAACCATTATATTTAAAACATAATGAAAATCATAACTATCCCTGTGAATATCCGCAACATTACTCCTTGTCAATCAATCTATCAACAAACATAGCCAGGCCGACCAAAACACTCGATTGATAAAACATACAAAGAAAAACACATGTTTAACATTTTTTTAAGCAGTTGTGAAGTTTTTATCAAAGCTCTGGGCATTCATTGAGATATCTTATACGTTCACACGGCCTGTTTTTTATGACCTTTTTTGTATTGAGGATTGAGGGTTACTGAAACGTTAAGGGTTTTAGTTCCATGTTTTGAGTGCAACAAAGATTTGAAAACGGAAGCGATGTGACTTTATACGTATGTACTTTGAAATTGTCAGGTCCACTTTTTCCTTTTGTATTGTACGTATTAGCTATAAAAATTCCGGAATAATTTGTTATATGGTAAAATCGTGATATTATAATCCTTATATAAAATGGGTTAAGGCGAGTACTATTAGTTATTCTGTGGTTAAGGCAGTCTTTTGCAAATTTCTTTTAATTAAACATCAATCTTTTCAAAGTACTTTCGCCGTCAGATATATCGGAGCGACCAAGGTGGTCACAAATATCTGAACAACGCCTCTATTGTCAAGGCGGTAAAGTTAATGTTCAGTTTTTTTTGAGTACCTTGGCCGCTCCGATATATTTGATGGCGACTGTGCCTACATACCTATCTCCTTACCTATTATGTCTAATTTTTAGGAACCGGTATTGTATTATGTTTAATTTTTGTTCAAAAAGTTTAAAGAAAGGTTGGTACAGTCACCGTCAATAGTATCTTCCTACACGAAAGCCACAAAAACATGTGACACGCTCTTATCTTGTGGCAATAAGAGCGTGTCAGATGCGGCCTTCGTATAGGAAGATGGTATTTTTTGAACTTGCTTCCCAGTGCAATATCAAAAAAACTTACGCGGTACATTTTAGTTACAAGAATGCCGCAAGGATCTTGTCACTGTCACCTTTTGTTTACTCGTACAAGTGAATGCCAGACAGTGGGAGCCATGACTTTTTGTCACGATAGGTGTAATGTAAACACAACACAAAACGTATTGGTTTATTTTCATAACCAGTAGCGGGGATTCTACCAAGCAATACAGATTTTCCTTTTGAATGGGTAGATCAAGAATCAATAAAATAATATAAAAGCTGATTTTTTATTGCACCTATTTGACTACTTAACTTCATTTACAAGTTATTACAAACTACGAAATCAATTTTACTTACATACATCCAGATGGCATTCACTTTTTATAACCACAAGAATACATTGTTGCATAATGATTTCGAAGAAACAACTACAAACCACTACAAAATCATCTAACAATTAGAGGACACATTTTGGGTAGGAAAGCATATCAAACGTTTTGAGAAACAGTCAGATTTGTTTTTTTTTTAAATTACACAATAGCTACATTGTCTGTTTCGTCCCGTCGAGTTTCTTGGTGGCGGTCATAATACTTCTCGGGTCAGAGGTGTAGGGTTAGAAACGGTGGTAGTCCTTTTCTCTCTCTGACGTTCAATGCATTGTAATGTGCCTAAATTGAAGAATAAAATATATTTTTTATATTTTATTATTATTGAAGATACATTATTTTGGCTTTTTGTTTTAGATGTCTCTTTACATTTTACAAATACCGTCATACTCTTGTTAGCACTCGTGTGTAGATTTTTAATTTATATCAGTTCACACATTTACAAATACCATGCAACCCCACTTAAACTATCGTGAAATGTACTCCGATTTTATCTATCCTGACACCACACAACCCGGAGTGGCCCTATAAAAATATACAGGCCACTCGTAAAACCAGGACTATTAACCAGACTTCGTACTCAGGGCTTGATTAATATGTGTTAATTTCAATTGATTATTAGAGCGGAATTGCTGGAATGCAGGATGACAATAAAATAATGCTTTGGAAAATTAGCGGTTGCCTCTGACAAACGTGATATTAGTTTATGAAAGGGTTTTTTGTTTTTATCTAGATTAACTTCCTTTTCAATCCTTCGTCACTCGAATTACTTTCAGGTATTCTTTTTCTCATTGACCAACACTGTCATTTCAATTTTTATTTATTTTCAATGCCATGTATTGTCAGTTTAGGTGGTAAATATATGTTGTTTTAAAGGCTAACCTGGGAATGTGTAAAACAGGAATATTTTAACTGATCCAAGGAATCCTCGACATAATAAAATTTAATCCTGATATTCCTGATACATTTAAATCCCATCAAAAACATAAATGTGAAAGGCTGCCAAGTTCGATACTATGGGAATGCTTCGCCTATAAAAGAAGTGAGATCTGAATAAGTACCAAGTTCCATAAAAATACCTCAAATCATAAATAGTTATAGGAATGCACACTTGATTTCCAGCAGTTTTTAAGGTACATTTTGAATAAGTATCACGTTACATAGAAATACCTAAAATTATAATAGTCAGAGAAACGCACACCGGTTTTTTTAGCAGTTTCCTGATAACATTTATTATTTTCAGTACTTTTTAATGATGTTACTTGGCAAGTTTTCACACACCACACACCTTTTCAATGCAATGAATCGACACCTTTGGACTGCAATGTGTCAAGTATATAATTTTCTATTAAAACTTGCCAAGTTACATCATTAAAAAGTACTGAAAATAATAAATGTTATAAGGAAACTGCTAAAAAAACCGGTGTGCGTTTCTCTGACTATTATAATTTTAGGTATTTCTATGTAACGTGATACTTATTCAAAATGTACCTTAAAAACTGCTGGAAATCAAGTGTGCATTCCTATAACTATTTATGATTTGAGGTATTTTTATGGAACTTGGTACTTATTCAGATCTCACTTCTTTTATAGGCGAAGCATTCCCATAGTATCGAACTTGGCAGCCTTTCACATTTATGTTTTTGATGGGATTTCATTTATTTTTGTTAGGTGTAGGTTCTTTATTATTTTTTTATCACTTTTGCTTTAGGAAATGTCTCATTCCACTTAGGTATGTACTTTATACTATACCCTTTATACTAAGCGTCTAATTCTATTTTACTATTTATTTATAGGTGATTTTTACAAATAAACTGGCTCCCTACACCTATAAAATGTACCTACTTACATATAATTACATACATCAATAACGTACTTTATTCGCTGTAAGTACGCTACCTACATAGATAATTAATAACTTGGTAATACCTACCTACCAGTAGGTATTATAATTGGTGGCCTATTATGTAGCCCTAGAAGTGCACCATCCCATCTCATCCCGTGGCGTATCGGAGGGTGAGATGGGCAGTAGTATATATAATTCCATCTTAGAGTATATATGATTTCCATGTTCTTGAATCTGCGATTTTATTAGTTGTAAAATTAGAAATTATTTAGACTATGCGAGAAAAAATAGTCTTTTCATTTTTGTTTGACTGATTTAGCGCACCTAGTGTACCTAGCAGTGTTGGCCGAACGTTAGTGTGATTGAAAATTAAAAATTGAAGATTGAAACACGTTAGTTAAAACTGAACACTAATAGTTTAGTGCAAATTGATTTCAATTAGAATTGAAATTAATTGTAACTAACCTGTTAATCCTTTGCGAATAACTAATAATTGAAGATATTTAATTTTTAGTCTTTCTCAAAAATTTAAACATTAATTTAATTTTTAGTGTAGATTGAATTGGTAATTGACATTAATAATTTACCTAACTAAACGCGAATTTAGGTTAAGCTACGAGGTTTTGATTACTTTTACTTTTACTTTTACTTTTACTTTTACCTTGACCTTGACCTTGACTTTCACTTTCACTTTTACTTTCACTTTCTTTAACTTTCACTTTCACTTTGACTTTTACTTTGACTTTCGCTTTGACTTTCACTTTCAATTTGACTTTCAATTCCACTTTCACTTTCACTTTCACTTTGACATTCACTTTGACTTTCACTTTGACTTTCACTTTGACTTTGATTTTCACTTTCACTTTGACTTTGACTTTCACTTTGACTTTGACTTTGACTTTAACTTTGACTTTGACTTTCACTTTCACTTTGACTTTGACTTTCACTTTCACTTTAACTTTCACTTTGACTTTCACTTTCACTTTGGCTTTCACTTTCACTTTCACTTTGACTTTGACTTTCACACAAAGAAAGTAAAAGTAAAAAGAAGCTCCAGATTTTGATACCGGTACCATCTGCTCATCAGTACAAGTCGAATGAGCCCAAACAGCATGAGTCTATGATGCACCAAACCCGAGATCCAGTAGGGATCCCCAGGGTCCAGCATGAGCTCCAGATTTTGATACCGGTACCATCTGCTTATCTGTACAAGTCGAATGAGCCCAAACAGCAAGAGTCTATGATGCGCCAAACCCGAGATCCAGTAGGGATCCCCAGGGTCCAGCATGAGCTCCAGATTTTGATACCGGTACCATCTGCTCATCAGTACAAGTCGAATGAGCCCAAACAGCATGAGTCTATGATGCGCCAAACCCGAGATCCAGTAGGGATCCCCAGGGTCCAGCATGAGCTCCAGATTATGATACCGGTACCATCTGCTCATCAGTACAAGTCGAATGAGCCCAAACAGCATGAGTCTATGATGCGCCAAACCAGAGATCCAGTAGGTAGCCCTAGGGTCCAGCATGAGCTCCATCTTGTGATATTGGTCCCGACTTCCGAACCCGAGATGCAGTTTTAAAATTAATTATTAGTGTAAGACAAGGATTAATTTAGTTACACTAACGTTAATCTAATTAACTGTAATTCTTATTAAATTTTCGAGACCTTAGTGTAACTAATAGGTTAATTCTAATTGACGGTTAGTGTAATTGACGACGTCACAAAATCAATGCGAACTAACGTTAGTAAAAATGGATGTTAGTGTAATTGATTAGTTACGGAATTAATCTTCAATCTTATTGATCAATTTTCAATTCTAATTGAAATTATCGGCCAACACTGGTACCTAGTGACCTGCTTTGCACTTCGTAAATCGTGGGTTCGGTTCCCGCAACAGACACACACAGAGTGGTGAACAATTTTATTGTTCTTGTCTTTAAGACAAACATGTATTGTCTTAAATTGGTATGTATCTAAATTTAAATAAGTCTTATCTCATTTCCACTCCATACCTACTTATAGTAGAACAAAATTACACATTCGTTGTTTTCGAAACTGACTCACACTTGGCCGTTTTCAGATTTTTACTTTATTTCGACCTAAAGACAAACCTTCGAGCCAAATTTCAGTTCGGTACGACCATTGGAAGATATACCCATTTAGTTCATTATGACTTCATAGTAGAACAAAGTTACACCTTCGCTATTTTTAAAACTGACTCACACTTGGCCGTTTTCAGATTTTTCCCTTTACTTTGACCTTAAGACCTATCTCCATGCCAAATTTCAAGTCAGTACGACCATTGGAAGTGGTCTAGGTTTTTGATGAGTCAGTGAATCAGTGAGTGAGTCAGTGAGTGAGTGTATAGTAAAAATAGCGATTTTCTGACGTCAATATCTCAAGAACTGCTATAGGTAGAATAATGAAATTTTGTATTCTAGACAATTATGGGGATGTCAACAGACACTCGAAATTTCATATGCGTAGATAAAATATGTTTTGAGTTATAGGGTGGTCGAAATTGGCCCGAAATGGTTCGTGTAATATAACCCACGGCCGGTGTGTCGCTTTTTTTTGCTCGAACTTGGCGGACACACTGCCGTGTGTCTAGATATCGACGACATAGTTTAAGTGGTCTTCGTCTCGTTTTATCTCTAACTACATACACTTGAGTTGCCCAACACCGACTTGTTTGCGTATCTCTAAGTTCTTATTGAATTGAAATAGAGCCTTTTGTTGCTTGATCTGAGCTCTTTTTCGTCTATATCCAATAGTTTGGTGGAAAAAGGCACTTTCAATGTATGGACATCCTTATTTATAATACCGTTTTTTTTCTATGGTAGTGTCACGTATTGGTAGCGATCGAAATGTTTATATCGACTGCCATGTGGTGATAGTCATTTGTACTACTTACATTGATTTAAAAGTACCTTGAAATCAAGTTAAGTGTCAGGACCTCAGGACTTCACGAACATGTGAACGTGTTTTTATAACAGATTTGATAACAAAAACAATACAATGTATTTGATAGTTTTTTATTCCAATTGGAAATTATTTGATCCATGATGTAAAAGTGAAGCGCTAGATCGAACTCACAAAAAGGTTAAAAATCTTAGTCAAAAACTTGGGAAAACTGTTGAGAAAAACTAACTACAATGTTATTTTTTGCTCTTTTCCAGGGTGCTAACGGTTTCGAACGATTATTCATGGGAGCCCCCGGCAGCTGGTACTGGCAAGGTAACATAAAACTCTATTATTTCTTTAAACTCTTTAAATTTTCTTTTACTTTCTTTTCCTAGGGCTCCTTGCTTGGAGCCTGTAATCTAGTGCATTCCTGCACCTTAATCAAGCTTCAACAGTTCCACGCGATGGAGAACTAAGTGTGTCTGAAATGTTCAATCCACAGGGCGAACAATATCAATAGATCCTACCCAGCCATTCAACAGCTACTATACGAAAATACCGGAGGAAGGTAAACAAGGCCAGAACCAATAACTCGTTAACCGAATAACATAGCCAGGCTTATGAGCGCCTAATCCTAATGCCTTGTGAACCATTTACAGTTGTTTTAAATCTTAATTCTGCTAATGTTCGAGATAATTCCACTAATATAGGTGCTCACGAAGGCGGGGAAGCTAACATGGATCTTATTTAATAAGAAAATGTATTGCAAGGATGACGAGAGTTGTGTAACATTATTACTTAAAAAATTGGTGAAGTTGTTTTTGCTGATTCAAGATTATCTTTGTTAATGAACGTGTTAGGAATATTATTGATGATAAAATTTATGCTACTTCCTTCATTCTTGCCTGGAAACATGTAGGGAATCGCCTTCGTGAGTAAAACAGTAACAATGTGTCCGTTTCAGTATTTACTAACATGGTTGTTTATATTAATATATAGAGTCTAGAAATCCCTAAATTGTTCGTTAGGGTAGCGGGCGTTGGTGATTTACCCTGAATGGTGACCCTTTAGTTTTAGCAACTAATGGGGTTAGCATAAGGATTATTATGTTTAGTAATATTTTAGTGAGATTAGTCTCGAACTTACAGGGTTAGATTTAACACAATACAAACTGTGTCAACTAGACTATTCAGCTCTATGATTGTTACTGCAGTCTTTGCTGTTAATCATTGATTTGAGTAGTTTGGTTTCATTAGCTTAATTTTTTTCATGATATCGATATTTAAAGTCCATTTTTTCGAGTAGAAAATGGCAGAAAAACATAATAACGAATCCACGGAAACAGAAACAGCTTACTCCATGAAATGCAAAATGTTCTGCCGCATGAAGTGTTTTGTTAATTTCGTTTCGTTGTCTCTTTATGAAGATACTGCTCATATACGACGATAGCCAGACTTTTTGTCACTATTTCTGTAGCATTTGTGTAGTTTATAATTTATACAAAGTGCTTCCATTATTAATTTCCGGTACTATTAGTTTAATTTTCAAAATCTTAGAAATTTTATATTGTGCTAAGAGCTTCCGTAGCAACCGCCATTTAAATAAAATAAAATCGTTAAAAAATAAGTAGCTTATTAGTTGAAAATAATTTACTACTCAAGAATATTTCACAATTTTTTTTGTTACAAATTTTCAAACCAAATTGTTAGCATTGTTAAGTAGGAAGGTTTTCCTCATGATTTATCTAATAACGTAATAAACAAATGTTGCGACACACCTACAACTTTAATTTTAAGGCGCAAAGGGAACAACGTAACGCTTCGTAAATTATTTATGAGTTTTATTATTTACGAAACAATATTTATTGTCTTTTCAATTAATTTGACATTTGATATTATGAGGCTTTGGTATACTACCTATTGTAACAAAATGGTTTATAGAAAAATAAGAAGCTAATTTAACGAGGTGCTATTTATATTCATATATATGTTGTAATGTTACAACAGTTCATAATAATTCATAATGCTTAAAAACAATTATCTAATTTAATGAGCATTTATAACTTTTATAAGCGTTAATTTGCCATCCATCATTCAATTTGTGTTGCCATTTCATGATTATTATCATTCATTGTAATTGAGTGCTCTATCTCTTCAATAATGTGGATGATTTCATACTCTCTCGTGTCACTACATAATTGTGTCTAGACACTCTTTTTATATAGGTATGATCATTCTAACTAATTCTCTCCAAGCCAGCATGAACGTCATTGATATGACCATATGACGTTGATGACGGCAGTTCACATTTCGTCATTGTAAATTCCACGCAGAGTTAGCATGGTCGGAATCTAAAACTAAACTTCCATCTTAATACAAGATTTCCACAAAAGACATTGAAATCATCCACATATCAATCTTTTCAAAGTGCTTTTACAAATGTTTGTTACTTTGTAGGTCAAATATACTCCCAGAGCGTTGCCGCGAACCCTATCCTCATCGCTACCCCAGAAGCTAGTCCCAAGTTTGACGACTCGTACATGGGTTATTCGGTAGCGGTGGGAGATTTTTCTGGCACTGGTCAGCAAGGAGTCGCTGTTGGGATGCCGAGGGGAGCTGGTCTGAAGGGCTTGGTGAGTATAAAATATTCAGATATGTAAGTAGAAGGCAATTTATCACATAAGCGTAAAAATGCATTAGTCGTTCCTTATCAGCTTTTAAAAATTATATCGATAATACACCAACAAGACTTGGTATTTGTGACATTGAGTGTGTCTTCGTCATCATCATTGGCTAATCTCATCCAGCTTTGCCACCTTGTGTTGGTACTTGATTCTTATGGTAGGTACCATCTGACCTGACCCCTTACCTTTCTCGATCCGTCACTTTCGCAATACTGTATTGAATTGAGTTCTATTTTATTACAATTTACAGGTGGTCCTCTACACATGGGATCTTCAAAACATCCAGAACATCAGCGGTTCCCAGATCGGCGCATACTTCGGCTACAGCCTGGCTTCCGGCGATATCGACGGAGACGGACATGATGACGTCATCGTAGGCTCGCCCATGTTCAGCAAGCCTAAGAGCGATGGCTTTGAACATGGAAGAATTTACGTCATTTACCAAGGAAAAGATAGGGTAAGGATATTATTTTAACTTGACCAAGGAGACCTTCTTTTAACCGGTTTAGAAAATATTAAAAAGTTTACAGATTATTTGAACTAACGTCATGTTTCTTGGACATTGTGGTTAAGACTATTCAATACATTTATTTATTACTAGCTTTTGCCCGCGGCTTCGCTCGCGTTAAATTCGGGGTAACACGGTTCCCCTTTGCCCCCCGTAATGCTCCATACAAACTTCCACCCCCCATTTTAGGGAAGTGGGGGGTTAGAAAGAGACAAAAAGTAGCCTATGTCACTCTCCATCCCTTCAACGATCTCCACTTAAAAAATCACGTCAATTCGTCGCCCCGTTTTGCCGTGAAAGACGGACAAACAAACAAACACACACACTTTCCCATTTATAATATTAGTATGGATGATAAATATCCATAATGTGTTGTACTTTCAGTCATTCTCGAAGAGTAATTCGATCACTGGAGAGGTTTCCAGGGGCCGATTTGGTTTGTCTGTCGCGTCACTTGGAGACATCAACTATGACGGCTTCGGAGGTAAGTAATTCTTCTTCTGTTGCTCTTTTTGTAGGAATTATATATTTCTGTTGAAGCCATATATTTTTTCTTCTACTACTTTAAGTACTGTTCAATCAAATACACTACAAACCATGGCGCATGGCGCACGCAGAGCTGTCAACACCGCCTCGAAAAAAAAATGAATTTGTTTAACGTAAAATAACAATGCTATTTCCAAACAATGCTATTTGCCTTTATTTGAAACTATAAATAAATAAATATTATATAACAATCCTACACTAATCACGTAATCACAATAATCTCAATAAGGCTGGTGTTGTGGGTACTAGGCGACGATATATACCTACATATAATAGATAGATGATTAATAATTAGATACATAGAAAACATCCATAACTCAGGATCAAATATCTGTGATAAGACACACAATTAAATGACCTGACCAGGATTCGCTGCTTGAACTATCTTTACTAAGATTAGCAATCTTGATCATATTCCAGATGTCGCAGTAGGAGCTCCATATGGTGGCGAGCACGGTCGCGGCGTCGTCTACATTTTCCAAGGCAGTGAGACTGGCATCAAGGACAAGTACTCCCAAGCCATTAAAGCAGAAGAGATCTCTCCATCCTTGACTACGTTTGGCTTCTCTCTGTCCGGTGGTGTCGATTTGGACGACAATAGCTACAATGACTTGGCCGTCGGCGCTTATAAATCTGACAGTGTTGTGTTTTTGAAGTGAGTATTTATAATAATGATTACAGTTATTACTAGGTACACATGAGATACATGAGAACATGTTTATGAAAGATTTCATAAAAGTGATTAGGATAGTAATATAGATGTCGATTTGGTTTTTAACCTTTTGTAATAGAATCAGTTTAGTTCAGTCCTTGTTTCATAATCAGTTGGCTACATTAATATTTCTTGAATTTGTTCCTTAATTGAACTTTCCTTATTTAAAAGATTATTTTTTCTTATCAGATTGTTAATAATGAGATTGCTCTTTTCAAATGTTGTATTTATCTGCTGAAATTTAGCATTAATTTTAGTCACATGATAAATAATCATCATTGACCTATTTAGATCTCGACCGGTAGTAAAAGTGATGGCCGAGGTGAAGTTCCAAGGGGACACTAAGTTAATATCGTTGACTGACAAGCACTGTACCACCAGCGATGGGACCAAAGCTGTCTGCTCCGAGCTCATATACTGCCTGCAGTTCAGAGGTGTTAATGTAGATCGGCAAATTGGTGAGTTTAATTGTACTAATATAAATATAGGTCATCATACTTATCAAATCTGGATCATCTTTCTTATGATCAATATGCAGACTGCAGAGATATTTTTTTTTATTTTTTTTTATTTTTATTTGTTCAACAAATTACACAGTATGACAGTTAAACCAATTCACTGTGGAATTCATATAAAAGTGTATACAATTATGTAATCAATAATATAACAGAGACATGTAAAATACAAATCTAATATATAACAGTCGACTCACGTTTATCCATCGCCTCACAGAACTTCATACACTCACTACAGACAACCGACCAATCACTTGCAAAAACATCCCATTATCATGACTTTATATAATTCTGTAATGATCATTATTATTATCATCATTGAGTGCCTCATCTACACGCAGTCTGTTGCGTCTTTTATTTAGTATGAAAAAAGATAAATAAGATGGTTATCTGAACTCTCATTCATCATCTAATCATCTAGCATCAGCGAATTAATTAGTAAAGGTATATAAGCTTATTCTGTGCCATATTTAAGCTGCTTCATTTTTTAAATCAAAAAAGTGAATATACATTTCAAAAAAATGAAGAAATGGTACTTAAATGATTTATTAAAACTATTTCTGAAAACGCGATGTTTTCAAAATTTGTATTATTTTTTCCAAGCGGAAGGATACATCTGCTACTTTGGTGAGTGGAGAGTAGCGATTGGCAATAACTGTCAAAATAACTTATCTTTGTCATTCGGTGTAAATTAAACCACATATGTATAGATGAATTATCGAGATCATGGAATTGCATTTGTAGTGGTTGTACCGTTTGCAACAAAAGGAGAATAATTTTCTCTTAATTTAATAAAATTACATACCCTTAAGAAATGGAATAAGTAGTAGTCCTCTGTTTTTTGCTTTTAGTCGCTATCATGTTCTTCATCTGAGCTGTCACAAGTATTGATAATAAGATTGTTTGAAATTCGATCCATTTCCCCTTCCTGACATCGATATTTATTTTCTTCACTTTCGACATGGTGACAAATATTTTCCCAGTCCTCAGCAGTAATAGTATTCATTCGTTCAGTTGCTAAACTCATAATGCCTTGCATGTTTAATGAAACGTTTCTTTTCGCTACATATCCTTTTACCATGGACCAAATATTTTCGATCGGATTGAATGTCGGGTGATACGGTGGCAATCGTAAAACGGAGTGGCCATGTTCTTTTAAAATTGCATCTATGTGGTACTCACGAAACCGCGCTTTATTTTGTTTAATTAAATCATACAAACTGGTTTTGTACATCAACGGGCTATACGAAATGCTGTGTTCTGTCAACCAATCCATCATTTCTTGTTTATGAGAATTTGACGTTGGAGCACGAAAAGTTTGTTGTGATAGGACGCATTATCTTACGATAAGTACGCTATTCGGTTTAAGGTTCGGTATTAATTTTTCTTTTAACCATTTTTCGTAGTTGACAAAGTTCATCTGGTCATGGTAATCTCCCGTTTTTTGGTTTGCCTTAAACATTAACGAAGCGTTGGGAATAAAACCATCTTTTCCTCCTGCGTGCACTATTATTAACCGCTGGCCTGTACTGATTTGTTTTTTTACACCAAATTCTGTTCCATCGGTCCAAGCCTCGCCGGACACATGTGAAGTGTGGATGTAGGTTTCATCAGTATAAACTAGTGGTCTATCTTCAGACCGATATTCCGCAATTTTGGTAAGGTAATTTATTCTTAGCAGTCGTATGTTGTGTCTTTCCATTAATATTTTTCGGTTGTCCTCGGTCTTTTTCCATTTAAATCCTAATTTTTGTATTTGTTTTCGTAAGGTGGAAATGCCAAATTTGTAATCTATATCGGATTTTAACACAGAGTGGAGTGCCTTTAAGGTTGGAAATTGCTTATGGGACAGATGAAAATTGTATATAGTTCTTCGGATGACTTCCTGATCAAAATCGTCTACTGCTGATGACGGACAAGTACGTAACTTTTTATTTCCCGGGGAGGTGAATTTCTTTATTGTTGCGAATTTGTCACTATTGCTCTCAGACACAATGTTATAAACAGTAGAGAGACAAACACCTGTAGCTTTTTCAACTAACTGGGCAGCGGTGTAAGGGGAATTTAAATTTTTCTTCAGTTCAAGTTCAAAATATTTATAACAGTTAAAAATAATTTGCTTACTTTGACTCTCAATCGGACCAAAATTACTCAATGCCATATTTTTTGAAAATTATGTAACTTACACGTAGTCGTACGGGCTGACACAAAATTATTCTGATAATTGTGAGAATACAATAAAATCAGACGTAAAAATATATGCACAACGTAAATAATATTCACAATTTGACACTGACATTATTTTGGTATTTACTTCTTCAATATATAACAAACCTCTTTTTATGCTGATAGTACGAGAGAATAGAAAATTCAAATATACGAGTAGAATGCCTGTAAACATACAATACTACTACATATGCAATTCCATGCTCTCGTTAATTTATCTATACTTACCACTCAGTAGCAATTTGGTGTTAGCAATTAGCGTACACTGATAGTTTTGCACAAATTAGTTTAACTTAGGCTAAATGGTTCAATAATAAAGGAAAAAGTGTTATGAGTGTGATAAATGGCACCATAAAAATTTGAGGATTTTTTTGGAATCCGATAATTACTCTTCCAGAATTCAACGTGAGCTTGGACCTGGACTCGAGGAAGACGACGACCAAGAGGATCATGACCGAGCGCCGGGAGTCCACGCACACGACCACAGTGGTGCTCGTGCAGGGAGAGATGAAGTGCGACAGGCTCACCGTCTATTTAGATGTAAGTGACATTTCACAGTGAGGTAAACATCCGACCTGTAAGATACGCTAATGCCCGACAGTTGACACGCTACTATCATCTTTATTTCTAATGAAATACATTTAAATATGACATATATGGACAGTGACGAGCAAAACTTAATGTTGATTACGGTTGTATAAATTCCAGGAGGAAATCCGCGACAAGCTAACCCCAATCGAAGTGAAGATGACTTACAACCTACTAAGCCAGCCGCATGGTGGCATCGTGCCCCCAGTCCTCGATCAAACGCAGAGCGTCCAGGCTGCTGACTCCCTGAACATACAGAAGAATTGTGGTCCCGATAACGTGTGCATACCTGATCTGCATATGCAGGTTTCCTCGTAAGTTGGAACTTGGAACATCTAAACCTTATCACCAGTATTTCTTAATTCTTACTTCTTTAGAGTATACTGCTAATACTTGACCAGGACGCAGAAGATTCAAGCCATTTTGACTCTAAATATATGCAGATAAGAAGCGCTGTGATGTCTTCAAAGTTGATAGATAGTAGGTCAAGCAGGTTACTTCGTTCTTCGTACAAGCTGACCTGATTTCATTATGTTATCCTACCTGACCTATGCAAGTATCCAAAAGTAAATCTATAAAGAGAAACATCGTCCATTATTCCATTTTCCTTGTTATGCTCTAACCTCTCTCTCATCAACAGCCCGATAAGAGACTACACCCTCGGCTCCGGAGAGAACATCAATCTGGAAGTGACAGTTCACAACACCAAAGAAGATGCCTTCGAAGCGGCGTACTACCTGAAAATCCCCGCCGGAGTCACCTTCACTAAGATGGAGAGGCTCGATAAGGACATTGAAGCCAGTCAAAACATTTACTGCTCCATCATTGGTCCGAAGGATGTGGGTGTCAATACCACGTTGAAGTGTGACCTGGGCAATCCTATGTCTACTAATGAAAAGGTAAGTTGTCAAATTCCAAAAACCTTTTGAATGAAATCTCCTTTACCTGCTTGATGCTCCATTCATAGGGTTATAATATTCTTGGCAATTTCGAACTAGCCAACACGTTCATTGGTCAATTTGACATAGCGGAAAAAAGTTTCTATCCCCATTATAATGTAGTCATTTTACGTTACAAGTTTTATATTAAGTCTTACGTTAATATCATTTCTAGTTCTCTCAAATCGGGATAACTGCTTGAATTGAATGATTTAATTTTCATTTTTAACACTTTATAACAATTCCACTTTTCAATCCAAAAAAAAAAGAAATGGCTTCATCAGGTTTGTTACAGATGTGGTTCATAATAGTGTTCCATCGAATTTTCTCGGAAAAGTTAATTTTTATCATGCTCTCTCAATTAGCTTCAGTATCCACCTACTGAAAATACGATGGAAACCTATTATGCACTACATCTGAAGGCACTTAAATGAAAAACAAAACAATTTTATATCCTAAAACTCATTCTTACTTTCGCGCATTCGAAACATATTCCTCATGTAACATACGGTTAAGCGTGGTAGTAAAATAGATCCAAGCACTCTCTAAATTCACACCGACAAGGTTTCAAATCCTCACAAAACTCACCAATGTAATCATCTTGTCTCAGGTCCGCTTCCGCGTGGTCCTCGAAGTGGACTCCTCGGCTTCCAACATCGTGTTTGATATGGAGACCAACTCCACGAACCCGGAACACAACACCAACTATGACAACGCGCAGCGACTTTCTATTGGTGTGCTGGTTAAGGCTATGCTGTCTATTATTGGGTGAGTATTGTTTTTAACGTATCTTATGTTTGTAAGAATAAAACTATAGTGAGCTCTCTCTCCAGGCGGGTGTTATACCAGGGGATCGAAGTCAAGCGTTGGCTAGAAGTCTTTTTGCAACTACGAGTAGTATTCGTAACTTCGTAAGCGACTTAATTTTGATATGTGTATATAGCTATTTACTATTATTATAGTGCATAAAATATCCCCTTTAAGTATGGGAAGAATTTATAAATTATTTCGGTCGTTATTCTATGTAACGTCAATTTCAAATTATAAAACTGAATTGATTTGGAAACAGGTTTTATTATAATTGAAAATAGATGTCATATACTTCAGAAAAAGTGACCAAACCCTCCGGTGTCCGAGGCCAGATACATCTGGCCTCGGACACCGGAGGGTTTGGTCACTTTTTCTGAAGTATATGACATCTATTTTCAGTTTATATATAGTAGTGTAACTACTTAAAAATTGCAAATCAAAAAAATATTGAACAAAATAATTTGATTTGCTTCAAGATTTATTATAATTGTTAAAATACACAGGTATCACTATAAAAGGTGTAATGATAGATAGACACAATAAAATTGTCAATAAAATTAATAATTGCCATTACGTTTAGTATTCATAAGTACATACTGATAATATAAATAAATATATTTCTTTTAGGAAATAATTGTGATTTCTTAATTAAAATAGGCAAGAAATAAATAATAAAGCTATTTCATTTATCTAAAGGGTATTTATTGTTATAAAGTAAATATACTCTTATCATTTTAATTTACTTCTAATGACAATTAAAGTATTGCAATTGATTGTGAACAAACACTTATATATTTTTATATACATAGTTTATTTTTTTAATGCAACTCAAATAATTACAAAATGTACACAATATTTTCAAACAATCAGATTAAGGTACTTAGCTCTGTTCGTGTCGCTGGTAGCACAACAAGTGACTGCTCCTCAGTGAGCGGTCCGTTTTATACCTGGCTCCGGCAAGTGCCGCAGGTGGTCTGATCGACCCGTTTTATTCGCTTACCCACATTTATAAAATGATTAGTGATTGAGTCAAGTAAATACCTTAAAATGTTACAAATATTAGATGAAATAATCTTAAATCCAACACGGCCATACTGACAAGTACTTCGATCTCGAAGTACAAATCTATAACATTACTTTACATTCCCTTCAAAATGCAAATTTAATTTACTTATATTAGATCGCATTTTTTTTTATTCCGTAGCCGATTGTCCCCATCTAAACCCCTTCACCTGTTGCCCGTGAAGTTAAGGGAAAAGAACAGACAATCGACCGACCAACAGTATCACATAATTTTTTTTTTTTTTTTCGTAGCCGATTGTCCCCATCTAAGCCCCTTCACCTGTCGCCCGTGAAGTTAAGGGCAAAGAACAGACAATCGACCTCGACAGTATTCTTTTTTTTTTAGTAGCCGATTGTCCCCATCTAAGCCCCTTCACCTGTCGCCCGTGAAGTTAAGGGCAAAGAACAGACAATCGACCTCAACAGTATTCCTTTTTTTTTTTTTTGTAGCCGATTGTCCCCATCTAAGCCCCTTCACCTGTTGCCCGTGAAGTTAAGGGCAAAGAACAGACAATTGACCGCAACAGCTTTATTAGTTATTTTATTGACAGACCAGCATTATTACATTATCTTCTTAAATTTATTACACACATTTCCTTTTTATCATTAAATTTTTTTTTTAATTACATATATATAGCTAAGCCATAGCTTGACATGAATGTTTTTTCTTTTTTTTGTCATGCATATATACAAATCACATACATATATCTATATCCAACACGGCTAAGCTAGAAAGATTGAATTTTACTAAAAATATAATTATTTCCGTACAGATTTCCTATCAGAAAAATGGAAAAGGAATCATGAATTCAAGGAATTACCAGATACCACAAAAAAAAAACTATTGAAGAAAGTTTTGAGTGCTGTGCCATAGAACCGACTGCCCAAAAAAAACTGTTAAACTTGACATAATCCTTTAAATATGCAATTAAAGTAATAAAAAGATTATTATCTGTGGAGATTTTAATATAGACATTATGAAGAAAACTCATATTTCGATTTAATTTGACTATTTTCTCTTAGGTTTTAACTTACACTTAGAAATAAGACAGCCAAAAAGACTTTCTAGCAATACATGTATTGATAATTTTGCGCATAACTTGAAACGCGGCCAAGGCACATATGTATATGACTTTGGTATTTCGGATCACACCGCGCAAGTTTTCAAATATCCAGATAAATAACATTAAGTCTTGGCACGTTGATAAGCGCAAATATTCAAGTGGACGTGAAGGTCAAAAAATATTTTAAAAGTATCTAAAGTGCTTGTCTTTCTCAGGCACTACACTACCGAAAGATCTGAATAGGCAAAATGCAACATTTTCATTTATGTTTTCATTTGAAAGGACTGCGCGTAGAAAAGACCACGAGTGTATAATTTATATAATATTATTAGCCAAAAAATTCTGTTACAAACTGACAATTAAAATGTTCGCGCCTAAACGGATCTACAGTTCCTGTGACGTCACTCTATGTGTGTCACTCGCCATATTTGTTCGCCCACAGTTTTAAATCCTTGTTTTTGTTTTTGACCCGGATGCTAGCCCTTTAAGTCGAAACCCATAGACAGTTGCCAACCCCATTAGTTGTCTTAACAGGTGTGACGTCCTCAGACGCTGATTGTTGGATTAAAATACGTTCCGTTTCACATTACTTCAAATCGTAATTATTTTTTGAAATTAGTATAAATTAAAGTAAAAACGTTTCAATAGCTATTATTCTATGTTTCTTCAACACTTTGATCACAAAATAGTGCTAAATATTATAGCTGCATCTTCCCTATAGTGGATACAATAGCTTTTTGACATTCTCCAGTTTCTTATGCTTTGTTCTGAAGATGATTACCAAAAGGAGTAACAATAAAGTAAATTGGATGTCACGAAGTACAAAAGCTTGTAGTGAAAAACAGCAGCAACTCTTATGGTAATATATATGGCTTTCTCTTTACAGCCGGCACTATATACGTATATATATATTTATATATTTATTTTGTTTAAGTGTATTGTATCTTAATATGGTTATTTATTTATTTATTTATTAGGATATTGTTTTGTGATAACAAGTTTTTTTTTTGGCTTTTCTTCACTGTTTGCAACACCTACTTAGTTTATTTAACACAATTCCACTACCTAAAGGTTGTCTGGGAGAAATCGCTTTTTGGCGATAAGACCGCCTGTTGTTTACCTCTATTCTGACTTTATGCATTTTCTGTACTGGTTTTCTTTTTGAGTTGTTCAATAAAGAGTATTTGTATTTGTAATATAGATGTTCAATAAATGTAGCAAATAAGGGCCTCTCGTTAAATTACACTGTTAGATATAAAAAAAGATAGTAAAGCTAGCCCAAAAAGCTCAGAATGACTATAAAAATGCATCTGGAGAAAATAAATCAAGAGCGGCTTGGCAGATAATACTGGAGTTGAACTAAAAACCGGATAAAGTACTATAACCAATCCTAAATATGCAAATACCTTGAATACTCAGTACATATAGTTTTTTATGAATATGTATATATATTTGATTATGTATTATATGTGTATTTATTATACCTTAGGTTAAGTAGATATTATCTCTTCTTTTTTAGATATTTGTTTCCGTAAGTACACTAAGTAGTGTTTGTCTATCTTATACTTTTCTCTCAATTGCTCAAAGGTTAACTGGAAGAGATTCCTTAAAGGGATAAGTTCGCCTTTGTACTTTGTTTGTTTTTCTTTTATCATGTTTGTTTTGTTACTTTTTATGTACAATAAAGTGTTTACATACATACATACAAATAATGCATACAAGACTCGCCAAAGAATAATTATTTTAACTGTCAAATCACCAATAATACCAATCCATGTTTATAGCCCCATCTACAGCGAATAATATAAAACTGATTATTAAGTCATTAAGAAATACCAGTAGTGTGGGATTTGAAAAATTTTTTAGAGTTGTAATAAAATATGTAAATTACAGAATGGCCACACACCTTAGCCACATCATTAATATGTGTATCAGTACGGGTATCTACCCGGATAAATTAAAAAAATATATTATCAAGCCCTTAGATAAAAAGGATGACAAAGAGAATCCTCAGAACTACCGACCCATATCACTTATACGAGTATCCTCCAAAATCTTTGAGAAGTTTATTCATCAGTCGCTGTATAACTACATGGAAACTATAAACTTATATGTATAGATGTCATATACAAAGGAAAAAGTGACCTAGGCCTCCGGTGCCCAGGGCTGGGATCGAACCAGCGTCTTCTGCATTCGCGGCAGACGCCTTTACCACTTGGCCACCCGGGTCACACCCGGGTGACCGGGTGACCCGGGTGGCCAAGTGGTAAAGGCGTCTGCCGCGAATGCAGAAGACGCTGGTTCGATCCCAGCCCTGGGCACCGGAGGCCTAGGTCACTTTTTCCTTTGTATATGACATCTATACATATAAGTTTATGATTTATATAGTAGTGTGTCTACTTAAAATAAACAAATCAAAATATTTATTAAAAAAATAATTTGATTTGTTCTTCAGTTACATGGAAACTTTTAATTTATTCTGTAAGGAACAGAAAGGGTTCAGGAAAAATATTAGTATTAATATGAGTATTTAAAATTTCATAAATATGATAATGGAAAGTGTTAATAATAAAATACACTTATGTTGTCTTTTTACCGATATGACCTATGCATTTGATCATGTAGATCATGAAATACTGCTAGGTAAACTTAACCGATATGGTGTTAGAGGGAATGTACGAAATCTCATTAAATCATATCTTACTAATAGGATGCCATATACCGAAATTACTAGAAGCTGTGCTAAAACAAAAACAGACAAGGTGTTTGAATCAGATCAAATATCCGTAAGGTATGGTGTACCACAGGGGAATGTAAATGACCTGCCCAAAGCCATACACCATCCTATGATCTTATTTGCTGATAACAGCAGCTATATTTAATTATTAAATGTATTAATCAGAATAATTATGAAAATGACATTAATAATCTACTGAATAAAAAATATTGTGGTTTAGTAAAAATAATCTATGAATTATTTTGACCAAGACCAATATAATGCATGAATATATAAATATATGCAAGTACTCTCAGATATAAGAAAATTTCGTACGCCTACCGGCAAAACAATAGTGGTTCGTAGCATACTTTAATAACCAAAGCAATATACGTATGTTAAACTCGTAATCAATTCTTTAAGTGGAATTCTAGAAAGCGCTGACACAGATGAGACAGTAACAAATGAGATGTATTTTTTTTATATAGACCTAACTCACTAAAAATCTAATAATACATAAATTAAGAGTTTTGATTGTTAAATCTTATCTCAGAATGCAATTTTTTTATTATTATGTAATTAAATGGAGATGTATATCTGCTTGTAAGTCAATATTGGAATTATCTTAAATGTCTCATATTCCTTAGTAAGTGTAGTGAATTTTTGGACACTTTAGTGTCTGCTGAACCTTTCATAAAGAGCTCGGCCAGTCTGACCAACCTTGGCGACCATGACAACGCCGTTCTATCCAAGTTCTTTGCGTCTCGATGCTGCTGCAGTATGGCTCTGCTCCGTTGTCGCTAGTGGCAGGGTCGGACGTTGGCAGCGCGACGTTGATCTCCTGCCGACGATTCCAAGTAAGCGCATCTTGGATGGCAGTCACCAGACTGTTCAGCGGATTTCAATCCATGTTTCTGAAATTATAATTTATTCAGTGTAAAAAAACGTGTAGGTAAAACGTATCCCACTTCTGAACTTAATTTTGATATGTGTATATAGCTATTTACTATTATTATAGTGCATAAAATATCCCCTTTAAGTATGGGAAGAATTTATAAATTATTTCGGTTGTTATTCTATGTAACGTCAATTTCAAATTATAAAACTGAATTGATTTGGAAACAGGTTTTATTATAATTGTTAAAATACACAGTTATCACTATAAAAGGTGTAATGATAGATAGACACAATAAAGTTGTCAATAAAATGAATAATTGCCATTACGTTTAGTATTCATAAGTACATACTGATAATATAAGTAAATATATTTCTTTTAGGAAATAATTGTGATTTCTTAATTAAAATAGGCAAGAAATAAATAATAAAGCTATTTCATTTATCTAAAGGGTATTTATTGTTATAAAGTAAATATACTCTTATCATTTTAATTTACTTCTAATGACAATTAAAGTATTGCAATTGATTGTGAACAAACACTTATATATTTTTATATACATAGTTTATTTTTTTAATGCAACTCAAATAATTACAAAATGTACACAATATGGTCAAACAATCAGATTAAGGTACTTAGCTCTGTTCGTGTCGCTGGTAGCACAACAAGTGACTGCTCCTCAGTGAGCGGTCCGTTTTATACCTGGCTCCGGCAAGTGCCGCAGGTGGTCTGATCGACCCGTTTTATTCGCTTACCCACATTTATAAAATGATTAGTGATTGAGTCAAGTAAATACCTTAAAATGTTACAAATATTAGATGAAATAATCTTAAATCCAACAAGCGCGATGTAGGCCAAGTATGGGCGCTTCTTATAAGTTGCACTTATAGGATGGGAAAGTGCCATTGTGTCGCCATCTGTTGGTATTGTTGTGCGACGCTAGAATAAATAGTTGACAAAAGATACCCTACATATTATTAGCAGTAGGTATATATATGTCGTAGAAGGGACGCCGTCGGGCACGGTGGTGTTAGGGGTTGTTCGGAAACTCAAAGACTCTATCAGGAGTCAGGATAGCCTAAACACGGACACATCGTAATAAAATAAAACATAAACAACTGGTTTAATAACTGTATTGAATTCAAATCTTTTATTAAACCTGATTAAGGGAGAGCAATAAACTACCACCGGTTCGGAAAGGAGCCTAAACTGAAAAGAACCAGTGTAAGATACTCAGCGAGATTACATATATATTACTTATATATCAAATAAACGATAGGAGGATGCGGATGATGATCCACATCTTTTAGCTAAGCAAGGTTTTTGAACTACACTCAGGCTTGGTTATCAACTTGAACGTTATGCACACTAGGGGTGTCACTCGATCGGCGCACAACATTTACGATGGCCAATTTTGTTTAAGCTTCTGGCATTTGTGTTTCAGACATTTTGGGGCGAATTAATTATAATTATAATATAATTCTATGTAATTTTAATTTTCAATCCTTTACTCTAGTACCTCCGACCCCCCTGAGCTTCACTACAACGCTTCCCTCTACGAGTCTGGAAACTTCACGGACGAGGCCAAGCTCGGCCCGCAAGTCATCCACAAGTACAACATTAAGAACGAGGGGCCCTTCACTGCCGACGAGACAGAGTTCTTCATCATGTGGCCTTATCAGACTCTTACCAGTAAGTGTGGAAATAAAAGGAATGGCTTAACAGTGGCGTAAAGTCTAAGAAATAATCGTGCCCAACTTAACTAGTTCATATATTATACGGTGACAAACCTAATGGATTATGGTAAAGCTGGTATGGGAATATGGAACATAAAACAAAAAATTATTAGTGGATTTTTTTTCATTCTCAATGTGCCGAGAAAGAAAAATAATAGGAGCCGTATTCAAAGATTAATTACCAATATGATCTTCTTTTGACATTTAAACAAATTCTGATCCTTAGTATCCTGACAATGGCTTTAAAACATGTGGCGTATCATAGCGACGCTTTTTTTGACATGCACTTGATAACCAATTGATATCCAGAAAACAATTAGGTGAATAAGCTAAAATACCAGATTTTATTCTTCCAAAAGGCCTGCAGTCCTACCGCAAGCATTCGTTTACATTTACGAGTAGTAAGTAGTAGGTATTTCTGACCCCCCTTTTATAATTGACCTTAACGAAAAACGTCATATTCCAGACGAGAACCTCATGTACATGCTGGTGCAGCCGCAACCGCTGGGCAACGTGCGCTGCGACGTCGCCCGCAACGTCAACCCGGCCGACCTCGTCGTGTCCTCGCCCTACGTGTCCTGGCTCAACAAGGAGAAGGAAGGTTGGTTACATAAACCTTGTCTACGAGAACCTCATGCTGCTGGTGCAGCTGCTGGGCAATGTGCGCTGTGACGTCGCTCGCAACGTCAACCCGGCCGACCTCTTCGTGTCTTCGCCCTACGTGTCCTGGCTCAACAAGGAGAAGGAAGGTTGGTTTCATAAACTGTCTACGAGAACCTCATGTTGCTGGTGCAGCCACTGGGCAACGTGCGCTGTGACGTCGCCCGCAACGTCAACCCGGCCGACCTCTTCGTGTCCTCGCCCTACGTGTCCTGGCTCAACAAGGAGAAGGAAGGTTGGTTACATAAACCTTGTCTACGAGTACCTCATGCTGCTGGTGCAGCTGCTGGGCAATGTGCGCTGTGACGTCGCTCGCAACGTCAACCCGGCCGACCTCTTCGTGTCTTCGCCCTACGTGTCCTGGCTCAACAAGGAGAAGGAAGGTTGGTTTCATAAACTGTCTACGAGAACCTCATGTTGCTGGTGCACCCACTGGGCAACGTGCGCTGTGACGTCGCCCGCAACGTCAACCCGGCCGACCTCTTCGTGCCCTCGCCCTACGTGTCCTGGCTCAACAAGGAGAAGGAAGGTTGGTTACATAAACCTTGTCTACGAGAACCTCATGCTGCTGGTGCAGCTGCTGGGCAACGTGCGCTGTGACGTCGCCCGCAACGTCAACCCGGCCGACCTCTTCGTGTCCTCGCCCTACGTGTCCTGGCTCAACAAGGAAAAGGAAGGTTGGTTACATAAACCTTGTCTACGAGAACCTCATGCTGCTGGTGCAGCTGCTGGGCAATGTGCGCTGTGACGTCGCTCGCAACGTCAACCCGGCCGACCTCTTCGTGTCTTCGCCCTACGTGTCCTGGCTCAACAAGGAGAAGGAAGGTTGGTTTCATAAACTGTCTACGAGAACCTCATGCTGCTGGTGCAGCCACTGGGCAACGTGCGCTGTGACGTCGCCCGCAACGTCAACCCGGCCGACCTCTTCGTGTCCTCGCCCTACGTGTCCTGGCTCAACAAGGAGAAGGAAGGTTGGTTACATAAACCTTGTCTACGAGAACCTCATGCTGCTGGTGCAGCTGCTGGGCAATGTGCGCTTTGACATCGCCCGCAACATCAACCCGGCCGACCTCATCGTGTCCTCGGCCTATGTGTTCAGGCTCAACAAGGAGAAGGAAGGTTGTTAACATAAACCACGTCTACGAGATCCTCATGTGCATGCTGGTGCAGCCGCAACGTCAACCAGGCTGAAATTTATGTGAATGAAAATTATAGAATATAGGTGCATAAGTATTATACGTCATTTTGTATGAGTTATATTTTTCTATTGTCTTTTCCAGCCATGGAAAGCAGTTCGTTTGCAGATATATACCGAGAATATATAGCTCAGAATACCCGTGACTGGTATGACCAAAGTAAGTATCAGTAAACAGCAAATAACCGTTTAGCAATCAAATGAAATTCTGTTTGTCAAGACATTTAAGAAAACCATATTTTTTAGGATATTACTCCAGTAGCCAAACTGGTCAGTGGATCGGAGGAGTGGGTGGTAATCGCCAGTATAACTATGGCCAATCGGGAGGACGCTTCAGCCAATCAGGTGGAAGCTTTAGCCAATCAGGCAGTGGCTACGGACAAAACAGTGGCTCTACATTCTCTGGCGGTTCCAACGACAGAAATTCTATTCTAGCCCAAGAGGAGGCTAGAAAAAGAATGGAAGCGGAAGCCGTAGCCAGGCAACAGTTCAACAGCATGTTCGGTGGTAAATTCGACTATAACCGGAACCGAGACGAGATACCGAAAGATTACACCGTGACGAAATATATAAATAGGACGGTTGTGTATGATGATCGCAACAACGTAGTGTGGCAATCTGAGACTAGCACGGAATACGGAGATTTGATTGGCCGAGGATCAGGAGGTTCTTACCAAGGGTAAGTATGATTAATGAATGCTTGTTTTTAATAAGGAAGTCTTGTCATAAATTGCCTAATGTTAGAATGTGTGAGAATGCATATTATACCTTTAACCTTTGATACCATGGACATTTCATTGCAAATTAATTTCTTCATTGCCCTTAAATTAATTTCTTCATTGATTACCTAATTTCTAGCCTCATCAACAATTTACAATAGTACGTAAATATATCAACGAACAGATTCCAAACAATTTTTTTTTCAGAAATGTCAACCAGGGGTATTTCGGCCAGCAAGGTTCCCAGGGCATCATAACGCACGGTTCCAGTGGATCCCAAGGTTCCGTCCAGGGTTCGGCGCCGTTCGTACACCGCGACTTCGCTACCACGGAGACGGTGAACCGTGACATCATTAACCGAGACTCGGCTACGTACCGTGCTGGGTTGACCAGCGTTGGAGACAGTGATGATGAAATTGGAGGTGAGGATTATCATTTATATGGAAAACATTTATTACACAGATAATATTTAGAAGTCCCATTTTTTCCGTTTTGTGTCTTGTTTGGTTACTAGCCTTATTTCTTACAAGGCAATACTTACATGCGTTTAATCGAATGGTCACATCCATTGCCTACATGCTTGCCTGCATGCTAGAGATCGCTTATTAGCGATAAGACTGCCAATTGTTTCACCTCTGCTTTTACTGTTTGTAACTTGTATTTTGTGTGTTTATTCATTTTGAGGTGTGCAATAAAGAGTATATATGTTAATTATGCTTCTAATGCCTTATAAAAAATCTGTTTTATCTAGAGTGGCCAATAACCACCGATCAAATATTACTAGAGATACACAATCAGCCCAAAAAATGGCCCCACAATAGACAAGGCATATAATATATAATTATAGGAATAGGTGGCAAGAACGACCTGTGTTGCGGTACTTTCTTTGGCAGTCTTATTGTGTGACAGTACTATCTTTGACAAATGTTCACGAGCCATGTTGTCAGTAAATCTTGTTTGAGTCTGTACTTTCACATTGTTGTTGGAAGCCAATAACTATGAATATGCGCGGCCAATAACTATAGTAGTCACCATACCTATTATTATGGCTTTACTATTTCATAGTTTCGTGATGTAATTCGGTGCGACTACACTACATACGTGAAGTGTGGCGCGATTGGCCCGATCATACATTGTCACATCTAAGACTAACGACGTAAACTTAACATGATTGGAGTTTTTTTTATAAATAAATAAATAATAAAAATAAAAATCTTTATTGCGGTATAAACCCTTTCAAAATTACATTTAAATAAAATAAAAATTACATAAAATAGACTGACTTAAAATACACCTTGCTGGCGAAATAACATGATTCGGACACTGCCTTGACAATGCTGTTATAATCTTAACCTTAAAATGTATCTGATTCCAGGCGTCGGAGCATTTGGTGCCCGAGGAACTAACGGCGAATTCAGGGCCGGAGTAGCCCAAGTGGGCTACGAGAATGGCAACAGGCAACAAGCCAGCCAAGGCAGCCAGAGCTTCGGTGGCAGACAATCCGGTAGCCAAAGTTACCAGGGTGGTTACTCGCAGTCGGGATACGGCCAGGGTTATCACGGTGGCAGTGAATTGTTCTCGCAGTCGGGGTCTCAGAGCTCCGGGTCTGCTGGAGGATACGCTTACTCGTCTCATTCTCAGTCTCAATCAGGTAATATAGTGAATTTTGCGTTATTATTTTTATGTATGGATTATTTACCTCAGGTATACGGTTGTCTGGAAGAGATCTTTTGTAGCTTTAGCTGTTGTTATCATTATGACTATTGTACAAAAAGCAAAGTAAGTAGATTAATCTAATCTTATATAACAATATTTGTGCACTCAGTCACATCATTGAATGTATTTACTAACTTATGTTAATACGAAGGACTTTTCATTTGATGCTTGATTGTGCGTATATATCAGCTACCACAAACAGGCTGACTGTGTAGTGGTTTTTTTTCTTTCGGTTTTAAAATTTAATTTATTTGACTTATTCCGAACTATGAACCGGAACAAGTTCGAACGAAAAGGTTCTCAATTACGCTGTAAGTACATACACTATCACTTAGGCAAGGACATTTAAAACAATTACTTTAAAACCTCCCATTTCTGACGATGCCAATTATTTTTCAGGTTACAATGCACATTCCGGAAACAGTTATTCATCAGGACAAAGGCACGAAAGTACCAGAAGAAAACGTGAGGATCAGGTAATTCATATATATGACTAGACCTTACCTGGATTGAAACAGAAGAATAGTTAGTCCGTAGAGTATGTTTATTTTGTATTATTTTTAACTATGTTATTCAATCAAATACAAACATTAAAAACATTGAAAAAATAATCAACCCAGCAAGACTTGAACTTGCATCGATACGCCTTACCGGGGCTCGATCGCTTTACCAATTAAGCTATGGGTTAAGTTACTAAGTTGACGAAATTCTCAATGCCTTCAATCATCTTTTTGCATTTATTTTTACATCGACTTTATAGCAGCCGTAAGCGACATCTATTCTTTGTCTTGCTGGGTTGATTATTTTTTCAATGTTTTCAATGTTTGTATTTGATTGAATAACATACTATTGTATGAGTGGAATGCCCCACTTTAAAAATATGTAAAATAATTATGAGTTGATAGCAGCGCCATCTATTATTTCCGTTGTGACACTTGCAATAGGGTCGGCGGGAAGGGTATCTAACTCTAGTAGTTAGCACCTAGATGTCGCTTACGGCTGCTATAAAGTCGATGTAAAAATAAATGCAAAAAGCTGATTGAAGGCATTGAGAATTTCGTCAACTTAGTAACTTGACCCATAGCTTAATTGGTAAAGCGTATCGATGCAAGTTCAAGTCTTGCTGGGTTGATTATTTTTTCAATGTTTTCAATGTTTGTATTTGATTGAATAACATACTTATGAGTGGAATGCCCCACTTTAAAAATATGTAAAATAATTATTTTTAACTAGTTTCTTTTTGCACTATTATGCAGTTACCGATGATTACCAACAAATACATTGGCCGGTAGTCTGATTTTAAAACCTTGATAGGATATGGTAATATTGGTTATGACCTGAATTACAAAAACGTTATATTGGCTTGCGCGATGGGCCCCACTCGCTGAATCATTTGGCATTTCTCTCGACTTGGTTTCGCGGGCGAGATGCGCTACGGGTCACCTCGAGGATTTATAATAAGAGTAACAAAACCAGTAAAAAGTTCGAATTGGTCTCAGTTATTGATTGCTGACAATCAGTTAATTTTTAGTTGCGGAAAAATGTATAATTTACCACCGGACAAAGCCTTTATCGAAAAGTACACTATTTCTTATGAATTCCTATGTAGTTCCAGATCGACAGTGAGCTGAGCGCCCTGCTGAACAGCTGCAACGAGAAGTATAATTGCTCTGTGGTTCGCTGCACTACAGGCCGGCTCCTCAAGGGACAAGAAGTCTGGGTTGCTTTGCGGACACGTCTCAATGCAAGCGTGCTCAATGAGGTATGCTCCTAACAATTTGTATCATGCGCACTTCTGCACAAAGTTTGATTTATGGCGTTATACTTTGGGGATAGAGTAGAAGTAATTTAGATATTTTTAATAAATTTAACTTTTATGTAAAGTATAAATCGAGTACCTATTGTATAATAATAAATCTTGTTTGTTGAAATTAGGCTAAAACGGAAAGTAAGAAAAGAAGTTGCTCCGAAAGCATGGATATAAACGCTGGTGTCCCGCAAGGCTCCGTGCTATCCCAACGCTGTTGTTGCTGCATATCAATGATATGTTGTCTATCGGCGACATTCATTCTACACGACAGTACTGGGGATGCCTGTTACACGGGCCGTGGTAATATTCCACGATCCGTTGTGGTACGAGTAGAGAGTCACGAAACCACAAGGTTTAGGTCAAGGGAAACCACACAAGTCCGATATCGAGAATACTCTTTCTGATGGAGTCTCGGTGTGGGGTCAGGACAACTTAGTCCGATTCAACCCCACAAAGACACAAGTTACCGCTAAGAAAATCCCATCTACTCTGGCCCCTCAGTTCCAAATAATTCATTTAATATTTCTTATTTTTCAAGTAAATAATTCTACTTAAGTAAATCATGATCATCCTATTACTTTTGACATACGCTGTATGAGAATCGACAACACGTCACATTGAGTAGGGTGACCAAATCGTATGCAAACATGTTTTTAGGGTTCCGTACCTCGAAAGGAAAAAACGGAACCCTTATAGGATCACTTTGTTGTCCGTCTGTCTGTCTGTCTGTCTGTCTGTCTGTCTGTCTGTCTGTCAAGACCATTTTTCTCAGGAACGCGTGGAGGTATCAAGCTAAAATTTATATCAAATACTCAGGTCTATTGTCCCTTGGAGCTGTGAAAAAATCAAACTTAAAAGCCAACGCAATCAAAAGATACAGTCGTTTATTCTGCAAATTTTACAGTTTTTCGGCACTCGCAAAACCTACGGGGTACTTTCCGTGAACTCAGAACCTTGAAATTTGGCACGAAGCAACGTCATATAGCATAGACAATGGAAAAATTACAAAAAGTAGACATTTTTAGTAAAATCATACAAAAAAATATTTTTTTAAATTTTAAACTTACTACCTTTTTCCTCGTACACGCGTGGAGGTATTAAATTGAAATTCATGTCAAATACTCAAGGCTATAGGACCTTTCAGATGTAGCAAAACCAAACTTTTATGTCAACGCAATAAAAAGAAATAGCAATTTAAGTCGCATATTTAGAAACTGAGTACTCGCAAGAAACTCAAAACCTAAAGGGTACTTTCCGTAAACTCAGAAACTTGAAACTTGGCATGAAGAAACTTCATATAGCACAGACAAAGGAAAAATTACGAAAAGTAGACATTTTTAGTAAAATCATACAATAAATATTTTTTAAAATTTTAAACTTACTACCTTTTTCCTCGTAAACGCGTGGAGGTCTTAAATTCAAATTCATGTCAAATACTCAAGGCTATAGGACCTTTCAGATGTAGCAAAACCAAACTTTTATGTCAACGCAATCAAAAGAAATAGCAATTTAAGTCGCATATTTTGAAACTGAGTACTCGCAAGAAACTCAAAACCTAAAGGGTACTTTCCGTAAACTCAGAAACTTGAAACTTGGCATGAAGAAACTTCATATAGCACAGATAAAGGAAAAATTACGAAAAGTAGACATTTTTAGTAAAATCATACAATAAATATTTTTTTAAATTTTAAACTTACTACCTTTTTCCTCGTAAACGCGTGGAGGTATTAAATTGAAATTCATGTCAAATACTCAGGGCTATAGGTCCTTTCAGATGTAGCAAAACCAAATTTTGATGCCAACGCAATCAAAATAAATAGCAATTTAAGTCGCATATTTTGAAACTGAGTACTTGCAAGAAACTCAAAACCTAAAGGGTACTTACTTCCTGTAAACTCAGAAACTTGAAACTTGGAACGAAGAAATTTCATGTACCACAGACAAAGGTACGACACGTAATTTTTACGAAAAGTAGACATTCTTAGTAAAATCATACAAAAAATATTTTTTTAAATTTTAAACTTACTACCTTTTTCCTCGTAAACGCGTAGAGGTATTAAATTGAAATTAGTAATAAACATACTACAACTTTTGCTTGTTATAGGTTTGTACGGAACCCTCGGTGCGCGAGTCCGACTCGCACTTGGCCGGTTTTTTTTACTATTATCAATATTGGCGATAAAAACATAATGACCACAATCATTAGGTTCATCTTTAAGTTCTGTATCATGCCTTGTTCTCTTGCTCCAAGACCCCGAAATCACCCTGTATTGTATTATTGAAACGAAGTGGTCAAGTAAATATATCGATGAAGATATCCAGTTCGATATTGTACGTGATTTAATTGTTATAGCTGTCATTCTAAAGTGCTCTTATTTAAATAAAATTATAATGTCCTCAGATCTCAAAAGACCGACCAGTGAAGCTATCCTCTCTAGTGGCCGCGCACGTCACCCAGCTCCCGATAGTGGGGTCCCCGCAGCGCACCACCTGGCACCAGGCCGAGGCCGTGACGGTGGTGAGCCCGCAGCTGGGCGCCGCCGAGAGCGGCTCCATCCCGCTGTGGGTGGTGGTGCTGGCGGCGGTCGTGGGTGCACTGCTGTTGTTGCTGCTCATCTTCGCGCTTTATAAGGTAACATTTTAATTTCTTCAGATCTCAAGAAAAAAAATAGTAAAAACAATAATATTGTCTTCGGTTGCCGCGATAGTTATTCATGAAAAAAAAAACAACTAAAAAACGGATTATATCGCGTGTATTGAGCTTAAATTACATCCCGACGTTTCGAACACTTTACAGCGTTCGTGGTCGACTCTTTACGACCACGAACACTGTAAAGTGTTCGAAACGTCGGGATGTAATTTAAGCTCAATACACGCGATATAATCCGTTTTTTAGTTGTTTTATTTCAGTAAAAACAATCCTGACGAATTTAATTAAGAACGCCCTCCTCCGGAATTGTGAAGTCGGTTGAAAAACAAAACAGACAATGAATAACTACGTCTTTAACCTTCATCATTGTATAATACTCACATACCCTAATATTCAATATAGTTCACTATAAAAACAAAGACGAAGCGAATCTAGCCGCCCGTACCATTCGCGAGGACTCGATTCAGTCACTATAGAAAATAAACCTAAGAACGATTCTTAACTTTTAACCCTAACTTCCAGTGCGGCTTCTTCAAGCGCAACCGTCCCTCGGACCACAACGAGCGACAACCCCTCAACGGTCGCGACGAACACCTCTGATACCCGCCCGCGGAGCCAGCCGCCTCCGCCGCCTCTGCCACCTCCGTCACCTCAGAGTCTTCCAGCAGCTCCACGGACGCTGCCAGTGACATCACCAGCAGGGACTCTACTAGTTTTGATAGGTATTGAAAGTGATTGTGAAGTCAAAGTGCATTAAAAAGAGCATTCTATTGACAGTTTCATACAAACGTGAGTTTTATATTATCTAAATGAGTTTCTTTTTGTAATTGAGTCAATCAACTTTTTATTTTTTAAATCCGTTGGGCAACCAAATATTTTCTATGAAACGGTATGAAGATGTCCTTCGGATAACGGGGACAGACTAAACAACATTAAAAAGTTGGTTCGCCCAATTATGACGAAGGGAATTTGAAAAGTGCGTTATCGAATAATCTGCGTTGCGTTTGTAGGGTGGAATTTCGAATATGCAATGCTTCGGACATTCTCAGTGTTTCGCTTATTAAGGAAAAAGTGTAAATATTTTTGATAAGTAGTTTTAGCATAATGCTAAATCTTTTGTTTTAAAATATTTGAAAAACACGTCGTAATTGTAGCTGTTCACACTTGTACTTTCAAGACATATCTTAATTAAGGTAGAGTTAGTAAATATGAAGTGTATGTCTTTAGGAGGTTAACATTGAAAGTTCAAGGAACTTTTTGTGTACGGAAACGAAGGTAGGTGGGGATCGGGCGAAAGCAGTTGGGTATTGCGAATTTTTATATTGATATGACTGAGCTGTGGTCGAGGAACATGTTTTATTTAATTTTTTCCATCATAAACTCTTATGAACAGGGTTTGTAAATATTATAAGTATTTTTACATGTTGTTTCTTTGATCTTCACTTTAGTTTTTTTTAAGAAAGTAGTTTCAGAATCGAATAGTTAAAGAAAACGTTTCCCAATACATTGTATTGTACTTTATGGTTTTTTATGACATATCCATAGCTCAGTTGTAAATACGGTTGTCTAACTTGTAAATTTATTAGAGTAACACACAGTCATTTAACATAACTAGATGTGTCATTAAAGAGTGCCTCGAGATTGTTAAGGAGGTTCCATTCTTATTTTTTTTGGATAAAAATTCCCTAAGAATGAGACTTCAGGTTACTGTAATTTATATTTTACTAGTCATACTAAATACATAATATGTCGGTGCCCTGTGTTAGTATGTAGAGAAACAATTTTAAAAGAAGATATTATCGAGGGGTGATAAAGCTATGTGTTGTTAACACCTTTTTCCACGAAGATTTAACAATGATGTTGCTGCATATTATTTTAATAAAGTATAGTACGACTAAAATTTTTATCATCGTTGAATAAATAAGCTAAACTATTATTTTAATGTACATCTTCGTGAATTATGATAGAGTTCATAATTGCATGTCAAATTCAAGGCGCGTTTCACCACTATATTTTTATGTACTGTAAATTACAAATCATATAACTAATAAGTGCATGACTTTAAAAATTACGTGGAAAAGGGTATTTACCTGTGAAAGAGAAAATGTGATCTAAGTTTTAGTATATAAACGTAACTAAATATAACACTATTCGAATTTTGTTGGCTAACTGAACCATAGAAGGTTGTTAATGATAAAATGGGATACTTACACATAATCAAGGAAGGCATATCTTCTAATAAATGAATATTAAAACTGCCTGTGGGTGGCGCACACATATTTTTCAAAATATACCATATTTGGTATATATCGGGTGTGGCCTGTAATAAGAGCAAATAATTAAAACGTAGATTCTACTCCTCAAACTAGACAATGTTTGTTCAACGACTTTTGAAAGTTATCTAGATTTTAGATTGTCTCTTTTTCAAACAAACTAAATAGTATTTTCAATGTAGGGTAAAACCCGGATAGATGCCCCACATTTTGAAATTGCCTCATAATTCCGAAAACTTTAACTATTCGTGAATAATTTTAATGAATTAAGCTAGTCTAATCTTTTTTCTTTCCCTATGACTTGTTACTGTTGTCCTAATAATTACAGGTTTTGCAGAATTTATGTTTTTCGAGAGCATGTTTTTGAGGATAGACGCCTCGCAGGTATGGATAGATGCCTCAGAATCAAAATGCAAAGAAGGATAGATGCCTGGGGTATAGGATAGATGCCCTATGGAATAAAATAAGTTAAAATTTATAATAAAATGTTTATTTGGTCTCGTAATAATACTTTTTAAATCAAATCAACATCAATTTTAGCATATTTTTGCATTTATTTAAAAATTTAAAACACTCAACATACGTTTATACAGGGTGAAAAGTATAAATTATGTGCACTTTTCAGGCAAGAGGTATCGAGGCCGATTGTCGATAAGGGTGATTTCCAATTGTATCCTTAAGGTATCAATCCATACCAAAAAGGTGTGATATATACTTAATGTAAAACCGACAATAAGAAACCTTTTGCTTGAAAATGACACAAACAATTATAAAATTTAAATATCTTTAAGAAATAACTTTGCATATATTTTTTTTAATGAGATCACAATTACACAGAGTGAAATGTAAGTAAAAAAAAGTAAATTCAGCGGTTTCGAGGAGTGACGGGATAGATGCCCCTAAGGGCAACTATACCTCGAAAAATCGGGGCGACTATCCTTTTCGATATGGATAGATGCCTTTTAATTTTTTTACCAAAATAAACACAATGGAGCGAATACAGGCAGACTAGATATGTACTTAACATATCAGTGTGTTGATATAATAAAAACAGAATCAAAATTATTACTAGTTCAAAAGTTATGCTTCAACAAATACTTACGTTCCAAACTTTGCCAAATTTTTTTTGAGTCTCGCGGAGATATCTGTGCACACACGCTAGACGCATTCATTCAGCGTGGCTGCTTGCGGGGGACTGAGGTGGGTGGCGCTGGCGCATCCTATATAACCTACTGTTTCAGTGCTGCGATATTGGGAAGTTGGGTTTTTAGGAATTGGGGCACCTATCCCAGTGGGGCATCTATCCGGGTTTTACCCTACATCAAGTTCCGCCTAAATGACATCGCCTGTCAGTCTTGTCACCCTACAGATATTAATCAATGTCGTAGTACATTGCGTGTTCGAATAAACTTTAAACTGTAATAAAATTCAAACTACAAGTTATTTTTAAAAGTTGTTGAACAAACGTTGTCTAGTTGGAGGAGTAGAATCTACGTTTTAATTTTTTGCTCTTACCCAGACCACACCCGGTATTAGATGCGGATTAGTGTAAATATTTTTTTACTGGATGGCGTTACTAGTTAAGCGTGAGATTTTAAATGTTAGAAAAATATTAACCTCGTCCTCGTAAGGCCCAGTCTATTTTTAAGACAAGTGAAAATACGACCATATCCTAAAAATAGGACATTAAGTATACTTTGAATTTTCAGCTTATGGAATATTTTCTGGTCTAGTTTTGATATTATATGTTATCAAAAGAGTTGACTTCGTGGGCCATTATGCCCTTTTAAAAATAGGCCAGTGGGCTAGGAGGTTAACAATGGTAACTATTATTATGTGATTTAATCGAAATTGGAAATAAAACATATCTAAATAAAAGCAATACAAAAGAATCTCTACAAACTCAAAGACAGTGCCTTTTGCCGTTCGCGTAAATGCTTTTAATTGCTTAAAAAATATACCTTATTTTAACTATGCCCAGTTGGGCACATAAAATAATGGCTATTGTAAACAAAACGCAACAACGTGCCTTCTGGATATGCCAGTTACTAACTAGGTTATAAAATAATGTAAATATAAAAAATAAATGATTTATTTGTTTGTTCTTGACTTGATACTTTGATATTTTACACTTTGTGTAGTCAAAACAAACGATAGTTTCATTTTAGAAAATCTTTTTAAACATCCTTTCGATTAATGAATTTGTTATTTATGATATTTAATAAATAAAAAATACTGTGATTTTTCAAATATCGTTAATCTGATATATTACTTCAATTTATATGTATCAAAGTATTTCAGGAAGGAACACAAAACATATTATATGTAGTAATAATAAGATATTTGTGAAATTGTTAATTTAATATTTTAATTATTTATTTTGACTCGTTTATTAATAAGCCAGCTTGTACTTATATGGTTAATGGAAACTAAAATATTTGACGCTGTTTGAATGTGACGGATGAGTAAATTGTTCGGTAATATTTTGCATTTACCAAAAAAAAATCTTTTAATAAAATTTTTGTTTTTCAAGTTGTTGTTTTATTTGCATGTAGATTAAGTACTTACAAAAAATATTGAATAATAATTCTACTTTAGTAATTACTTTTGTATTATTCATCAGGCTCCAATTTAGTTGCCAACCTTTAAGTTAAATACATGCCTAACATTAATAGGTAGGTAGGTAGGTAAATTATAATTTCTTTACTTTTGTACCGTGTTAAAACCGGCCAAGTGCTTGTCGGACCACGCATAATGGAGGGTTCCGTACCTTCAATGGAATAAGAACCAAACTAATACCAAAAGGTCGTATCTGATGCCTATGGAAGAAGTTTTTTGGAGATAACTCAAAAATGGCTGAACTGATAATGTTCAAAACAATTTTCTTAGAAAGTATGTCATAAGTCGCATCTTCAGGAATTTTTATTATTTTTTTACGGGTAAGCCTGTAACTTTTGAAAGTTACAGGCTTACAGGCGGACAATTTTTCTGCCTTTCGTAGCGATTGTTTCTGTTATTTAATCGATTGATGTGCAACATGTTCATATTCAGTTAAAAAAAAATTAGTTACGTTTGGAGCGCCCTCCCTAAAAAAATTACAATTTTTACTGCAATTTAACTACATAACTAAATAGTGGCATACAAAATACACCTTATGTCTATGATAAGTCATATAGTTTCCGAGCAAAATGGCTATGACATACGGACGAACATAACGAAACTATAAGGGTTCCGTTTTTGCCATTTTGTCTACGAAACCCTAAAAATCATCATTATTTCGAAATGAATCGAATCGAATCGAATCTACATTACAAGAACTATGCCTTTCTATTATTCCCCTGTCATTGTAAGCTATATTTGTATCTGTGATAGAGGGAACCGGGGTTGATTGTTCCGCTCAAAATGGCGGGAAGACGAATGACGGGCTGCGTCCGCGATTAAATTAACTCGCTTATTGGGTACCGTTAGCAGGACAACAATTTATTTACTGTAGAGGCAAGTTATGTAAACTCGGTTAGTCCACTATTTATTTTATCCGTTACTTTTTTCCAATGACATTTACTTTCTCAGCATTCCAAAAAAGTTAAAAAAAACAAAACAAAAATTTTTTTTGGCGTTTTACAACTAAAGTCACATAATGTTGATTGCTTCTTTTGACCACAGAAATGCGAGGTTAAAACCTCTCGCAATGCTTACGGGCACCGTGTATAGTTAGACCATGGTTAAATAGAGACCACTAAATACGGTGCAAAGGGAAAACTAAAGTAGGTAGGTATCTAATATATTTGAATGATAGCTTATTTATAGTAAAATCTAATAATAATAGACCTAACCTTAACTAATATAAAACGACCCGAAACCCGGGATAAAATTATAGATCAATTGAACGATGAGTACGATGACTAAGGACCAGACGTATGACATTGTCCGTCACAAAACTGACTGATGCATTTACTAGTACGAACATTGTTTTTACCATGATGGTTACAAAATAAGCGTGCAGAGTGATAGCAAGCTGCAACCATAGCCTATTTATAGTATACTAGCCTTTTCCCGCGGCTTCGCCCGCGTACTATAAGTACTCAAAAATAATACGATACCCATGTTGATTTTCAGACTTTGTGACCACATTTGCCCCTTTTAGGGGCTGAATTTTCAAAAAACCTGAAACACGTGTTTACTCATTTATCGTTAGGAATACCTACTCCTGTGAAGTTTCGAACAAAATAGTCTAACAAATCTTGATACGCCATACTAATTTTGGACCCACATTTTACCCCCTTAGGGGGTGAATTTTGAAAAATCCTTTCTTAGTGCACCCCTAGACCTTATAAGGAACCTACATGCCAAATTTGGAATCCCTAGAACCAGCGGTTTGGGCTGTGCGTTGATATGTCAGTCAGTCAGTCAGTAGTGGGAAAGCAGATGATAAGAAAATCCAGTGAGTGCTGCGAGGTCCAGATGCAGCTGCCAAGTTTGTTATTCTTTTAGCACCACCCAGGGATCACGTGTAGGGTTGTCTAAGGTGATTCCTACGGATCCCCCTAGCTATTGTCACTTAAAATTTGAGCGGTATGCATACTCGTTGAATCATATTTGTTTGGAGATTCAATTGTTTTGCAAACCATACCAAGAATCTCGGCAGTAAATCTAACCGCCAGACAGATCGACCGGATGGAAATGAAATGACGATACTTCCTTAATTTGTCTCGCTCTATTTATTGCCTTGTTCACTCTATAACTCAGTTTAAACTAGACAATCTAATAAATATTATTCTATCTATTAACTTAATTTAATTAATTTATAATACAGGATGTAACAAAAATACTGGTGACACGTTTAAGAGCATAATTAGTATTAATTAGTATCGTATTCCGAGTAAGAAAAAGTAGAAGAAAACATTTTTGGACGCAAAAAAAAAATTGTATGGGACACGTCGTCCCAGCCGGCCAACCCTTACAAAGTCGTCCCAGCCGGCCAACCCTTACAAAGTCGTCCCAGCCGGCCAACCCTTACAAAGTCGTCCCAGCCGGCCAACCCTTACAAAATCTTGGTTTTTTGCAAGATTTTTTTTGCAGTTATTCGTAATTTGAATACGATACCAAAATGTATGCCTTTAAAAGGATCAGCATTTTTGTTACACCTTGTATAATTAACTATGTCAGCCATTTGGTGTTGGAGAAGGATGTTACGTATACACTGGACAGCGCGCCGCACTAACGTATCCATCTTGGCTGAACTCAAAATAAAAAAAACCGGCCAAGAGCGTGTCGGGCCACGCTCAGTGTAGGGTTCCGTAGTTTTCCGTCCGTCACAGTAAGTGTCCCCACTTAAGAGTTAATAACACCGCCAAGTAGGATATGATATGAGAGTTCCACGTACAGCGACATCTATCGGCAAATTAAGTAAACTATTGCGCGCGAGCTTAAAGTATGGAAGATGATTTTTATGGGATAATTCTTTATTGCGTGAACCGATTTTCACCGTTTTTACTTTATTTAAAAACACGTCATTTCATTGTAATTTTGTAGAAATTACAGGTACAATAAACACCTGCTTATACGGTTAAATTACAAACTTAATTCAGAAATTATTTTGTATTTTTTTTTTAAACTATTCATCCTATCAAGTTCGAAATAATTTTCCTAGAAAGTTTTTATAAAGTTCTACTTTTGAGATTTTTTTCATATTTTTAAAACTTATGGTTCAAAAGTTAGAGGGGGGGGGACGCATATTTTTTTACTTCTGGAGCGATTATTTCCGAAAATATTTACATTATCGAAAAATGATTTTAGAAAACCCCTATTCATTTTTAAATACCTATCCAACGATGTATCACACGTGAGGGTTGAAATGAAAAAAAAAATCACTCCCCACTTTACGTATAGGGGAGGTACCCTAATAAAAAAATTTTTTCCACTTTTTATTTTACCACTTTGTCGGCGTGATTGATATACATATTAGTACCAAATTTCAGCTTTCTAGTGCTAACGGTCACTGAGATTATCCGCGGACGGACGGACGGACGGACGGGCAGACATGGCGAAACTATAAGGGTTCCTAGTTGACTACGGAACCCTAACCAGGTTATCTACCGTCTGCCTGCGCAAGGTTCTTGAATATTTTGGCCACATTGCTCGAAAAGACAGTGATAACCTCGAAAAACTGGTCATCACTGGCAAAGTCGAAGGCGAACGGCCAAGATACAGGAGCCCAATGCGCTGGTCTGACCAAATTCGCTCAGCTCTCAACACTACCGTCCACGATGCTCTTCACTCGGCGACAGATATAGGAAGATGGCGTCAGATCATCAGAGAGAAGCTGTTGAATGACCACGACCCTCAGTGATGAGGAAACCGACGCAAGGAGGAGGATGTCAGCCATTTGTATTTACAGACTTTTTGGTCACTTATCACCTTAAAACAATTGGAATTGTTACATATACGTACCGACCTGATACATAATTTAGTTTATAATTATAAATTATGACACCATCTAGTGTATGGAAATCAATATAATATGTGTCTCGGACAGACACACAGATTGACACATAGGTATGCTGAAACCCTCGACTTTATAGTTACCCTATCTGTGGTCTGTGGTTGATAGGCAATGCAGGAGCGACTTTATTAAACAATTTATATGCAAATAAGTAATAAAGAACTGATTTTAGCATTTTTGACATAATGCTTGAACAGTGTCATAAATTTATTTTAAAACAAAAAGGAAATAACACGTGACAATACAATAAAAAATATTATAAATAACTATAAACTAGAGACTACCTACAAATAAAAAATGTCCTCCAAATCGCTGTATCTTGGCCGTTCGCCTTCGACTTTGCCAAGAACTGATTATTTGCCACGAGACTTTTGGTTGTATGTACGTAAAAGTTTATTTTATTCGCCGTTTTCCAAATCGATTAAGTGAATTAAATATAATGTTGAGCTTTTACGACCGTTTCAAATCAATCAAATCTCATAACGGCGGCATTTGCCCAATAAGTAATTGCATTTGCTTTGACAGAGCCAATTGGATATGAAGCGAATCAAGTGAACTTCAATTGCACCGCCAATATCTGATGAAATTTCTCTTGATTAATTAAGCTGTCTCATGTTAGTTCTTCGTTTTCTTTTAAGTATGTACCTAAGTGAAAAGCAATTATTGTAACATAAATGAGTGGTTTATTAAATTATTATGTAAGGTTATTTTATTAAATTAATGTAAAATTATTGGAGGGGATTATTAAAAAAAAACCGGCAAAGTGCGTGTCGGACCACGCATAATGAAGGGTTCCGTACCTTCAATGGGATAAGAACTGAACTAATACCAAAAGGTCGTATCTGATGCCTTTGGAAGCAGTTTTCACATATCACACCGCGGATGTATGCAGGTTTCCTCACAATGTTTTCCTTCACCGAATCGCGATTGGTAAATACCAAGGTACCTATATTTCATTAGTATTACATAAGTTCCGAAATACCCATTGGTACGAGCCGTGGTTTGAACCTGACGTCGTACGCCGGGCAACCAATGCTTATGAAATTAAAAATATAATGTAATCCTCGATGCAAATATTGGCTATACAGTTCTAAATATGTACCTAATCTATCCGGCAGAAACAGAGATACATAAAATGAATTAACCTCATCCAATCACTGGAACCACACATCACCCCAGCCTAATCATTACAACTAACAAGATTCGTACCCCCGTCCACCCTCCCCTGAACTTGATCCTTATGCTGATAATAATAAGGTTCAAATTGGCAACCATTTGATGTCGACTGTACACCACTTTAGACAACATGTGCGTGTTTATTTTGAGCCTTGTGCCCTATGTAATAAGGTTCTGTTTTTAGAGTTTCAATTTTGCAAGTCTCAAAAGACTAATGTGAAGAGATTGTAGTTTAGTTTTCGTTTGTTCACTTCACAATACTCGGCTTTAGTTAATTTTACTCTCTTAGAAGTTAGCAGGTATCTTTATAAGTGCGTACACTAGGTTATATTCAGTAAGTACAGTCAGTTTCAGAAGTACGCTCGCTCGACACGGTCTGAAATATTTATTTTATTCTGTTTTTTTAGTATTTGTTGTTATAGCAGAAATACATCATATGTGAAAATTTCAATTGTCTATCACGGTTCATGAGATACAGCTTAGTGAAAGATGGACAGACGGACAGCAGAGTCTTAGTAATAGGATCCCGTATTTATCCTCTCGGTACGGAACCACAGACAGACAGAAAGACAGATGGACAACAAAGTGATCATATTAGGGTTCTGTTTTTTTTTCATTTGAGCTACGGAACCCTAATAAAAATGCAAGATCACACATAAGCGTTCGGTGCCAGCTCTTGTGAATTTACCTGCAACGTTTACAAGTTACTAAAGAAATAGATTCTTCGTGGTCTTATACTTACATCAATCACCTTGTCACTTCGTCTGAACTTAGACAGCGCCATAACCATTCAAAGCGACGTAATGTGTGACCGAAATTCACGTGAGCGGCGATATCCCACGTAGGCACGACGTAGGGCGGTATTCTTATAGTTTTTTGATCGCTTGCTCAGGATAGCCGTATAAGCCTGATCCTGGCATAAAGTTCTTTTTGTGAGGCTGATTCTACAGTATCAGTCTCACCAACCTACACATATCGCATATTTAAGATTATTTTTTATTTTATTCACCTGATGGAAAGTGAAGACAGAGCCTGAGATGGAGCTCACCGGTTCAGTAATAGCCTATTCACTCTTGCTTTAAAGATACCGAGATCGTATTTGTCAGGGAATACAGATGGCGGGAGCGCATTCCATTCCTTGGCAAAATTTACAAATGTGCCGACATTTCGTTATTTATTTAAGCTTCTTAGAAATCTTATCTTAGAAAAAAAAGTTGACTTGTTTTCGTTACGCTTATAAAATAAATAGGAGGCATATTAGCCAATTTATAAATCGTTTTCCTAGAAATTATGTCGAATAGAGGAAATCTAAACAATCAAATGAAGTCTTATGTGTGCGATGTTTACTTTTCTACTTACTCATAACCTTACCAACCGGGAGGACAATGTTTGTCATTTTCTATTTTAAAAAAAAGTCTGCCGATTTTTGCGGGGGAGAGGAACGTCAAATGTATGGCTATTCGTACATAACATACAAATAGCCACGTCAGATAAACGTCAGTCCATACAATAAATATGACCACTGGTCATATCATAATTATTTTACTTGTTTTTTAAAGTGGGTATTCCACTCATACATTAGTATGTTATTTAATCAAATACAAACATTGAAACATTGAAAAAATAATCAACCCAGTTTGACTTGAACAAACATCGATACGCCTTACCGGGGCTCGATATCGCTTTACCAATTAAGCTATGGGTTCAGTTACTGAGCTGACGAAATTCTCAATGCCTTCAATCATCTTTTTGCATTTATTTTTACATCGACTTTATAGCAGCCGTAAGCGACATCTAGGTGCCAACTACTACAGTTAGCTACCCTTCCCGCCGACTCCTTTACAAGTGTCACAACGGAAATAACAGATGGCGCCTGCTATCAACTCATAATTATTTTACTTGTTTTTTAAAGTGGGTATTCCACTCATACATTAGTATGTTATTTAATCAAATACAAACATTGAAACATTGAAAAAATAATCAACCCAGTTTGACTTGAACAAACATCGATACGCCTTACCGGGGCTCGATATCGCTTTACCAATTAAGCTATGGGTTCAGTTACTGAGCTGACGAAATTCTCAATGCCTTCAATCATCTTTTTGCATTTATTTTTACATCGACTTTATAGAATTTTAAGGCATTGAGAATTTCGTCAGCTCAGTAACTGAACCCATAGCTTAATTGGTAAAGCGATATCGAGCCCCGGTAAGGCGTATCGATGTTTGTTCAAGTCAAACTGGGTTGATTATTTTTTCAATGTTTCAATGTTTGTATTTGATTAAATAACACTGGTCATATGTTTTCGGCAGAGGGGAACGCCTGTCAATGGCCACTCCGGTTGGTTGAATTCACTAAGCTTATAACACAGGACGGACACGCCATACTCGTACTGTACGTATCTGTACTTAAACAAAAACTTCAATGTGTGCGTGAGATCTTACCTTCAACCTGACTGATAACCTACTAATCGGCCGCGACGGGTGAGATAATCCAATCGGGGCGGGGCGTAGCGTGGCCATTCTACATGAAATATTATTTATTCTGTGCATGTAAAGCAGTCAACTGCAGAGACAAAGACCCCCCTTACATACAAACTTTGTATGCAGCGGTGGCCTATTTCGTTGCAGCTGACCGTACTTAAGTATTTCATAAGTTGATCGATTTTAGAAACCTAGTTGTATTAGCAGGTAAGTATTAGACGATGGACCGACAAGCAATGGGAACGTGCATGTATCAGAGCCATCATAATCATAAACCTGTCTCTGGCGTCACCACGAACACGAAGTTGCTATAAATCATACGAAGAAATCGTTTTTCTATGGTAGTTCTGTTATTATAGGGTAACTACTGTTTAGGAAAAACGATTTTGAACATATCGGTTTAGCCGTTATTGAGTTATCCACCGATATGAACAGGATACATATCCTTTTTTTTGACGGTGTGGTAATGCTGTTACGCATACCCCCTGTACCTGGGGAGGCGGCGGGGGTTATGTGGGACTCTCATCTTCCTTCCCTCTCTGGTAAAGAGAATGGGGAGAAGCCTACCCACTAAACCCACACCGGCGTTTCCCAAATTGCCGTATGGGGGACGTCATGGGATCGCGAACATTCTGCCACGACGCCCCCCGACAGGCCAGCTCTACGCCGCCGTATCGTCAGGATCGCCGCATTCATGGCATACCGGCGATGGCTCCCGCTTGATATTATGAAGGTAATGACCGAAGCAACCATGCCCGGTCATTACTAGTATATATTCTACCTCAATGGAGTTATCGCAAAAAGTTATCCCATATTAGTCATAAAAGGTGTGCCTAAAAATTTTGCTTGTTTTAAGTATTACAATAATTACCAGTCCATCTTCTGTGACGGCCAGGGAACGTGTTCAGTGTAGTAGGGACTACCCTGAGCAAGCCTGACGGGCTCATAGCCGGTTTTTTCTTATTTTCTTAATTTTGTTAGTATTTCTCATTCGAAATACAATATCTGTTTATAAAAAGGAAACGTATTTTTACTGCTAAGAATCAATTTTTTTTTTATAGTTCTTCTAAAGGTTGTTGGTAATTGTCATGATTTTAACAATTTAAACAAATTAATTATTAAGAACATTATAATTGGAATTTAAACAATATTAAATACATTATTCATATCTGCGATGCTTTACAAATTCTTGTGTGGACCTTGCATGGACCAACGCAAATAATATTATCAGTTCATTCACTTTGCACTCTCTTCTCAATGTCATTACCTGCCTTTTTCACTTGTTCGCCAACGTTTTGAGCAGCTTCACTTATTTTCTTCGATTCATCTCGAATAAATTCTTGCGTTTTATCGATATTTTCACTCACTTTACTCTTCAAATCATCTGCAGATCCCTTAGCATTAGTTAAAAGTTCGTCTGATTTGTGACGTACACTTTCATATGCTTTTCTTATCACGTCTTTTTCGTCATTTGCTAAGTTTAAAACTTCATCTCCAGATTTAGTTAATTTACTCCTTAATGTATTAAGAGCCGATTTTTCAGTTTCAGTGTTGAAAATATCTGTTTTGTTAGAAAATAACAGTTTAAGCACTTCTTCTTTAACACTTTCTTCATTATTATGTGATTCTGGTTTGTCCGCATGATGGGTGTCTCCAAAGACATACGATTTAATATTGGACAATCTTTTCATGGCCCTTTCGAATAAAGTTCTTATAATAGTTTTATTAGGGTCACTGTCTTCACCGAGAATATAATTATGTACCTTCATATATCCAGAAGAAACGCCTCCTTTGACCGTATTGTAGACTTTACCCATAAAACTGCTCTGATCTTCGGTCTCAGTTGGATTAGCAGCATCTTTGTCTATGTGCTGCTCTCCCATAACTTTGTCGACTCCATAAGACCACCAACTGTAGACATCGTCTTTCACTGCTTGTGTGGTGTTTGAAACTTTATCATAGACGCCACCGATGACGCCACAACTTGCGTTGTGCGCAATTAAAACTACTGCCACTATGAACACAATATGAAACTTCATTTTGCTGATTATACGACCTTAAAGTATACGATATGTCCACTAAGTGAGTCTACAAATAGTACTGCGTTACTGAAGAGCTAGCAGAGATATTTATTCGCTGCGTTTGACCTTTAACATACAATTAATTTACCTTATCTAATATGTATTCGGTGTTCGTTAATTATGTTTGCTGTACTTTGCACCAGTTATTCTGATTCAACAAGATATCAGTTCTCTTAATCTTCTCGTATTTCTCAGACCTCTTCATTAGTCATGAGACAAATTAATACATGTTTACAAAATTAAACTAAAATGGTTGATACACGTTTTAGAGCATTTTGCTTGATGGCAGGTGTTAATTAATTTGGTCTGTTGACAAACATCCCTAGGTTAGTCGTGGTGGAATATTTTAACATGTCGTCATCGAACCAGTAAATAAGTAAAACAAAATTTAAAATATGTAGTTATTGCACTATAAAATATGCTCTTTTACTGTTCTTATGGCCATTTTGAATATTAATGCATTTACAATATACTAAGCTTCTTAAGTGGAATTTTTAATTGTGTTAAGTAGTTTGACAACCCTTTATGAACTGAAAATAGATGTCATATATTTCAGAAAAATTGACCAAACCCTCCGGTGTCCGAGGGCAGAGTTGAACTGGCGTCTTCAGCTTACTTCCCTTCCCTTCCCCTCCCCCTCCCCCTTCCCTTCCCTTTATGACTTTGCAAACCAGTTTGTATGCCAGGGGCTATCAGATTACTTCACTTAATTAAAAATTCAACTTTAGATGATGTCTGTCGGTATTTAGAAACTTATGAAGAAGACGAATAATAAATAGTTACTTATTTTTATTTAGAAATAAGCTAAAGAAAGTAAGGATTATTTCAGTAGTTAGATTTTATATGAATGTTAGGCACTGTAATAAAATTAACATTTAAGGTGCAGTTTCGAGCTAAGCGACACTGACGCCACTAACGCCGCGTTAGTATCGCCGCGACAGAGCGATATATAGTACAAGGTTATATAGAAATACATGACGGCGTGTACGAACACGGCGATATTTGACGCGGCGTTACTGCCGCCGTGTTCGTACACGCCGTCATGTATTTCTATATTACCTTGTACTATCGCTCGGTCGCGGCGATACTAACCCGGCGTTATAGTTCAAAATCTGTAAGAATGAACATTTGACACTTCAGTATTGACGTCATTAGTGATGGGGCTAAGACGTATCGTTTGTCAAATTTAGCGATTATTTATGAATTGTTCGAATCGATTTTACTACAACCGATTTTTTCGGGTGTGTAATGATCCGTATAACAACATTTGATATATTTTCAAGGCGTCTAACAATTTTTAGTGTAATTTCATAGAGTATATTCACTTAAACGGCATAATAAACTTTTGGTATAACAACAAATGTTATATTTTCATGGCATATAATGATCAGTCGATATAATACATATTGAATATAACGTTTACTGCGTATAATGAAGTATCGGTATAAGTATTTATGGTATAATGTATTGAAAAATATAAAAAATAATAATTCATTTACATAATTATTAAGTTCGTGAAAGCGCCTAACGTTAGTGTCATAGCAATGACTCGAGAAATGCGCATGTCCATGAGGGTTTTCCAGAGAGGGTCGCAGTTCTAACCTAACCTAACCCACTTTTCTAGCGCCAGTTTGGTTCCGCGGGGTCGCAGTTCTAACCTAACCTAACCTATTTTTCTAGCGCCAGTTTGTTTTCGCGGGGTCGCAGTTCTAACCTAACCTAACCCACTTTTCTAGCGCCAGTTTGGTTCCGCGGGGTCGCAGTTCTAACCTAACCTAACCTATTTTTCTAGCGCCAGTTTGTTTTCGCGGAGTCGCAGTTGTAACCTAACCTAACCCACTTTTACAAAGGTATGTAGGCCCTTAAGTTTACAAAGGTAGGTATTTGTAATTGTAGTAAAAATTGTAAATTATACCAGTACTACATTAGACCAAATGAGTGGTATATCATACAGAATTATATCTGAAATACCTTATACAATGTGACTGTTAGATTATTACTTAGTATATTAGAAATTCATTATACCTTACGATAGTTAGATGCTCTCAGAATATACAAAATGTTGTTATACCAAAAGTACATTATGTCCCTTAATCGTTATATCGACTAAAAATATATCAAAAGTTGTTATACGAACCGTTACGCACCCGATTTTTTCTTGTTATATGCCTATATATTTTGCATCACAAATCTTCTCAAATTATAACAATAAGAATAAGAGAATAAGAATAATGTTTATTAACTTAAACCTAATACAAGTGTAAGTAATATTTGCACAGTACGCTAATAGCTTAAGAGAAACTTATGTATTAGGTTTGAAACAGTTTCACCGGAACTGAGCCTCTGTCTCCCGAACTCGGCGGATGCCTGTGACTCGGAAGTCAGTGATTCCACCGAGAATATGAGTTGAGATGAGTTGTATTAGGAATAACTCCTAATATACAAAAATAAATTATAAAAGGAAAACTTAACTATAACAAAGCAGAAAATAAAATTATTTAGGAAATGATCATTTAATAATTGTTATCTACTAATTATGTATGGCATTATAATAATTCCATAATTAATACAATATGATAAGAAAGTCTTATATTGTCTATGGATTACATAATCGATTTTATCGACTTACGGAAATGTTATATGAATCGGAACAGCAGACATGGTCACAACACTAAATTTAAAAAAAAGGAGGCGTAGACCGTAACTGTTTGCATGCTAAATTGTTATCGTAAAATATTCAATAACTAAGATATGAAAAAATTTAACATTAATTAAGTTATGTTTATAAAAAGTGAAAAATTGTGTTTACGTACATGACAAGCTGTAAAATCGTTATGGGATTATGTTTATAATTTCAAAGTGTCTTGCGCGTTTACGTTCTACGGGCGTTGCGATGTGTCAAAAGTTCATTCTTACAGATTTTGAACTATAGTGGCGTCAGTGTCGCTTGGCTCGGTACTGCACCTTTACAGTATACAATGTATACTATGGTCAAATCTTATTTACAATTTTGATCGATAAATAGAGAACCAGATCAACTTTAACTTAACTTATTTTCAATACCGGGATGCCGGTATTAGGTCTGAAAATACCGGGATTGAAAAAAGGCCCTCGAAAGGCCGGGATCCCGGGATTGCAAGCCGTAGTCAGATCAGGGTGCGTAGCCAACGTGCCAATCGCTCCGTAGCGTATCGTAGTCACCTCTCTCTATCACTCTTCCATGTTAGTGCGACAGTGACAGTTGCGTTTCGTTCGCTACGGAGCGTTAACGATTGGCACGTTGGCTACGCACCCACCCCACACCTATTTAGAAGGAACTCCTGTATAATAGCTACTACAAACTTCTAAGCCAGCCACATGCATCGCGTTTAAACTTTTCCAGTGTTACAAGTTAGTTAACCAACGTATGCTTAACTTTGCTACTCCGTTTATTGCTTTGACTGCCGAGTCGAATATTTAAAAGAACCAGTATAATTGTGACCTGAAGATCAGCAACACAGTGAGTCCTCAATTTTATAACAGGTTAGCAACGCACATGTGACACCTCCGGAGTTTCAGGCGTCCATAGGCAACGGTATTAGCTTACCATCAGGTAGGCCATAGGTATGCTTGTTTACCACCGTGGTAGTATAAAAAAAGGAACGACAATGCTTAGCTATGGCTAGGCCACACAGATCGTAAAATGTAGGTAGGTATCAGTAAATCAGTTGCGTTACAAGGAAGTTCTGAAACGACACATGAAGAGATGCAACTTAGAGCCCTCTGACTGGGAACAAAAGGTAGCGCTGCGGCCGGTATGGCGCAAGCTGATTCATGACCACATCGATGCATTTGAAATTAAGCGTCGTAATGAGCTTGACAAAAAATGTGAAGAGCTGAAGGCTCGTCCGCCAACAGCTATAGTATACAACTATGTAGGAGGTGTGTTAACATGTCCAAGGTACACGTGTGTAACATGTGAATGTACGAACATTCAACAGAAAGATCGGGTACGCAAGCCATCTAAGCGCATCAGAGAGTAGAACAGCAACAGTCTCGTAATAGCTGATAGAACGCCTGTACAATAAAGGAACCTATCGCACTCCAGAAAGCACAGTCGCTGTGGCCGAAATCGGTCAGGAAGTTTATTATTATGTCTTAACTAGCCTTTTCCCGCGGCTTCGCCCGCGTACTATAAGTACTTACTCAAAAAGGATACGATACCCATGTTGATTTTCAGACTTTGTGACCACATTTGCCCCTCTTAGGGGTTGAATTTTCAAAAAACCTGAAACACGTGTTTACTCATTTATCGTTAGGAATACTCCTGTGAAGTTTCGAATAAAATAATCTAACAAATCTTGATTCGCCATACAAACTTTGGACCCCCATTTTACCCCCTTAGGGGGTGAATTTTGAAAAATCCTTTCTTAGTGCACCCCTAGACCTTATAAGGAACCTACGTGCCAAATTTCGAATCTCTAGAACCAGCGGTTTGGGCTGTACGTTGATATGTCAGTCAGTCAGTCAGTCAGTCAGTTTCTTCTTTTATATATTTAAGATATAAACAAATATTAGCTTTATTATCACTTCATGCGGCTGTACTCACTTGTGTTTAGTCACTACGCGCGACATGTTTCGGAGATTAGGTCTCCATCCTCAAGCACTACAGTGCTAGGCGAACAGACCCGCGACCCGTCGTTGCGGGGCCGCGCCATCGACACGATGAAGTGATAATAGTGTTAACATCTCACGAAAGTTTAAATTCAATAAATATTTGCTTATATAGCCACGTCAGATATGACACAATAATGAGAGCGGCGAAACGCCTTTCGTTAGTTTGCTGTACTATGCTTGTTTCTAGATCCGGTCATCTGACAGCTGTAAAGTGGTGGAGGTAAAATAATGCAAATAACTTAAAGATAACAAATCCTAGAGTTCTGGTTTTAATGCAGTATTATGAGAAATTATACAAATAATTAGATAATATCACTGCCAAAACTTTCTGATGGGAAAAAGTAGTCCAAAACGACGTATATTGTAATTCATAGTTTATCGCCTACTGTTTCTGTTTCCGAAATAATACACAATGTTTTTTGTTCTAATGTTAAAATATAGGCCCTATCCTTTATATCTGTGACAACACTGACAACATCGGCAGTTTTTACCTATTTTGGTATTACTATTTTCCAATTCAAAAAATTTGCTAGTCTGTTACTCTGACCTCCACCCATTAAAAGCTGCCAGATGCCCGAATCTAGCAATAAGGCTATACTATTATAGCAATCGAACCAGACGGGTTTTGTTACTCTCATTATTGTGTCATATCTGACGTGGCCAGCTCTTAGTCGTAAGTTATAAATACTTCGACAGAGAAACGCACTTTTCGATCGATCATGTTGACGTTATCTAAAAGATGGCAATTTAGTTTCGTGGTTTGTTCTATGGTAAAAGTTTTTCAAAATATGGCTATTGATGTAGTACAGACGCGAACAGTTTTGAGCTTCGATAACTCACAAGTGCGATTTTCTTTTTTAGTTAGAGAATATGATATGATTACTTATAGTAAAAAATATTTTCTAACAGTTTTTGACGTCGCGCTAGGTATTATATAGATATTTGTTAATAACAACAAGAAAAGATTATACAAGGTATATTTTCCTTTACCATACTATTGCAATCAATTATTTCAAAATCATCTGTCATTTTAGAAAAGTTTGGTTAATAGATTATGTGAGCATAATCGAAAACAATTTGTCAAAATATAAGTGACCCGATTTCTAAACGAATTACAAATGGCTAAGACGACATACTACATAATTAATACAATATGATAAGAAAGTCTTATATTGTCTATGGATTACATAATCGATTTTATCGACTTACGGAAATGTTATATGAATCGGAACAGCAGACATGGTCACAACACTAAATTTAAAAAAAAGGAGGCGTAGACCGTAACTGTTTGCATGCTAAATTGTTATCGTAAAATATTCAATAACTAAGATATGAAAAAATTTAACATTAATTGAGTTATGTTTATAAAAAGTGAAAAATTGTGTTTACGTACATGACAAGCTGTAAAATCGTTATGGGATTATGTTTATAATTTCAAAGTGTCTTGCGCGTTTACGTTCTACGGGCGTTGCGATGTGTCAAAAGTTCATTCTTACAGATTTTGAACTATAGTGGCGTCAGTGTCGCTTGGCTCGGTACTGCACCTTTACAGTATACAATGTATACTATGGTCAAATCTTATTTACAATTTTGATCGATAAATAGAGAACCAGATCAACTTTAACTTAACTTATTTTCAATACCGGGATGCCGGTATTAGGTCTGAAAATACCGGGATTGAAAAAAGGCCCTCGAAAGGCCGGGATCCCGGGATTGCAAGCCGTAGTCAGATCAGGGTGCGTAGCCAACGTGCCAATCGCTCCGTAGCGTATCGTAGTCACCTCTCTCTATCACTCTTCCATGTTAGTGCGACAGTGACAGTTGCGTTTCGTTCGCTACGGAGCGTTAACGATTGGCACGTTGGCTACGCACCCACCCCACACCTATTTAGAAGGAACTCCTGTATAATAGCTACTACAAACTTCTAAGCCAGCCACATGCATCGCGTTTAAACTTTTCCAGTGTTACAAGTTAGTTAACCAACGTATGCTTAACTTTGCTACTCCGTTTATTGCTTTGACTGCCGAGTCGAATATTTAAAAGAACCAGTATAATTGTGACCTGAAGATCAGCAACACAGTGAGTCCTCAATTTTATAACAGGTTAGCAACGCACATGTGACACCTCCGGAGTTTCAGGCGTCCATAGGCAACGGTATTAGCTTACCATCAGGTAGGCCATAGGTATGCTTGTTTACCACCGTGGTAGTATAAAAAAAGGAACGACAATGCTTAGCTATGGCTAGGCCACACAGATCGTAAAATGTAGGTAGGTATCAGTAAATCAGTTGCGTTACAAGGAAGTTCTGAAACGACACATGAAGAGATGCAACTTAGAGCCCTCTGACTGGGAACAAAAGGTAGCGCTGCGGCCGGTATGGCGCAAGCTGATTCATGACCACATCGATGCATTTGAAATTAAGCGTCGTAATGAGCTTGACAAAAAATGTGAAGAGCTGAAGGCTCGTCCGCCAACAGCTATAGTATACAACTATGTAGGAGGTGTGTTAACATGTCCAAGGTACACGTGTGTAACATGTGAATGTACGAACATTCAACAGAAAGATCGGGTACGCAAGCCATCTAAGCGCATCAGAGAGTAGAACAGCAACAGTCTCGTAATAGCTGATAGAACGCCTGACAATAAAGGAACCTATCGCACTCCAGAAAGCACAGTCGCTGTGGCCGAAATCGGTCAGGAAGTTTATTATTATGTCTTAACTAGCCTTTTCCCGCGGCTTCGCCCGCGTACTATAAGTACTTACTCAAAAAGGATACGATACCCATGTTGATTTTCAGACTTTGTGACCACATTTGCCCCTCTTAGGGGTTGAATTTTCAAAAAACCTGAAACACGTGTTTACTCATTTATCGTTAGGAATACTCCTGTGAAGTTTCGAATAAAATAATCTAACAAATCTTGATTCGCCATACAAACTTTGGACCCCCATTTTACCCCCTTAGGGGGTGAATTTTGAAAAATCCTTTCTTAGTGCACCCCTAGACCTTATAAGGAACCTACGTGCCAAATTTCGAATCTCTAGAACCAGCGGTTTGGGCTGTACGTTGATATGTCAGTCAGTCAGTCAGTCAGTCAGTTTCTTCTTTTATATATTTAAGATATAAACAAATATTAGCTTTATTATCACTTCATGCGGCTGTACTCACTTGTGTTTAGTCACTACGCGCGACATGTTTCGGAGATTAGGTCTCCATCCTCAAGCACTACAGTGCTAGGCGAACAGACCCGCGACCCGTCGTTGCGGGGCCGCGCCATCGACACGATGAAGTGATAATAGTGTTAACATCTCACGAAAGTTTAAATTCAATAAATATTTGCTTATATAGCCACGTCAGATATGACACAATAATGAGAGCGGCGAAACGCCTTTCGTTAGTTTGCTGTACTATGCTTGTTTCTAGATCCGGTCATCTGACAGCTGTAAAGTGGTGGAGGTAAAATAATGCAAATAACTTAAAGATAACAAATCCTAGAGTTCTGGTTTTAATGCAGTATTATGAGAAATTATACAAATAATTAGATAATATCACTGCCAAAACTTTCTGATGGGAAAAAGTAGTCCAAAACGACGTATATTGTAATTCATAGTTTATCGCCTACTGTTTCTGTTTCCGAAATAATACACAATGTTTTTTGTTCTAATGTTAAAATATAGGCCCTATCCTTTATATCTGTGACAACACTGACAACATCGGCAGTTTTTACCTATTTTGGTATTACTATTTTCCAATTCAAAAAATTTGCTAGTCTGTTACTCTGACCTCCACCCATTAAAAGCTGCCAGATGCCCGAATCTAGCAATAAGGCTATACTATTATAGCAATCGAACCAGACGGGTTTTGTTGCTCTCATTATTGTGTCATATCTGACGTGGCCAGCTCTTAGTCGTAAGTTATAAATACTTCGACAGAGAAACGCACTTTTCGATCGATCATGTCGACGTTATCTAAAAGATGGCAATTTAGTTTCGTGGTTTGTTCTATGGTAAAAGTTTTTCAAAATATGGCTATTGATGTAGTACAGACGCGAACAGTTTTGAGCTTCGATAACTCACAAGTGCGATTTTCTTTTTTAGTTAGAGAATATGATATGATTACTTATAGTAAAAAATATTTTCTAACAGTTTTTGACGTCGCGCTAGGTATTATATAGATATTTGTTAATAACAACAAGAAAAGATTATACAAGGTATATTTTCCTTTACCATACTATTGCAATCAATTATTTCAAAATCATCTGTCATTTTAGAAAAGTTTGGTTAATAGATTATGTGAGCATAATCGAAAACAATTTGTCAAAATATAAGTGACCCGATTTCTAAACGAATTACAAATGGCTAAGACGACATACTCTCGACATCTTTTCTATGTGTAGCAAACAAATACATGTATATTATACCTAGTGCAATGCTAACAATTGTTAAAAAATATTTATTATTATTAGTACTTAACGTATTCTAACAGGTCACAAATTAAAATCGGACTTGTGATTTATTTATGTCATTATTATAGGTTAAAAAGGCGTTCCCGTACTCCACTAATGATAGTGTTGAAATTTTTGAAAAACACACTCAAACATATAGTGAGTGTGACTTGTACTGGTTCATCTTGGACTCGTCTGAGCTTGTGCAATGTTGGAACAACCTAAAGAACGTGCTGTGGTTTGAGTTGAACGGGTGTCTGGTGAAGGCACTACCCTAACCGTAGCTTGCATGGAATGTCGAAACTTTCAACCAATCCGCAATATCCGTTAGTAGAAACCAGGATCAGAGGTGTCGTAACAATTTTAACTGTAAAATGCCCATAAAATTCAAACATATTTCAATTATTCAAAAATAAAATTTATTAATTCATGATTAAGGTATTACACACGACCCCTTCCGTAGGTACCTACTAAGGAAAACCCTTTGATTTACAATAACGATTGTCGAGAGTTGGCAATAGGAATCTCTGTTATTATAATGGTAAAAAAGGTACCTTAGCTTATTTTTTTTACCACTACGGTGGCAAACAAGGCCCGCCTGATGGTAAGCAGTTACCGTAGCCTATGGACGCTTGAAACCCCAGAGGATTCACAAGCGCGTTGCCTACCCTTTAGGAACCTATACACTCCTTTTTTGAAGAACCTCGTACTGTATATAGCCCGCTGGGAAAACGGGCAGGCAGTTCAGTTAGCGGGCGGCAGGTAGTTCATTCCACAGCCACGTTCGTTGGAGAAAATTCCTCTTAAACTGTACTGTGCCCGATCCTTTCGGCTCCAGAACGTATTAGGTATTACAGAACGTTCTTTATTTGAGAACGTATTTACAGAACAAATATGAAAAATAAACATGAATATAAAATAAAATAAATAAATAAAATAGGTACGTTATAAAGCAATCTATTATGATTTACATGATTTTGGGACTGTCCTCCCACACCTACCAAACACCAATGGACAACGGGTTCACTATTATTAGGTAACCAGATCACGTGGCAACACATTGACCAATATTTATAAACCACTGAGATCCCGGGAATAATAAAGAATATTGACACAACACATCCAGTCGCAGCCGGTACGGTTCGTGCCCTGAATTCTGAATACCCTTTGGTGCGGTTGCATTGGCGTACGACACGACATTTGTCGTCATATGTAGGGTCTCATCGGTGAACAATAAACACAGTCTCAGTCGGCACCGTGCCCTGAATTCTGGATTCCGTCTAGTGCGGTTGCATTTAGGTAGGGTATATAATCCAGTCGGGCTATGTCGTTCCGTCCGACAGGATTCGTGTCCTGAATTTTGGATGCCCTTTGGTGCAGTTGCGTTGTTGTAAATTACAATTCTATCCCACTACGTTAAAACTAGTCTAAGTTTGAAGTTTATTTTTCTCATTGTACTACTGTAGTAGTGGACGGTAAAAAAATATCCTATAGGGATCGTGTGTGAGTATGAACACTGGTGCAGCACGAAGCCCATGACCGCTCTACCTGTTAATTGGCCCTAAAGTGCTAATGTCACGCAAGTTGTCAAATTAGCCCACTAGAGTATGGATTTTACCATCCATACATTAGAGGCTGACTACGATAATTAGCTGCCAAGTGCCCGGCAGGATAGCAATAAGGATAGTATTGCAAATAACTAGAGGGGTTTTGTCTTTGCCAGCTAGGTATGTCTAAATTGTCTAAATGGGAAAGGGTGCAGGCATGAACCGAAGGAGGTAGCACCTGCTACGGGCATAAAGTAGCTGAAGGTTCGATTTAGACCTCACCCTTCAATGCGCATGGTCGTTTGCCTCGGTGTAATCGTAACGTACTACAGTGGAACCACTCAGTCTTATAACACGAACAACACAAGGGGAATCCCAAACGAGCTCTTAATAATGGCCTCTGTATGATATCGCCTCTGAATTTGGCAAATGGTTTGCTTTACTCATATCAGATTCGTTTCCCGACTTACTATTTTCAACCTTAACTCTTTCAATATAAGGAGCAAAGTTAAAACCGGTTGGTGAGTGTTAGAATAGTAATAGTTGAAATTGAATTTGGGAGCATCTCGTTCATAACGATGTGGAAACGAGGTGGTTGCGTGAAATAGGATTTGTTCAAGGGTTATTTTTTATTATTGGCGAAAATTCAGATACGTACTTAAGTGTCTTCGATTGACAAACTAAATGCGTTTGAAATGTGGCTTTATAGAAGAATTTTAAAAAATCCTGGGTAGATAAAATGTCCAATAAAGAGGTGCTGAACAGAATGAAAAAGAAAATGGAAGTAATAGTAACGATAAAAAGGAGGAAAACGGCATACTTTGGCCATATTTACAGAAATAAGAAATATGGTATAGGTAATACGAAACATAATTGAGGGTGCCATAGAAGATAAAAGAAGTAGAGAAAGACCTAGAACAACGTGGAGTAAAAACATTAGGGACTGGAGAGAACGACGAAGAACAGAGAAAACTTTCGCATGATGATCGCCGTCATCCGATTGGATATGGCGCAGAAGAACTTAAGTATCTAAAGTTACACTCGTATTTCAAATCAGAAATCACACGGAAAGAATGTTGATACACAAGTTTTTTACGTATTGAAGTCTCCTCACTGTCAAATTGTTATGAAAGTATTTCAAAGAAAACTTGAGTCAAGTTTGTTAACATCTTTCCATGTGATTTGAAATAAGAGTTTAAATAACGCATATGTAACGAATGTATGATGATGATGTTAAGGATATCCTATTACCTATATCTTATTAAGTATTGGCCCTTTAATTTTAAACTTATCAAGTAGACACAGACAGCCGAGCGTACTGTTGGAATTGAATTTATTTATTTATTTATTTATATATTTATTTATTTATTTATTGTTTAGAACACATAACAAAAATATAGATATGAATTACAAAATTATGTAAAAATAGACCTGGAGGTTCATAAATGTGATACAATTAAAAATTATACAAAAGCGAATGCGAGAAGGAAAACAAATAAAAATACTACCTGTATATTTTGTATCCTTAACAATTTGGATCTCGTATGTTCTTTTAAAGTGTCAAGAGAGTACATAAATGGATCAATGTCACTAAAAAACTCATTATAGTTTTTTGAAACTCGTTTAAAAAAACTATGTTTGGCATAATTAGTACGTGCGAAACTCACATAAAACAAATTCCGAAGACGTAAGGAGTGTAGCGGTATATTAAATACTATATTTTGTAGCAAATTAGGGCAATTGATTTCATTCTTTAAAATCTTAAAAAAAAATTGTCCAATAAAAGTCTTATTATCAAGGTATATCATATTAAAATGTTTTGCCGACTTAGCTGACGATTCCATAGGAGTACCGGTCCTGTAACAGAGTGACCTCAAAACAACATTTTGTATTCTTTCTAGACGATTAATATGGACATAGTATTGAGGACACCAGATCACAGACCCGAACTCAAGAATACTTCTGACGTAGGAATAAAATAGTATTTTTCGGGTGCACGGGCGCTTAAAGGGTTTTCCAGTCCGTAGTATAATGCCTAGATTTTTATATGCCCGGTTACAAATATTATCGATATGAATATTGAAATTAAACTGAGAGTCCATAGTAATACCAAAGTCTCTGATAGAACTCAAGTGCTTTTTATCGCGTCGATAAAAGATCGAGGATTTACCGCTAACGCGATAAGGCTAACTCGTTCGGACTTGGAGATTTATTTCTTTCTAGGTAGTTTTGAAGTGGGTTTAATATAATTAAAACTTACTCCAACGGAGCTTATAACTACAAAAAGAGTTACTTGTAAAATGGTAATTACTGAAGCAGGGTACAGATTGGAAGAGGAGAGTTGAAGATCGCGCTCAGTGGTGTGCCATGGGAGAGCCTATGTCCAGCAGTGGACTGATACAGGCTGATGATGATGATAATAAATTACTGATGTACGACCACTAAGTAGCATCCTAATTCTACACAATTTTATAAAAAGGTAAAAGATATTTATTCTTCAATTTAGGCACATTACAATGCACTTATGAACGTCAGAGAGAAAAAAAAACTACCACCGGTTCTAACCCTACACCTCTGACCCGAGAAGTATTATTTATTACCGGCAAGAAACTCGGCGGGACTTATTTTTTCAAAACAGTAATACAGTAATATTATATCTTAAAGATACACAATAATGCGTAGTTCTGTAAGAAGACATATCAAAACAGCTTGAGAGACATACAATGTACGTATTGCTTAGTTAAAATAAAATAATAATAATAAAATCCAAATCTGATTGCTTCACAAAACGTTTGATATGTATTCCTATCTGAACCGTGTCCTCTAAATGTTAGATGATTTTGTAGTAGTTTCTGGTTTGGGCCATGCATCTTTGTCCGTCATATAGTCCTCGACCCTGTAATAACCCTTTGACATTAAACTTTTTTTCAAATATTTCTTAAGAGCGGGAAATGATAAATTTAAAGCATCGACGGGTAACTTGTAATAAATGTGAATACCTTGACCAAGAAATGACTTATATGCTTTGCGGATACGACTACTTCTGATAGCAAGCTTGTTTTTATTTCTAGTGTTATAGCTGTGGATGTCAGAATTTTTTTTGAATGTATGTATATTCTTTACAACAAAAATAATATTGTCATAGATATATTGGGAAGCAACAGTTAAAATATTAATTTCTTTAAATAGTTCTCTAACTGATGCACCTGCCTTTAAGTTATACAGAAAGCGGATGGCTCTTTTTTGTAAAACAAATATAGTCTGTATGTCAGCTGCTTTGCCCCAAACCAGAATACCATATGACATTACACTATGAAAATAACTGTGATAAACTAAGCGAGCTGTGTCAATATTCGTTAATTGCCTAATTCTCCTAACGGCATGAGCGGCCGAGCTTAATCGAAGAGCGAGTTTTCTTATATGAGGACTCCATTGTAGATTTTTGTCCAACGTCGAACCAAGGAACACTGCTTTATCTACTATTTCTAAACATTCACCATTCAGGAGAATCTTAGTGTCCACCCGTGCAACGTTTGGCAAAACAAATCTAATACATTTGGTTTTCTTAGCATTAAGTAGCAGATTGTTCATAGTAAACCAGTTCAGTACAGCAGCTAGTGTGTTATTGATTACAGTAAAATCGGTAGATTGCCGGTCAACTTTGAATATTAAAGATGTATCATCGGCAAACAGAACGATATCACAAAGGTTTTGTACTACACAAGGTAAATCATTTATATAAACCAAAAAAAGGAATGGGCCCAAAATAGAACCCTGTGGCACTCCTAATTTTACTAAAGTCCCTTTAGACTGGGTTTTATTTACAACAACTACACTAAATACTAAACCAGCCAAGATTCACCTATAAAACTATATTTTTTGTAAAAAATATTTCATTTAAACGAGTATAGCAACATAAATAAAATGTCGGGCCCCATATTTTATTAGTTTAGAGCGCCTACCGTGATTTATTTATATGGGTAATATGACGAAATATATATAACACGATACCCGCTGAATTAAAATTATTAGATAGCACCAACATGTTCCAAAACAGACTAAAGAAATGGCTAATTGAAAAAGCTTTCTACTATGTCACTGATTTTCTTAACAGAAACAAAGTCAATTTCAGTACCCACTAATTCCTAGCTGACATAAGAAATTGATTAATATTTAAAATATTATGAATAAATGAGTATATGTACTTTGTCCTACTGTTTGAGTGTGAATTTACCTGGTGTGTGATTGTAGCATAGTATGTTAGTAACTACAGTCCAATATATCTTGTCCCTTACCATCGAACTTAGGGTAGTTCATCTTATGCAAGCTATAAGCTACGGTACAGTCGGAAACATTAGTTGCTAAATGCTCCTCCTCCTTGTGTCGTATTCCTCAGTACTGAGGGTCGTGACCTCCATCTGTTTCTGTCTCTGGCAGTGTGCAGGGCGCGGTGAAAGGTCGAGTCAAAAGTGGTGCGTATCTGATCAGACCAACGTTTATGCTAAATGCTAAGTGAACTAATAATACCCTCAATAAAGTGCAATATTCTTGAATTTTGTGTAATTAGGTAACAGTAGCGGCCATAGAACTCGATTGCCATCGGCTTGTCTAATATTTAAACCTTTAACAGTTAGTAAAATAGAGCCAGCGCCACGAAACCATACTAATATTAGCAAATATAACATAACATAAATACTCTTTATTGCACACCTCAAATAATAGACACAAAGTATACACAAGTCACAAACAAAAAAGCAGAGGCAAAACAATTGGCGGTCTTATCGCTAAAGAGCGATCTCTTCCAGACAACCTTTGCCACATATTGGCCACAAGTGTAGGTGTTTTTCCTAGAACAGAAAAGTACAAAGGAGGGTGGGCAAATTGGCCTATATGACTGGATAGCTTATTTTAAATTCTAAAACTTTTACTTTGACAGGTAGCCCCAAATCTTTGTGTAAAAAAAGTTAAAGAGGCATAAAAGTAGTTTGAAATGAAACGTAACAAGCAAGTTTTTTTTATACTAACTTCTTGTATCGCTCTACAGATTAAGAACAATGAAGATTACAGATACATATGATTATAGATTACAGATGAAGGTTTTATAACTGTTGATGATTATGTGTCATGTTTTTGTTTTATATGCGTTTTCATATTTTTTTGTGTCCTTCTGGTTCATTTATCACACAGCGATTCGAGATTTTCCGCCATACAAAAAGTTGCAGAATATGAAATAACCTTTCCAATGATATATGGCTTGTCATTATTGGTTTCTAGACCAGAGTCCATACAAATCTGCCCATCCTCCTTTTGAGGGGTGAGCGATCAAACCGATTAGTCTAAGTCTAAATTTCTAGAATTGTAGGCGATTTGGTACCTTACTGTAAGCTTATTAATGTAATGTATAATGGATAAATAAATAAATAAATTTCGAGTTATCGGGTTTGACCGCTCACCCCTCGATCTGATCCCTCATATACAATCATCATAATCATCATATCATAACAAGAAAGAATAAACCCTTATTCATACCGAATAGCAATAAATTGGCGTGGGGAAGTAATGAGAGCATACTCTCACTGCGCTTACGTGAAATAACATGCTTTACGAGCAAGTGTGATAAAAAATTATGTCTACTCATTTGAATACTTCGCAAGCTTCACACTCTTGCTGCCGATTGTACATTGTCAATTGCAAGCCGTGAACGGACAGCCGATTAATGACACGCCTGTACTTGCAGGCAATTTCCACTTGTTAAAAGGCAACTCGTGACATGGCAACCAAGCGGCGCTTTTATGATAAGTGTAGCATAATGATCAAAATTTGTTATTAGGAAACCGTTAAGTAACGATTCATTTCATTATATGCATTGTATGGTTACAAAATTACTAGTAAACTATACCTGTATGTGTAAGTTTTAATTTAAATTACACTTACATAGTTTTTCAATTCATAGAGGAATCGAATATTTTTTTAATTTAATTTATAGGAGCCACGAGTGTCCCACTGCTGGGCAAAGACCTCCCTCCTTCCCTTCCACGTGTCCCGGTCCTGAGCCGTCTCTCACCAGTTTCTATCGAAAGCGTCAAGGTCGTCTCGCCATCGCCGTCGACCGGCGACCAAATATGGCTACTTATATTTTATTTCTATCACAATACGCAGTAGGTGTCAAATTTTGGTAATAAAGCAAGAAAATACCTCAGAATATGAATGTTTTATTTAACAAGGTGTATCTTATTCCTCAGTAAAATGTGATTTTCTTATTTCAAATCATGATAAACATTCAAAAGAAGAAGGCTAGACAGCTCTCCCGCATAGACCGTGTAAACGATTTTGAAACCAAAGGAGATCGTCAATTCTGGGCCACCTGATATAAACCGTATACAGTTTGTACTGCAATGTAAAATAAATACTCATTTTATTACTAAAGTAGACAAAATATTGCAAAAAAATGAAACGGGAATTAGAAATACTAAATAAATAAACATTATGTTGATTTTTCCGCGATTAAAATACAGCAAGACAAGTCGTTAACGTCCTTATGGCATTGACATAAAGTTTAACTTCACCCTGGCCTGAAACGGGATTGTTTTTTGGTTTGACACTGTCAATGTATACCGTTACATAATCTGCGTTTTGATACTGTTCGGTAAGTTAGAACATTGTAATATTAAAATAATATATATACGGAAGTTTAAATTAGAAATCGACTGTATTAAAACGCCTAAAGATTGAAAATGCGTATTTTTGCATTTTTGATCGGAGTTTGAATACTAAAAGTGGGTTTCATAATGGCATAATATCATGCTCCTTCGATAACGAAACGCATCTTTTTTTCAATTTTGTGATGTCAGATACTAGTGCTATCGCACTTAACGGTGGCAAACCTTATCCCTTCGCAATAGGTGTTAGGAATGTTCAGTTAATAGTTTCAACGATGGTTTGACAGCCGTCTTTGTTTACCGAAATACAGGAACTATAAATACGATCAAAATATGACTTTTTATTATTTCATCATGATTCCCGTTTTGTTTTCAAGTCCGCTTTTGTACATTATCTTTAAAAAATCGTTACATTAATATATAAATCATAGGCAAGCACGCTTTCAAATATTGTCCTTGTCAGATTCAAGTTTTAAATGCATGATTTTTACCACCATCCTGATCTAGAAATTATGACGATTCTTTAAAGGTAAGAACCATTCCTAAACGGTCTTAAATAATCTGGGCCAGATCACCTAACAAAAATTGACGATCTCCTTTTGCTGTCACTACGGTATTCGATAAAATCCCGTATACGGTAAACGGGAAAAATTAATGCCGCGTGAACCTAGCCTAAGCGTATCCAGGCGCGGATACAGGGGGGGGGGGGTCTATAGGGGGCAATTCCCCCCCCCCCCCCGCCCCTGAAACGCAAACCTCGCATACTACAGGGCCCATAGGTGCGGACCGCGAGATTTTTTGTGAAGGAACGAAATCCTGGATCCGCGCCTGAGCGTATCGTAATACGCGCGTAGGACGACATCAATACGAGCATATGCATGTTCAAAGAAGTCCGCACACGAAGCGGCGTCGAAGCGAATCGTATTCGTAATATTATACGCCACTTCGTGTGCGAACTTCTTTGAACATGTACCATCGCCTACACTGTTAACTGCCCATCGGTGGACCTTATGCCTTTTGTCATAAGGTCCACTGATGTACAGTTAAGAGTGTTGCTGTTTGTACGTGCTCGTATCGCTCTCGTCCTACGCGCGTATTACGATACGCTGACGCTACGACGCCGTGTGCGAAGGGCCTAAATAAAGTCTTTATCTTAGCCTATAATCTTTTGGCAAGAGCCATCAAGAGCTCTAGCGTACCCACTAGGACAGCCATCAGCTACAAAAATATTAGACACCATCGGCTCCTTTTTCTTCCTCACATCTATTTCAATCTGTTTAAGACACTCTCCATTCGCTGTCCTCACTAATCCTTCAGCACAAACGTAGTGACTATTCGTTTCATTTTCCTTTGGTTTATTGTCGTTAAAAAATATTTGATCAGATACTAAATTCGCTTTGATACCATTATTTTCACTTGTTAGCTTTATGTTGTCGTCACATTTTGCGGTTTTGTTGTTTATTTCTTTAATTTCTTCATTTGGATTCTCTCCAATACCCAATTCGTTAGTATCACCCGTGAAATAAGTTTCATTATGGGTGATAGTCGGTAAGATATTTTCAAGTTCGGCGCCGTTGAACCAGGTCTCAGTTGTAGTACCAGTATTTGTAGCGGTTGTTGGAACTACTGTATGATCATCTATCACATTTTCATTATTGCTAATAACTTCATCCTGTTTTATAATTTTATTAATGTTTGTTTCTGCTGTAGGCTCGTTTTGTTGAGTATTTTGAACATGTACATTGTTGCCATTACTTGAATTGTCTTCACTGTTAGTAGCGGGAGTAGATAGCATGTGATTGTAGTTTTGTGAATCGTCATTTCCACCTGCAGTTTCGTCGTGTTTATTATGTGTTGCTCCATTGTCCTTATCTGTGTCTATCTTGCCATTATTTGAAATCTGATTAGTAGTTGCTGGCTCTGTCTTTGATCCAGGGAATTTATTGCCTTCATTTCTATGTAAAAACACACCAAGTCCCTCTGTTATGTGGTGTGTCCCTTTTCCGATAACATTAACAGCTCCATCTACGACAGTATGTACATCTTCTTTCACATTTCCGAAGAACTGTTTTACTAATCCACACTCCACACTTATCACAAGTATTAAGATTGTGTAAAAACTAAAAGTTAACTTCATTTTTGTGGTAAAGCGTTCGTTGAGAAAAACAGACACCGACTGATTCCGATTAATGTTTTGAGGAAGACAACTGACTAGAGGAGGCAGGGGTAAAAGATACGATATTAAACATTTTAATTTAGATAGTTGCAATAAAAGCAAAAGTAGCAAAATAAAAATATTTTATTTTATTAAACTACATCAAACAAATTAAATTGGTTTAATGAAATAAAACAATTAAAAACGGATTTTATCGCGTGTATTGAGCTTAAATTACATCCCGACGTTTCGAACACTTTACAGCGTTCGTGGTCAACGGGTCGACTGAGGAAAAATGTACAATTACCTCCGTTCAAAAACTATCACAATATGCAAACCTACCCACATATTAAATATTAAACAAATTTAGTGTTTGCACATGCCAGAGGGGCCTTTATAAAAACAAATTATTTATTATTACAAAACAAATTATTAAACAATTTATTTTATTATTATTAATTATTATTTTTGTTTTTATTTTTAAAATTTTTAAAATTAGTATTAAATTATTATTAGTGTCCACACTGTCCACCATTATGGTCTCACAGTCCTATGTCTAGCTTGCTCCTTAACCAAATGAATAACTGGATCCCAAGCTGGTGGTACCGAAAAACCATCCTCTCTGTTGAAATTTGGATATTTTTTAATCTCGATTGCCTCTCGCAACATCCGGGGAATGTATCGTTTCTCCTTGACGAGGACTTGCGGTTTGTCAAATTTAACTGAGTGGTTGGGCCTATCCATGACATGCTCACAGACTGCTGACCTTGGTCGACGGTGCTTCACATCGGCTATATGTTCCTTTACCCGAGTAGAAATGCTCCGCTTAGTCTGGCCTATAAATCCGTTTTTAATTGTTTTATTTCATGAATAACTATCGCGGCAACCGAAGACAATATTAAATTGGTTTGTTATTATAATCAGCTATTGGAATTAGAATAATATTCACTAAAAGTTTAAAATCTAGAACCCCACTAAGAAAAAAACACGTTGAAGTCGGGCAAAATGTAGCCATATATTATTATGTATTACCCGGGCCGGGCCATAATAACGAATCGATTGACACCTTACTCGTATTAATTAAATTTGGATGAATAGTTTTGTGCGCTACGGTGGAACATACGTAAATACAAACAAACATACTGTTAAAATCATAACCCTTTTGTCTTCGGCGTAGTCGGGTAAAAACGAGGTGTTTACAATGTAAGTACATATGTGTCATTATTTTGGAAAAGGTACCATTTGGCTTACGTCCTCCGTCGTATGGATTCCCTATTTACTTACTTAGTAGATTAAGGAGCCATTGTAACATCGCTTAACAAAAAATATAATAAATTGAAAAGATAACCAACATTTGTATTACAACTAGCTTTTTCCCGCGGCTTCGCCCGCGTACTAAAAGTACTAAAAAAGTAGGTTCTCATTTAGACTCGTATGTTTGTATGTACGTATGTGGGAATGTATGTTTGTCCGCGATCACCTCGCGTTTCGCTGAACTGATTTAGATGCAATTTTCGGAAAGGTATTCGTTACATTCTGGAGGTTTCGGTATACCACGTTTTGGTGAAGGCGGTTCCCTTAATTTTTTTTAAAGAAATGATTGCAATAATTGTTTAATTGTTACGCCAGCAACGACTTACTACTACTAAGAGATTATGATTAATACAGATTTCTACTCTTGAATAGAAGCTTTTCCCCGCGACTTCATTAGCGTGGAATTAGTAATCCACCCTCCTTTATACCCGCTTAAGGAATGACTTCTGGGATAACAACTATTATATATCCTTCCCCAGAACTCAAACTATCTCCATACTAAATCATCTAAATAGGTTCAGCGGTTATTAATTTCCCATACAAACTTTCAACTCCCGTTTCACCCCCTAAAGGGTTGATTTTCGAGATAAAACCTATTTTATATTGTTCCCCGCGACTCAATCTATATAATATGTACCAAGTTTTATTTCAATCATCTGTTCAGCGGTTAATAATTCGCCATACAAACTACCAAAATCTCTTCTACCCCTCTAAGATTGATTTTCAGGATAAACAATATTCTATATTGTTTCCGAGGACTCAAACTATATCCACAACCAATTTTATCTTAAGCGGTTTGCTGTAAAAAATTCTCGAAACAAACCTCCAACCCCCATTTCCCCCCCTTAAGGATTGATGTTCGGGATAAAAACTGTCCTATGTCGTTTCCCGGGACTCAAACTATCTCTATACCAAGTTTCATCTAAATCGGTTCAGCTATTAACATTTCTCCATAAAACTTTTAATTATTTTGAAACTACTTTGTCCCTGCCCGGGATACAAACTATGTCTATACCAAGTTTCATCTAAATTGGTTCAACGTTTAAAAATTCCACATACAAACTAACAACCCCCATTTCACCCCCTTAAGTGTTAATTTCGTAAACAGTGACCCGATAAACAATAGAAACAATACTCATGTTGATATTTAAATTTTGTCGACCCGTTTCCCTCTTCTATGGGTTGAATTCTCAAAAAAGCTGAAACACTTGCTTACTCATTTATCGTTTGGAATACTCCTGTAAAGTTTCGAATAAAATAGTCGAACTAATCTTGTTTCCCATAAAAATTTTGAACCCCCATTCCCCCCCCCCCCCTAGTGGGGTGAATTTTTGAAAATTCTTTCTAAGTGCATCCCTAGGCCTTATAAGGAGCCTTCGTGCCACATTTGGAATCTTTAGAACAGCGGTTTGGGCTGTGCATTGATATGTCAGTCAGTTTCTTCTTTTATATATTTTGAAGAAAATTGCAATTTGGCACAAATACTGTCAATAATTTTCATGTCCACAATATTAAATTTCAAAATCGATGCCATTTTTGTAATTGACGTTCAAAAAAACACAAAAACGACATATATATTGTATAACGACAGCGATATTTAGACATTTCAACCCCATTCTACCCCAACAGGGGAGATGGTATTTCACGTCCGCCACGTTGGATTTTAAAATCGTTGTCGTTTTCATAATCAACGACCCGATAAACCACAGAAACAATACACATGTTGATTTTCAGACTTTTTGACCACATTTCCCCCTTTTAGGGGTTGAATTATCAAAAAACCTGCAACACGTATTTACTCATTTATTATTAGGAATACTTCTGTGAAGTTTCGAATAAAATAGACTAACTAATCTTGTTTCCCCATACAAATTTTGGACCCCCATTTCACCCCCTTAGGGGATGAATTTTGAAAAATCCTTTCTTAGTGCACCCCTAGACCTTAAAGGAACCTATGTGCCAAATTTGGAATCTCTAGAACCAGCGGTTTGGACTGTGCGTTGATAGATCACTATGTCAGTCAGTCAATCAGTCACCTTTGAGTTATACCGGGTGTTGCCTGTAACATGAGCAATAAATTAAATTAAAATGTAGATTCTACTCCTCAAAGTAAACAACCTTTGTACAGCGACTTTGAAAAATAACTTGTGGTCTAATTTTTAGTACACTTTAAAGTTTATTCGAACACGCAATGTATTGCGAAATTGATTATGTCTGTAAGGTGACAAGACTGACAAGCAATGTCAATGAGAAGGATTTTAACGTACATTGAAAATACTATTTAGTTTGTTTAAAAAAGAGACCATCTAAAGACTACATATTTTTTAAAAGTTGTTGAACAAAAGTTGTATTGTTTGAGGAGTAGAATCTATGTTTTAATATATTGCTCGTGTTATAGGCAACACCCGGTATATATTTAGATTACAACTTAACTATTACCCCCCCAAGTTTACAAGTCATCATCCGTAAAGACACGTATTTTCTTAATTATTTTTTTAAATATAGAAATAGGTAACTAAGGGTAGGTTGCACTAAACCGTCTGATAAAGTGCATCCCACATTAGGGTATAATGTACTTACCACCACCGATATTGTAATAAAGAACGGGATACACAATCAGCCCAAACAAATGGCCTCACAATAGTGCTGTAAGAAAGAATCGTAAATACTCTCTATTATTTATTTATTTATTTATTTATTTTAAACTTTATTGCACAAAAATAAAAAAGTACAAAAGGCGGACTTAATGCGTCAAGGCATTCTCTACCAGTCAACCATAGGGCCAAACAGATATTTGCTAAGGTGGGTGCAGCGAGAAAATTAGATTGTGTTTGTCTAATATACTAATTTCTAACTAAGAAATATCTACAGATACCTATTACATATACAATACATATAATTTGTACACAATTATAAATATGATGATAAATATAAAAATAAATATACATAATAAATATATACAACATATAAACATATATGCATGCATGTGTGCGGGGGATGGGGGTAGTGGGGGATGGGGGTAGTAGGGGGGGGGGGGTGCCACTAGACTTTATCTAGCAGGTGTTTGTAGAGAAGTCGTTTAAAAGACAGTTTGCTTGGGGCTTGTCGAATCGTTAGAGGGAGCGCATTCCAAAGACGGATTGCTTGAACAGCGAAAGAAGATGAGCCAGTAATATGAGAGAGAACAGAGAGTTTAAGGGAGCGGGCGGAGCGCAGTTCGCAGCCTGGACGAGGAGTAATAAAGTTGAATTTACATTTGAGATATCCTGGAGCGGAAGGTTCGAATAGGATAGAAATGAGCATACACAGTATTCTGAAGGATCGGTGCTGACGTATCGGTAGCCAATTAAGCTGGCGACGGTAGGCGAGGGTCAAATTTTCTAATTCCAAAGATGAACCGTATGCCATTGTTTACTAAGCGATCGAGTTTGTTAAGGGAATTTTGTCAAACATTTGTGGTGCACACATCAGCATAATCAATGAGCGGGAGAATTAGTGTTTGAACGAGCAATTTCTTGGTGCTTGCCGGGAGGAAGTTTTTAAACCGGTACAGTGTGCGTAGGGTATTCATGACCTTCCGACTGACCTTGGAAAGATGCCCGTCCCATGAGAGATGCTTATCAATTACTATGCCGAGGTCCTTTACTTGACTCGAGACTGGGATGACCGAGCCCTCAAACATGATCGGTGCAACAGAAAGTGACTCTAGTTTTAAGAGTTGGCGCGGACTACCCACAATAATAGCCTGGCATTTTGAAGGGTTGACAGAGATGCCAAAAGAACTGGACCACTCGCTGATGTGATCCAAGTCATTATTGATGGCTGCAATGGCGGAGTTGATATTCGCTACTTCAGCTTGGGCGTACACTTGCAGATCGTCTGCATATAGATGATGCGAGCTTTTGAGTCCGAGTGTGATAAAATTTATAAAAAGTGAAAATAAGAGCGGGGACAGAATACCACCTTGGCGTACTCCGGAATGCAAGTCACACCAATCAGACAAACACTGACCGCTACGGACAGCTTGGGTACGACAAGAAAGGTATGATGAAAACCACGCTAACGATCCCACTGAGAACCTGAGATGGGAGAGAGCAGCTAAGAGAAGGTCATGGTCAACCACATGAAGAGCATTGGAAAAGTCTATGAGGATCAGTGCTGTAACTTTCGAGGATTTCATGCCTTCCCTTATGTCCTCAGTGACCTTCAAAAGTGCGGTGGTAGTGCTGTGCCCTGCCCGAAAACCAGATTGATATGGAGATAGCAAACCGTTAGAGTTAATAAATTTCGAGATCTGGTTGTGTGCCGCAGCCTCTAGAATTTTTGACATGAATGGAAGAATAGAAATAGGTCTAAAATGACTGAGAGAGCTGGGGTTACAAATTTTGGGAAGTGGGATGACATAAGCTTTGCACCAAGAAGATGGAAATTCCCCAGTATGGAAAGAGAAATTAATTATATGTGTTATTAAAGGTAGAAGACTTTCCAATACAAAGAGAACCATGATTCGGCCGATATCATCATGGCCGACGGCTTTAGACTTTATGGTGCTAATAATCTTACGAGTATCTTCATTGGTGACTGGAGTGAAACAAAAGGGTATGATGTTGGGAGGCGAAAGAGAAGCAATAAATGAGATTGTTTTAAATTTTATAATAGAGTTCAAAGTTGAGGTGTTAGAGAAATGGGTGTTGAGACTATTTAAGGAGAAGGTTGATTGGTCATAAGTGTTTGAGGATTTGCCAATACCCAAAGACTTAAGAAACTTCCAAGTGTCTGTAAGAGATGCAGTCGAAATATTGTCATGAAAGTATCGGCGTTTCGCAACTCTCACCATCTGGTTGTAGCGATTTCGAGCAACCTTAAAGAGACGCCAGTTTTCGTCTCTACTGTACATCTAATTCTGTCAGGGTCATTTTAAATTTAAATTTGAATTATTTTTGTGATCCATCATTCGTCCCATTCGTTTCTTTTTCAACTTTGAGGCCTATAATGACATATATTATTCAGATATTAGAGAAACATATTGATGTGAGAAACATTTTTCATCACAATTTTACAAATCAGAAACAGCTGTCCCCATGTTACCCAGTTAAAGTTTAAGAAGTTATCAATTTGCCCTCGAATGTGAACCTTATCAGCCGGTATACGCCGTATTAGCACATAAAAACCGTCTTCACAAACTGTATAATAAGTACTGGGAACACTTACGTATTCTCGGAATATATGCTATCACTATCATATCACAGTCTTCGCCGTATTATCGTTTGGTTGGCTCATCTGTCCAATTTTAACATAATTTTCCTTAAAGGGGGGGGGGGGGGGGGCAGTAATTTAAGGCTTTTTGGGTGTAGAATCTACTTAATTGGCCTTTATTGAATTTTAAAAATGGTTTGAATTTCCGTCTCTATTTGCAGATGATTCTTTTGAAAGGCGCCGTAAGTTGTATACCGAAGGGTATAATATTTGTGAAGTTCTTAAGGTTCAGAATGACGTGGGAGAACTTCGCAAATTAATAATGTTAAAAATAAAAACTGACGCCATTTTATATTGGTTCTATTTAATGTAGCACGTACTTAGTACTTAGCATACCTCAAGACAATTTTATTTGAAGTAATTTGACAGAGTTGTTTTTCTTTTTAACATAAGAATACTCTATGGCAACGATGGTCAGTATACCAATATACTTCACATCCTCGGAAGTTTCTAAGAAGTTAGAGGTACATTCTTTAGTTCATTCTAGAACTTAAATCAAAGCCTTTATTCAGACCCAGACTGGGTCTGAATAAAGGCTTTGTAAACATCTTAACTAACTGGATCCCCCAGGAACTTCTTTGACACTGAATAAGCACAGACTGGTCTTCTCCATGATCGGTGTCGCTGTAGTATAACAAGTGTGGCGGTGACTTCTTTGCGCAGGACACCCTGCCACTGCCGTGCCGGCAGATCCGCTCTGAGTGTACCAGCTCCCTGTCGGGCGCATAGTCCAGGATCGCGCGCGCACACACATCCAGAACCAGAACAATTGGCGGATATAGTGGAGAAATTCGCAGCCATCAGGTGTGTCTCAGTAGCTCAGTTGGTCAGAGCGATGGGCATGTATCCCAGAGTCGCGAGTTCGAGTCTCGCCTGAGGCAGTGGATTTTTCTACTTTTCCATTTTTTCTAAGCAATTGGCAGCAGGCGCGGATACAATACGGAGGGGCTGAGTTTCTCTGAACTTATGTACGAAATATCATTTGATATTTACCAGTCACTTTTCTGTTAAGGAAAACACCGTGAGGAAACTGGATGTAATCCTAACAAGGCCTAGTTTCCTTCCCAGAGGGGTTGGAATGTCAGATGAGAGTCATAAGGCAGTTCGTAAAAACTAGTGCCTACTCCAATTCCTGGGATTAGGTTGCCGAGCGGACCTCAGTGGTAACCCCAAGGCCTAAAAATGTATTTATTACATAACGCCTACTTTTTGTATTAGCTCTTTCATATGACGGTAACGTTGTTCGAATTCTTGTAATATTGTATTATAAGGCGCTTTAATTATTGAATAGTGACATATTAGTTTGTCCGGGTGTCTCGGGGTGTTTTTCTTATCACGACGGTGGCACACAAGCATACGGCCCGCATAATGGTAAGTAGTTACCGTAACCTAGGGGCCTTCTCTTTCTGGAAAGACTAACATATCTTTCGGCTGATGCTGCGGAATGAGGGCTACCGTTTTTTTACTCACCAGTTGGCGCCACTGTAGACTGAGGTCCTGAAATACAGCTATAATTTTTATTAAGTACGTTTGTGAAAACCAAATTTACGCTTAAATAATATTTAATAAAATAGACCGTACTGTAGAAATATCGACGAGGCCGCAGTGTTGCGCAGTTCCGCTTTAATTGGAAGAATAGGAGGATTTTCTTAGTTCCGCTTTTAAAACATTCACATTTAATGACTCGTAACTCATATTTGCCATAATTAATATCCTGGTATGGCAAAATATTCACAACATTGTTAAATTATAAATAATTCCGCAAATCCCATTTAATTACTATGGAATTTGACATTTCGAAGACCTCAGTCTACACTAGCGCCCCTAGCGGAAATTTCATACGCGGTAGTCTTCATTGTCTTGTGTTATGTCAATGTGACTGGAAGTGCTAACCTAACCGGGAACAGGAAAAAACCTTTGCACCTTAAAAAAACCGGCCAAGTGCGTGTCGGACCACGCATAGGAGGGTTCCGTACCTTCAATGGAATAAGAAACAAACTAATAACAAAAGGTCGTATCTGATGCCTATGGAAGAAGTTTTTTGGAGATAACTCAAAAATGGCTGAACCGATAATGTTCAAAACAATTTTCGTTGAAAGTATATGATAAGGCGCATCTCTCCAAATTTTTTTATATTTTTTGAACTTACGGTTCAAAAGTTACGGGGGGGGCTACACAACTTTTCTGACTTTCGAAGCGATTATTTCAGAAAATATTCACTTAATCACAAAATAATCAAAGAAACCTCAATGTTATTTTGAAAGACCTATCGATTGATGTGTCACATGTTGATATTTGGTTAAAAAAAAAAATATTTATTTAGTTACCTGTATGGAGCGCCCCCCTAAAAATATTTTTTTTTTTCAAATTTAACTACATAACTAAGTAGCTGCATACAAAATACACCTTATGTGTAAATTTTATTCAGATACGTCGTATAGTTTCCGAGTAAAATGCCTGTGACATACGGACGGACAGGTCTTATATACGAATGCCACAGAATCCTAACGGAGGTATGTACCACCAATAGCATAACCCTGCAGTGGATCAAAGGGCACAGCAACTCACGTGGCAACGACGCAGCTGATGCTTTAGCAAGAGGCGGCTCAGAGGCAAGAGTGGTAGGTCCCGAGCCCATCATACCTCTACCTGTTGCATGGCTGTGGAGAACACTACGACATAACACCAAGGTAGAACACCAACAATTTTGGACTAACCTAGGTACATGCAGGCAAGCCAAGGAGGCCCTCCCGACGATCAACCCTGGATTGTCTCAGAAGCTGAAACAGCTCAAGAGGCCGCAGCTCAGACTGATAAGCGGAGCACTAACTGGTCATGCCCTTCTAAACAAACATCTTTTCACTATAGGTGTTACGGACAGTCCCCTCTGCAGGGCCTGCATGGAGGAGGACGAGACAGCCGCCCACGTCATCATCACATGTCCGGGGGTGGCAGAATACCGGGCGAAACATCTTGGTTCACCGAGGGCACTCCCGGAAGTCGTCGGCAACATAAAGGGTCTGCTAGGCTTCCTGGAGGAACTGGGTTGGCATGAATAAGGCCACCCGGCACGCAAAATAGGCGCAAAATATAGACGTCGAGTTGCGGAAAACAGCCCGCGTTAACCTTAACCTTAACCTTACGGACGGACAGACAGACAGACAGACAGACAGACATGACGAATCCATAAGGGTTCCGTTTTTTGCCATTTGGCTACGGAACCCTAAAAACCGGCCAAGTGCGAGTCGGACTCGCGCACCGAGGGTTCCGCACAAACCTGTAGGTACATCGGGGTAGTAACTTTAAAATTATTTTTGTTATATAATGTAACAAAAAATTTACGGTTTTGGCAATTATTCCTTTATCTGTGCTATAAGACGTTGCTTCGTACTAGAGGTCCGCGCCACGCCGGCGCGCCGCCGCCGACTTGACCCGGCGCGCCGCTGCCGCCGCCGGGTCGTCGAAAAACCCGCGCCGACCCCAAATATTCAAATTAGGCGTTTCCCAAGAGTATCTTTTGGAGATATTTAGCTACGGCAAGCTCGTCGGATTTAGATAATGTGGACCAAAGAGGAAATGTATTGAAGGTCTGGGAACTTAGAAGTCCAAAGTTTCCTTGGCTGGCAGGTTTCACAAGATCACTCCTACCTATTCATATTTAGTCAAGAGCAGTATGGCACCATTTATTTTAAAATAAACAGAAATTGATGAAACGTACAGACGCTTCATCAATTGCTGTTTATGTGAGAGAACAGTCTCTATGGCTGTCATTTATGGTAAAGCGGCCGTGGGCATCATGTCAAACAGTTCTTCAGAGCACAACCCATTGTAAGTACAAGCGAATACACATAGGGAGGGAAAGCCTCTCTTTAGACTTATAGCTTCAACAATATCGCTCGTGAGTTTGGGATCGTCGACGCTATGTGAATGCGCCTTTGTACTGAGTCAAAGGGCCCAAGCTGGTATCCAGGCAGGCGCTCCTACTCAAAGGTGACAGCAGTACTCCATAGGGGGTCTGACTTGCGACTTGTATAGAAGCCGTTACTGCCTCGGAGTGAAGTATCTCCTGGCTCTATTGAGGACATTGAGCCGTTTGGATGCCAGCGTGGCCTTCCCTTCAAAGTGACTACGGTTCGTACCAAATTTCAAGATTCTGAGTTCACGGGAAGTACCCTGTAGGTTTTGATTCCCTTGCGAGTTTCGAAAATTTGCGGCATAAACGGCTGTATCTTTTGATTGCGTTGGCTTAGAACTCTGATTTTATTACAGCTCCAAGGTACATTAGACCTGAGTATTTGATATAGATTTCAGCTTGATACCTCCACGTGTTCCTGAGAAAAAGGGTCTCAGACGGACGGACGGACGAACGGACAACAAAGTGATAAAAGGTTCAATGTTAAAACAACATATACAGGTGACATATTATGAAGAACCTGGTCAGAATATAACGCTATCAACCTATATAATTGAATGGAAATAAGTCGAATATCATTAAATTGTTAAATGGTTTCCTCACGAAAACGAGTTCCACGTAAATACAAAATACTATGATTTATTAGCTGTGTTATGTATTTGAAATCCCAGTCAAGTAATATTCTACATTCAACAATAAGCTTAATATTAAACCATTGCTTTGAAGTTAATCCTATGTTGAAACGTCCATACGATTTAGGAATCGTTTATGAAAGAAGACGAAGATTGTATTTAAATTTCACACTCAATAAATAATCAAAACATGTAAGTACTTATTTAGACATACAGACGGCTCTAGGCACAGCGGAATAGTGCGGGTGGTAACCCGCTTTTATAATTTCCGTACCCTGTCTCCCACAATCACCTACATTCCCCTTTGTAGCTTTAATCCAAACACCTCTTTAAAAATCTTACCGAATACTCATCCGATTCCGCTATTGAACCTAGTTATCTAAATAATAAGGTTGATGATCCAACCTGTAGATACTAAAACCAAATAAATGTCTAACAGACAAGGTTCAAATTCGTGTGAACTCCTGACTCGTCGTCTGCACACCGCTTCTCGATCGCCTGCGAAAATCTAAGCAAATATGCGGGTGGGTTAAGATTAACCTCGCGCGCTGCAAGATTATTCCTACCCGCATTTATGTGAAATTATTAATTGATAATTACAATTTCAGGATTTTCTGGTAAATTGCTGAATAAAACTTAGAAACTACATTTGGATAAATATGCTAAAAATATAGGGAATATATATATGATAATGAAATATACATACAATAGTGTTCCTATAGGAAACGGAAGCAAATTCAATGTAACCGCATGGTAAATTTTTACCAATAATTATTAAAACGCATATATTTCTAATAAATATCAATAGGAATGCTAAGAGGACTATATTGTTTATCGAATGAAAATATTTATTCGTACTCAGAAGTAAATATTCACGTGTTTAAGACACAATACTGTTCTTAACCAAATCTTCCTAAATAACTATTATTTTTATCTACACTCTTATTGTAAGTTTTCTAAAACGTGTTCGAAAACGGTAGGCAATGGCTAGCATTACCACGACCGATTTTACTATGATAAGCTTTTTATCTGTGGCAGTAACGTAATTTTAACTTTACATGCTCAACTAATGATGTGTTACGAGTTTTGATAACATAATGTACACCTGCACGCGCCCGCGCGGCCGCCGACACGCGCCTCCCCGACCGCCGGCACAATCGAGTTGGCCATGGCGGTGCAATGGCGGCCATTCTATGGTTTCCGAATACGGCATTTTGGATAAATAATATGAGTGTAGATAAAGCAGCGTATGCAACTGTACGTAATTAGGCCTTAAAACGTAACAGTTACATAAACTACTATTATTTAATTTTATAAGAAACATTGTTACTTTTAATGCCTATTTCGATCAAGGAATTAGATTTTACGTCATCATTTGTTTTCTACTACATACACTAACATCTATAAATTCGAGGTTAGATTTTTAGGAACCAAAATTTATTGGAAAATACTATTATCTGTATTCCAAATGAATTACTATCTCAATGTTTAAAAGAAAAGGCATATTATTTAGAAAAGCCACTTGAAATAAAGCTAGTGTTCAGTATTTATTTCAACACTAAATTCTCCTTCCCGAACTGCACCAAAGGTATGAAAACTAAGGAAGAGTTTATCATGAGACCAACTTTGTTATTCCATTGTTTTGCAGATAAGATAAAATCTTGTGTTTATTGTTAATTTCATTTGCTTGGAGTAGGTATTGTACATACGGCTGATAATTATGCCAATAATACAAATAGACTACCGTAGGCTCAATGGGCGTAAGGGACCAAAAAAAATTGATAGATAAATGAATAATTGATGATTATAGTACATTACTTACCTAGGGCTGTAAAAAAAAGAAAGCCCGAAATCGCAGGTATTTTCTTCTGTTCTTTTTTACTTTTCTTCTGTTTTTTATTATGGCCAGGTGTGACGTAAAATAATTTACGTCACACCTGGCCATAATGTGAGTATTACCGCACGCTACGCGTACGGTAAAACTCGCGTTATAGCCAGGTGGAGACGTAAAATTGTGTACTCACCACGGGCAGTAAAAAAGAAAGCCCTCTATCGCATATTTACAACCCTCGCCTGCGGCTCGGGTCACAAATACCTGCGATTTCGGGCTTTCTTTCTTTTACAGTCCTTGGTAAGTAATGTACTATTATTATACAAATGTGTTACGTAATAAAATAATAAATAATTATATAATAATTTAAAATGTGTTTAAAATAAATTATTTTACCTCTGCTTTTACTGTTTGTAACTTGTATTATTTATATGTGTTTCTTTATTTTGAGGTGCGCAATAAAGAGTTTTAAAAATTAACTACTTACATATTATAAAGTAAAATTTGTAAATAATTTAAATTATAATTAAACATCGTGCAACGTTACACTATTAAGGCCGCTCTTACGTAATTCGTTTTGAAAGAACCTAATAATTACATCGTGTTGTTTTGAACAATTTTTAGATATAATGAAATCCTATGACTCATGGGGTTGCCCCAACGTCCGCGAGACGCTGTTTGGTACAATCCGACCAATGGGTGTGAAGTGTGAAATATGAAGTGAAATATTGTATACAACGCGGTGCTCTGATCAAAACAGTTAGTACAGTAAAAATACGGTTGCGTCAAACATTAATTTATAATAGCCAGATTTTTTTTATTTTTCATTCTTATGGGATAGTTATAGATAATATATGCAAAAATCCTACAAACTTTTCACCCGGAAGTAGTTAAATAGGTAAAAAAATATATATAAAAATATTTTTATTTACAATAATATCAATTATTTTTATTTGTAAACATGACGATATTTAATAGACCCGTACCGATAAATTATGAAGTTTCGATAATATTAAAGATGCTTATTTTTCGCATACAGAGTTCAGGCCATCCAACCTAGCTAATAATAATAATTTGTGTCATCCTAGATTGTTGCTTAGGTAAAACTTAGACAATTCGTTTTTTAAATATTATTCGGTAAATAGAAAATTAGAGATCAAAATTGTTTTTTCACTGTAACAGCAAAGTTGTTACTGACGCACGCACGCGTTTTGTGTCACTTTCGTCAACGGGAAGACTGACATTCAATCAGCACATATATGTGGACTTTTATAAGCCTATATAAAATTAGAGTTGATCGATTAGTTACTGTGCTTTCTAAAATATCGGTATCTATTATTTGAATAAATTTGTGCCATATTGATCAATGATATTTATTTATTTTAATTTTTTTTCTTTTATGACCCTGTTAACAGTACAATAAAATATTAAAGTTATTAAAGTTTGTGTCAAAATTTTTATAAAAGCGTATCGAAACAATGTTTGAAATTTGTGTCGTTATAATCAATGGATTATTTTTATTTTTCAAAACAAAAAAGTTGTTTTGCGTAAAGGGCATGCGCGGGGAAGGGTAAGGCGCGGGCGGGGTGCATGTGCCCCATGTACACATTATTATTCTATACATACATATAGTAATAAGTGCAACAAAGACAAACAGCGACTTTTAAGTCGCTCTATTTTATTTTTCATAGTAAAGAAGGCAGTAATATAAAACTTAAGTAAGTTAAGGATAATTAATGGTGATATAACGTATGACTACACCGTAGTCCGTAAGGGACTGCAACGGCGGATCTGTGTGCCACGCTAAACCTAGTTTACCATTTAAACAATATTTTGACAAATTGTCACAGATAATTAGTAACTAATAAATATGTAATTTATGCGTCAAGGCGGTTTGTTTACAGAGTGCCAATCGTGAAACGCGAAAATCGAAATTTCGCTATCTGCCTCTCGGTTGGACTAGCAAAGGGTCGGGCTTGACTTAATCAATTTTTCATCAGTGTAATGTCATATTAAGGCTATGTTTTTATTAACTTATCGTATAAAACACATAAAAATAAGCAACTTTTCTTTAAAATATTTTTTTTAACTCAATAGTTTTGAACTAATGTGGCCCTGAAGGTTGAGTACAGTTTGGACTATTTTGGTTGAAATGGTGTCATTATGACACATACTTTTTTTGTCTTATTGTGTAGAATGTGTGAAAAAAACTTTGAAGATTGACTACATGGAGTAAAAATATGGCGACGGGGTATCATTATAACGTGTACTTTTGTGATTCTTCCGTCTAGAATACGCTAAAATAGGCGTGTTTTATTTAAAAAGCATTTCTCTAAAATCAAAAATGGCCGAGATAATGGACTTTGAACTTGTATATAATTTGGACTTCGAAAAAAAAACCATCGACGGGACGGCAATATAACGTGTACTTTTTATGATTTTTCGTAGAGAATACGCTTAAATAATTGTGCTTCATTCGAGAAACTTTTCTCTAAAATCAAAAGTGGCCGAGATAATGGACTCTGAACTTGTATATAATTTTTACTTCGAAAAAAAACCAGCGATGGGATATACTTTTAATGATTTTACCGTATAGAATACGCTAAAATAAGCGTGTTTAATTTGAAAAACTTTTCTCTAAAATCAAAAATGGCTGATTGGACATGGAACTTGTATATCATTTGGACTTCGAAAAAAACCATCGGCGAGACTACATTATAACGTGTACTTTTTATGATTTTTTATACCGGAAAAATAAGCGTGTTTTTCTTGAATAGCTTTTATCTAAAATCTAAACTGGCCGAGATAATGGACTTTGAACTTGTATATCGGGACGTCATTATAACGTGTACTTTTTATGATTTTTCGGTATAGAATGCGCTAAAATAAGCGTGTTTTACTTGAATAGCTTTTATCTAAAATCAAAAATTGCCAAGATGATGGACTTTGAACTTGTATATAATTTGGACTTTGATAAAAAACCAGCGATGGGGTTATATTATAAAGTATATTTTTTATGATTTTTTCGTATAGAAAACGCTAAAATAAGCGTGTTTTATTCGAAAAACTTTTGTCTAAAATCAAAAATGCCCGAGATAATGGACTTTGAACTTACAATTTGGACTTCGAAAAAAAATCATCGACGAGACGTCATTATAATGTGTGATTTTTATGATTTTTTCGTATTGAATACGTCAAAATAAGCGTGTTTTATTTGAAAATCAAAAATGGCCGAGATAATGGACTTTGAACCTGTATATTATTTGGATTTAGAAAAGAAAAAAGTGAAAAAACCATCGACGGGACGTCTTTATAAAATGTACTTTTTATGATTTTCCCGTATAGAAAACGCTAAAATAAGCGTGTTTTTTTCAAAAACTTTTCTCTCAAATCAAAAATGGCCGAGATATTCTCATCCTTTTTGTAAAGGGTCAGCAACGCGCATGTGACACCTCTGCTTACTATCTTGCAGGCCGTATGCTTGTTTGCCACCGTGGTGGTATAAAAAAATAAATAAAATAAGAATAAAATAAAACAAAATAAAATCAAAATAAATACAAAATGAAAACGAAATAAAAACAAAATAACGACAAAATTATACAAACAAAAATTAAAAACAAAATAAAACAAAAGTAAAACAAAAATAAAACGAAACTAAAACAAATATTATACTTTGCGTTTTCTACCCATAATTCACGATGCTTGAAATCTTCGAAAATGTACAATATTCCAGTCAAAACACAAAAAAAGCGTATCAACATTCTAGTCAAAACACAAACAAAGCGGTAAGCTACCGCTTAAAAGGTACGTATGGGCGAGACACGCACGAGTTCATTGCTCCGTCGCCGGCTTCCCGCGCCCCGCTCCTCCGCTCAGTTCCTTTGTCGAGTACGTCAGCTTTATCACCCATGTTTTAGCTTGTTAAGAAGCGAGCCGGGGGTCTACTTCTAGTTGTCACTACAGACATCAAGGTCACGCGCTATAGTTAGGAAGGAAGATTTCCTCTGAACGCAAATATTGTTTCTGTTTAATTTTTGACGAAATATCATTGATGAAACTGACACAAATTGAAATATCTGCTTTAAAATCCCTTTTTGATTATTATAACGTGAACTCTGATAACTTTAATAATTTATTAAAACGATAACAGCCTAAAAAAATGAAATTACCAAGAAACTAAAATTTTCATTGCTTAATTTGACACATATTGATTTTATTGACATATTTTAAGGTGATATAGTTAATCCTTAATTTATGAACTCTAATTTTGTATACGTAGTTTTTTAGCGTTGTCATACTATATCAAATTGCACTCGACGTAAATGACACAAACTGCTTTTGTATAACAATAAAACTGTTCTAAATACAAAACAGTTATATTTTTTAACTCTAATATTCTATTACTCAAGTTATGGCAAGCTAAAAAGTTAACCTCAAATTATTGAATTACAAAAAAAGCAACAATTGAATATGACACAAAACGCACTGAAAGATTCTCATGTACACCCTGTATTTCCAACTTCAATAATAAGTGACTTTAGAATTTTCGAAACTTAACCCTCTGAATATTGCCAACGGGACGGGACTATAAGTCTTCTTTCTGTTGAAAGCGAAAAACAAGAAACCGTGTCCATTTAAAACCACATAATTTACTAAATGTACGGCGTGGGCGATATATATCCTAATTCATTAGAAACAAATAGTAATAAGTGGTAGTTTGTTCTTACAACTTTTAAAAAACTTGGAAACGACATATTCATTAAAATCCTACGAGAAAAACGCTTGTAATATGTCTGTACATATTTGTTGCGGTTAGCGAATAACGATATTTCGTAGAATTTCATTATAATACTATCGTGATATATCCGTTACACTAAAAATATTAGCTATTATGAATTATTTCCAATGCCCCATACTAGCCGCCCGTAAAATAACTGTAGTAAGTAGATTTACAGTCGACTTGCACTGCCCCCGCTCCTCCTACCCTGCTCCGTCGGGCCATTCGCAGTATTCACACTGTACTACGCCAGTCGCTGTTTGCTGGCAAGTCAGCGTAGTCAACGCATTAGCATCTAAAGTGGAACAACTAACTTTCTGTCCTTCCTACTGAATTAATAACTAAAGTGCAAGTGAATTAAGTATCACGTAGCCGATCTACTAGTTACAAATAGGACAATAAAGATCGAGCTTCAATTCAGGTGAGTTCGTTTGATGATCTAATGTTGCATCATTTAAGGAATGCGGCTATTAAATATGAAATTTCCTTTTTGATATTGTCTGATCTGAGTACCTACCTAAATTCTAATATTACGTTTTCCTAAATTCTGCTTGATTCAAAACATCATTCTTAAAACTATAAATTATTAATACAGGGCGTTTTTTCAACGATTAGCGTTATAATTGTGCGAGGTGATTAGGTAGGCCATACTTTTTCTATGGAACCAACTCCGAAATCATAAGAAATTTTTTGGCTGTCGACGTTTTCTATGGGGAGGCTAAAATTTTTTTTGAAATTTCGGGTTTGATCTCACAGTAAAAGCTGTTCAGTATGACCCACCTTATTACCTCGTACAATAACTGATGAAAAAATACCCTGTATAAAGCAGGACATATAACATATAATACCCTCTTAAACATTTTTTTAAGAATATCAGATCAACAAATCACGCATCGATGTCGTCAAAATAAATATTTATGTTTATATATTCCCATTTAAGTACAACTTACAAGGTACCCAATGTACCATATGTTTCAGTTTTCTAATTACTTGTGTCTCTTGCAGCTAATTGAGCCAAGTTTACGTAAACATAACGTTGAATATGGAAGATTTAGGACCAAATCAATGTTCTCGTGTAACCGTGCTGGACGTGCTGGGAGTGGATCTGTGCGCGCGCGCAATCCTGGACTACTTGCCTGTCAGGGATCTGGTGCGCTCGGAGCGCGTCTGCAAACAGTGGCAGCACGCCGTTCACGAGAATATGCGGCGCCGTCATAATTTAAAGTTACATGACATAAGTATAGATTTATTCAAGCGTGTACTTGTAGAGCATCAAGATTGCTGCACTCATACGAAAATAGAATTAACTCATTACAATTATACCTTGGCATTAGCATGCAGAACCGTTGAGAAATGGGGCTCGTCAATAATACTGATAGAAACAGATCGCTGTGATGAAGAATACTTTCAAATCATCGCATCCAAATGTCACCCTTTGACACATATCTACATTCATCGTGATAATGTGGATAAAGGTAAAGAAGACCCTGAATTAAATAAAAAATTGGATAAGCATTTAAACAATTTCGACGAGGTATATATATCTTTGTGATAACTACGTATACATATATTTAAAGCCGATTTCATGACCGCATAAAATAAAACAGTCGAATTGTTTTGGTTGATCAAATTTGGTCTACCGACTGGTAGATTAAGGGTCGGTTGCACCAAACCGACTGTTAACGTCAACGTCATCGTTAAAAAAATCTTGTATGAAAAGTTTGACAGGTTTCTATGGGATGACAGCTCCGTCGCCATATTTAACGTTGATCAGTTCGTTAGTTATGCATGGTGCAATCCACCCTAGTCTAATATTTCGTTAAAACAATTCTTGAATACATTTGTAGAGAAGTAGATTACTTTGTTGCCTAATTTACTTCGTATATTTCTTAATTTACCTGCAATGTTTATGGGTCCCTTTTCAACATGAGTGACTGTGACACGTGGGTATCCATGCGAGATTACTACCTACTTATTTGACACATGTGCTAGAATGTGGTTTTTAGGGTTCCGTACCTCGAAAGGAAAAAACGGAACCCTTATAGGATCACTTTGTTGTCCGTCTGTCTGTCTGTCTGTCTGTCAAGACCATTTTTCTCAGGAACGCGTGGAGGTATCCAGCTGAAAATATCAAATACTCAAGTCTATTGTATCTTGGAGTTGTAAAAAAATCATACTTAAAAGCCAACGCAATCAAAAAATACAGTCGTTTATGCTGCAAATTTTAGAGTTTTTCGGCACTCGCAAAACCTACGGGGTACTTCCCGTGAACTTAGAAACTTGAAATTTGGCACGAAGCAACGTCATATAGCATAGACAATAGAAAAATTACAAAAAGTAGACATTTTCAGAAAAGTCATACAAAAAAATTTTTTTTTTAATTTTAAACTTACTACCTTTTTCCTCGTAAACGCGTGTAGGTATTAAACTGAAATTCATGTCAAATACTATAGGCTATAGGACCTTTCAGATGTAGCAAAACCAAACTTTTATGTCAACGCCATGAAAAGAAATAGCAATTTAAGTCGTATATTTTGAAACTGAGTACTCGCAAGAAACTCAAAACCTAAAGGGTACTTCCCGTAAACTCAGAAACTTGAAACTTCATATAGCACAGGCAAAGGAAAAATTACGAAAAGTAGACATTTCTAGTAAAATCATACAATTTTTTTTTTTACATTTTAAACTTACTACCTTTTTCCTCGTAAACGCGTGGAGGTATTAAATTGAAATTAATAATAAACATACTACAACTTTTGCTTGTTATAGGTTTGTACGGAACCCTCGGTGCGCGAGTCCCGACTCGCACTTGGCCGGTTTTTTTATTTTTAATGGCTTTTACTCCTCGCCAGTTTTACCGAGGTGAATTCTGCCAATGTCAAGGTGTACTTTTAATTTGATTGAATTTTAATAAAATTGAAGCAACGGCTCAGTTGAGGCCTTGCCGATTGTAAGGTGATCCTTACACGTGGGTGGCCAAAACCCCGGATAACTGTTTGTTCAACTAAAGGGTGGTTACGCGCTTTTTTAGACTAATTTTTAATTAGCTGCACACTTGTTCGTTAGGTCACCGCACAATAAGCTTTGATAGCTCACACTGAACTACGTAAATGAGCAAAAAACAAAAAACTACTCTAAAGACGGCGCAGCCATCTTGAGCTCAAACGAATATCCCTAGAATGTGTTAAAGTGGTCTCACGGCTACTGTCAGTTTTCTATTGTCAACTTTATTGTAGTCACCACCGGTAATAGTTTCTTCCTACACGAAGGACGCAAAAATATGTGACACGCTCTTATGGCCCTACAAATAAGAGCGTGTAACATATTTTGCGGCCTTCATGTAGGAAGATACTATTGCCGTTTAATGTACCACATGTACATGTAATTGCGTATTCGCCACCGCTGGTAACGGCGTGGATAACTATATATAAATAAATACTGTTTATATATATTTTTTCTAATAAACATGCAACACAATTTTTTTCTTTATTTATTTAACCTCTACAAACATACTCTGAACTGCTCCGCCCGGCTTACGAGGCCAGCAAGCTCTGCTACAAGTAGTTGCAAAGATCCAGAAGAACCCGACCCTCCCAAGGCACGCAGAGTTCCTGTATCCTACCAATCGCAGCTTGAAATCCAGGAATGCTTCCTACAGCATCTCCGAAGATCTGTTCGTCAGCTGTTTCGATCTAAACCATGATTCGCAGTCGTGGAACTCTGATGGCGGGAAAATTGGGCTGCGGAATAATTCCAGGCTCCATAATTAAAGGGTCTGACCTCCCAAGACGGGACTGGTGCAACGTGTTGACGTTGCACCAGTCCCGTCTTTGGAGGTCTGTTGAGACTCCGCGCTGGCCACGGTCGTTGCGCTAACTACAAATACCGCTGCGGATAGGTAACCCCGGCATGCATCTTCGGGGCGCCAGTACAAACAATCCGACGGCCTCCTAGCCTAGTTGGTAGTGACTCTGCCTATGAAGCACGAGGTCCCAGGTTCGAATCCTGGTCAGGGCATTTATTTGTGTGTTTATCACAGATATTTGTTTCTGAGTTATGGATGTTTTCTATTGTATTTAAGTATTTATCTATACCTATCTATTATATATATCGTCGCCTACGACCCACAACACAAGCCTTATTGAGCTTACTGTGGGACTAGGTTGATTTGTGTGAGATTGTCCCTTTAATATATATTTATTATATTAATCCAGCACATAATCGAGGACTGCCCCATAACCCGCTATGCTGATGGACCTCCTGAAGATCTGATCACTCTTAGCGACGAGGCTATTAAATGGCTTACTGGTCTTAATGTCTACTTATAGTTGCTTTGGTTTCTCATGTATAAGCCATACGATAAAATTAAATAACATGATTACTCTGCAAAAAATGATAAACGTTGAAAATAAATGAAATGATAGACAATCTAATATAAGGCATAAAATAGGTAGGTAATTTATTGTTCATTGACAACCAGTTAACAACTGTTAATAATTAGCGTTAATCAAGGACCTTCGAGACTATCAAGCGAGAACGAATCACACAGAAAGAGGTGATTCCGTAGGGGAGGCCGTAGTATTTGGCAACCAATGTCTATTTTTAGGGTTCCGTAGCCAAATGGCAAAAAACGGAACCCTTATGGATTCGTCATGTCTGTCTGTTTGTCTGTCCGTCCGTATGTCACAGGCATTTTACTCGACAACTATACGACGTATCTGAATAAAATTTACACATAAGTGGTATTTTGTATGCAGCTACTTAGTTATGTAGTTAAATTTGAAAAAAAAAATATTTTTAGGGGGGCGCTCCATACAGGTAACTAAAAAAAAAAATAACCAAATATCAACACGTGACACATCAATCGATAGGTCTTTCAAAATAACATTGAAACATTGAGGTTTCTTTGACTATTTTGTGATTAAGTGAATATTTTCTGAAATAATCGCTTCGAAATTCAGAAAAGTTGTGTAGCCCCCCCCCCCCCCCCCCCCCGTAACTTTTGAACCGTAAGTTCAAAAAATATGAAAAAATTTGAAGAGATGCGCCTTATAATATACTTTCTACGAAAATTGTTTTAAACATTATCGGTTCAGCCATTTTTGAGTTATCTCCAAAAAACTTCTTCCATAGGCATCAGATACGACCTTTTGTTATTAGTTTGGTTCTTATTCCATTGAAGGTACGGAACCCTCCTATGCTGGTCCGACACACACTTGGCCGGTTTTTTTAAAGCTAGCGCGATTAGGGGGATCCAACAAATAATATAAATTAAATCAACTATAAAAAACCGGCCAAGAGCATGTCCGGCCATGCTCAATATAGGGTTCCATAGTTGCCGGCCTGTTACCATACATCCGTTCAAAAGGACGTTTATTAAGGGATATTTGGCGGCGCTTACGTCATTTTACTATCCGGCACGTACGTCCTTTCAATATGAATATCACGTTGAATAAAATGGCTGAACCCGTTTTATTCAACGTTGTGGTTGTGACTTCTAGAAGGCAGAGAATGCACAAGACACGTCTGCTTGGTAATAACCATTTATTGAAAGACAATGATAAAATGTGGGTAAACCTTAAACTAGGGCGCGAATCTATTCTACCCACATTCCTTATAGGATTACAGTCTGCTATATTAAGGAAAGAGATGCAACTCGCTTGTTTAAGCAAATTGCGATAGCCAACGTATGAAAACTAAATGGTGTTTTGATATGTTTTCTTGAAGAGCTACGCATTATTGTGTATCTTTAAGATCTAATGTATTACTGTTTTGAAAAAATAAGTCCCGCCGAGTTATAATACTTCTCGGGTCAGAGGTGTAAGGTTAGAACCACAGATTTATAAATTCTTCAGATGGAGTACTGCTAACAACAGTTTGTGATTCCATAATGAGCCAGTGTCCTCGTGGTTACGCCTAAGCCTCAAACATGTGGCATCATATAATTGAAAAATGGCAGCAATATATAGCTGACCAAAAAATTAACCGGGAACTTAAAATAATAGGTTGGCAACAAAAATATTAACTTGGCATCTATTATTCAAAGCAGGCTTGGTTTAAATATTTGTTGCCAGCTATTTGTTTCTACCTAATTAACCATTTTTTGGGTGTCAATTGCTGGTATCATTTTAATTACGGGAGCACTAAAATTTCAGGAAACTGGAATATTTTTAAGGTTCCGTACCAAAATGGTTTAAAAGGAAGCATGTACTACTCTGTCTTGTCACAATGTCTATTTGTTCCGAAATTGCTAGATCGATTGAGTTGAAATTTTGTAGGTTGTATGTCCCCTGGTCCCCTTAAGGGGGTAATTTAGAAAATTAAATAAAATGTTTTGCAAGCCATAGGGTCATTGTTAGTAACCATCAGGCGGGCCGTATGCTTGTTTGCCACGGTCGTGGTAATTTTTTTTTGTTTGCGGGACCGGTATTATGTATGTTGGTTAGGTAATGGTCGTTTTCCACATGAATCTTCCATGTCAATAAATATTTAAAAAAATTAAAATTCTGAGTAATTTGTAGTTTTAAATAAGCCTAGGAAGATTTAGGTGCGAAGAAGAGCAAAGGAACAAGGAGCTTAACTTTGATCAAAAGTTCAGTGCATTTGTCATAAAAAAATTGCTAACAAAAATATATAATAAAAATTTTGATCTGTATGGAACCCATAGTATGCAATTTTCCCTCTCTTTATTAAGTATTTTGAATGTATACATTGAGCACTTGAGCTTTAGGTAATACCTACTTCCAAAAGGTAGGCACATGAAATAGAAATCATTTATTTGCTTAAACATGGTAAAATACATAAGTATAGATGTCATGATTGATGTCATTTTGTATCACATGTTTAGCCAACATATGGCAAGATGCTATCTAGGTATAATCAAATAATTTCATTCAATATTTTAACCATTTATTTTTTAGTAGAAACACTACGACATTACATTATACAACTTGTTTTATTTAAATGTCAATTAACAACAGGTATTGATTATTATAAACAATGTTTTTTTCTTTTCCTTTAAAACTTAAGAAGCTGTGTAGAAGTAACGTAGGCGACTATACCTCTTTTTTTTCACAATAGAAAATTAACGATCCATTTCGCCTATGTATCTTTTTTTCAGCCCTATGAGGGAAAACTAGGACAATCGCACGATTTTTCTTATCTAAAAAAAAGGAAGTATAGGTAGATATTTAGGTAATTCCTACACAAAACGCACCCTTCATATTTTCTATTCACTAGGTAGGTAGGTATTTAGGTAATACGTAGGTTTGTATAGACAAAAGGCACCATTCATATTATGCTCTATTAACTAGGTTGGTATTTTGGTAATACTGTACAAAAGGCACCTTTAATTTTTTTTAAATCATATGTGGCATATGAATTTTGGTTCTAGATATCTGACTATAGATACTTACCTACCAATATTCATAGACCCTAGTAACTTTTTAAGAATCCATTTTATCTTATAATTACAGCTCGTGTAAAGTTGCCCGTTTTACTAATATTGTTTATGTAATTCACTTTAATTGCTTCCTAAATATTTTAAAAGTACCTTATTTTTAATTTAATAGGTAATCGTTTTCGATTAAAAAAAGGCTTCATAAAATGCTTCCCAGTTATAAATTCAGTTTTCAATATAATTTTATCTACACTCATACTGTAAGTACTCTAAAATGCGCTCAAAAACCGTAGACAATGACAAGCATTACAACAAACAATTTAACTATGATAAGTTTCTTATCTGCGGCAGTAACGTAATTTTAACGTTGCATGCTCAAATATTGTTAAGCAATGAGTTTCAAATTTGGAACATCGAATTTGATAACATAATGTTACCGCCATGGCCAACTCGATTGGTCCCGCGCGAGCGCCGGCACAATCGAGTTGGCCATGACGGTACAATGGCGGTCATTCTATGGTTTCCGAAAATGAGTGTAGATAAAGCAGTGTATGCAACTGTACGTAATTAGGCCTTAAAACACTCGTGTGATCTTATTATGAAATTCGCCTGCGGCTCATTTCATAAAACCACACTCATGTTTTAAGGACCCTTATTACGTAACAGTTACATAAACTACTAATTTGATACCTACCTATAGTTAAACAATGGCTATTACGACATTAAAAAACAGCCCATATTGAGATAATGTACGGCCCCAAATTAGTCGCCAACCTATTAATTTTGGTACCCATTTTTATTTTTGAAAGCTACCCAAATTCAATTATTTAGCAGTCTGGTTAAATACATGCCAAAAAAAAAAAACTAATCCTCCTCTCTGCAGTAGAAGTAAGACACGGTCAATTCCCCCCCCCCCCCCCCCCCCCCTCCCTCCATAAATCGTGTTACGTAATAAAAGAATACGTAATAACACTTTTAGTTGTGTTCGTCTTAGCGGGGGCACTGCCGTGCCTCCAGATTAAAAAGGTATAAAGTATGCTTAAAATAATAGTATTGGGACGAGAAGAGAGGCCACCACACTCAACATTAGTCGTGTACTTTTAATAAATACTAAATTTAGATTTTTTTAAATTTTATCTTTTAGTCGCCTCTTCAGAAATATATTTCCTCAAATTTATTAAAACAGGTGCTTATTAATTCTATTTAACCATATATATTAATAATCTATATTTTTTTAATTCAAAAATACTGTATTCTTGATCGGGAAAATTTGTTTTACATGGCAACACTCGTCTGGACACACACATTCAAACCAGCCGCCATCTTGTGTCACAGTTTGTTGTACAGGCATGCTCCATCCTTTTTAACCGACTTCAAGATTTCAAAAGAGGAGGTTCTCAATTCGGCGTGTATGTTTTTTTTTTTATGTTTGTTACTCCATAACTCCGTCATGTCTGAACCGATTTTGAAAATTCTTTTTTTGATTGTAAGTATATATATACAGATTGGTCCCGTTTTTGTCAAAACGCAGTTCTGATGATGGGATCCATGAAGAATCGAGGGAACTCCTCAAATCTTAAGGGCTTACACATAGTGATTTTTGTATTTTTATCAACAAATCAAGCATTTTCATTCAAAAGAGTGACATTTGATGAAGTGGAACTGCTGATGATGAACAGAACGGAACTCTTCAACGACGCATAGTTCATGTTTGGCGATTCTTCCTCTTCGCTATGTTTGTTAAGCAAGTTAGATTGTCAGGACCAATTTTCGTCAAGCTCAAGTTCTGATGATGAGTTCCACGAGGAATCGAGGGAATTCCTCAAATCTTAAAGGCATACATAAAGTGACTTTTGTATTTTTATCAACAAATCAAGTATTTTCATTCAAAAGAGTGACATTTGATGAGGTGGAACTGCTGATGATAATCAGAACGGAACTCTTCAACGACGCATAGTTCACGTTTGGCGATTTGTCCTCTCCGCTGCGTTTGTTAAGCAAGTTATTTCATTGTATGGAATCTAAGTGCACCATCTACAATAATCCTTCACCGGCTACCCCCATTGAAGTCGTTTTTTTTTTTCTTAAAAATTATAATTTATTCATCCAAGGTTAGAACCGGTGGTAATTTTCTTTTCTCTTACGGCATTGTAATGTACCTAAATTGAAAAATAAATATCTTTTATCTGCACTCATATTGTAAGTCCTCTAAAATGCGTTCAAAAACCATTACAACAAACGATTTCACTATGATAAGTTTCGTATCTGTGGCAGTAATGTAATTTTAACTTTATATACTCAAATATTGTTAAGTTATGAGTTTCAAATTTGGAACAGCTGTCAAAACCAACACAATTTCAATGAGTTTCTATTCTAGTATCCATAGATTTTAAAATGTTGTCGATACGAAACGTCAGTACAATATATTTTTGACATAAACCGCACGACATTTTGATCTCGGATGACATGAGAATAAGGACTTCGTTCGTTTGTCTAATATTAAAAAAAAACTCGCGACAGAAGTTTGTACGGCCGCCATTTCTGTTATCAACTTGTCAGTTATTGTTTGTTGAAACATTTTTAATTGCGAAAATGTAAATGTTTACTATTAACTGTATTATAATATAATAAATAAATATACTTTCCTTATCAGTTCTAATTTATTTATTTTTATTAAGCTTACACCTGTGGGTATGTTTCAGCACTTGTATCTATCTACCTAGTAATGCAGGTCATTTGCCTTCAGCTTCTGAACCCATCTTTGAGTACTTGCAATGCAATATGTGTGTAGATAAAGTAATGTATGCAACTGTACATAATTAGGCCTTAAAACACTCGTGTGATCCTATAATGAAACTCGCTACGCTCGTTTCATTAAACCCCACTCGTGTTTTAAGACCCCTCATTATGTATCAGTTGCATAATAGTAGATTGTACACCAAGGGGATAAAGCACTGTTTTATGTCACGGGCGCAATATTGAATCCTGAACGTAACGAAGGACTGCAGATATTACTCCCGAGCGCAGCGAGGGGGTTATGAGTTAATTAAGACTGAGTCCTGAGTGCAGTGAGGGGTTCAAGCACGCCCGTAACAAAAACAGCTTTATCCCCGAGGGGTATACTCTACTTTTCTCACCTCTTGCGAGACAATAATATAGCTAAGGCTACTAGAAACGGATTTTTATTAAAGTAAATCAAAAGTAAAAACCGGCCAAGTGCGTGTCGGACCACACATAGGAGGGTTCCGTACCTTCAATGGAATAAGAACCAAACTAATACCAAAAGGTCGTATCTGGTGCCTATGTTTTTTTGGAGATAACTCAAAAATGGCTAAACCGATAATGTTCAAAACAATTGCGTAAAAAGTATATGATAAGATGCATCTCCTCAAATTTTTTCATATTTTTTGGACTTACGGTTCAAAAGTTACAGGGGGGGCCACTATTTTTCTGATTTTCGAAGCGATTATTTCAGAAAATATTCACTTAATCACAAAATGGTCAAAGAAACCTCAATGTTATTTTTAAAGACCTGTCACAGATGTGTCACATGTTGATATTTAGTAAAAAAAAATAGTTACATGTATGGAGCGCCCCCCCCCTAATTTTTTTTTCAAATCTACATAACTAAGTAGCGGCATACAAAATACACCTTATGTGTAAATTTTATTCAGATACGTCGTATAGTTTCCGAGTAAAATGGCTGTGACATACGGATGGACAGACATACAGACAGACATGATGAATCCCTAAGGGTTCCGTTTTTTGCCATTTGGCTGAGGAACCCTAAAAATTGATTCTTGATACATTAGTCCATTTTATTCAAATTTTATCTTCAATTTTTATAGAACCTGCAGTTTTACTCCGTATAACTGCAGCGTCTCATGACACTCGCGGCATTTGTTTTAGGCATTTAAAAAGGTGGCCAGCACGATTTTCCGAATATATTCGATTTTCAAATCAGTTCGACGCGGCGGCGCGGGCCCCGGCTGGCGTCGCGGGGCTGTGCACCGTGCGGACTTTACCAAATTAGACTTTAAGCACATAACAATAAGAACTATGGGAAGTGAAATCACATTATTAACCAGCGGGTTATAATGAGATTTAGTACAACATTATAACCCGGCTAAAGCCAAGGGCTATAATGATTTGCTTTCGGTGAGGTTTGCATGATATATAATTTGGCATTGTCGAGCAGGTGGTGTGAACACTACTATTATCTTTTTATCATACAATATGGGAAAATATTATAATCACACGCAAACGCTTTTTGTGTGTGATTGCATACGATACGATTCTGAATTTTTGATACTGAATATTTGTAAACAGTTCCTACCCGTCACTGCCATGACCCGTTTGTTGCTCTTTCTCACTGATTTCTGTGAAATAATGGCGATGCAAAGCCACTCGCGCCGGAATACGCTTCGGTAAGTGCTCGTGAATCTACAGGTTTCCATTGTCGAACGAAACCTTATGGGGCGAGAACACCGAAACTCGAAATTTTGTTATCTATTAAAAATGTCTAATATATCATTGAGTAACAGGAGATGACATCCCTAAGATTTTATTGTCCTAAAAGTTGTACTGAAAATCACTACAAGTCTATACTACTCTTTGATTCAGTCATTGCTGTCAACCGCCAAACATGGCGCACAAAAATATCACATCTAGTAGAATACATAATAAATCAATGTAATATGTGCTAAAATACAACATATAACATTACATAACGTCGTTAGGTAGTTATCAACATACAGATTAATTTATACTTTACCTGGTGAACTTGAATTCTCACTTTGAAACTTATCGATAATGACATCGGAAGGAAGTCCCTAGTTAATTGATAATTTTGCCACAAAAACTTTTATGTCTGGTTATCATGCATCTCTATCACTCAAATCGAATATGCATAAGAGAGTGAGTCCCTGACGTGTGCAAAGTTCCTACAAATTATAAACAAAATGAATTCAATTAATGAATCATTGGGATAACACTGCAAACAAAATGCCTGGCTATGTTTTATTCCGTTTAGAGTTAAAGTCACATTCTGTAATTGTTACTAAATTGAACTATGTTTTTTAACTTTGCATGTAATTGGGCTATGTTAAATATAGCATTACTAACTTCTGCTTTTAAACATCTATTTTCACATTACGAACACTTTCTTTTTCTTTCCTTTGTCTTTGTCTTTAAGTTCCGCATTACAAGTTATTTGTTTAGTGCTTATCACGTTAAATTGAAAAAATACGGCTAAAAACCCAGATAGGTAATTTGTTAAATTAAAAACTTTGCATATTTTTGAGCAATGGAACCGCGCACCAAGTGCCTTGATTTACGATTTGGCGAACGTAGTTTATTTGCATTTGCTCAAAGAATCGAAGAGCTCAAAGCGTGTTGCCGATTTACTTCAAAATCCTCTGATCTCCTCGCTATTGCAATACAATGTCAACTGTGTTATCAATAATATAAGACTTATTTTGCAATGTTTGATTAGTCTAGACACGAGCTTGCGAGAATGAGCAGTAAATACAAGCAATATTTGAAGTAAATCTCGGATTTCCGAACATGATTGGTGGGGTGGAAAATGTAACGTTTTGTCACTCTAGTGTTTTTCCCGCACCACGAATAAGTATGATTGGTGTACCTTGGTTACCTAATTGAGGTATCCACTGATCCATGGCGTTATTATTAACGTCTGTCAAATCTAAAGTGCCGTTATCATCCCTTTGTATCAATACAATACAAATATTCTTTATTGCACACCTCAATAACATATAACAGTACAGTACACAGATTAAAAGTAGAGTATTTTTAATTTACCCTATCTTTTATCAATATATTGACATTGGATTTGTAAAAAAGAAGTGGTAATGTTAGTGAGAAACAAAATTTAAGGTTTACTACGTTTTACAAATAATTATGGTACTATTAAGGATCTTATTTTTTATTTACAATTATTATTGACAAAAAAAAACTTATTACCTATGTCTTATCTATACCTACCTCATTATTAGAATTTGAAGTACGTGTCATGTTTTACGGGATCCTGTATTTTCGCCGAATAAATGTTTCATTTGCCAACTGTGTCATGAGCCATACTGCATTTTTTTCTGAAACTGTAAACTTTTCACGGTTTGTTTTATAATCATCGTGTAGAACCATAGGGTTAGGACAGGTTTGTTTTATATAAACCTATGTTTTACATTGCATTGCAGCTAATTCTATTATACAGGATACTTTGTGTGAATGTTTTTATAGTGGAAATCATTCGGCCTCTTCTTCTTCTTCCTACCCTTGTCCCAGTTTATCTGGGGTCCGGCCTCCTTGTGCATCGGCGCCAGGATATACTATCCCGGGTTGTCGTTGGCAAAAGTTTCTGGGCTTTTAAATCCCTTTCTACAGTTGACCACCACGTGGAAATCATTAGTCCTTAACTTTAAGTAACAAATGTATATAACTAAAATATTGTTGATCAATGAAAATTGCAAAAATGTTAGTCGTTGTTTGTATAAAACGTCATCGGCATTAGACCGGCAGCAGTTGATATATTGTGTAAAAAATCTGTTGTTTTTTTTAAATTAAGTTTTTGACACTTTTTCGTAAAATGCATAGTTTAGAATACTTAGCCATTACTTTCAATTGCTATATTGTGACGGAGAACAAGGCTTAATTAGGCTATAAATCCCGATAGCTTGGTTTAATAATAACAACTGTAAATATAACTGAATAACAAATCAAATTATTTTAATAATTATTTTGATTCCACTGCATATTACTGCCTCGAATGCAGAAGAAAGAAAGAAAGAAAGATTTATTCATGACAATTACAAAAAACATAATAAACAATAACATATACAACCCGAAACATTAATTGCCACGAAATGGTCGCAACTCAGCGTTAAATGCCGGCAGGGCCAGCGCTGGTCTTCCGTTGCAACCACAGAGACGAAGACAAAGACGCTGGTTCGATCCCAGCCCCGGGCACCGGAGGCCTAGGTCACTTTTTCCTTTGTGTATGACATCTATATAAGTTTATAACTGTAAATATTCTTAATCACAGTTGGTCCTTAACCTTTTGAACGCCAAGAGCCACTAAATCGGTCGTGTGCTGTCGTGCCTGCCACGCCAAACGGCCACTAAAGTAGCTATGGCGGACGCTGTCAAAGCAATTGTCCTGCTACATATGTAATATATATCACGTGTTGGACTAGTCTGTAAGTGTATGTATATTTGATAAATACAAATAAAAAAAAAACATACGTAAACTTATTTATTTCTCTATGGCCGCCATCGTTATAGTGCTGGCGATTAAAAGAGCTGCATTTTAAGTAAGATACTAACTACCATATAAAAGACGTCGACGCGCTTCATATGCAGAAAAATGCATCAATGCACATTACTGAGTATATATTTTACATTAATTTACCTTATAAAGCCCTACCCACTAGACCCTTCTCATAGTGTTGTGTTCCTGCTGGTGAGTAAGGTTGCCAAAGAGCTGAAAGAGGACCCAGTGTGTTGACGACGAGGGACCCTTTTGTTGCTTTCGTCGTCGACACAGTGGATCCTCCTTTTGTAAAGGGTCGGCAACGCGCATCTGACACCTCTGCAGGTATCCATAGGTACGGTAGCTGCTTACCATCAGGCGGGCCGAATGCTTGTTGCCACCGTCGTGGTATTAAAAAAAATTGCCGCGAAGTTGAGTCGCGGCGGAGGGGAATCAAATTTTTAGGCGTTTTAACAATCCGTTGTTGTGAGTTCAAGTATTGTTTTACGTTTGTCAATTTACCAATCCTAATTTCATCGATATTGGTTTAATAATATCCCCGGGAAACAGTGACACGATGGCCAGACAAAGTTAGGTAGGTATATAATAATTTAATTTATAGTGTAATTTCAGTATGCTAATTGCTCTTTACACCCTTTTATTGGTCTACGTATGATGAGTGCAGTTGTCGGCAAAGATATGTTTATACTTTTGCACCTTATTCCTTTGTAATAAGACGCAAAATTGTAAACATATCTTTGACGTCGATGGCACCTGAGTAAAAGTGATGCAACATTTGGTACTTTTACAAATACGAGACAATGGAGTGATATACTATTTAGGTTTAAAATCTTTCTTATTTTACTATTCAAGTACCTAAAATACTATCTTATTCAATTGTCAATAATACTCCATAACAATCATTGAACATATTCAAACTATTACACCAAACCCTTTTCCCACAGCTTAGAACGTGGCCCAATCTCTTACACTTTCAATTCCACGTCACCATTCACAAAAAGAAGCAGTGCCAACCAATCACAGCCAACCACGTAATATACTAGCTCCAATATCAGGAGATGCAAAATGCTGAAAGCTCACAACCCTACAGAACTTCGCTGACTTCGTTGAAATAAATAATATAAGTGATGGTTTAAAACAGTAACCGACCGAATAACATTACGAGTATATTGTGAAGTTAAAGAACAAGAAGATTTATGCTTACGGTGTCTATTTATTAAACAATATTTCGGAGCGTCTTTTTACCAGAAAAATCATGTAACAGTGCAATTAAGTGAAATATATTTTCTTCATGATTATAATCTAAAGTCAGCGAGTGATATAATGATGAATAAATGTAGGCATTTTGAAATAAAGTGCGTAGTATTAATTACGATAGTCGCAGTAACATTTGCAAAAAAAGAAACGCAACACGGACCGGTCATAGGTATTGATCTTGGTACTACATATTCGTGTGTTGCCGTGTATAAAAATGGTTACGTTCAAATCATACCTAATGAACAAGGAAACCGCATTACACCATCTTACGTGGCGTTTAGCGACGGAGAGAGATTAGTAGGCGATGCCGCTAAGAACCAAGCTACTAATAACCCGGAAAATACAGTTTTTGATGTCAAAAGACTCATTGGCAGAAATTGGAATGACCATGGTTTGAAAGAAGACATGAAATTCTTTCCATTTAAGCTTTTGAAGAAGAATAATAAACCATATGTGTCTATTAAAACCGGCGAAGTTGATAAAGTGTTTGCTCCTGAAGAGATTTCCGCCATGGTGTTGAAGAAGATGAAAGATATTGCTGAAGATTATCTTGGTACGAATGTGACTGCTTCTGTAGTTACAGTACCAGCCTACTTCAATGATGCTCAGCGTCAAGCCACTAAGGATGCTGGAAAGATTGCTGGATTGAATATCTTAAGGATTATCAATGAACCAACTGCAGCAGCTATTGCATACGGTCTTGATGTGAAAGAAGGAGAGAAAAATGTTCTAGTTTTTGATCTTGGAGGAGGAACTTTTGACGTGTCACTACTTACTATAGAGAATGGAGTTTTCGAAGTGATCGCTACAAATGGAGACACCCATTTAGGAGGAGAGGACTTTGATCAACGCGTTATGGAGCATTTTATAAAGTTATATAAGAAGAAAGGAAAAAACATAATGACGGACAATCGCGCAATGCAGAAACTGAGACGAGAAATAGAGAAAGCAAAGCGGACACTTTCTTCCAAGCAACAAGTTAAAATTGAAATTGAGTCATTCTTTCAAGGTGAGGACTTTTCAGAAACTCTTACCAGGGCAAAATTTGAAGAATTAAATATGGATTTATTCAAATCGACTTTGAAACCAGTCATTAAAGTTTTAGAAGATTCCGCAATCAGTGTTAAAGATATCGACGAAATCGTTCTTGTTGGTGGTTCGACACGGATTCCCAAAGTCCAGCAATTAGTGAAACAGTATTTTAATAAAGAACCTTCTAGAGGTGTGAACCCTGATGAAGCAGTAGCATTTGGTGCAGCAGTTCAAGCTCATATAATTAGTGGCGAAGAAAATGAGGCAATGGTTATATTAGACATCAACCCTTTAACATTAGGCATAGAGACTGTTAGAGGAGTTATGACCAAGCTTATACCTCGTAATACTGTTATACCTACAAAGAAATCGCAAATATTTTCTACTGCCAGCGACAACCAGAAAAGTGTCACTATTAACATTTACGAAGGAGAACGGTCTATGACCAAAGATAATCATTTTCTTGGAAAATTCGACCTATCAGGTATTACAGCAGCTGCAAGAGGCATACCGCAGATAGAAGTCACCTTTGAATTAGATGTTAATGGTATTCTACATGTGTCAGCTGAAGATAAAGGGACCGGCGCGAAAGAGAATATCGTCATTACTAACGATCAAAACAGATTAAGTCCTAATGATATTGAGAGAATGATCAAAGAGGCCGAGGAGTTTGCTGAAAACGACAAGAAGGTAAAAGAGATAGTCGAGGCAAAAAACGAGCTTGAAAGTTATGTGTTTTCTTCAAAAAGTATTATACAAAAGCTTAATATGAGTGAGGTCGATAAAAATCGAGTTGTTAAAGTAATAGATAATGCCGTGACCTGGCTTACAGATAATCAAGAAGCAGAAAAAGCGGAATACCAGAAACAAAGAGAGACTTTAGAAGTTGCCGTTCAGCCAATAATAGATAAATATCAAATTAATTACAAAAATGAGGAATTGTAAATGTGCAATGTTACTCTAAAAAATCTTGCAAAGTGTAGTTTAAGAAGTAAGTAGTTATTTGTGTACTTATATGATCCCCGGCAGATTTGGAGTCTAAATACGATGATCTAGTAACTAATTCACTTACCTAAAACCTACTTTCATTATCATCGACGCATTATAATAGCATTTTTAATAAATTTATTTTAATACTTTTTAATTGATTAAATATGTTTACGGAATGAGAACTAATATCTACATTCTTACAAAACACAAGATCTATACCTATCCAACTCAAAGTCAATTAAGGATGTTAGAATTTATTTTTGTCTTCTAATAATCACGACTATGCTCTGTAAAACTGGAAATGCACTGTTAGAAAAAATGTCATAGCTAGTTAAGTTAGTCTGAACCCTTGCTGTAAATAAGACATAAATGGCTTTAGCAGTTAAGTACCCATGAAACTGTGACTTAATTATTTTTCTTTAATAAATAAAAAATAAAAAAATGTTATTATATGTTTATATAGTCATTCTTTCAAGGTATACTTTTCAGAAACTCTTACCAGGGCAAAATTTGAAGAACTAAATATGGATTTATTCAAATCGACTTTGAAACCAGTCATTAAAGTTTTAGAAGATTCCGCAATGAGTGTTAAAGATATCGACCTTAAATTAACATTTTTACAGTATCAGTTACAAAGTTGTATCTTAATTCTTAACTAAAATAAAACTAAACCGTAACAAAGCGTACTATATATACATTTATTTGTATGTTTAATTTAGCATGTTTGGGCTGTAACTAATTTTATAACAGAAATCATGTATAAGTAACCTAAAACGAAAAACTTGCACAATCGTTTGCAATATTTCACTTAGGTACCCCTCTCGATGCAATGCATAGTCTGTCCGGAAAGAGAAATGTCAATGTAATGTATGAGCTCCCATATAAGGCTGCGTTTCCACCAGAGATGAGGATGCATTGCCAGGAATGTGTTTTTTTAAGAACCAATCCTAGGGCCATATCTCTCGAAGAACCGACAACCGCTGGGGTAAACGTATTTCATATGTTCAGAGTTCACTAGTGACGCAGGCTAGATCCCCCCGGACCCGTTCGTCGGTGTGACGCGTAGAATTATTGATGCCATACGTTTTACTCACAGTGCGGTGGGAAAAGGGAATTGGGGTGAAATGGGGGTTTTACTAATAGAAATTCTGTAAAAATAGGTTTCAATCATCAAGCCCAAGAGCAGCCTGGGGCCGAACTTACAAATTGATATGACTCTGATTTTATTTTACTGGTGGTACTGGTCTATTGGTGCAAGCAGGATATGATGCGAGAAAACTCTTGTATACGAGTATTTGCTGAAGCTAAAAAAAATATTTCTTAATTGAATACAGCAATCTGACAGCTCTTGCCATAACAGAGTGGTTTACAATGTATGGCAGGTGCTATCAGATTACTGTATTCAATTAAAACTACTACTTTAGTGCATCCTACCTAATCAGTAACAACCACGGACTAGATGAATACTAATGGACGCGGTAATGGGTCGGGAGCGCGTTACATGGTTTATGATCAGATGCGCATAAACTTGTCGAAACCTCATGCCGCGCGGTTCAGTCGTCGTTCGACCACGTGTGACGAATTTAGTGCCAAAAAACATGTAAAAATGCCGTGTTGTACAATTTTGTCGTGTCGTATACGAAGCAACGAATTAAAAGAGGCCCCTGGAGTAGTTGCTTTCCACCGGTAAGTATAAAAACCGAGTATTTCACATTTTTTCCAAAAATTGTAGCCTTTTATTACGACATTCACCCATTATCTGATGGTACAACAGTATTCACATCAATTGCTCGCTGGCTATTGCTGGCGGTCGCAGGATTACGCGAGTGACGCGCAATGTATTTGGAAATACGAACGTCGCTCGTCAGTCTCGTCACACGATCGGCAGCCACGTTGCTGGGCAACATGGCTGACACGAGGCAATGGTAGTGGTTACGTATTTTCGAGTGTACGCACACATTAACACAGCGAGTGAGAGACTGACATTTCTTTGTGTGTATCACCTCGTGCGTACTTTAATGAGAATGTGTGCGTGTAAATGCCGGCTACGCTGGTTTTGGAACAAACTACGACTGATACCGTCTCCATATACTCCGTGGTAACAACGTACCTACTATAGGTATAATTTTAAGCTGTACGACCGTTAAAATAAAGTGGTATAGACATTTGACGAAACAAAATCTTCCGAATAATTTGTAATAAAAAAAAAAGATAAAAGATATTTATTCTTCAATTTAGGCACATTACAATGCACTTACAATACCTACCTAACCTACCTAATTTGTATCTACACTTTTTTCTAATTATTGTTCCCTCTTTTCTCTAACTAAAAAAACTACATTTGTATCACGGGAAGTATTTTTTATATATTTTAGCGAAAATGACTCACTGTTCGTCTCGAATTTGTCCCTAAGCAAAATTCTCAGGTTTCCTTAATGGATGCTACTATTCCATATTGGGCTTTATTAGATAGTAACTTGATACAATAGCAATCATTATAAACCAGATGATCTTTCTGCGTCATAGGTACTTGTGTTGTGGCTATACTCACACTATATCACCTATCATACTACATCAGCTGCTGCGCCTCGCTACTTCATCGCTAAGGACACGAGTAGTGAACGCGTCGTGTGTGCTCCGTTTTTCTCATAGACACAAGCGCAAGTATTGAATTATTTCTACGATTTGAAAATTGTGTTAAAGTTAGTGGTAATTTATTATGTTCTGCATGTGTGTTTTAATAGGAATGTGAACGTGTTGTAAACTACAGTAACAACACATTTAAGTGCTACAGATATCATTATCATCAGGCCTTAAACATCTTTTCAGATGATTTAACAGTAAATACAGGTATAGATAGGTACGAGTATATTGATTAGTGTCAGGTACATATGTAAGTGCTACAGTCGAGTCGCAAATTACAACTTGTTAGTAGCCGGCCGGCCCGTCACAATACATGAATACACCCACTCAAAAGGTCGATTTTTAGACGATAATTTGCGGCACTTACGTCCTTTTGCAATAAAATGTAAATTTTTGCGACAGGTCAAAAACGTCTTAACCGATTATGTTCAATATAGTTTTTATTGAAAATAGTTATTAGGCTCCTACGGTTCAAAAACACCCCCACTTCGTGTGTATGGGAGGTACCCAAATTTATATGTGTGACCACGGAAAAGTCTTTCTTCGGGACCACGGGGACAATGTCGTCCTCGAAACGTTGAAGGTAATTTTTAGAAATATATAAACGTTTAAGTCCCGTTATTACAAATAGATATACTTAGAACTGATAGATACCGGTTTACTAAACTTTCAATTAGGTCGTAAAATAAACAAATACCTATTATAAATAACACTTAGACCCTACTCATAGTGTTGTGTTCCTGCTGGTGAGTATGCATGGTTGCCAAAGAGCTCAAAGAGGACCCAGTGTGTTGGCGATGAGGGACCTTCTTGTTCCTTTAGCCGTCAACACAGTGAATCCTCCTGTTTGTAAAGGGTCGGCAACGCGCATGTAACTAGCAACCTAGTGCCGTATTCAAATTTTAAAATACATAAACAATACATTAAAAACAAAACTATATTCTACTAGCTTTTGACCGCGGCTTCGCTCGCGTTAAATTCGGGTTAACACGGTTCCCCTTTCCTGATTGCCCCCCGGAATGCTCCATACAAACTTTCACCCCCCATTTTAGGGAAGTGGGGGGTTAGAAAGAGACAAAAAGTAGACTATGTCACTCTCCATCCCTTCAACTATCTCCACTTAAAAAATCACGTCAATTCGTCGCCCCGTTTTGCCGTGAAAGACGGACAAACAAACACACACATACACTTTCCCATTTATAATATTAGTATGGATATAACTCCAACACACAACAAATAAGCGAGCAATAATGAAGTTGTATTGTGTTGCATCGGAATAATTTACAAGCAAATTCTGACATTTTTGATTCAGACGTTTAGGCGCCAGCTGTATCGTAGCATAGTTAATGCATTGGAGTTGTATTGAAGTTGGATTGTGTATAAATGTGTTTTAAAGTTCAATCTAACAGCAAAATTTATATTTTTTCAGATTTCTGGACGTAACCTCGCTCAAAAAAAACGAAAATTTCCCTGTTTTGCTGACACGAGTAAAAACGAAAAGTAGAAGAACACAGATCTGCTGCGTTCATCGTGCCGTCAATCAAACACAATCAATCTAGACATGGAAACTAAATTCAATTTTATCGTGAGTGCATATAATAGAAATTATCATAAAACAGATGTTCTTACTACTACACGGAGAGCTAGCCACGTCAGATATGACACAATAATGAGAGCGACGAAACGGACGAAACTTAGTTTGGTTTACTATGCTTATTTCTAGATCCTGACATCTGGCAGCTGTAAACTGGTGGCCGTCAAAGAACGCAAACCACTTTAAAAATACACATCCTAGAATTCTGGTTTTGATGTAGTATTATGAGAAATTATATAAATAATTAGATTATAAAATAATAAAAACTTTTTGAAGAGGGAAAGTAGTCCAAAACGACGTATAATGTATTTCACAGTATGTCGCCTACTGTTTCTGTTTCCGAAATAATACGCAATGTTTTGTTCGAATGTTAAAATATAGGCCCCGTCCTCTATAAATGAGACAACTTCGGTAGGTTTTGCCTATTTTGGTACCGTAAACTGGGGCTATTTAAGAACCATGAGGCTATTTGGAATAAAAAAATTATAAGTTTTAAGTCCATTTATTTTTTTATGTGGCTATAGTAGATGCGTAAACCTTCGTCAGACAACCCTGTGTTTAATGTGGAGTTGGTTAGTGGTTGCAGTGACTCCGACAAATACGAACTTGCGCGTAGAAAAAATAAAAAGTGTGATGGAAGAAAATTGGTTCCAAATATCATCGTCCTACTTTTCTTCAGATGTCCGTTGGTGCTAGGGTAAGCTTGTTTTTGTTATATATACCTAAAAGAGTATATTCTCGGGAGTTTATTAAGCTATGGCAAACATTTTTAGCCGTTTAATTTGAATTATATATCGTCGATATTCTTAATTGGGACTATTTGGTACGATTTTTGGGGTTGTTTAGTTTCTAGTACCAAATATCCCCTCCATACATTTCTATAAATGTAGGTTGACCGTATTTTTTCTCAACAGGACGATGGTGCGAAGTTACAAACGTACCTTCCGGAATTGCCGAAAGGAAAAAAAATCTTTCATATACTTATACACAATGTTCACCAGAAGCACTGGCGGATGCTATGGCCGAGGTGGCTCCGCCCAAAATCACTTATCTAGTATGTCTAAATAATTAACATTGTAGTGCTTAGAAAAGCAAATAATTAAAATTTTTTTTAAGACTGGTATTTAATACCTCTTATGGTTTAAGAAATATGTTGATTTCATAGCAAGTTCAGAGTTTATGTTGTCTGAGATTTATTTATTTATTTGGTTTGCTGCTATGTAGCCGTATTATTTTTATTTTAACGAAGAAAAGTGCTCAATATTTATGTAATTAAGCTCCCATAAAAGTGTTTAACAGGAAAGATAGCACTTTAGTAAATCTTGTTTGAATAGTAAAACTTTGTGATTTTTTTTATCCCAAAAAAACTTCAAAAATTATGGTTACTTTACTTTTATTGCTTCCAGCGGTCGTTCTTGATGCGTCCCAAATAGAGATAGTTATGCTTAAACCAACACAGGCTTCAAAATTTAGGCAAAATCAGGTCAAACCCCCTCGATTTCCATAAAATCCCAACAACGAGGTAATTTGGGACACCTCTTTGAAAAAAAATTACTCGTTCTGTGTTAACAACTCAGACATGTGTGCAATGCAGAATGACGAAGCAGTATGCCTTTTATCTGTAAAAAATATAAAAACTATTGATAAGTAAGTAAAATATGAAGTTATTTATGTTTTAGTCCAAAAATTGAACCAATTAGCCCCATTTTACGGTATACAATTGAATTAAGGGTTATAGTGAAGAGTAAATACTCATAAAAAATTAAACATATGAGTTAAAGAAATTTAAAAGTAATTTGCATTGACAATATCGATGTATCTACTGCAGAATACTGTTACAATATTCAATTCTAACAATGATTACGGATGTAATGAAAAAAAAAATGCTATGCTTAGATACCTATAGTTTACTTTACTGAATATAAAACTTACTGACAACTTCGGACACAACGGAACTATCAGCTGGCTACTTAGACGTCCGGGCATTTCAAAGGATTTAGATTTTGAACAGTTGTTGCGCGAACTTTAGTTCTTTTTGAAATCTGATGGGGTTGTAACAAAGATCAATATAATTTGAGAGTTCGTATATGATGGAGCTATAAGACGCTAAATAATCATCAAAAGGATCTTGTTATATTGGTCATCTTGTTTGAAAGGAAATCGAGATTTCTCAGTTCGAGGCGGACTAGTTTCGAGTAGTTTACAAATTCCATTATACTTTTTATGTTTACTACGCTGTACCATAGCCCACACTGTTAACTGCCCATCGGTGGACCTTATGCCTTTTGTAATAAGGTCCACCGATGTACAGTTAAGAGTGTTGCAGTTTGTACGTTTCATTTATGGTAACAAATAACATTCTTGTAATACTATATCTTTCTCGGTGTATTGTTTATTACTTCGCATATGGCGCTAGCGCAAATATCTGTCGTGTTCATCTTAAATGCGTAATGTAACACTTTCTAGACTAGAGTAGGTAAGTATTAAGGAGATCCTTTATTTGGATTGAAAAAGTTGATGATTTAGATTGTTATCGAACGAGCGAGCGCAGCGAAGAGAAGTTATAGACAACTTCGGACACGACAGAACCGTCAGCTGGCTACCTAGACGTGTCTGCATTTCGATGGATTTTTCATTTTAAATGCTTGGAAGAATAATAAGTAAGGAAGCGTAATCAACGCTCAAAATCTGCTCCACTTTGCTGGTGCCAAAGTGGGCGGAGCTTGTGACAGCGGTGCCCTAATGTCATGTCAAACATTTTGAAATTGTCATGTCGTCAAAATATTAGTTTTTTCGGTCCATGAAATTTCGGTAATACATCGGTATTAAAATGCCGGCTTGTGCCGTGCATTGGTGCAGGAGCCACACAGGCGCCAAAGATGATGATATTTCTATTCATCGGTGAGTAAATCACGCATAGATATTCTCATACATTACTGACTTGGTCGATTTTATGCAATATAAGTTTTGAAAAAGTAAACATAACTCATTTGAGAAAAAGTGTAATGAATGTTCATTTATAATTATTACCTAGTAGTAATAAATCGACAAAACAAAACCCTTCGAATTAGTACCTACTATACTTACTCTGGTAAAATCATACCATTCTAGCCGTGCCATTTCTAGTACAACTGACTACTAGATATGAGTCTTATTTTTCATTAATAATGAATGCTATAACTTCATAGCATAGTCTTTAATTATCAAATCTAGAGCAGAGCCCGACTGGGGAACTACCTCTACCTTACAGAAAACCACAGCCAATTAGTACTAGACCCTACTCATAGTGTTGTGTTCCTGCCGGTGAGTAAGGTTGCCAGAGAGCTCAGAGGACGCAGTGTGTTGACGACGGGGGTCCTCTTGTCCCTTTAGCTGTGAACACAATGAATCCTCTTTTATATGAAAGCGTCGGCAACGCACATGAGACACCTCTGAAGTTACAAGCGTCCATAGGCTACGGTAGCTGCTTACCATTAGGTATTACCTCCGTTCAAAAACTGTCACAATATGCAAACCTACCCACATATTAAATATTAAACAAATTTAGTCATTGCACACGCCAGAGGGGCCTTTATAAAAAACAAATGCTAATACTGTCAAATACCTAATTTACAATGTCAAATAATTTTAAGTTACAAAAAATATAAAGAATGTTAATACGGTCAAATAAATAATTTACAAATTAAAATAATTGCACACGCCGTAGGGGCCTTTATGAAAATAAATATTAATAATGTCAACAAAAATCCTTACAAATGAAATAACAATAGTGTCCACACTGTCCACCATTATGGTCTCACAGTCCTATGTCTAGCTTGCTCCTTAACCAAATGAATAGCTTGGGATCCAGTTAACATTGTCAAATTGATTTTGACCACTCACAACACGGCAACTTTTCTTATTGGTGAAATAGCATGAAACCTTTGCGGAATTAAGGTTAACACAAAAAAATATGCTTAAAGAATGAGTACTTGATTGGTTAATCAGAATTTTAGTTTTGTAAACGTGAAAATGGGTCGTGTTTTCACATGAACTTTGCTTGCCTTTACTCGTCTTGATATTATATGTCGATTTTTAAATGTTTGTTCCGCCATTTTAGTAACGTTTTTCTAATCTTCATGAAATTTGTTGTTGTAGCAGAGATAAATATAATTAATAAGTAAATAAAAAAAATAAGTATTATGGGACAATCTTACACAAATCAACCTAGTCCCACGGTAAGCTCCATAAGGCTTGTGTTGTGGGTACTAGGCGACAATATATATAATAGATATGTACTATCGGGTTCAGAATTGCATGGCCAATTTATGAATGAATTCATTGATAAATTGACCATGCAATTTTGAACCTGATGGTACATATAAATACTTAAATACATAGAAAACATCCATAACTCAGGAACAAATATCTGTGATAAACACACAAATAAATGCCCTGACCAGGATTCAAACCCGGGACCTCCTGCTTCGTAGGCAGGGTCACTACCGAAAAGGCTAGGAGGCCGTTAATAATTAGACAGTTAATTCTTATATGAGCTGGATTGACTAGGGGTTCTGGAATCAGAACGCCTACAAGAAATTTGTTTAAGGGTATGGTTAACTTGTTTGCAAGAGTCGCGAGTTCTTACTTATAGTTCGGATTCGGAGTGGACTACCTACCAGTTTGTTTCTTGTTGCATTTTGAGTCTTTATAATGCTTCATTTTTAACCGACTTCAAAAAATGGAAAAAAATAATATTGAACACTAATTCTCATTCGTGTTTATGATTCCGAAAAATTAGTATAGTAAAAAAAAATACATATGTAGGTAATCAATAATACTGAAAATATTAAAAACTATTTGAATAGTAGAAAAAAATACAATCATTAGAACCGGTGCGATAGGCTTTGACGTATAGGCATTTTTTTATAACTTGGTTTGGCTTAGTTTTATTTAGGAGTAGCTATTATTTTTTAGGATAATTCTTAACTTATTATTTTTTTCTTTCATTATTTTTGTATTGAATTGGTATTATTTTATTTGACATTTTAGTAACTGTTTTGTTTTAAGTTTAAGTCTATTTAATTTTTATTTTATGTAATAAGTTAAATGTAAACTAAGTTTGATTCAATCATAAAGTCAAATTCAGGGTATAAATAGCGATTTCGACAGATTTTCGGCCTTCCTTTATACATGCCTATATATGGCTTAAATTATTATAAACTGTATGAGATTTTGTAGTGTTAGACGGAGAGCTGGCCACGACAGATATGACACAATAATGAGAGCAACGAAACCCCTCTAGTCAGTTTGCTATACTATGCTTATTTCTAGATCCGGACATCTGGCAGCCGTAAAGTGGTGGAGGTCAAAGAATGCAAATAACTTGAAGAAAATAAATCCTAGAGTTCTGGGTTTGATGGGATATTGTTGGATATTATGTAATTGATTAGATTTTATCACATCCAGAAGTTTATGTTGGGGGAAAGTAGTGCCAAATGATGTATAATGCAATTTTTAGTTAGTCGCCTACTGTTTTTGTTTCGGCAATAATAGACAATGGTTTTTAATCTAATGTTAAAATATAGGCCCTGTTCTCTATAAATAACACAACTTTGGTAGTTTTTACTTATTTTGGTATTACTTTTTTCCAACTTAAAAACTTTGTTGGTCTGTCACTCTGACCTCCACCCATTAAAAGCTACCAGATGCCCGGATCTAGCAATAAGGATGGTAAAACAATCTAAATTGACAGGTTTCATTGCTCTCATTATTGTGTCATATCATATCTGACGTGGCCAGCTCTTAGACCATGTCTATTGATAGAATATTATTGGGTAATTATTTTTATCAAACAGTTTTTTTATTTAATTTAATGAGTATTTTCATACCTTATTAAATTGTCTATCTGTCAATCCATACTAATATTATAAATGGGAAAGTGTATGTGTGTGTTTGTGTGTTTGTTTGTCCGTCTTTCACGGCAAAACGGGGCGACGAATTAACGCGATTTTTCAAGTGGAGATAGTTGAAGGGATGAAGAGTGACATAGGCTACTTTTTGTCTCTTTCTAACCCCCCACTTCCCTAAAATGGGGGGTGGAAGTTTGTATGGTTTGTTACCCCGAATTTAACGCGAGCGAAGCCGCGAGCAAAAGCTAGTAGCTAAATAAAGCTAACAATCTCATCAAATGTAAAGTGTGACGGCGGCGGTTGAGTTGACAGATATGGTCAGTCTAGGATCTTTAGGCATAATAGATAATGCGTCCTGAGTAGGCAGACAGGCGTCTGAGGAGCCCTGGGGACTTTAGTTAAAGGGTGATTATGAACGAAAGGTTCATCGGTTATACATGTACATTTTCTACATGGTTGGGTATTTCGTATTTTTTTCATTGCAGGCCGCCACGCAAGGCGGGGCGCGGCCCGGCAGGCCTTAGCAGACGGCCTCGGGCTCCGTTACAGAACAGCAAAAGCACAAGTGCGTGCAGCAGCTACTTATCTTGCTGCTGCATGCGGACAGCTGCCAGCGGGTGTCGCAGAACAGCAGCGAGACCTCGCAGTGCAAGCTGCCGAGCTGCAAAACTATGAGGGGCGTGCTGAACCACGCGATGTCCTGTCAGGTGAGTGTCCGGCAACAGCTGGTGCTGCTGCTCCAGCGCAAGTGGCAGTGACGGGAGCGGAACAACAGCGAGACCTCGCAGTGCAAGCTGCCGAGCTGCAAGACTATGAGGGGCGTGCTGGACCACGTGATGTCCTGTCAGGTGAGTGTCTGGCAACAGCTGGAGCTGCTGCTCCAGCGCATGTGGCAGTGGCGGGAGCGGAACAACAGCGAGACCTCGCAGTGCAAGCTGCCGAGCTGCAAGACTATGAGGGGCGTGCTGAACGACGTGATGTCCTGTCAGGTGAGTGTCCGGCAACAGCTGGTGCTGCTGCTCCAGCGCAAGTGGCAGTGGCGGGAGCGGAACAACAGCGAGACCTCGCAGTGCAAGCTGCCGAGCTGCAAGAATATGAGGGGCGTGCTGAACCACGTGATGTCCTGTCAGGTTAGTGTCCGGCTACAGCTGGTGCTGCTGCTCCAGCGCAAGTGGCAGTGGCGGGAGCGAAACAACAGCGAGACCTCGCAGTGCAAGCTGCCGAGCTGCAAGACTATGAGGGGCGTGCTGAACCACGTGATGTCCTGTCAGGTGAGTGTCCGGCAACAGCTGGTGCTCCGGCATGCTGTTACATACAGTTTTCAGCCGGATATCCGTCTTCCGGTCGCTTTTTCTCTATGGTAGCTGCATTCCGTGCTGAATTCTGGTAAGTGTGTGGAGCGTCTATGACTTTCGATTGAAAAAAAAACCTATTAGCTTAACACCCGTCTTTTTCGTCGGAAGTGAAAACAAAATAAAGCTGCCTTATTGGATGTGCTATTATATTGGCGTAAGGTTCTATTTATTAAATCAACATAGGTTCGATAGCTTAAATGTTTATATGTCTTATTCTTATTTATAAGGATGACATCATATTTATGTCTCTTTCTCAGGCCGGTAAAAAACTGTGCAGTGCCGCAATGTTCATACTCCCGACTGATCCTAGATCACTGGAATAACTGCAACAAGAAAGACTGCCCTGTCTGCCAGCCTGTCAAGCGGTTTAGACAGAATAAACAAGTAAATGGTAACAAGTAAAGAGCAATGACGCGTAGTTTCAGTGACCGCGAGGCAACCGGGTGGCTTGCGGTATTTGATAACTGCCCGGCCTGGGCGGATGGCAATTTGTTTTCGGTGTCTGTATGTGATGAAGAACAAGCATGCTAATTTTCAAGCGGTTGCCTGACAAATTTAAAAATATTTTTTTTCGCTCTCGTACAGGGAACCAGTACAACCAGGAGCGATGGCATTAAAATTTTGTTATATAACCAGCGTACATTATTTCAGGCAACTGCTGTTTCAATCGGTTGCCTCGCGATAAAAAAAAACATTTTTGCACCCCCCTCTATTTCCGCTCCAGTCCAAGTTGGGTCAGTTCGGGTTGCACAGGGCGGTTCCTCATCATTTCAGGAGCTTAAATACCGCGAGCCATCCGGTTGCCTCGCGGTCACTGAAACTACGCGTCATTGCTTTAATTATAAGTAGATTGTGATAATTTTATTCGTGCTCTTACTGAAGTTTATACAGAAATATGACAAGTCATATTGCCAACTCTAATATAGTATTTAATGGTTTTTGTATTACGGTATTTAGTGTAACCATGGGGTACTTACCATACTTACTCAGTACACCAGCAACTGGATCAAAGACGGGAAGATTCCCCGGAGTGATGCTCAGAGAACAACTAGAACAAGGACCTTTCTTTCAAGGACCGTTCATGCTAAAAAAGGCAGCAAGGAGGGGTGCTTTCAGCAGAAGTAAAAAGCGAGCATTGAGAATATACTTAATTATAATATTCCATAATGGGACCGGACATGGTATGACATGTCAGCAAGACGCTTATACATGGTTGTCATTTCGTAAGATTTGTTCGCGGAGCCATGGCCACGATTTCTTGCGGTGGGTGCGAGCGGTGTTCAAAGGTGAATACAAATGTGGCAAGCCTTCGGCGGCGCGTTCAGGGACCCGACCAGCGATGCGCCGAGCTGAGCTCCCAAGGGTTTTGAGCAGTTCACTAAGGCCACCCCATACGGTTGCATTTGTTTACCATGAACGCGTCGCCGGTCGCGGAGTCGAGCAGCCACTGAGTTTCCACCCTTATATCGTTTGTCGCTATCGCTGCCATGTGAAGTCTAAGCCGAGCTCAAAGGTGCTTCAGCGAATTGAAAGTGCGCCGCGTTCTTGCATTGCTCTGGCTATGCCCCAGTATGACGAAGATCATAGCGGTTAGCGGGCGTCATTATCTCCTGTAGGCCTATGATGGCAGATTTTATCAGCGGATAAGTTGATATAAACCTGATAAAATGACATTTGCCGCCTTTGTTTGTCATTATATCAGATTTATATCGACTTATCCGCTGATAAAATCTGCCATCATAGGCCTGCAGGATATATATAGCGTTGTTTTTGTCTCTACCGCACTGTAAACTGCTAGTGCATACTGGACCATAACGATATATTTATGACAGCAGCTACACCTCGGCACGCAGCGCCGCCCGCGGCGGACGTAAGGCGAGCGTACGCGGCGTACCAGCAGGCGCTCGGTATCTTCCCCACCACCACCAGCGTGTCAATTATCCCACGTACGCCGCTCTCCAACAGACAGTCCGTGCTCGGCCCCATGGTGCTGTTCCAGACTGATGCCATGCAGCACTCACAACTGGTCGGTACCCTGAATTCTTAAACCATGTTTTCCAAATATTGCCAACGTGAAGAAGCTATTTACCTCGTAATCGACTGCTCAGAAATGGAACTCGCTCCCGTCGTATATATTTTCTGATAAGTATTACTAAGGCCTCTAAAGCAAGAGTAAATAAGATGTTTGGGGACCCGGGGTATGTCCTTAAACTACGTCCGGACTTGGGTATGTCCTTAAACTATGCCAAAAAGAGAGGTATGGGCACTGCGAATGGCATCTCGCTTAGTGTGGTAGGGCACGTTCAGTGAATGTCATCTCGCTCAAATCTGGAGCAGAGCCCGACTGGGGAAGTACCTCCACCTTACAGAAAACCACAGCCAAATAGCACTAGACCCTACTCATAGTGTTGTGTTCCTGCTGGTGAGTAAGGTTGCCAAAGAGCTCAAAGAGGACCCAGTGTGTTGACGATGAGGGACCCTATTGTTCCTTTAGCCGTCAACACAGTGAATCCTCCTTTTTGTAAAGGGTCGGCAACGCGCATGTGACTCCTGTGGAGTTACAGGCGTCCATAGGTTACGGTAGCTGCTTACCATCAGGCAGGCCGTATGCTTGTTTGCCACCGTCGTAGTATAAAAAAAAAAAAAAAAAAAAAAGATGTTACTGAATATACAGTAAGTGTATGGGCTAGAGCCCTTGGGCTATGTCGTTACTTTCCATTAGAGAGACTGATTAGATTACTGACTGTTTCCACAAATGGTCTCGCCGGAAGATCAGCGCTGGCTTAAAAATAATTATCGAACGAGCGCAGCGTAAGCGAAGCGAAGTTCTTACAAACAAAGCTACTGGGACGTCTCGGCGTTTCGATGACTGTTTGATTTTGAGCGTTTATTCCGCGATAACTTTAGTAATATTTTTCTGATCTTTATGAAATTTGTTGGGATTGTAGCATAAAGACATATGATTTGAGAGTTCGTATATGAGCAGAATCGATCAAGGGGTTGTGGAGCTAGAAAGCAAAAAAAAATCTCCAGAAGGGTTTGCAAGTAAATCGCGAGTTCTCAGTTCGAGGCGGAGTAACTACTAGTATATAAACTTTTATATGGAAATGGCTATATGAACTGTATTTCATTTAAGCAATCACAATATTGATCGAACGAGTGGAGCGTAAGCGAAGTGAAGTTCTTACAGACTACTTCGGACACAACAGAACTGTCAATGTCAGCTGGCTACCTAGACGTATCTGCATTTCGATGGCATTTCATGGCTTTTTGATTTTGAATAGTTATTTCGCGATAACTTTAGTAACGTATTTCTGATCTTTATGAAAGTTGGGGCAGGTCACTGCATATTTGAAGGCAGCATGTAAGGCACATGGGCTTGCTATATATTGGTACCTACTCGTTGCTTTTACTTGAAATAAATGATATAATTAATCTAGCTAAACAAATCTCCAAAATTGACTTTCTCAGGCTCCCTCCGATAGTCTTCGATGGTATCCAAATTCCTTTTTCCAACCAAGTGAAAAATCTTGGCGTAATCATGGATCGTTGTCTATCATGGGTGCCTCAGGTGAGTGAAGTGAGCAGGAAGATGTTTGCTGCCATAGGGTCTCTCAGACGGCTCCGGAATTTCCTGCCAATTGCTACTAAAATTGCGCTTGCTCAGTCGTTACTTCTCCCCATTCTTGATTATGCAGATATCTCCTATTTAGACCTAACCGAGGAGCAACTTAATAAGCTTGAGCGTATTCAAAATGCCTGCATTCGGTTCATTTTCGGATTACGCAAATTCAACCATGTTTCTAGTTTTCGTTCTCAACTCAAATGGCTCCCTATCCGTCACCGCCGTAACTCTCACATACTTTCTTTACTCTTTTCTATACTTTTTAACCCTGCAACTCCCCGCTACCTCAAAGAGCGTTTCTCTTATCTTAATTCTATTAGATCCTCTCAAAAATTGCTCCTAAAAGTGCCATCTTCATCTTCCAAATTTTATAATTGCTCATTTACGTTCCAGGCCGTTAGTTTGTGGAATTCTCTCCCTCTCAACATAAAACGCGCGCAATCTATCGGTAGCTTTAAATCGCAACTTAAGGAATACTATTTATCTCTTCCTTAGGTTTTTAAGTTGACACTGTTGTTTCTTCTCGAGATCGTGTTAGCTCTGAGGCAGCTTAAAAATGGAAAAGCCCCCGGTGAGGATGGTATTACTTCAGAGCTTCTGAAGGCAGGAGGAGCTCCTGTTATACAGGAGCTGCAGAACCTCTTCAATACCGTCCTTCACAGTGGGAGAACTCCTAAGGCGTGGAGCGGGAGTTTGGTGGTGCTCTTTTTTAAGAAGGGTGATAAAACCCTCCTTAAAAACTACAGACCCATCACACTTCTGAGCCACGTCTATAAGCTTTTCTCACGAGTGGTCACGAATCGTCTCGCCAGAAGACTCGACGAGTTCCAGCCACCGGAACAGGCTGGATTCCGCGGAGGATATGGCACCATAGACCACATTCACACAGTGAGGCAGATTATACAGAAGTCCGAAGAGTATAATCAGCCCCTGTGTCTCGCTTTTGTGGACTATAAGAAGGCCTTTGACTCCGTGGAAACTTGGGCTGTTCTGGAATCCTTACAGCGATGCCAAGTAGACTATCGTTATATCGAGGTGCTGAGATGTCTCTCCGAAGCCGCCACTATGAGTGTCCAAGTCCAGGGCCAGCAGTCTAAACCCATCCAATTGCGCAGAGAGGTGAGACAGGGGGATGTCATATCCCCGAAACTGTTCACAAGCGCATTGGAAGACATGTTTAAGACGCTGGACTGGAAAGGTAAGGGCATAAACATAAACGGCGATTACATCTCACACCTGCGATTCGCTGATGACATAGTCGTAATGGCGGAGTCGCTAGAGGAGCTGACCCGGATGCTGGACGGCCTAGCTTCAGCCTCGCGACGCATCGGTCTTGGCATGAATTTGGATAAAACCAAAGTCATGATCAATGGCCACATTGATCCAGGACCGGTCGTCGTACATGGCCACCTTCTTGAAATTGTTTCTGAGTACACCTACCTTGAGCAGATCCTGCAGTTAGGTAAAAACAATTTCGAGAAGGAGGCCAAAAGGAGGATCCAGCTAGGCTGGGCAGCATTTGGGAAACTACGCCGAGTCTTCTCGTCATCCATACCGCAATGCTTGAAAACGAAAGTTTTTAATCAGTGCGTCCTACCCGTAATGACCTACGGAGCTGAGACGTGGACACTCACGGTAGGGCTGGTCCACCAGCTCAAAGTCGCTCAGCGAGCTATGGAAAGAGCTATGCTCGGAGTTTCTCTGAAGGATAAGATTCGTAACGAATACATCCGACAGAGAACCAAAGTTATCGACATAGCTCAAAGAATTAGCAAGCTGAAGTGGCAGTGGGCCGGCCATATCTCGCGAAGAACCGACAACCGCTGGGGTAAACGTGTTCTTGAGTGGAGACCGCGACTCGGCAAACGTAGTGTAGGACGCCCTCTGGCAAGGTGGGATGACGATCTGCGAAAGACTGCAGGCAGATGCTGGATGCGGCAAGCTGAAGACAGGGCGCTATGGCGCTCATTGGGGGAGGCCTATGTCCAGCAGTGGACTAAAATAGGCTGATGATGATGATGATGTTGTTTCTTACTGTGTGTATTATATATGTATATATGTACGTATATGTATGTTTATTTTGTATTTATTTAAGTATGTATATTCATATGAATGTGCTGTGTTATCTATTTCGTCTCTTTTGTGTCTATGCACCACCTACTGCTTATTGTTTTTCTCTAGTCTCCACTACCCAAAGGTTGTCTGGAAGAAATCGCTCATTAGCGATAAGACCGCCTGTTGTTACCTCTACCTAAATTTATCTAATTGTAAAATTTGTGCTTGTAACTGTATGAGGTGTGCAATAAAGAGTATTTATTATTATTATTATCTTTATTTATTTTTTGTCTCAGGTTAGTTTTTATAATATTTTTACAAAATAAAATATAAAAATACATCTAAAACATACAAAAACAATAAAAACATTATAAAAACCTAACCTAGGGTGCCGCCGGCAGCGGAGCAAGGCCCAGGCTGCCGGTGGTTAGGGCCGCAGAGTGAGGAACCTTCGGACTATGCGCGCCGTGTCCAAGATTACCGCCTTCTGAATTTGACCCTTGATCCAACCACAACCTCGTAGCGAAAGTCTCTCAAGATGTTGGTCGAGCCTCTTCGCTATGAGACCGTTCGCAGAGACAACTATCGGTACAATGATCGCCGAATCAACCTCCCACATGGCGGTTACCTCGTGAGCCAAGTCTAGGTACTTGCTGGACTTGTCCTTCTCGGCCTTCACGAGATTGTCGTCACATGGGACGGTAATGTCGATGAGCATGGCCCGGCGTTGCGGTCGATCTATTACCACGATATCAGGCTTATAGATCGATCCCAATAGAGCGTGGCACGACCATTTTCGAGAACTGGCGCAGGTGTGTACTTGTAGTACGGCACTTCGTGGTCCACAAGACCGTATAGGAGAGCAAGTTGCTGATGTATAATCCTGGCTACGAGGTTATGTCTGTGCAAGTACTCGCCGTTAGCAAGATGAGAACAACCGGAGATGATATGCCTGAGTGACTCTCCGGGACGGCGGCATGCCCGACAAATGTCGACCGTACCGTCCTTCAGGATATATCTCCGGTAGTTATTCGTCATGATAACTTCGTCCGCAATTGCACAGGCAAAACCTTCGGTTTCTCCGAAGAGGTCACCGAATCGTAACCAGTTCACCGACGCGAGCAGGTCTACGTCGGGTCCCGTGAGGGCCCTGTAGAACCGTCCGTGTAGCTCCTTGCTCTTCCATACCGCCCTGCGATCCTCAGTACTTAGCACCACAGGTTTGCGCCAGTTCTCGTTTGCCAAGGAGAGCGGCGTGAGACCCTTATCTACTGCCGCCACATCACGATGCATCCCACACTCGTTGTTAAGGAAATAATTCCTGAGATTGTACACCTCACGGTTGTGGAGATTTTTGGCGTTTAAAAAGCCGCGACCTCCACACTTCCGTGGGATGTACAATCTCATAACAGAGGAGCGTGGGTGAAGCATACGGTGTGTGGTGAGCAATAGACGGACTCTCCGATCCAGGGCATCCAGCTCGGTCTGTGTCCACCTTAGTATGCCAAAGGAGTATGTGAGTAGGGGCATCACCCAGGCATTGAAGGCGCGCACCTTGTTGCCACCTGACAGAAGACTATTAAGTACTTTTGTCAGCCGACCGAAGAAGCGCTCCTTCAACGCCTGTTTAATACCCACATCCTCAATGCCCAAAGACTGTGACATACCAAGGTATTTGTAGGTTTCTGATTCAGAGATAGATCTGAACGTCATTGTCTCAGAAAGCTGTAGATTTGTTGAATTTCCTACTTTCCCCCGCTGTACATGCATAACCGCACATTTATCAACACCAAACTCCATCTTGATGGAACTACTGAACACTTCAGTGGTCTTCAGTAGTTCCAACAAGTCTCGGTTATTTGGTGCAAATAATTTGAGATCGTCCATGTACAGAAGGTGAGATATGACTTCACCCTCTCTCCGAAGCCGGCAACCTAGCCCCGAATCCTTCAGCAGATTGCTGAGCGGATTTAGAGCTAGGCAGAACCACAGGGGACTCAGACTGTCGCCCTGAAATATTCCTCGCTCGATCCTTTTAAAGTCCTGCTGGCCAGGGGGGTCATCCCCGCCTCCTGGTTGACGAAGGACTGTGGTCCACTGCCTCATACACGCGCCAAGGAAGGATCTTAAAGCTGCATCAATTTTATACAGCTCTAAGACCCTCTCCAGCCATGAATGAGGCACCGAATCATAGGCCTTCTTGTAGTCAATCCAAGCGGCCGAGAGAGCCCCCCTGTTCCGCCGGACTCGTTGGCAAATGGTCATATCTATGAGGAGGAGCTCTTTAGTACCACGGGACCCAACCCTACATCCATTTTGAGCGGAAGCCAAAATATTGTTTGCGACCATGTGCGCGTTTATTTTTGCTCTCAAAATGGATGTAAGAAGCTTGTAAAGCGTAGGCAAGCACGTGATGGGTCTGTAGTTCTTCGCTTCCGTGGTACTACCGGACTTATAGAGCAGGAAGGTTACACCAGTTGTTAAGGAAGGCGGGAAGCCAAGTTCAAGGGCTTGTTGAAATTGTGTTGCCAACCGCGAGTGCGTGCATCGAAACCATTTTAGCCAGAAGTTATGCAACCCATCCGGGCCAGGACTTTTCCAGTTCTGGGCCGTACGGATCGCACAACTTACGTCGTCGGGGCTGATGGTGATAGCCCCCATTGGTTCGATGGACTCGCACCCACGTTCAACAACACTCATCCACTCGCCCTCCGTGTGTTCAACGGGCGCCGACCAGATGCTACGCCAGAAATCAGTCATGGCAGTAGCATCCGGCAGTCGCACGTCGGACACACGGGGGTCGGTTCCCTCCCACCTTCGGTATACCTTCCTTTGGTCACTTTGGAAAAGACGATTCTGCTTGAATCGGTCCACACGCTCTCTGTAACGGCGAATACGGCTTGCCCATGCATAAACTTTCTGCTTCAGAAAGTCGATGCGCTCTATGACGTTGGCCATGTAGTCGCGGGGCTCGATATCCGTCCCCGCGAACGCCTGGTGCACAAAGCGCATAACTCGGGGGCGGTTATTGCCCCCCCTGAAGCAGATCAGCTTTGCAATGAGAGTCCTAAATGAGTTGATACGACGCTCGATCCGCACCTGCCATGCGGGGACACCCCCGGCGGTCCTAGGTGCACGTTCAGCGTCCGGAAACTTGACTCGAGCAACACGGCACGCCGCGATGGCTCCGCAGTACATAATGGAGTGCGTATCATCTAAGTCTTTACTAGTCCGCAGGAATGGATCTAGCAAATCATTTAGGGCTCCCATTAACGCTAGATTGCGTCTATTCATAGGCAAGCGTGGTAATCGTGGCCTAGGGATGTTTGTGGATCGATACTGCGTAATTGCCTCTTCCAAAGTCCTCCTCAGTTGCTCATTGGCTGAACTACTCACACTCTGATTCGCGATCCCCTCCTCATCGGCGCTGGGATCAACCCGCGGTGCCCCCGATGCCAGGTCGGGTGCAGGCATCGGATCCGGCGACGTGGCGAGCGGATCCCGCGCCGAGGTGGTGGTCGCGCGAACAGAGAGAGTCTCCAGGCGAAGCCGATCAAGTGTCGCGTCATCCAACCGCTTTAGCCGCTGAATGACGCGCACCTGATCCGATAACCGCTGCGCAGTCGTGTCAATGGTTGGTTCAAGGGCCTGAAACAGAGGAAGTATCCGGTCACGATACGCGCACAGATTAGTTCCCCCCTCTGTAGCCCCATAGTAGGCGCGCATGACATTCTCGTTCATACTCTGAGACCATCTCATGCGACGCACTACACCACCGGCAGCGGGAGCTGTGGGCGGGGCGGAATGCCCCGCAAGCCCCAAGCGTGCCGGCAGCGGTGGCCGTCCGCGTCGCGCAGGTGTTTGTGGCGGCGGTGGCGGCGGCCCGCTTTTGTCACTGGATTCGTCTGTGTCGGGCGCTGTTTCGATGTCGCCGCCCGGCGACGAAGTGGACGAAGAAGATGACGAGGCGGGCGAGGGTGGTGGTCGTGCGTGGGTAGTACCCGCTCTTGTTTTACTCCTTGTTATCATGCTTTGAAATGTACGTGTTTCGCCGAAATTTATTTGAGCACTAGCTGTCAACTGTCTATTTGTGATTGTGACCCGTCGTTATATTTACAGGCAATAACTGTAGCAATTTTTTTTTTTTTTTTTTTTTTGTTTTATTATTATTATTATAATTGTTTAACAAGTATACATTAAAAAGGTTTGATTGCTCTCAAAATTGTATACCATATTCCGGTGCTCTGGCTGGGACTCACAGCTTTACTACCCTCCCAGCCCAGGGCCATGGCATAACTGACAGTCGCTTGCGAGACAACTGTGATATCACACTTTTGTGACAGTTGAAATTTGGGGTGGAATCACTCAAGAGTGATATCTAAAATGGTGGCCATAGCCATAGACAACACGCTCTAGCGAGACCTACTGACAGCTTGACAGTTAGGTGTGGACACGTGTGGACAGATGGATTTCACTCTATCCACTAGCGATACAAGTGTGACATCCACGTCTCACAATTTGGCATGTCGAATCGGGCCAAGGAGAGTAGTCCAGCTAATAAGAAGGCCGCATAATAAATACAAGAACATCAGCCACATCGGAGCAGTTGATCAGCTGTGGTGGCTATGATTACTATTGCTGTTGTTTTCAGAAAATTAGCAAGGTAAGAAATCTAAATATCTACTAGCTTAGGACAAACAAGAGATATAAAATTAAATGAATGTGTCATTCTTTACCAAGGTATAAAGGTACTTACCATTTTGCGGCCGACGCTTACTTTAAACGTTGCAACTGTCGTAGGTGCCGTGCAGACCCTAACCCAAAGTAACTGGCAATTTTCCGATTTTTGGATTTTTCGCGATCTAATCAGAACACTCACTCACTGGTCATCACTGGCAAAGTCGAAGGTGAACGACCAAGATACAGGAGCCCAATGCGCTGGTCTGACCAAATTCGCTCAGCTCTCAACAATACGGTCCACGATGCTCTTCACTCGGCGACAGATATAGGAAGATGGCATCAGATCATCAGAGAGAAGCTATTGAATGATCGCGACCTTCAGTGATGAGGAAACCGATGTAAGGAGGAGTCAGAACACTCAGACGCATAGACGCAGTTTTCAGTTTGGGTAAACGTCCATAACTTAAATATAAATGATATATTCGTGATAAACACCCCAATAAATGTCCTTATCGGGATTGGACGACCGATGTCAAGGATTTCCAAATTCGTAGGCAGGGTCACTATCCAATTCACAAGGCTACGGAAATCGTTAATAATAAAAAAGAAAATCAAGAACAGTTCTAAATGTGTTCAGAGGAACCACAAACTAAAAAAAAAAAAAACATTAAAAGAGAAAAAAACATTGCACGCAAAACATTGGCTAACGAACGGGATTTACGCAAGTTTTGGATAAGTTACAATGTTGATAATTGAATAATCCTTAAAAGCAATGTAAGTACACTTGTTTGTTTGTAAGTTGTGTTATAATCCCAAAATGTGGGAACTTAGTGGGTTTTCCGTTCTTATTATTATGACAAATAGTATAAAAATACCCAACCAAGTTATCTTCAGAACTAAAGATTATTTATAACTAGCTTATGCCCGCGGCTTCGCTCGCGTTAAATTCGGGGTAACAAACCATACAAACTTCCACCCCCCATTTTAGGGAAGTGGAGGGTTAGAAAGAGACAAAAGTAGCCTATGTCACTCTCCATCCCTTCAACTATCTCCACTTAAAAAATCACGTCAATTCGTCGCCCCGTTTTGCCGTGAAAGACGGACAAACAAACAAACACACACATACACTTTCCCATTTATAATATTAGTATGGATTTCAGTCGCTGTCTTATACCTAGTCATATCACTCGCGCAACTTGTACAATTTTTAGGGTTCCGTAGTCAACTAGGAACCCTTATAGTTTCGCCATGTCTGCCCGTCCGTCCGTCCGTCCGTCCGCGGATAATCTCAGTGACCGTTAGCACTAGAAAGCTGAAATTTGGTACTAATATGTATATCAATCACGCCGACAAAGTGGTAAAATGAAAAGTGGAAATTTTTATTTTATTGGGGTACCTCCCCTATACGTAAAGTGGGGAGTGATTTTTTTTTTCATTTCAACCCTAACGTGTGATATATTATTGGATAGGTATTTAAAAATGAAGGGGTTTCCTAAAATCATTTTTCGATAATGTAAATATTTTCGGAAATATTCGCTCCAGAAGTAAAAAAATATGCGTCCCCCCCCCTCTAACTTTTGAACCATAAGTTTTAAAAATATGAAAAAAATCTCAAAAGTAGAACTTTATAAAAACTTTCTAGGAAAATTATTTTGAACTTGATAGGATGAATAGTTTTTGAAAAAAAAATACAAAATATTTTCTGAACTAAGTTTGTAA